>JANHMN010000014.1:33238181-33252040 GCA_030674055.1 Rhabdomys pumilio
TGTGTGTGTGTGTGTGTGTGTGTGTGTGTGTGTGTGTGTGTGTGTGTAACTGGTGACTTGCTGGTTTGCATGCCTTGTACATTTTGGATTTAACTCTTTTTTGCACGAATCACCTTTCTCACTCTCTGGTTGTGTCTTTGCCCTGCTTATTGTTTCCTTCCATGATGATTTATATTGACTGTCAGAATCATTTATTAGATGAAGAAACACCTGGGCGATTAAGGAAACAATTCTGGGGTGTCTATAATTTGTCTCCTGGGAGTGTTATTATTAGATTGGGAGACTCTACCCTTGATGGATCTGTGATGTGATGGTATTCTTGGGAGGTGGTACACAGAAGGAGTCAGGACCTAGTTGGGGGGAAGGAAGTCACTGAAGTGTGACCTGCCCCTTTCTCTCTTTCTGCTTCTTAGTTGCCAGGGTGTTAACTGCTCTGCCGGCTGAGTTCTCCCTGCTGTGATGAGCTGACACCTCTAAAACCCAGGAGCCCTGCCAACTTTTCCTCCCTTTAGTTGTTCCGTGAGGTATTCTGCCAAAGGTGACTGCGAGCTGATGCTCCTTGGTGCTCAGATGCTTGTTAAGTGACATAGCCCATTTATCAATTTTTGTTTCTTTTTTTGGGGTGGGGGGGTGTTGGTTTTTCAAGACAGGGTTTCTTTGTGTAGTCCTGGCTGTCCTGGAACTAACTCTGTAGACCAGGCTGGCCTCGAACTCAGAAATCCGCCTGCCTTTGCCTCCCAAGTGCTGGGATTAAAGGCGTGTACCACCACTGCCCGGCTCAATTTTTTGTTTCTATTGCTTGTGTTTTGGACTCTTCTCAGAAAACCTTTGTCCAGACCAATGGTCAGGAGCAACTCCCTTTGTTCCTTTGGTTTTTATAGCATCATGGTTCCTAGTCTTACATTTACACCTTCATCCATTTTGAGTTGATTCTGCCGGACAGCGGTGGTGCACACCTTCAGTCTCAGCTCTCCGGAGGCAGAGGCAGGCAGACCTCTGTGTTAGAGGCCAGCCTGATCTACAGCTAGTCCTAGAACAGCTAGGGCTACAAAAAGAAACTGTCTCAAAAGAACCATTTTGAGTTGATTTCTTAATATAGTGAGAGAGATCTGGTTTCATCCACATATAAATATACAGCTCTCTCAGTACAATTTGTCATTTTTATTTCTTTTTGTGTACCTGTCACGTGTGTACATACAGGTACACATACATGTGGAGGCCAAAGATTGACATCCAGTGTCTCCTCCACATTGGTTTTTGAGTCAGAGTCTCCCAGGAAGCTGGAGCCGCCCAGTGAGACCCAGAGCTTCTCCTGCCTCTCCCACTCCAACACTAAGATTAGAGGCAAATGCCATTGCCTCTGGCATTTTTTGTGTGGATGTGGGGACTAGGGCCCTCATGCTGGTGTAGCAAGCAAGCATTTTGCCAGCTGAGTCATTTGTCACATGGACGGCCCACCCCCAGCACCATTTATTAGAGAGATGCTTCTTTTCCAAAGTGTTTTGCTGCTGTCCTAATCAGCAGTAAATAAATGGATTTATTTGTGGGGATTTTCTGTTCTGTTCCCTCAGTTTCTGCACATATTTTTATGCCAATATCGTGCTATTTCAGGTAATAACATTTTTATTACAATTATTTATTTTGGGGGAGACACACATATAGAGGTCAGAGGAAAAATCTATGGATTCAGTTCTCTCAGTCTACCTTGTGGGTCTCAGGGATTAAACTCAAGATCGAACTGACACACCTGTCCTCTCCTGTGCCATCTGTCACTGAAGCACACGGTTTCAGGGGTTTTATTTTTATTGGATATTATGTTTACATTTCAGATTTTATCCCCTCACCCCATTCCCCTCACCACCACCCAGGAACCCCTTATCCCATCCCCCTCCTCCTGCTTCTATGAGGATGTGCCCCCACCTACCCCCTCCAACTCCCCACCCTCGAATTACCCTCCAAGTTTTTATAGCTTTACTTTAGCTGTCTTTGTGTGTGTGTGTGTGTGTGTGTGTGTGTGTGTGTGTGTGTGTAGATGCCATTATTGATAAAAACCGCACCGAAGGGGAGATGCAAGGCTCTTGCCACTAGCCTGACAAGCTGAGTTCAATCACTGCACCCACAAGGTAAAAGGAGAGAACTAATTCCCATAAATTGTCCTCTGACTTCCATGCCATGTGTCCCCACACCCAGAGCATGAAAATAAAGAGAGACGAAAGAAGGAAGTGTGTTAAACCTGGAGATAACCTTGTATAGACATCTTAACATGAGTTCATGAACTCGAAAGGTCTTCATTTTAGTCATGCCTTCTGTATCGCATTTTAAATTTGTCTGATTTATTTTTGTGTGTCTTCTCAATGTTTGTCACCTGTGTCCTGTCATTTTCACTGTAGCAGTCATTGTCTTCTCAGCCTATGCTTTTCTGACAGTGTTTTTGTTCGGTCCAAAAGAAACCCAGGACAAATAGCTAACTATGGTGCCAGTTTGCACACTCAAGTATCTTCTGGCCTTCATAACCACTCAGTATCTGTGGCTCCCCTCTTCCCCCCCCCCCCCCCCATAAACTAACTTCTCCAGCACAACATGAACTTATCTTCCCACAACTCCTCATTACTGTGGAACTCTGCCAGCCTTTTTAGCTATGGAATCTCTCTCTCTCTCTCTTTCTCTCTCTCTCTCTCTCTCTCTCTCTCCCCTTTCTCTCCCTTCCCCTTCCTCTCTCTTTGGTTTTCTGAGACAGGATTTGGTTTCTATGTGTAGGCTTTGCTATCCTGGAACTCACTCTGTAGGCCAGGCTGGCCTGAAACTCACAGAAATCTACTTCTTCCTCCTCCTTATCTCCTGGGATAAGAGTGCTGGGATTAAAGGTGTGTGCCACCAGCCGTTCGCTTTCTTAGTTCTCTTGGCTCTTGAATCTCTCTTATATCTCTCGGTCCCTTCTGTCCTGGCATGACAGGGTCTAGTGGGCCAGCCGTGTTCAGCATACTACTTTCCCTTTCTGCTCCGGACTCTTCCAGATGTCTCTGGCTGTACTCGAACTCCTATCTACAATAAAAACCTCAATCGTGCCATGGAGCACTCATGTTCTCACTTTATTATAAAGTTTAATTTTGCTTTACAATCATCATGAATAAAAATGTTTCCAAGTTGTCATTTTCCTTAATAGTCCCTCCCTCCAATCTCCCTGCTTTGTCTTAATTTTTTTTTTTTTTATATAGATTCTCATTCTGTAGCCCAGACAGGTCTAAAACTCATCACGTAGCCCAGGCTGGCCTCTATCTCTTGGCAAACTCCCTCTCTCAGCCTTCCCAGCTGGAATTACAGCCATGAGCCACACCCTTAGCTTGTTTGTTGAGAGACCTGTCTTCATTCTCAGGCTGGGCTCTGACTGCCTGTTGTATACATAACCTTGAGCTCCTGATCTCTCCAGCTGCAGATCCCTGTTGTTGGTCACCATGCTGAGTTATTGGGTTGTTGTTTTGGCAAGGTCTCCCTGTGGCCCAGGCTGCCCTCTAACCCTGAATGTTGCCCCAGTCACTCTAGCGAATTATTCACACGCGTGTGCTGCCTCACCTAACTGTCCTTTAATGACTCAGATTCATTTGGATGCACACAGCTGTGGGAAAAGCCTGGGTCTCGAAGCAGACAAAGGAGAGCTTGAATTTAAGTTCAGTTCAGTTCAGATTAGGTTCTGTTTAGGTGCTGCTGCTGGGCTAGCTCTGGAGGATACAGAAATGACTGAGACCTAGGTCCTACTCATTGAATTACTAGGGCCCGAGGAGTGGACTGACATAATACCGACTTTGTTCACTACTGCATGTCCTAGTGCCCACAGAGAGTGGCCACTCAATGAATACCACATTTGCTGAGTAACAGTTTGGACTCTTTGTGCAAGTGCTATGGTAAAAGGCTGTGGGAAGGCTTTAAAGTTGAGGCTGGCAGTTTGAGAAGAGTTCCAGCGGGAAGGGTCCTCCCATCAGAAGCTGTTGCCCAACTAAGGCTGCAAAGATAACAATGAGTGAGAGCAAAGCTTTACAGATGAAACCTTTCACCGATGAAAAAGAAGTGGCTGCCGCCACCACGACTGCCGGCCTCCCGGAACCAGGGCTGGAGGACAGAGATCCCATCCTGATACTGCTGGAGAGAATAGCTGTTTAGCCTTGAGCTTTGGATCCTCTGAAAGGAGATAAGGAGGAGGAAGAATGTAAGAGGCTTGCAGTTGTCTAGGTGAAAAACAAGAGGCTGAGACCATGTCTCCATCTCTTCTACAATCCTACAAACCATAATTCTCCTTTAAGAACATTGCCACGCTTATTCGTGTTCTCTCTCTCTCTCTCTCTCTCTGTCTTCTTCTTCTTCTTCTTCTTCTCCTCTTCTTCCTCCTCCTCCTCTTCCTCTTCCTCCTCTTCCTCTTCCTCCTCGTCCTTCTAATTAACCCATTACTTACTGTAGTGTGTGTATGGCATGGTGTATGAGAAGATATATGAGGCCTTTGCCTTTTTTAAAATGTGTGTGTGTCGGGCAGTGGTGGCCCATGCCTTTAATCCCAGCACTTGGGAGGCAGAGGCAGGCGATTTCTGAGTTCAAGGCCAGCCTGGTCTACAGAGTGAGTTCCAGGACAGCCAGGGCTACACAGAGAAACTCTATCTCAAAAACAAAAAACAAAATGTGTGTGTGTGTGTGTGAATGTGTGTGTCTGTGTGTATGTGTGTGTGCTCTACAAGTGTACATGAGCCATGGTCAGTATACAACTGTGTGCAGTTGTGTCTTCTTCCTCCTTTATGTATGTTCTGGGCATGGAAGTCAGGTGACCAGGCTTCTAAAGCAAGCACCATCACCCACTGGCCCCAAACGGTTTCTTCTCCCATTTTCTACCACCAGCTTATAAACATTTAAGGCTTACCAAGAATGCCAATTTCGTGGGTAGTGGTACTAAACCCTCTGCTTCCTCTGTCCTCTATTATAACATTGATCATAGCTTAAAATAAAAGTTGGGTATAATGCCGGGCGGTGGTGGCGCACGCCTTTAATCCCAGCACTTGGGAGGCAGAGGCAGGTAGATTTCTGAGTTCAAGGCCAGCCTGGTCTACCGAGTGAGTTCCAGGACAGCCAGGGCTACACAGAGAAACCCTGTCTCAAAAAACCAAAAAAAAAAAGTTGGGTATAAATGTATTTGCTTGATATCGATATCTACCTTATTAGTTGGGCTCTGGGTTTCATGAGAAATTGAGAGAGTGAATACATAAAAAGCAAGGGAAACAATATGGACTGAATTAAAAGTAGCACATAAGGGGTAGGTGTGGGATACACCTCCCAAGTGTAGGCATAAGGGATCAGGGGTTCGAGGTCATTCTCAGCTACAAATCAAATTCAAGCAAGCCTGGAGTATGTGAAACTCTGAGTCAAAATGGGGGGAGGGCTCTGGGTGTGGTGGTCCAGACATTAATCCAAGCATTAAATCTCTGTCAGTTGAAGGCTAGCCTGGTCTATACAATGAGTTCTAGCATGTCAGAACTACATAGTGAGATGCTCTATTCAGTGGTTAAGAGCATGGACTGCTCTTCCAGAGGTACTCAGTTCAATACCCAGCAGCCACATGGTGGCTCACAACCATCTGTAATGGGATCTGATGTCCTCTTCAGGTGTGTCTGAAGAGAGCAACGGTGTACTCATATACATAAAATAAATAAATAAATCTTAAAAAAAAACAAATAAGCAAACAAAGCTAAAACAAGGACTGGAGAGATGGCTCCCTCGGTAAAGGCACTTGCTCTGTAAGGCTGACAGTCTGAGTTCAAGCCCCAGAACACGTGAGTCTGTGGAGCCAGTCCTACTCAAAGCACCATATTATCCATGTTATCGCTCCTCTGTGCACTCCAGCTGGCTGATCCTGAACTTCTGCCCCTGTCTCCCATCTCTCTAGAGCAGTGCTGGAATTGTAGCCTTCTACACTTGGGTTCTAGAACTTGGGTTCTAGAGATTCAGACTTTACATGTACTTTAGGCCATCTGCCACTTCCACTGTCTAATATTCATTCATCCATTCAGTCAGTCAGTCAGTCAGTCTGTCTGTCTACCTACCATCTATCTATCTATCTATCTATCTATCTATCTATCTATCTATCTATCTATCTATCTATCTATCTGGTTTTTCTAGACAGGAATTCTCTCTGTAGCCTTGGTTGTCCTAGGACTTGATCTGTAGACAAGGCTAGCCTCAAACTCAGAGAGCCACCTGCCTCTGCCTCTCCAGTGCTGGGATAAACAACTACTGCTTGGCAAAAAAATTTTTTTTTTTTTTTTTTTGGTTTTTTGAGACAGGATTTCTCTGTGTAGTCCTGGCTGTCCTGGAACTCACTCTGTAGACCAAGCTGGCCTCGAACTCAGAAATCTGCCTGCCTCTGCCTCCCAAGTGCTGGGATTAAAGGTGTGCGCCACCACCACCCGGCGGCAAAAAAAAAGAAAATTAACTTAGCAATTATGATTGCCTTTTCAGGTTGATAATGGCAAATCTGCATTGTATATAATAGCCACTTGGTCAGTAGTCCAATTTTACAGTAGCCAGTAGTGTTCCCATTTACTTAAATAATTGATGCTATCAACCAATATTAAGATTGTCTTCCCTCTTCTATTATTAAGGCTAATTAGGGGCCAGTGAAATGACTTAGTGGGTGAAGGTGCTTGCCATCAGCCAGAAGACTTGAGTTCAGTCTCAGAAACCTGAAGAGTGGCAGGAGAGAACCAGGCCTCACAAACTGTCCTCTGATCCACATACCTGGTACCTACATCCTCAGCCACTCCTGTCCCCTCTCCCAACCACACAAAATAGAATGTAAAAAGCCAAACACTAATATTGCCGTGTACATTCTGATACATGTTTTATGTACAATACTACCACCTAGTTATGTGTCAGATAACCTGTAGGTTAGAGCCTCTCTCTCTGTAGTTTTTTTCTTTCAAAAGTGAGCTGTTGGATGAACACTTTTATATCCCTTGAGTTATTTATTTATTTATTTATTTATTTATTTATTTATTTTGGTTTTTCAAGACAGGGTTTCTCTATGTAGCCCTGGCTGTCCTGGAACTCACTCTGTAGAGCAGGCTGGCCTCGAACTCAGAAATCTGCCTGCCTCTGCCTCCCAAGTGCTAGGATTAAAGGCGTGTGCCATCACCGCCTGGTCATCCCTTGAGTTTTACTTGCTTTGTTTACTATGCTTCCAGACACTTCAAGTTTTATCAGAAATTGTTTCAGAATTAGCAGGTGAAAGAACAGGAACTGAATTCAGACAGAATATTTTACTGCTTCTCAATGGTGTTGATTAAAGGCTTGGGAAAGGAATAGAAAGCCTGACGATACTGAAATGCTTGCTTCATCTGTTCAGCATCTAGATTCTTGTTTCAGAGAGTAACTAGGTGCTGTCTCATCTGCTCATCAGCAGGACTCCATGTTTGCCCCAGTGACAGACTAGTGACAGTTCTTGACTGTCTCAGGACCACCCTTCATTTGTACAGTTCTGTCATATCTAATTATTTGTGTCCTTTTCTTCCTTGTGTTTATTCCCTATTCTCTCTAGTTTACTCTCTTTTTAAGTCATAATGTTATTAAAGCAAACTGTAACATCTGTATCAAAGGAAAGCAGATTAAAAAGTTTGATATTTCTATAACCCTATTGAGATTCCAACTAAATGTATTCGAGGCTTTTATTATAAATAAAAAGACAGTCTCTCTCTCAATGGTATCAAACCCAGGGTTTCACATATGTTAAGCAAGCTCTCTACCACAAAGCTGTACTGTGAGTCCCCAGAGATGATTTTGTAGTAGCCTCTGCCTGCTGAATGCTATGATTAGGTGGGCTGCATCTGCTGAGCTTTACAGTGCAATTTATTGATATTTATCTTTATTTTTCGTGTGTGTGTGTGTGTGTGTGTGTGTGTGTGTGTGTGTGTGTGTCTGCACATGGATGGATGTTGTCGGGCCTAACATGAGGTCTAATTTCCATTCCACCTTCATCCTTCAGTCACACTGGTAGGTGTGATAAACAGGCCCCAGGCCCTAGAGAGATTTACATACTAATGAGGTACCTGAAGGCCAGAGGGTGAAGCTCTCCCCAGCCTCTCCCCCCTCTTCCCCTCCCTATTTAACTCAGGTCCACCCTGGGTTTTGGGGACGCACATCCAGATCCATCCACCATCCATCATGCCAATAAACTGGTTTTGGAAAACCAAGGACTTCCTCGTGTGTAGGGGCCGCGCTGTGAGGAACCTTGGAGAGGCCTTTAGTGAACAGCCGGGCCTAACTTCCAGCTGGAGGAACCCAGGGTGTTCTCAGTGAACTACACACAGCATGAGAGACCCTGCAGTTCCCCAGCCATATTTTTTTACCTACAGGATGTGTTGGAGTTGCAGGAAGTTGTGAGCTATCTGACTGGGTGCTACAACAAAACCCAGGTCTTTTGGAAGGACAGAGAGAAAGATCTTTTAACCACTGAAAATCTCTAGCCCCTAGCACCTAGCATGCAAATTAATTTCTTTGTTCCCTTCCTTCCTTCTTTTCTTCCTTCCTTCCTTCTTCCCTCTTTCCCTCTCTCCCTCCCTCCCTTCCTTCCTTCATTCCTTCCTTCCTTCCTTTTGCCTTTTGTCTTTTTGCTGTTGCTCCTGTGGTTGTTGTATTTTTCTTTTCTGAGACAGGGCATCTGTGTAGCCCTGGCTATTCTGGAACTCACTCTGTAGACCAGGCTAGCCTCAAACTCAGTGATTAGCCTGCCTCTGCCTCCCAGGTGCTGAGATGAAAGGCGTGCGGCACCACTGCCCAAGTAACATACTAGGTTTTTTTTTTTTTGAGGAACTTATTTGTGTGTTGTAAGTAGGACTGAGCACATCTGACTGACCACTTCTCCTATACTTACTCTGGTTCCAGCTGTAGAAAGGCATATTTGAACAGCTAAGGCAAACAGGACACCTCACGAGGCCATTGTTGACTTGGAGGCCCATGACTCAAGCTGCACCAATTGGAGCATTCTCTATTGTTTTGCCAGACAGACCACTGGGGAGCTATTCTTTTTCTCCCTGGGTTACTCAAATTGAAAAAAACAATACAAATGTGGAAATTTTAATAGAAAAACTTGGAGTTATCTTTCTGCCATTGCTTAGTTCGCAGACACCATAAGACTTAACATCTTTTGAGTTACTGGATCCAGTCCTTCCTGAAGCTATGGCCTCTGGACTTTCACAGTGACCCTAGCAAATAAAATCTGCTGACTTTGCAGTGAGTTTCTGTCACCCTCCTTTCAGGGAGTGCCTGTGAACACAGCTTCTGTCTGAAGGTGACTGACACTGTGCAATGCTTTCTTTCACCCATGGCGACCTTGAGCCTCTCTGGTAACAGATCTGGTCATCTGAAACAACGGAAGGAGGGTACAACACTTCTGTTTTCTTTTTGTCTCAGTTGCATGGCTACCTGAAAAAAGAAGCCAGTTCACTTATTTTGTGTGTAAAGAAGTTTCCCCTCAAAGCAGGATGCCTTTTGTGGGAAGTAAATTGAAAAGAAAACAATTTCTCCTCTACAATCTCCCCCACCCCTTATCCAGGGCACGAGCTCTTTCCTGTTAGAGTGAAAGGAATCTGAACAAGACCCTAGAAATCCCCCTGTACCCCACATCCTTCTTTGCTATACAGGACAAGCTGAACTTCTAGAAGTGGAAAACGAACAGGTGAAAAACACAATCACTTTGATGGCAAAAGAAATGGTTGGATTAGAGATTGAGAGAAAAGCAAGAATGAGAAGTTAAACTAGGAGAATTAGGAAGAGAAGCATAGACACCGATAGTCTTGGGGGCGTGGAAAGTCTCTCAGTCTTTTTTTTTCTTTCCCTTAATATGCAGACAGGTCATTTAGTGATTGTGTAGTCACCCATCTACCCAGTAGACTGACTCACAGGAGCCAGACAAAATGCTGAGAATTCATCAGGGAATGAAAGATATATCTCCAACTATATTATTGAAAGCCAAAATCTGATTCTATCGGGGAAGAGAGATAACCATTAAGCATCAGCAATGGTATTCGGAAGACGACTTGAATGAGAAATGTCTCCCACAGGCTCACATCTTCAAACCATGGTGATGCTATTTGGAGCAGGCTATGGATCCTTTTGGGTATGGAGCCTTGCTGGAGGAATCATGTCACTGGGGGTGGGAAGTGGAGAGAGGGGCTGTGTTTGAGTTCGTCCCACTTCTGAGTCTACTCTGAAAGCTAGGTTCCTAAGCTAGGTTGCGATCTGATCTCAGATTCCACCCCCAGCCAGCTGCTTGCTACTGTGTCTTTCCTGCTGTTGTGGAATCTCTCTCCAGGAGTGTAAGTAAAAGCAAACTTTCTTCTTTAAGCTGCTTCTGGTTATGAGACTTTTAACACAGCAATAGAAAAGTGGCTAATACACTGGTCACCTCTCTTCTACTCAGACACTCCTGGCAGTTAATAAGGAATAAAACTGCCTGAGTCAACCTCAAACCCATTCAAAGGGCATAAACAGAGCAACTCAGACACACATTTGTTTCTGGAGCTTTGAGAACACAAGATATCTAATGTATTCCTGAAATTCTCAAGGCTGTGGTGACTAGTTTTGAGCTTGGCCTACACCAAGAAGTTGAGTTAAGGATACATGCTGTTTTGTTTTCTTTTTAATTAATCATTTTGTTTCAGTTTTTTAAAGGAATTTTTAATTTAACCCCAAGATGACCATTGTTGCTAGGGTGTGACGATTCCAGCATAGATTGAGACACTGGAACTCCTGAAGACCAGGAGCCAATGAAAGATCAGACAGGCAGCTCTCAAAGCCGTTGCAGTACAAATAGAATTTCTTTGTTACTTGGTTTTGGTTTTGGAGAAAGGGTCTTGTGTGGAGTGTCAGCTTGTCCTTGGCCACCTTCTGCTTTGATTCCCAGAGCTGGGATTATATCTGGGCAGCACCACCCATCTGGTTCCAAAGAGATCCCTAGGACCAGGAAGTCTCCAAGTAAGAGAATGTCTAGCCAATACTCCCTAGAAAAGAATCAACATTTGGAATCTGTCCAGTTTGGAGGGCACCTGTACCAGATTACAGCTGTGTGAGCATTTGTGTCCCTTCTTAATGTTCTCTCCCTATCCTTCCCTACCCTCCTCTCGCCTCCTCTCTCCTCTTTTTCTCCCTCCTCCCCAATAAGACCCTAGGAGGCAAATATGACCTTGAATTTGGAAGTGAGGTTGGGGCAGAAAAATAGGTAAAAATCTCTTCCCCATATTATGCCTTCAAATCCTGAAAGAGGTGGCAGATGCCTTTGATCTCAGCACTCAGCACTTTGGAGGCAGAGGCAGCAGATCTCTGAGTTCAAGGCCAGCCTGGTCTAAAGAGTGACTTGCTGGATAGCCAGGGTTTTACAGAAAAACCCTGTCTCAACAAAACAAACAAACAAAGTCTGAAACAGATTTCTGTATTCAAAAGAGGGAGACGGTGGACCTTCAGAATACAAATCACCCACCTGAGGGTTCTCATGATGTCACTGCCTGAAGTGGCAGCAAAATTCCTGTGGACCACGCCTAGGACCTTGTCCCAGGCAGATGGGAGCCATTCTACACAGGGAGTTACATAGCGACAATCAGGAAGCCTGCCTGAGTGAGCCTACATTCAGATTAAGCATGGACTGCTTATGAGAATATTTATGGTTCTGTATAAAAAGAGATGTTCCTGGGACATAGATCAGTTGGTAAAGGTCTTGCCTACCACTGCTGAAGCCCTTGAGATCCACCCCAGAACCATCTAAACAAGTGGCTCTCAGCAGGTGAGGACAAAATGAAAAGAACTCTAACATAACCCTGGATTAAATGTCTATATCTTAAGTTCAAGGCCAGTATCAAGGAGATACATAAGATATTGTCTCAAAAATCAAACAAACAAAAGCAAAAACAAAACCCATCTTGTTTCGTTTTTGTATGTTTGCTAGCTTCCTTCCTTAAACAGAGTCTTACTATGTAGTACAGGCTAGCCTCAAACTCACAATCCTCCTGCCTCAGCCTCCTCCTGGGTGTGGGGCTTTGCAGGCACATACTACTAGGCTGGCTCTAAAAGATCTTACCCTAAATCAGTGGGTCTCAACTCTACAGAGCTAATGCTCTCCTTTAACACCTGTTGGGCTTCCCCCTTTACTATAATACTCTCGAGCTGACAGGTAAATGAACTCAGTTAACATGGAAGTACTTAGCCAGTTTCACCAGAAAGCACATGGACACCAGGACTTCTTGGAATCATAGTGGGAATCATCAAAAAACATCTGATATAAAACCGAATGTATATTGACCCAAATAAAACTAGCTGACATGTTATCGATGGAGTTTTTGTTTCATTTTCCAAATTCTGTGAGTTTCTTGGTAAAGTTTCCCACACAAGGAAGTACAGTCTCATAGTTCATCAGAATTTCTACTCTTAGTATTGAAACCTGTAAGAAATACTGGTAAGTTTAGGCTCACTAAATGCTATCTGTGTGACAATCAGAAACGCCCTCACAAATTCTTAGATTGTCCTTGGAGAGTGTTTTAGGGCCAGAAATGGGTGAGACTATAGCTCGTGGGGCCCCCACCTCTCCTCACACCCCTCTTTCTTACCCATCTTCCTCTCAGACTTCTGGGGATCCCTGAGGCTGAAGGGAAGTCTGGGTTATGCCCATCTTTGAAAATGCTAGTGAATTGAGATCCCTAAATCAGATCATCTCAAGACAGGAGCGGTGGCACATGCATTTAATTCCAGCAGAGGCAGGTGGATCTTTGAGGTCAAGGCTAGCCTGGTCTTCTGAGTGAGTTCCAGGAAAGTCAGAAGAGAAACACAGAGAAACGATGTCTCAAAAAAAAAAAAAAAAAAAAAACAAAAACAAAAACAAAAAAACCCCCACAAAAACAAAAGAACAACAACAAAAAGAATAAATGAATGAATGAATGAATGGATAAATAAATAAATGAATGAATGAATCTGATCACCTCATGGAGTCAAGTCTTGGTTGAATTTCAGATGCTCCAACAATCTCTGGTCACCCACACACTCACTTTTATAAGGTACTGTTTATGAAAGAGTGGTAGAGCAGAGCGGTGGGGCAAACCTGTAATCCTGACATGTTGGAAGCTGAAGCAAGAGAATCACAAATACCAGGCAAGCATGGGCTATACACTGAGTTCCAAGCTATACATGGAGTTCCAGGCCAGCTTGGCCTATGATCATTTTCTTCTTTCTCTCATCCCGTCTCAATATCTCTCTCTCCCTCTCTCTCTCTCTCTCTCTCTCTCTCTCTCTCTCTCTCTCTCTCTCTCTCTCTCCCCATCTCTCTCCTTCTTCACCCTCTAAAATTGGGATTGTAGTATAGGAGAGTCAGAGTTCATGGTGGCAGAGAAAAAGCATGGCAGGGACAGAGAGGGGAATGCTGGATTTTTAATTCTTTTTCTCTCCTGAGACAGGATCTCACTATGTAACTGACTATCCTGGAACTCTTATGTAGACAGGCTAGCCTCCAACTCCAAGAGAGCCTCCTGTCTCTGCCTCCTAAGTGCTGGGACTAAAGGTATGACCTTGAACTTTTAACCCTTCTGCCTCTACCTCCCAAGTGCTGGAGTCCCAAAGGTGTACCAGCAGGTGTGGACTTAGGGCCAGGAAGCCTCTACAGCTGAGCTGTGTTCTCAGCATCAAAAGGAAAACAATTTTCTTACAAGAAGATGTCCAACCATTCCTTGAATTTGCTATCTACTTTCAGGGACTTTTCTGTAGAAAATTCCAGAATCATGCTGACTGGCCCTCAAACAAATGTACATTCTCCAATTTCAGCTTCTCTCTTTTTTTTTTTTTTTTTTTTT
>JANHMN010000014.1:33252050-33254550 GCA_030674055.1 Rhabdomys pumilio
TCTCTGTGTAGATCAGGTTGGCCTTGAACTTGCTGTGATCTTCCAGCCTCTGCCTCCTGGGTAATAGGATTAAAGGATTTTGCCCAACAGGCCAGCTTTAGCAGGATAAACATATCTATCACCGTCTTTTGTAGAATGATATGTGGCCTAATTCTAGGATCATAAGTAAAAGCAAGTATCTTCACATTAAAACACATTACCTGGGTATCTGTATATGTATGTCTGTTTAGAAAGCAGACCCAGGGTGGTATTTATATATGTCAGTAACCAATCAAACACTTCAGCCTCTTGATACTGCTAAACACAGGGCTACTATAGCCAAGGGGTGGTGAGCCAGCCTATCACGCCCCAGCACTATAAGGAAAAAAAATAAAAAACCCAAACAATTAAAAACTAAAACTTCGTAGCTGAGGCTGGTGGTGCCTGCTTGCAACAACTGCCCCTCTTCTCAGCCTCTGGCTAAGCTCACGTCCTCTCTCTGGAGAGCAAGTCACACAGGTCAAGTGACAAGTATAAAGGACGAGGAAGACCCCTGTTAACGTAAATGGATTTAGACACTGTGAACACCTCTATAGGCATCCCTGTGCGGACAGTGCAAAGGAAATCAGTGAAGGAGACCCACCCTGAATCTAGACAGCTCCCATCCCAAAGGGAATTAAAGCAGCCAGCCAGCCCACCCACGCCACCCCTTTCTTTGCTTCCTGGCTGCCATGATGTGAATGTCTCTGCTCCACCAGGCAGCCTCTCTCTCACTGTAAACCGAGACTTCTGAAATGAGCCAAAATAAGTCACACCACAGCCCAGTGGCTTTAACTAACAACATGCAGGTATAGATGCTGTTTCTGTTTAATTCAGAGCCCTGAAACTCCCTGGTTTTACGTTGACCTTTCTCCCAATACAGTAGATTCTCAGCAGAGGAGACTGACAGCAGTCCTTCTGTCTTAGCATAATGATACTCTCAGCATGGAAGCAGGAGCATCAGGCTGGGAGAGGCCAGCCTGGGCTATACAGCAGAACCTTGTCACAAACAGCCAGCTTCAAGAAAGCTTTTTCTGCATCTAATGCTTATCAAGTGTTTTTAACTTAAAGTAATCTTGTGTTGTGTGTGTGTGTGTTTGTGTGTGTGTGTGTATGCTTTTGTCTGTGTATGTGGTCGGTACATGCATGTGAATGGTCTAGATGTATATGTGGGCACCAGAGGACAACCTCAGGTGTCATTCCATTCCTGTCCTCAGGAATTGGCCATCTCCAGTTCCAGAGGATTTGACTCCTTCTTTGGCCTCCATGAATATGAGACTTACATGCACTAACATGCAGGCCGAACACTCATACATATGAAATAAAGGTAATTTTTTGTTTTGTTTTGTTTTTTGTTTTTTTTCAAGACAGGGTTTCTCTGTTTAGCCCTGGCTGTCCTGGACCTCACTCTGTAGACCAGGCTGGCCTTGAACTCAGAAATCCACCTGCCTCTGCCTCCCAAGTGCTGAGATTAAAGATGTGCACCACCACTGCCCAGCAATATTTTTTTAAATGTTATTTTACGCCTTTAATCCCAGCACTTGGGAGGCAGAGGCAAGCAGATTTCTGAGTTAGAGGCCAGCCTGGTCTACAGAGTGAGTTCCAGGACAGCCGGGACTATACAGAGAAACCAAAATAAATAAATAAATAAATTAATTAATTAATTAATTAAAAATGTTATTTTATTTGTGGTTATTTTAAATTTTACTTAAAATTTTATTATGAATAACATTACAAATAAAATCACATCATATTTAAAATATTTATTTTATTTTTATTTATGTGTGGGTGTATGCTTTTGGGTAGGTAGCCAAGGAGGCAGAAGAGGGTGTCAGAGCACCTGGAGATAGAGTTACAGGTAGTTGTGAGTCACCCACTGTGGGCCCTGGAAATTGAGATCAAGTCCTCTATAAGAATAGAAAGTGTTCTTAATGTTTTAACCTTAACCACGGAGCAATCTCTCTATCCCCTAGAAATGTATATTTAAAACACTGTTATAACTTTATCATTTATGTACTAAAGATAGAGGCAGATTTGTGAACTTATGAGATGGAAGTATATATTTATTTTGCAAAACAAATAATAAATATTGGCTAAATATGCTTAGTGTTTTTAAAATTTACCTTAAAACTTTTTCCAGGACAGCAGGGCTACACAGTCTACCCTGTCTCAAAAAAAAAAAAAAACAAAAACTTTTAATTAATTTTTTTAATAAATATGCATATTTTGCCTGTATGTATGTATGTATGTATGTATGTATGTATGTATGTGTGTATGTATGTGCACTGTCTGTATGCCTGGTGACTTTAGAGTTTAGAAGTATGTATGTATGTATGTATGTGTGTATGTATGTGCACTGTCTGTATGCCTGGTGACTTTAGAGTTTAGAAGTATGTATGTATGTATGTATGTGTGTATGTATGTGCACTGTCTGTATGCCTGGTGACTTTAGAGTTTAGAAGTGGGCATTGGAGGTATCCCC
>JANHMN010000014.1:33257050-33278611 GCA_030674055.1 Rhabdomys pumilio
TCTCTGTCCAACTCCATAGCCTTGGCAGTTTGACCATCAATAAAATAAACCTTTGTTTTCACTCATAAAGTGGTCCAATTTGGTGGTTTCTCTGTGCCCTTGCTTACAGCTAGGGACCTAATTGTCTAGTTAGACAGGTTAATACCCTGGCTAAGGAACCACCCCCCCTCCCATCCCCTTCAAATGCCACCCTAAAGAGATAACAGCAACAATTAGTCCAGTAATGTGATCACATGATTTCTGTCCTGTGATCCTCACAAGCTGCCAGCAAGTTCTGTGAGTCCCACCCACCTTTCTAGGTCCTAGCTTAGAAGGGACAACTTCTGCTCCCATTTCTCATCTTCTAGATGCTGGCCACACCTCAGTATGCTTTCTATGGGCCTTTCCACTCCCTCTCTAATGCTTCCCTCCACCGTGTGGTGGCTGCCTGGTGGCTGAACTCCAAGCCAGCTTAGTTAGAACAGCATGGCCTTTTCTCCTTGCCCTCCCCATCTCCTTCCTCTGGGCAGCTGCTAGGATGGAAAGCTTGCCTGCCCTGACGTTTCTCTAATAAGATTGTCCTTGAGTTTCTTCTGTGTCTATTATTCTTTTATTAATGATACTAAGGCCAGGCATGTAGATGCATGCCTTTAATCTCAGCACTGGGTGGCAGAGGCAGGAGGATCTCTGGTTTTGAGGCCATGGTGCTTTACATAGCAAGTTCCAGGACAGCCAGGGTTATGCAGAGAGATGCTGTCTCAAAATACAACAAACAAAAAACCCCCTCTTTACCTCCATCTTCCCAACATGCATCAGTGTTTTTCTTATCTTTCTTTCTTTCTTTTCTCACAGTCATGGCGGTGAAGATCAAGGTGAAGGCCTTGAGATCCTGGGCTCGCTGCCTTCCTCTCCCAAGTGCCATACTCTGCTCATTTAATTTCTTCGGATTTTTAGAAAAGGCAATTTAACAGACAGTGCCAAACAATCTTATCTGTGCTCTGCTGCTGCTCCGTGGGCTTTGTTTCTGTTTCTATGATAAGGCTTCTTCCCAGAAGACTTGGTATTCAAGGCTGGCCTCAGATGTTAGCCTCCTACTTCAGCCTTGGCTGTCCTGGGTTTACTGATGTGTACTTCTCTGTTTTCATTGAATCCACTTCAGGTTTTGTTATCTGAAAGGCCTTAGCATGCTTCCCTCCTCAAGCCTTCCTTGTGGGTAAAAATAGCTTCAGTATGAGATTCAAAAAACAAAACAAAACAAAACAAACAAACAAACAAACAAAAAACCCCTGTAATCCCAGCACCACCACCCCCCCTAACACCCCAGGTGTCTGAGACAGAGGGATCAAGAGTTTGATGCTAGTCCTGGTTACAGACCAAAGATCCTGTTTCCAAACACAGACAGACAAAAACACAGATATAAACCAATAGAGTAATAGGTAAAATAGCCCTGCCTGGATCCCATAGCTGCAGAATAAAGTGAAAAGCAGCCCCACTCACTCACTACACCAGCCTCCTCACTTAGAACTTGAACTCAGGGGTGGCTGGTCAACAGAAAGGGTGGCTTGGAGAACCTAACCCCAGAAGAGGGCAGCCAAGAGCTGCCTGAACTGCTGAGAACAGCCTCAGTGGAGTCAAGCGTGATCTGGGAGGGTTCCTTGCCCATCATGTGTCCAGACACACCAGTTTGGACTTTGAAGAAGTCACATTTGGCTAGAGCAGAGGTTAGGCAGCCACCGGCTAGTGTGAGGAGAGAGAGACTAGGAAAAGCTTAATCTCTAAAACCATTGTTGAGTGTCCAGTGCACATGTGCACGTCTCTCTTTCTCTGTCTCTCTCTCTGTCTCTCTCTCTCTGTCTGTCTGTCTCTCTCTCTCTCTCTCTCTCTGTGTGTGTGTGTGTGTGTGTGTGTCTGTGTTGTGTATATGTGTGTGTGTGTGTTTGTGGTGTGTGTGTGTGTATGTGTGTGTATGAAAGAGAGAGGTTGGGGAGGGAGGGAGGGAAAGAGGGAGGGAGACAGAGAGATCTTTCCAAGGACCAGGGTTCAACCTTCAGCATCCAAAGGGTGGCTCACAACTGTCTGTAACTCCAGTACCTGGGGAACTGATGCTCTGTTCTGGCCTCTGCAGATGTCAGACAAGCAAGTGGCACACAGACATACAGGCAGGCAAAACACTCATACAAATAAAATGAAAAGTTTAAAAAAAAAGAAGGGAGGAGGGAAGGAAGGAAGAAAGGAAGGAAGGAAGGAAGGAAGAAAGACAGAGAGAATGAGAAAGAAAAAAAAAAAAAGTCTGTAAATCCAGTTTTGGAACCTAATGCCCTCTTCTGGCTTCCATGGGCACCAGGCTTGCAAGTGCTGCATAGACATGCAGGCAGGCAAAACATCCATACACATAAAATAAAATAAAATAAAATAAAATAAAATAAAATAAAATAAAACAAAACAAAATAAAATAAAACTAAAATTATGAAGAAACCCCCCAGGGCAGCAAGCTGTAAATCTCAGCAGCTGCTTAAAGGAGGAACATGGAAATAAGGAAAAGAAATTGGCATGCCGTTTGAGTTAAGCAGAAGTGGAGGACAGGCACAAGGAGCAAGAGCCGTCGTATGGGGGGGAGGGTGCCTTAGGAAAGGAGGAAGAAGCCGTGGTCTTGGGGAAAGCACGCCTAAGCTCTGACCAGAGCCCAAAAGACAAAGACAAAAGAGAAGAGATAGAAAAGGGGGCTCTTTTCCAAGTCAGGACCTAGACAGACAGACCGACCGACCGACCGACCATGTTTGGAGAGATTGTACTAGGTGCTGAGAATTCTGGGAAATAAAAGTACATTTTCTCATAAAAAGGCGAATGAGTTCTCCCATCTCTGTGGCATAGCTTAAGGTGGACCTGACTCCCTGAGAGGTGTCCTATGGTACAGGTGATTAACTGGGTTAGTTCTTTTTGGTGGTGGTGGTTTTTTATTTTTTGCTTTTCGAGACAGGGTTTCTCTGTGTAGCCCTGGTTGTCCTGGAACTCACTCTGTAGACCAGACTGGCCTCCAACTCTCAGAGATCCACCTGCTTTTTCCTCCTGGGTGTTGGGATTAAAGGTATGCATCACCACTGCCTGGCTTGGAATGAAATATATATTATATTTTTATAAACTATATATATATAGTTTATTTACATGTATATGTGTGCGAGTATGTATATGTACATGTGCCTGAGGTTAGGGGCATCCCATGAAGCTGTAGTTAAAAGCAGTTGTAAGCTGCCTGATGTGAGTGGGTTCTGGGAATTAAACTCTGGTCCCCTGCAAAAACAGTACATGTTCTACATGTTCTTAACCACTAAGCCATCTCTCTAGCCCAGGATGGATTTTTAAGAGAGGAGACAATGGCATGTCTCCACTTAGAGGCAGAGTGCATTCTTTACTATAACACAGCCATGACACTTTGTCAACGCAGGTCCAGAGAGTTGGCACCAAGCAACCCTGTACTGGAGTCTCTGAGACAATAATCCAAACTGAACCCTTTCTCCTTATCCTGGGTGGTAGAAACAGAAACAGCAATGCACTCTCCTTCCCAGGGTTTGTTTTCAGTATGCCTCATTTCTTACAAAGTGGATTTGTCTGAGTTTGAAGCCCCTAGCCTGAAAGTACCATGTTACTAGACACTTGATCTACAAATGTGAACCTCTTGCCCTGGGAGGCCCTACTCTCCAGTTTGTGTTCCTCGTGGTAACTACTTCCTGTAAATCTCACTTGCTCTAGCGACTTGTACATTGAAGAGGTGTGTGTGTGTGTGTGTGTGTGTGTGTGTGTTCCAACCTAGGTTCTCACAAATATTTTACTATTGAGCCCTACCCCAAGTTCATTAGCCTGAAGCTGTCAATCACAATGTCTTTGGAAGACACTGGGAAATAAACACTTTTTTCTCCTGTTGCACATTTGGTTGCATTTGAATATGCAAACATGGATCTGAACTTTAGCTTGGAAATAGGCTCCAACAAGAACTACTGTGTTTTATATAAGGAATAAGAATTTGTATTTGAAGGACTTGGCTCAGTAGTAGAAGCATGACCCAGCATGCACAAGGCCTTAGATTTGATTCCCAGAACCACGGCTATAAAGATTAATAATAATAAAAGGAAATTTGGGATCAGTGAGATAGCACAATATAGATAAAAAGTACTTTTTAAATAAGACGAAGAGGTGGGTCGGTGGCTAAGGGTGCATACGGCTCTTGAAGAGGAGTTGAGTTTGGTTCCTAGCACCCATGTCAGGTGGCTCACAACTGCCTGGAACTCCAGCGACATGAGACCTGAGGCCTCTTCTGGAATCCACTGACACCAGTACTCATGCATGCGTGTACCTCACCCCCACCCCATGCACATAATTAGAAAGAGAATCTAAAAAACAAAACAAAACAAACAACAACAACAAACTTTAAAAAAACTGCTTTAAAAAATGTACTACATGTGTGTCCGTGATGTACATGTGAGCATGCATGTGCCACAACATGTATGTGTATGGAGATCAAACGACAGCTTAAGGGGTCGATTCCTTTCTGTCTCCTTACTTACTTTTCTATTGCTGCGACTAAACACCGTGGCCAAGGCAACTTATAAAAGCAAGTGTTTAACTGGTTTATAGTTTCAGAGGGTCGGAGTCCATGTTGGCAGAGAAAGTGCACCACAGCTGTATCAACGCTGAGATCTCAAATCCTGGTCCTCAAGTAGGAGGCTGAGAGAAAGAACAGCAAAAGTTGTTGGCTTGGAAGCCTCAAACCCCACCCACAGTGACACTCCCCCTTCAACAAAGCCACGCCTCCTAATCCCCCCCCCCCCCCAAAAAAAAACAAAAACAAAAACAAAACCTGCTCCCCAACTGGGAAACATATGAGCCTGTTTGGACCCTCATTGTGTGGTCCCTCTTCATTGTGAGGATCCTCTTCATCGTGGGGACCCTCCTCATTGTGGGGACCTTCCTCATCGTGAGGACCCTCCACATCGTGGGGGCCCTCCCCATTCAAACCAGCACATCTCCTCTCACTCACACGGATGCCAGGGATCAAACTCCGATCATCAGTGCTTTACCCGCTGAGCCATCCTGCCAGCCACAATTTCCCATTTTTACAATTTGAATTTCTCATTTAGGCAAATCCAACTGCACGTCTACTTGCTAGAGCTCCGTACCCAAACCCTGACAGAGCGTAGTGTTGCCGTGGGTTTTGCGCACACTCCAACAACTGTTGTATCTCATAAAAGCCGGGGCTACCCTTACTGCTACTACTGCACTGCCTTGGCTTGCTCAGCCTCCTGGTAAATGATAGCAGCTTTGTAAGTTCTGCATTCCTACCTTTACTGAAGGCTCCAGTGATGGCGGGCTCCATGTGTGTTCCAGTACTGAGCACACAGTCACACCGGCTGCTCTTGCAGCTACGCCATCAGACTTGGCTTCGGGAAGGCGATGGCCAATGTGTGAACCAATGTGTGAACCAATGTTGGGGCTACTGTGGGCTCCAGTCTGGGCTCAGCTCTCACCTCAGAGGTTCACAGGACTTCATGGAACTTGAGGGAAGTGTGGCTTCAGCTTCCACACAGAATCCTAAGAGAAAGCCTGATCCATCTCTAGAAATAGTGAACCTTGCCACTACAATTCTCATAGAAGTCTTGCTAACAATTGTGTGCCCCTGTACATAAGGTGAGCTGTTCATATCGCAAAGATAAAAAGGAAATCAATCGCCGGTCAGTGGTGGTGCATGCCTTTAATCCCAGCACTTGGGAGGCAGAGGCAGGCAGATTTCTGAGTTCGAGGCCAGCCTGGTCTACAGAGTGAGTTCCAGGACAGCCAGAGCTACACAGAGAAACCCTGTCTCGAAAAACCAAAAACCAAAAACCAAAAACCAAACCAAAACAAACAAACAAAAAAAACAAAAAAAAAACAAAAAAACAAAAAAAAAGGAAATCAATCGTAAAAAATTTTACAGAAAAATGTGCAAGAATAATCAGAGACAATACAAATGTAAAATTAATCACATTGATCCAAAGTCACAATGAAAATAATAATGATAATGATAATAATAATAATAATAATAATAACAACAACAACAACAACAACGAAGCAGGGTGTGGTGGCACATGTCTTTAACCCTGCACTCTGGAGGCAGGGGCACTCAGATCTCTGAGTTCAAGACCAGCCTGGTCTACAGAGCAAACACCAGCACAGCCAGCTATACAGAGAAACTTTACCTTGAAAAAAACATTAATAAACCATTGATAACAAGAGTTTACGGTGGAAGTCCCTCAGACCAGGGCAATAGAAAGCAGAACTCAGACGTGCAGAGGGACTTGGCACTTCATAAAGGTAGCACCGTTTGTGAAGAGAGTACATTGTTTCTTAGCATGAGAAATATGGCTGGCTGGTTTTTGTTTTTTGAGATAGAGTCTTTCTGTGCAGTGCTGATTAAACTGAAAGGCATTCTGTAGACCGGGCTGGCCTTGAACTTAGAGATCTGCCTGTCCCTGGCTCCAGAGTGCTGGGATTTAAGGCATGCATCACCACTCCCTTATAGTTTTGTTGAGAAAAAAAAATTTGATCCTGTCATTTTTATCATCTGCAGAAGAGTCTCAATATGGACTACTCCATGATGGTATAGAATCCATTTTTCTGAACCAGGGGCCAAAACTTCCTAAAAAGACTTAAAAAAAAAAAAACATTAAGTGAGAATCGATGAATGTTTTTCATTCAATAAGATAAAAACTTAAGAACCTGATAACTGCCTGGGAAAAGACTGGCAATGAATAGAACTTATGGAACACTAGCTGTAGAATACACAAAGAACTCTTGAAAATCAATAAGAATAGAATTGGAAATCAGTTAGAAAAAAGTTAATAAAAAGATAAGAATTGGAAATTTCTTTTCTCTTCTTCTCCTCCTTCTCTTCTTCCTCTTCCTCCCCTCTCCTCCTTCTCCTTCTCCTTCTCGTTCTTTTTTTTTTTTTTTTTTTTTTTTTTTGGGCAGGGATTCTCTCTGTAGCCCAGTCTGTCCTGAAGCTCCATCTGTAGACCAGGCTGGCCTCAAACTCAGACATCTGCCTGCCTCTACCTCCTGAAGGCTGGAACTAAAGACATCACTGGCCAGCAAAGACAGGGTCTTGATGTATAGCCCTGGCTGGCCTGGAACTCACTGTGTAGATTAGGCTAGCCTTGAACCCAAGAAGATCTACCTGCCTCTGTCTGCCTTCAGAATGTGAGTCATTTGGCACTTATTGGATTATCAGAAGTTGGAAAAGAGGTATGGTTGAGTGTGGTAAGCATACAGGAAGGACTGGTGTGTGTGTGTGTGTGTGTGTGTGTTCCGGTGGACATTCTGGTCAGAGTCAGTGAAAACCAGTGCACAGCTCTGACTTGTTTATAGATGCCAGAGAGCTTCTTGCATAGTTTGAAGGAAAATTATACAAGTCTAGTCACTCGTGTTCATAGTAGTGGTGGGTCATAGGCAAATCAGGAATCCATTATTGGAGGGATAGACATAAAAAATTGCTGTGTGCACTGTGGAGTGCTGTTTAGATAGAACCAATACACACATACACACATACACACACACACATGTGAGAGAGAGAGAGGAGAAAGAGAGAGAGAACAAAAACTGAGAGATTGGAGAAAAAGGAAGAAAGCAGAACACATAGAACATACATATTCTATATTCTGGGTGCTGTATATTCATGGAACACATTGTACATATCATTTGAATAACTTAAAGTATCTAAGAACAGAGTACAAGGTTTGTGTAATCTCAGCACTCAGGATATGAAAGCAGGAGATTTGCAGTTCAAGGTTAGCCTGAGCTACATAGCAAGTGTGGGGCCTGCATAGATTACATGAGATACTATATTAAAACCCTAAACAACGAAACAGAGACCTTGAATGTTTCACAAAGTTGGATATCCACCATTTAAAACATTACATTTACTAGTTTATTGTGTGTATGTGTGTTGCCTTGAGTTTCTGTGTGGTCAGGAGATAATCCAACAGTCAGTTCTCGACGTCCAGCACGTGGATCCTAGGGATGGAACTCAGGAGTCAGCCCCTCACTTGGTGAACAATGTATAAGTACTTTATGACACATGTCAGACTCACCAGAGAAAGGAGAAGAAAACAGGACTAGAATGGGGGTTATACTTCATACAGAACACAGCAGTCTTCCCACTATCTACTTTGAGAGAAACCAAAAAAAAAAAAAAAAAAACATTTTAAATAAACTAATGACGACCATTACAAAGTTAGCTAGCTGGTAAGCACTGAACTGGGAGATACCATTAACTGCAGTTTTAGCAACTGAGGTTTCATATGAAAGAAGACACAGTAAAAGACAGAAGCTCCTCCTGTCCTTTCAGCATCTGTCCTTGAAAAGATAAGAAAATTCACAGACAATGGCAGCCAATGGTTCAAAACAAAATGAAACAAAAACCTTGAAAACCTAAGGGGTTGGGCGTGGTGGCACACAGGCCAGGCCAACAGTCCCAGCACTTAGGAGGTGGAGGTGGGAGGGCCAGAAGTTCTGGTCCCTCTCAGTGACATGACAAGAAGGTCATCCTGGGTTACATGAGTCCCCACCTTGACAAAATAATAGATAAGGGGCTGAAGAGATGGCTCAGAGGTTAAGAACACATGCTGCTCTCAGCAGACTTGAGTTCAGTTCCCAGCACTCAGGCCTGGAAGTTCACAACCACAAGTAACTCCAACTCCTGGGAATACAACTTCTCTGACCTCTGAGGGCACCTAAACCCAGGTGTACGGGTCAATATAAAGACACACACATATAATTTAAAATTATATGAATCCTTAAAATAATAATACATACAGAGAACATGGGATCTCTTCTGGATTTGGGCTGACTTTCCAATCTGACATTTAAAAAAACTTAATAAAATATTTTTGGTTCAATTCAAAATTTGAAGTCTGAAAATCCAAAGATCATGGTGCAGTGAGAGGCGGAGCCACCCTTTGGCTGTGTCATCGGCGACTGTATCACCATAACGAGTGCAGTGGCAGCTGCATGCAGTCATTTCAACAAACAGGAAGTCAGAGAGAGTTATGACCCTTTGACCAATAAATTATAGCAAAAGTAATGTGTAAAATTCCAGAGCTCAGACCTCGAACACCCAGCAACTTCTGCTTCCACTCCTGGGAGCCCTAGTCTGCTGTGTCAGTAATCCAGCCACCCCACTGGAGAAACCAGTTGGAACGAGAGAATACCAGGCCAGTCCCCTGGTATTCTGGTCATCTCGGCTTGAAGCAACCAGGACTATACAGCCATATCATGACTGCAGCTGCCTGGGGACCCCCAAGATGAGTGGAATCTCCCAAGCCAGACCAGCCTAGAACACAGAGTTGTGAGCAAATACATTGTTTTGAGTCACTAGGTTTGCAGATTTGTCACGTAATCATTTATACTTAAAATTCCACTCACAGATTTCTGTGGAAGGGATCATTTCTAGTTCAGGTTTACAGAGGAGACACCAAGTCTCATGCTGGTTAAATAACATACTCAAGGTCACAGGAGCTGTCCATAACTGAGCAGGGTCTGAAACCAGGTGTGTCTGACTCAAGAGTATTAGCCCTAGACCTTAAGCCATTTACCTCTGAAAAGGCAACTCATATCCATTTTCTACCAGAAGGAGCTAGTTGGTGGAAAAGAATCCCATGATACTTCTAAGAGATTCACTCTCCAAACAAAAAGTCAGAAATGTAACTAATTCAGGATTTCATATTGGTTAACAGAATCTCAAAGGAGAGGTATGCACGCATTGGGTGTGAGAGTACTTTAACTCAGATGTAAGAGTATTTAATTCACATAGACGTTTTCTGATTTCTTTCTTTTTTTTAAAAGAAAGATTTACTTATTTATTTCACTTATGTGAGTACACTGTAGCTGTCTTCAGACACACCATAAGAGTGCATCAGATCCCATTACAGATGGTTGTGAGCCACCATGTGGTTGCTGGGAATTGAACCTCCAGAAGAGCAGTCAGTGCTCTTAACTGCTGAGCCATCTCTCCAGCCCCTCTTTTTTTTTTTTTTTTTTTTTTCAAGACAGGGTTTCTCTGTGTAGCCCTGGCTGTCCTGAAACTCACTCTGTAGACCAGGCTGGCCTCAAACTCAGAGATGTGCCTGCCTCTACCTCCTGAGTGCTGGGACTAAAGGCGTGTGCCATTACTGGCCAGCATCTTGATGTGTAGACTTGGCTGGCATGGAACTCACTGTGTAGATTAAGCTAGCCTTGAACTCAAGAAGATCTACTTGCCTCTGCCTTCAGAGTGCTAAGGTTAATGGTGTGTACCATCACACTCAGCTTCATCCATGTCTGTCTGTCTGTCTCTCTAATCTATTTTAAGTGACGTTGACATGTCCTGACCTGAAAAGGATAACATCAGCATCTTCAGTATCAAAAATATGGTCTCTGTAAAATGCTGACAAGTCCATTGACTGACTGCCTGATGGAGAGGATCACTAGTGAGCCTAAAGTGAGCATTCCAAAGTCTGGCCTGACCTTGAGGAGGAACGACCTGCCTGGAGACCCAGTGAGATTCTTTGGGTCCCTAAGACCCTTGTTTGAACTCAATCCTGAATGCAAGTGGTATGATGGTATCTAGGGTGCTTCTAAGAGTGTCCCCTCCCACTAAGGGGAAAGAGATCTTGAAGTTTGAGGTCTCAGATTTAGTTCTAAAGACTGATTTGTTTAGTGACCCAACGTTTATATGCCTTTGTTGTCGAAATTAAAAGAGACCGTCCCAGTATGCCTTATGAGATCCATTTAGTTGCTTTCTTGTGTTATCATTTTAAATTATTCTTGGCTCCCTGCTGTCTTTTAAATATATTGCTCTGCAGCTCAGTGCTGTATGTAATGCATATATTTGTGGCTTCCACAGAGAAGATGGCCCAACTATCTTTATTTTAAAGAGAAAAGGCAGCACTAAAAGCATACACAGCTCTATCAGCTGGCAGCCTGTTTCCACTGTGCACTTAACTTTGCCAGTGATTGCTATGCAATCATTAGAACCTGAGTTCAGACACCAGGACACAAATGACTGTAATACCGTGTCAAAGAGGAACAGAGACAGGAGGAGCACTAGGGCTTCCTGGCTGTCAGCTTAGCAGAGAAAATGCCAGCCCCAGATCCAGGGGCTGACCCCACCTCCATAGGAATGGGTGGAGTATGACAGTATTTTCAGTGTGACATCCGAGAAGCAAGGTTCCTGGCACATCTTCCAGAGATTGTCTAGATTAAGGTTGGCGTCTGAGAAAATCTAACACAGATTGTTTTGATTAAGTTAATTGATACAGGTAGACTCATCTTAATTGTGGGTGAGACCATTCTTCTTTGAGCAGGGCTCTCTCTTATTTTTAGTTCTTTCTAGCTTTCTCTCTCTCTCTCTACACACACACACACACACACACACACACACACACACACACACACTAGTTAATTAAAATTTTTATTAGTGGGGCTGGAGAGATGGCTCAGAGGTTAAGAGCACTGGATGTACTTCCAGAGGTCCTGAGTTCAATTCCCAGCAACTACATGGAGGCTCATAACCATCTCTAATGGGATCTGATTGCCCTCTTCTGGCCTGTAGGCATATATGCAGGCAGAATGTTGTATATATAACTAAAATGAACCTTAAAAAATATTAATTTGGCTGGTAGAGGAATCACCAATTTACAGTGTATGTGTATTTGATGTGTATGTGTATATGAATATCTGTATCCACACATATATGTATATACACATACATATACACATATGGACACATATGGACACAAACACACATATGAGATAGGATCTCTCTTCATAGCCCTGGGTGTCCTGGAACTCAGGATGTAGACGAGGCCAGACTGGATCTTTGTGAGATCCATCTGCCTCTGTCTCCTAAATGCTGGAATTAAAGGTGTGCACCACCCAACCCTGAAGTTTACAAGTTTGATTTGAGTCAAGGTCTTACCATGTAACTCTGGTTAGCCTGGATCTTGCTATGTGGACCATACTGGCCCCTGAGGTGCTAGGACTAAAGGTACAAGCCACTAAGCCTGACTTTAAATATATTTTTACTTTATGTGTATTAGTGCTTGGCCAGCACATCTGTCTGTGTACCATGTGTGTCCTTATGACTGTGAAGGTCAGAAGAGGGCATCAGGTGCTCTGGGACTGGAGTTACAGATGCTTGTCAGTCACTGTGTGGGTTCGGGGAATTGAACCTTCGTCCTCTGCTACAGTGGCCAGTGTGCTTAGCTGCCTAGCCATATCTCCAGACCCATTTACAGCTGCATTTAAAATTTCTAAGATTAAAAATTAGAAAAGTAACAAATGCAAACAATCAGGTATTTCACAAGTGACAGAACTTGAGTATGGCTTTAGAGAGGAGGAGGAGGAGAAAGAAGAGGAAGAAGAAGAGGAAGAGGAGGAGGAAGAGGAAGAGGAGGAAGAAGAAGAGGAGGAGGAGGAGAAAGAGAACTGGTAAAAGAGTCAGTGGTGCCAGTTACACCTGTACAACAAGCAGTTCCCAAGTTCAAGTTCAAGGAGAAATGAAATCAGGCAGATTCCTAACGTAGTCGAAGAGGCCCACCGTGCCGTTTATACAAACGATGGGACAGAGGCTCTATCTTTCTAGCTCATGCTTGGCATGCGTGAGGCCCTGGGTTCATTCTCCAGCAGTGACTACAGTTAAGACCGGCTGTGCGGACTTGTGTTTCCAGCACTTGAAGGAGAGGGGGAGGGAGGAGGATCAGAAGTTCAAAGTCAGCTTTAGCTACAGGATGAATTCAGAGTCAGCCTCGTTAGAATAAGGAACTGGAGAAATGATTCAGTGGCTAAGAGAACTGGCTGTTGCTTTTCCAGAGGACCCAGGTTCCATTGCTAGCAACCACAGGGCAGCTCACAACCATCTGTAACTCCAGTCCCAGGGCGATCTGGATGCTGTATCCATGGGCGCACACACGTGCAGGCAAAGTATTTATACATGGAAAATAAGATAAAAGTTAACAAGTTTTTTAAAAACAGGTTGAGATGGTTAAATTTATATTATGTGCACAGTTTATCACAACTGAAAGCAACAAGCTGGATGTAA
This sequence comes from Rhabdomys pumilio, assembly GCA_030674055.1. NCBI lineage: Eukaryota > Metazoa > Chordata > Mammalia > Rodentia > Muridae > Rhabdomys > Rhabdomys pumilio. The sequence goes on from JANHMN010000014.1 coordinate 33,270,135, forward strand.
TGTACACGTCTTTCATCTGGTCACTAAGGAGGCTGGGACCATCACTGAGAGTTCAAGGTCTGCTGGGTTCTCTCAAAAAGCAAAAATTGCTAGGTGGGTGGTTGCGTACACCTTTAGTCCCAGCACCAGGAGGCAGAGGAAGGTGGATCTCTGTGAATTGAAGGCTAGCCTGGACTACAGAGAGACAGTCTAGGTTATGCAGAAAAATTCCCTCTTGAAAAAACAAAAACAAAAACAAAAAAAATAATTTTGTATATTGATATGTCTTTTTCTCATATATAAACTAAATACATCTTAAAACAAACAAACAAAATCCTACCGCCATACACACACACACACACACACACACACACACACACACACACACACACATATATATACAATAGCGACAAAGAAAACAACTGTAGGAGACAATTCAGCCCAGGGAGACAGTTCAGCACAGGAGCCCACTTAGTTTTGGTTATGCATTGCCGCCTTGTAACAGGGCACAGCACGGCCTAGTTCCTTTGCCTGCACAGACTGCACTAGAGCACCCTTAAATTCCTACCTGCATCAGGCTACACACATTCTGGTCTATGAACCAGTATGAGTTACCTTGACCCTAGTAACAATCAAATTTAGACAGTTTCCATTCGGGTGTATTCTGGAATAAAAAATGGAGGGAGCTATCTGGCCTGGAACTCACTCTGTAGACCAGGCTGGCTTCGAACTCAGAAATCCGCCTGCCTCTGCCTCCCAAGTGCTGGGATTAAAGGCGTGCGCCACCACTGCTCAGTCCTTCAGGAAAGAATTTCTTGTTTGCCATACTTTGCCTGTGCATAATTCAGAGTGCCTTTGATTAAAATCAGGTGCATTATGGGAAGGGACAGCAGCAATAGGTAAAATGATTATGACCTGCTCTGTCAATCAAAATAGGGACTCATCAAAACTATATCCTTTACTAGCCAGGCCCACCTGCTGTACACCTCATAGGAGAGACCTCAGGCTGCAGTCTGAAGTCCTTGCAGTCTCTCACTCATGTCCTGTGCTGGCTAGTTTTGTGTCAACTTGATACAAGTGTGACTTTCTGGCAATGAGGGAGCATTAATACAGAAAATGCCTTTAGAAGACTAGGCTATAGGGAAGCCAGTAGGGCATTTTCTTAATTAGTGATTAGAGCAGGAGTGCCCAGCCCATTGTGGGTGGCACCATCCCCTGGGCTGGTGGACCTGTGGTCTACAAGAAAGTAGACTGAGCAAGCCATGGAGAGCAAGCCAGTAAGCAGCACCCTTCCATGGCCTCTGCATCAGCTCCTACCTCCAGGTTCCTGCTCTGTTTGAGTTCCTGTCCTTACTTCCTTCAATAATGAACAGTAGTATGGGAGTGTAAGCCAAATAAACCCTTTCCTTCCCAGCTTGCTTTTGGGTCATGGTATTTTGTCGAAGCCATAGAAACACTAACTAAGACACTCCCACTGTCATTCTTGACAGCACACTCACCCATAATCTGTGCTATCACTATGATCTGAAGAGTTTATCTTGTTCTTTAGAAGCTCTGTGTGAGCCTGTACTTCTGGCTTTTTGATGAACACCTGGTGCTGACTGCTGATAACAGGGCCCGTCCCTCAGCTTCCATGGAAGGGAGCAAAGGGAGAGCCTAGGGAAGAGTCAGATTTATGCATTAGCAGGGTTGCTGGAAGTTTCTTAGTTTCACCAATAATTGCCATGTGGGCAAATGAATTGAGTATTATCTCTCTCTGTGTATGTGTGTGTGTTTTAAGGTTTTAAAATGTCTTTAGCCTATATTAATTATCCGTAGTGGGTCTTATTTTCATACATGCATATAATATTTTTTGTTTGTTCATTTCATTTTTTGAGACAGGGTTTCTCTGTGTAACAACCCCAGCTACCTTGAAGCTCACTCTGTAGACCAGGCTGGCCTGGAATTTACAGAGATCAGCCAGCTTCTGCCTGGGATTAAAGGCATTGTTCCTCCCCACCCCCCAGCTTATATAATGTGTTTTTTATCATATTTGCCTCGCCTCCCATTACTCTCTCTTGTACCCTTCATCCATTTTCTTCCCAGAGAATCACCTTTCTAGTTTCATGTTTTCTTGTTGTTTTCAATGGCTTAGTTGGCTTTCTTATAGTTGGTTAAGCATGGTGTAACAAGCATGGGAGAGAGTTTCTTTACAGCTGAATAGGCATATTCTAGTTGCTCGCTCCACTGAAGAAAATGTGTCTCCCTTCACCATCAGCCCTTAACTAACTACAGCAGGTATGTACATGGCCTCTTGAATCCCTTCACTCCATGACAGAATATCAGTGTGCCGCCATCTTGCCTAGGCCTTATCAGAGTCACTGTGAGTGCCATGGCTCTATGTCATTACCGGATGACAGTGTTGCACAACCCTCTTTCTCTCAGATTCTTTCTGCCCTCTTTTATGATGCTTCCTGAGCCTTGGAGGGGGTTATGTTGTAAGGCCCCCACAAAGAGAGGACCTCACCCAAGCCTCAGGAATTCTTGGCCACCCAATAACTTACAAGACACTGAACTCGATGCAATCAGCAAGAGGTATATTTCGATCAGCATACTGAGGTCAAGACCCATGACCCACACAGGGGTAGTGGGATCTGACACGGGGGCTTGGAGACAGAGAAAATTTAAAGGCAAAAACCACAAGGGAAAAAACCACAACCCAGGGAGAGTGAAGGGGGGTTATTGGAGAGTACCTGTGGAAAGTTTCAGCCCATTATTCAGTTTGTGACAGGGTCCAAGGAACAGTCATGGGGAACATTTTGTGTAGACTATTCTCAAAGAGCCTATTTGTATCCAACCATCTATCTTGTGGTCAGCCAAGTTCCTGAGACACAGAGCTCATGACCAGGCTGACCTGCACTCTTGGTTCTGCTCAGCCTGCTAGGAGTTTTTGAAAAATTTTAACCCTTTCGATGTAGATACCTCATTCACGGCTAAGTGTTCAACAGTCACTTCTTATCCCTTTGACAAGTTGAGTATGTTTTCTCAAATATAAAATGTAAATTTTTTTTTTTTTTAGCTAGGTGGTGGTGGTGCACGACTTTAATCCCAGCACTCGGGAGGCAGAGGCAGGCGGATTTCTGAGTTCGAGGCCAGCCTGGTCTACAGAGTGAGTTCCAGGATAACCAGGGCGACACAGAGAAACTGTCTCAAAAAACCAAAAAAAAAAAAAAAATTTCTTTATATTTAACTAGGAGTAATTAATTCAAATATTTAAAATACTACCCACAGGGCTGGCAAGATAGCTCAGAGGATAAAGCCTGCAAAGCAAGCCTGGACCCATGTAAAGGTGGAAGGAGAGAACTGATTCCAAGAAATGGCCCTTTGACCTCCACACCAGTGCCACAGCATGAATGTGTATGCACACACAGACACAAACAGGAAAGGACACAGGCACACACTAAAGTTTAAAAATCAGGAGATTTTTAAAAATATGTAAATAATGCAAAATGCAAAGATGAGCAAAATGTTGCTATCTGTAGACGTCATGTGACTGTGCCCGGTTTCTCATCGTTCATTCCTTCTCGGTTCTGCACAGTGGAAGATTTTAATGAATACAAGGGGCTGGAGAGATGGCCCAGTGGTTAGGGGCACCTGCTTTCCTTGCAGAGAACCAGGTTTGGTTCCTAGCACTCACATGATGGCTCAAAACCATGTACAACTCTAGTTCTGAGGGATCTGATGTCTTCTGACCTCCAGACACCAACCATGCATGCGGTGCACAGACATACGTGCAGACAGAACACTCGTACACATAAAAGAAATAAATGTAAGTGATGAAGTGGGGTGGTGGCATGGGTAGAGTGCAGGGCGCACAGCAGAGACCCCAGTCCAGGCCTCCAGAACCCAAGTAAAATGAAAGGTGGCTAAGTCAGAATGGATTGAGATGTCTGACAGTAGACAGCAAGTGGGAAAAATGACCAGACATAGGCTCTGGGCTATCCTGTGGGCATCACTATCTTTCTAGCGACTAACAGAGGAACTGTGCTATCATATCTGAGCATCTACAAGGGCACACCTCACAGAGGTGACCTGTAAAATTCAGTTAGGTGTTTGTGCCTTTGATAAACACGTGCCTTTAAAAAAAAATGGGAATATCTTTTAAAACTATCTAATGTCTCCTGTTCTAATTCCACATTCACTCTGTTAATTTCTGATTTTATTCATACAGGTGTATTTTTTTAAGACACGTTATACTCTGCCAAGACAGTTTTTCATACCTTTTTCATTTGGAAGTTGTGTTTGTCACTGAAAATAGGTGTTTGGAGGCTGGATGGCTCAACAGTTAAGAGCACATGTGGCTCTTTCAGAGGATCTGAGTGTGACTCAGGTGGCACACAACTGTCTGTAAATCCAACTCCAGGGGGTCTTGGCTTTCACAGACACTCATACTGCAATGCACATACCACATGTAGACTGTGGTATATTTAATTGTATATGTGTATATGTATATACACATACATGTGTATACATATATGTATGTATACAAACACAATATGTATATACATATGTGTATCTGTATGTATGCATGTATATGTATATACACATAATTAAAAATAATAACATTAAACCTTAAAAAAAGTAAAATAGGTATCTTGGGATTCTGCTGTGGTCCAAAGTTCCCAGGAGAAGCTTCATTTGTTTTAAGAAGCCTGCAGATTTTTTCCTTGGTTTCCCAGAGCATTGTGATTCTGCAAGGACAAAATGTCATAGGTTGAGATCCAAAATCCTCTTGGGCTTTTCCCAGCCTTTAAATGGCAATTTACCTTAGCTTTTGTATGTGTACTAATACTCCCTGATATTAGATAAACTCCTTTCTGCTGTACAGGCAAAGGGACAGCTTCCCCTTTCCCTTTTGAAAAGTCAGTGTGATGAACTGACAATAGACAGAAAAAAAAAAAGTCACAAAATGCGTCCCCATGAGTTTGTGTTCATTCCTGGCTCATCTTTACGGGGCAGAGCTGGTGGAATGCAGGCAGGCTTTTGGAAATAAGATTTATTTTTATTTTTAAGTTATGTGCTAGCCAGGCAGTGGTGGTGCATACCTTTAATCCCAGCACTTGGGAGGCAGAGGCAGGTGGATTTCTGAGTTCGAGGCCAGCCTGGTCTACAGAGAGAGTTCCAGGACAGCCAGGACTACACAGAGAAACCCTGTCTCACAAAAACAAATAAACAAAAAAAGGTATATGCTTATGTATAGTGGTTTGAATAGCCTTCATGTGTTTGAAGGCTTAGCCCATGAGGAATACCTTTATTAGTAGGTGTGGCCTTGTTGGAGGAAGTGTATAAATGTGGGGGCAGGCTTTGAGGCCGTCTATGCCTAACCTCCGCCCAAGTGAAACAGTTCTTGCTGTCTAAAGATCAAGATGTAGAACTCTTGGCTCCAACATCACCATGTCTGCCTGCCTGCTGCTGTTCTTCCCGCTATGATCGTAGACTAAACCTCTGAAACTGTAAGCCAGCCCCAGTGAAATGTTTTCATTTATAAGATTGGTCCTGGCCGTGTCTCTTCACAGCAATGAAACATTAACTAAGGCATCATGTTTGCCAATATATCTGTGCACGTGTAGGTGCAGGAGTCAGAAAAGTCCAGAAGAGGGTGATAGATCCCCTGCGGTTGGAGTGCCAAGCAGTTAGGAGCCACTAGCGTGGGTGCTCGCAACTGAACTGGTCTTCCCTCTGTAAGAGCAGTACTTGCTGTTAACTCATTGTTACAGCTCAATTGTAGGCAGCTGTTTCTGATAGGCGTTTTCTCTCCCTTGGGTGACACAGATATACACCAGATTAGACCAGATTTAAAGTAGACAAAGGCAGGTTTATTAGGAGGCAGCTCTCAGGTGGGCTCACTGATCTCACAAGAGGAGGTCAGTGGAGTCACACAGTGAAATCCTGGCTAAAGCAATGGGTTTTATAGAGTTTAGGCGAGCTAGGAGCTAGGAGCTTGATTGGTAGCCTCTTGAGGGCACTCTTGGGTGGGTTGCAGGAAACAGGGACACGAGGATGATATCATGTTGTGGGGGGGAGTTTTCTCCAAGTGGGCGGGGCTTGGGGAAGGAGGGCAGGTGAGGTTTCCCAGCTTATAGACGGCCTGAGCAGGATTCCAGCCTAACAGTTTTAAGTTATTTAGTGATAATGAGGAAGAAGACTCCACCCCACCCCACCCCGGAGCCCCTGGGGACAAACGGTAGTTATTACAACCACTATATATTTATAATGTGTTCCAGATGAACGGGGGACTCAAAGAGTCTGCCAGGCATTGTGATAGTTCTCAGTCTTCTGAGGTAGATCAGGGACAACGTTTTCTCAGTTATAGAAGAGAGAAAAAAAGCAGTCAACATGATAGCTCACACCTGTAATACCAATACTCCAGAAAGCTAAGGCAGGAGAATCACCATGAGTTCAAGGCTAGCCTTGGTCACGATGTAAGACCATCTTCAGAAGAAAGGCAGAAAGAGAAACAAAGAGAGGTAGCAAATGTATTTTTTGTATTTGAATAAATACAATATATTTACATATATATTCTCTGCATTTATAAAAAGACAATTGGGCCAGTGGTGGCTCATGCCTTTAATCCCAACACTTGGGAGGCAGAGGCAGGCAGATCTCTGTGAGTTCCAAGACAGCCAGGAGTACACAGTGAAAAACCTGTCTTGGGAAAACCAAAAAGTAAATATTAAAAAAAAATTTAATGTGAAAAAAATTTTTTTAAAAAAGAAAGAAGAACCAGTTGAGAGCAGATGAGACAGGTCAGGGAGTCCTCCATTCTAAGACTAATTTGCCCACCTCACCAAAGTGTCACATTTTGAAGAAGACCAGGTTAAAACCACTATTAAGGGATGAACTGTGCTCCCACAAAATGTATGCATATATTGCTGGGTGTGGTGGCACTAGCCTGCAATCCCAGCATTTAGGAAGTGGAGGCTGGAAGATTAGGATTTTAAGGCTAGTCCTGCTACGTATCAAATTTGAGGGCAGCCTGGGCTGTTGAAATGTTGTTTCAAAAAACAAAAAACGAAATCCAGGAAACCGGGTTGAGAACTTAGCTCATTGGTAGAAGCTTGCGGAGCTCGCACAGGCCATGGGCTCCAGCCTAGCACCTGGTAAACCTGTGGTGCCTTTAACCGCCCCCCACCCCCACTCAGGAAGCCAAAAAGATAAGAAATTCTAGGTTGCTAGGCAGTGTTGAGGTACACCTTTAATCCTGGCACTCAAGAGGCAGGTGAATCTCTGGTCTACAAAGCAAGTCCCAGGAGGGCCAGGCTACCCAGAGAAAGCCTGTTTCAAGAAAAGGAAAGGAATAAAGGAATTAATTAATTAATTAATTAATTCTAGGTAATCCTCAGCTATATATTGAATCCTAGGTTGCTTTGAAACTCTGTCTCAACAAAACATAACACGAAACTTCTAAACTGAAGCTGCTAATACCTTAGAACATAATTGCGAGTACAGGATTTTTAAAGCAGGGAATAAATTGAAATGGAGTCTAGAGTCTTTAGGATAGGCCCCCATCCAACATGGCTGACGTCCTTGTAAGAAGAGGAACTTTCGACTCCGACATAGAGGTGATATGGAGATCCAGAGAGAAGGCTGCCAACAAGCCAAGGACAAGCACCTCTGAAGGAGAGCCTCCCTGGTCTGATCTCAGCCTTCTGGCATCCAGAATTGTGAAAAACTAGGCTCTGTTGTTCAAGTTTTTAGCATTAAAGGGCAAGTTAAAAGGGCAAGGTTGGGACGGGCAGATAAGTAAGAGAGCTTGCAGCTGGGTATGAGATCGCCAGATGGAGAGGAAGGGCAGGAAAACAACCCGGCTGTTTTCCACAGGAGGACCCTCACTGAACAGCACCAAGGCACCATTGCCCCTTCTCCTAGTGCATTTCTGAACTTTATAGGGAGTTACACCTTCGAACACATTCTTGCATGCAGTGTTTCTCGTCTGTACCGGCTGAATTGTGGATTGGAACAGCTTCTGAGAATGCCTCCACCCATTCCAGGAAGAAGATCCCAGACTGCCTTGGGGGTGGGAGTAGACGGAGGCTCTGCTCAGTCTGACCTCCTTTCTACTGGGTGTACATTGCACTTGCTTTCTAGTGCTACTAAGAACTGACCTTGAGGGGCTGTTCCGGAAGTGGCTCAGTAGGTAAGCACTCTTGCTGGGCAAACATGAGATTTGTTGAGTTAGAATCTCCAGAGCTCAAGTCAAAAACCGCCAGGCATGGCCTCTCACACTATAACCCTAGTGCTGGGCATGAAGTGGAGGGAAGAGGCAGATCTCAGGAGCTCTCTGGCCAGTCAGCCTTAGGTTTAATGAAAGACCCTGTCTCAAGGGACTAAGGTGAGATGTGATAGAGCAGGGTACTTGTTTTCTTTTGGCCTCCAAGGGTGCACTTGTACACGAGTGCATGAGTGCATAAACACACACACACACACACACACACACACACACACACACACACACACAC
>JANHMN010000014.1:33288812-33308140 GCA_030674055.1 Rhabdomys pumilio
GTGTGTGTGTGTGTGTGTGTGTGTGTGTGTGTGTGTGTGTGTGTGTGTGCACGCGCGCGTGCATGTGCATGTGCACGTGCGTACATGCACAGGAGCAAGTGCTCTCAAGTGTGCATGTGACAGTTTCTGGTCACTGGGATTGCAAGCATACGTTATCACACTTTCTGGCTATTGCATACATTTTTTTTTCTGCTGCTAGGTAAAGGCCTTGACCTTGCTGAACAAGTGCTTCACCACAGAGCTACTTCTGAAGCCCGGAAAGGGGCTTCCCACAAAGCCTTTGACGCTATAACTTAATGTTGACTCAATACTCACGTTAGACCTTGATTGGCCTGCCTTGAACAGTTCTCCCATGTGCCCCCAACATCTCTCCAAGTTGGGCACTGGATAAAAACGACCGTTGAGCACAGTGTCGGACTAGACAATTAGGCACTGCGTTCTCAGTCACCAGTTAATGTTTACCGACGTTGCCAAGTGCTTATACATATACACCCAAGTGCTTTCTTTCATCTTATTCCTCACTCACTGTGAGGTTTGTGTCTTTTTTTCTGGGCTCTTTGTCAGAGCCTCACAGGTACTAATTATCACATTGTAGGTAACACTGTCAGCAGTTGTATCATTTGTTTTTAGTTCCTTCTCTCCCTCTTTTCATTTTTTTAAATGTATTTTTATTTATTGTATTGGAACCTCATGTAGCTTCTGCGAGCTTCTAACTCACGACATGGAGTCAAGGATGGTCTTGAACAACTGATTTCTTTGATCCTCCTGCCTCCACTTCCCAAGTACTGGGGTTATAGGCCTGCGCCACCTCATGCAGTTTGCATGAGGCTGGGGACTGAGTCAAGGGGTTCGTGCACACCAGGCGAGTATTCTACCCACCGAGCTGTGTCCCAGGCTCTCCTCTTACTCTGCCACTTAAGTTTTTGTTGTTGAAGTTTGGAGAGTGTGTGTAAAGACCACAGACCACATTTACCCGTGGTCTTTGTTTCATTTACTGGCTTGACATCGTCTCTCCATAGCCCTGGCTGTCCTGAACTCTATGTAGAACACAGAGTTCTTGAACTCACAGAGACCTGCCTGCCTCCGCCAACTGAGAGCTGGGATTGAAGGTGTGTAGCACCACGCACAGCCCTAACAATTTTTATTAACCAGACTGAAAACAGAGAACACAAATATAAGTAGTGGAACATGCATAGTGTGAGTATTTTTAAATACTTTATTCTTTTAGAAAAATGATTGTTTTATTTTATGTGCACAGTGGTTTTGCCTGCATAGATGGATGTGCACTGCACTGGAGTCTGTTGTACAGGGTTGTGAGCTGTTGTGTGGATTTTAGAGGACCAAACCTGGGTCCTTTGCAAGGACAGCTATCTGAGCCATCTCTACAGTCTAACCTTAATAAAGGTTATTATAAAAAATAAATAAAAAACAATAAATATAAACAATATATATTTATATAATATATAATATTGTATATATTTAATATAGCACCATATATTTTATTATATATTAATACATGAATATATTATATAATAACATTAATACATCAATATATTATATAATAAATATAAAAATATAAGTAAAACATAAAAATATAAAATAGTGTTTTATGTATCTATTTTTATTTTATGTACACTAGTGTTTGGACTCCATGTCCAAAAGGCCAGTCTGGTGTACATAATGAGTTTTAGTTCAAGGCAAGTTTGGGTTACATAAAACCATCTGAGCACCCCATCTTACACAAAGAAGCCCCAAACCTGGAGACCTACTAATTCCTGGACATAAGTGTGATGAGCAGACATTGGTGGTGTGTGTCTGAAGCCTGCTGAGTGGGTAAACTGAGTAAAGGAGATGGAAAGAGATATCTCTACACAAGCTGTGACAACCCAGAAAGGCCAGGGGAGAAGTCCCCAGAGCCCGGACTAATGACCAAGGCCCAGAGGATCCCACTTGCTGAGCAGCCAGTTCACCTAGATCAGCAATCATAAAACAAACCCAGATTTACTCACCTCACATTTTGAATTATATCTGAACCACAGCAGCTGTTCATAAACTCTGGCTTTGGGGAACAGAAATGAATCAAATTCTTCCTCCATGTAGGTGACTATAAGCATCCCTTCAGTCTGTGAATTCCTTACCAAACTCAGAATTAATCTGGGAGATTTAATTTTTTTTTTAGAACTCCCCCCCTGTTTTTTTTTCCATTTAATTCTTTATAACCACTCTCCCCAGCTGCTTGCGATCATCAGTTTTCAATTCGGCATGGCTTCCTAGAATGGCCTCTTCTGAGATATGGCCCATTTTCTGCATCACGGGGTTCATCGGAGTGGATTAAACACAATGGTAATTTAAAAGCTTGCCCAGGGCTGATGAAATGGCTCAGTGTCTACCCACTTATCACCAAGCCTAATGACCAGAGTTCAACCCCAGTACCCACAAGACGGAAGAAGAGAACCAACTCTCCCAAGCTGTTCTCTGATCTGCACATGTGAGCTGGGCCATGCACACAAATACACACACACACACACACACACACACACACACATGCATGTACCACAAAAACATGTTTAAAAAAATTGCTCTACTCTAGGCCTTATAAAAAATTATAGGAACTATGCCTTTTCACTATTTCTCTCCAAATGAGTGTACTAGATTCAGATCTCAGCTGATCCACTCTGTGACTATGTTGTTCAGTTTTTTTTTTACCTGACTGCTAGGTGGCCCTTAGTCTGCTAGATGTATCTTTTTAATTTTCAAGATTTATTTATTTTATCTAAGTACACTGTTGCTGTCTTCAGATACACCAGATTCCATCTGATTCCATTACAGATGGTTATGAGCTACCATGGGGTTGCTGGGAATTGAACTCAAGACATTTGGAAGAACAGTCAATGCTCTTAACCACTGATCCATCTCGGCAGCCCTGCCAGATGTGTCTTAATTTTGCAAGTCAAGCATAAGTAGTTTGGCTCAGGGTACAGGGCCTCAAAGGAAATGTGACCTGCGTTCCCATCCAGTGCTGATGCTATCCTGCTTCTGCACATAGCCTTCCTGAAGATAGCAGACGAGAAACATGATCCATTCATATAGTATAGGAAATGCCTTGTGTTTCCACTGCGGCAGCTCAAACTTGCTTGAATGTCACTGCTGTGGAGTTGAGTGGTTCGGAGCCTGGGGATTTGAACATAAATCTCCATGCTTATGCACCAAATCCTCTTACTCACTGTGATGGTTTGATAGATGCTGGCCTCCATAGGCTTATATGTTTGATGGAACTGTTTAGGAAGGGTTAGAAGGTGTGGCCTTGGAGGAGGTGTGGCCTTGTTGGAGGAGGTGTGTCACTGGGGGTGGATTTGGAGGTATCCAAAGCCCACACCTTTCCTAGTTACCCACCCACTGCTCTGCCTCTTGCTTATGGATCAGATGTGAGCTCTCAGCTTCTCCAGCACCATGCCTGCTTGCTTGCCGGCTATTATGCTCCTTGCCAGGATGGTCACAGACTCACCATCTGAAACTGTAAGTCCCCCAAATGCTTTCTTCTCTAAGTGACCTTGGTGTCTTATCACAGCAATAGAAAAGTAACTAAGAAGAGGGCTGGAGAGATGGCTCAGCGGTTAAGAGCACTGGTTAGTTACTCTTCCAGAGGTCCTGAGTTCAATTCCAAGCAACCACATGGTGACTCACAACCATCTGTAATGGGATCTGATGCCCTCTTCTGGTGTGTCTGAAGACAAATAACAGTGTACTCATACATAAAATAAATAAATCTTTAAAAAAAAAGGAACTAAGACACTTCCTGTGTTCCAGTTCAGCACAGCTGAAGTCTGATTTTTTTTTTTTTTTTGTCTTGTTTGTGGCTTTTTGAGAGAGTGTTTCTCAGTATAGCCCTGGAACATGCTCTGTAGACCAGGCTGGCATCAAACTTGGAGATCCATCTGCCTTTGCCTCCTAAGTGCCAGGATTAAAGTTGTGCGCCACCACACCTGGCATGGCGTCTGGAGCTTGCAGAGTAGCTTCGGAGGCTTTCTTGCCGTTGCTTGGTTTTGTTTTTGTATCTCTGAGTCAGAATCCCACTGGTGCTCCTCCTGCCACAGCCTCTCAAGTGCTGACTTACAGTCAGGCATCGCATTTGTCTTCATTTGAGAGAATTCTATCTCCTGCCTTAAAACCTAGAGAGTTAGATGTGGTGGTTCTTGCCCATTATCCTAATACATAGAAAGCTGAGGCAGGAAGATCATGAAGCTTACAAGACCAACACAGAGTTCAAGGCCAGCCTTGTGTACAAAATGACAGCATATTTCAAAAATACAAAAGGAAAATAAATAATCCTGAATTTTTATGTTTCCAGGAATTCCAGACCTAGGGAAGCTGAGGCAGGAGGATCACCATAGATTTGAGGTCAGCCTGGGCTATACACTAAGTTCCCGGTCATGTTAGATGTCAAGTGAAATATTATATAAATAATTTAAAAATAAATAAACACACTGGATGATGGTGGCTCACATTTTTAAATTCCAGAACTTGGGAGGCTGAGGAAGGCAGATCTCTGTGAATTCAAGGCCAGCCTGGTCTACAGAGTGAGTTCCAGGACAGCCAGGACTACACAGAGAAACCCTGTCTCGAAAACAAACAAACAAACAAACAAAAAAAAAACAAAAAAAAAGAAAGAAAAAACCAAGATAAATAAATACATAAATAAACAAGAGGCTAAAGAGATGCCCCAGTGGTTAGAAGAACTGGCTACTCTCCCAGAGGACCTGGTTTTAGTTCCCAGCATTCACATGGCAGCCCACAGCTGGATATAACTCCAGTTCCAGAGGACCTGACACTATCTTCTGGCCTCTTTGAGCACCAGGCACTCATGTATCACATAGACATACATGCAGGCAAAATGCATACACATAAAATGGATAAATTTATTTATTTTTGAGACAAGGTCTTACAATGTAATCCTGGCTAGCCTGGAGCTTGCCTTGTGTACCAGGCTAGCCTTGAACTCACAGAGATCCACCTGCTTCTTCCCTTCAAGTGATGTAATTAACAGTGTGCACCACCATGTCTTGTTAGAAAGAATTTAAAAATAAAAGCTCCAAACAGACTCCTTCCCCTCTATAAAACAAAGGAAAACACAAAAGCTGCTTAGAACCCATAGTTCCCATAGGTGGTGGTGGTGGCCGCGGAGGCGGTGCACGCCTTTAATCCCAGCACTTGGGAGGCAGAGAGAGGCAGGCGGATTTCTGAGTTCGAGGCCAGCCTGGTCTACAGAGTGAGTTCCAGGACAGGCAGGGCTACACACAGAAACCCTGTCTCGAAAAACAAAACAAACAAAACAACAACAACAACAACAAAAAAAAAACGTATGGCAAAAGCAGACTCAGGAAATGTGGAAACCCAGGCAAAGGGTCTGGGGTAGGTTTTCTTCTGCTCTTTCTCCCTTGTGTCAGCCATCTGTAGATATTCAAGTGCTGGGGATATCTCGAAGCCCACCTCCAGTGGTGCCCTTCTTCCCAAGGCCACACCTTTTAATCCCTAATGAATCCCTAATGACTAGGGATTCAAATATATGAACCTATGGGGGCAATTCTTATTCAAATCACCCAGGGTTGGAGGCTGGGCCCCACAGCTGAGGTGTATACTTGAGAAGAGAGGTATTTCAGTGTCCTTTGGAGGAAAGTGCAAAGGGTATTTCTTACTCCCGGGGTATTTCTTAGGTCTGCAAACAAACTAACAGATCACCACAAAGGCAGCACCTCATGGGAGATGATAAGTCATGTTCTCCTTACAGGATATGGCTGAGGGACACAGTCCAGAGATGTATGACCCTTTCCCTTCCAACACCTGACCTGATGATTTCAGAACGAGGTCATGGATAGGTGATAGGAACCGGGTGCTTCTCCAGCCTGTCTTCACCAGATGATGAACGGGCCCCTTTAAAAAAGTCTCTGATCTTATGGCTGCTAGCACTGAGTGGCTCTCCCAATAAATACCTTGCAGATCTGAGCATAGTGTGCTCAACTCAGTCCCAGAGGCAGAATTGCAGGGACCAAAACTAATTCCCGGAATAACAACCCGACCCCGCCCTACCACTGTGGCTATAGACTTAGGCGGTGGTCTTCCCGAGCCTGCAGTTTCACTGTTATCAGAGTTTATCTCTTGAAAAATTTATTACATTTACCTAGTAGGCAGGGACGGGTGTGGAGCAGAGTACACACGTGCCAGAACCAGTGTGGAGTCCAAGGCCAGATTGCAAGAGTTAGTTCCCAGCGACAACAACATGTGATTTAGGGATCAACTCCTATGGAAGGCTCAAAGATCATTTATCTGCAGAGTCATCTCGATGGCTCCTCAGTCAGTTTTGTTTGTTTTTTAATTATTTTAACGTATACCGACAGCCAAGGCTACACAGAGAAACCCTGTCTCGAAAAATCAAAAAAAAAAAAAAAGTATACTGAATTCATATGCTAAGTACTGCTGGGATGGCGGCTCAGACCATAATCCTTGTACTCAGGGAAGGGAGTCGTATTGGTAAGAGGAATTCTGCTCAGTGGAGGCCAGCCTGATGTATATAACACATTCCAGGACTGTTGGGGCTTTTAGAAATAAATTAAATAAATAAAACAGCATTATCTTGCAAAAGCTTTAATTTGAGCTTCTGTTACTAATGACTTTGAACCTGTTTTTATGTCACTGCCATTTTAATGACACACATTTTTGAACTCCTTTAACCCTCCTGCCCCAGTTTACATCACCAAAATACCTTTTTTTTTAAGTTGAGAATCACTTGCTTGAAGATATCTGTATCTATTTCTTCTTTCTTTCTTTCTTTCTTTCTTTCTTTCTTTCTTTCTTTCTTCCTTCCTTTCTTTCTTTCTAGACAGGGTTTCTCTGTGTAGCCCTGGCTGTCCTAGAACTCACTCTGTAGACCAGGTTGGCCTCGAACTCAGAAATCCACCTGCCTTTGCCTCCCAAGTGCCAGGATTAAAGTCATGTGCCATCACTGCCCGGCTTATATCTATTTCTATATCTATCTATCTCACTATATAGAGATCTCTATAGATATCTATCTTTATATTTCTATCTATATATTAGAGAGAGAGAGAGAGAGAGATTGGAATTCACCATGCTGACTAGACCCACTAATTTCTTGGCTCTGTAAGCAGGGTTTAAGGTTAGAAAGGACTGGAAAGACAGTTTAAGAGCAAGGGGTGCTCTTGTGGGAGACAGGACAGGCTTGGTTCCCAGAACTCGTGTTCAGCTGCTCCAACCACATGTCATTCCAGCTCTAGGGGAATCTCGTGCCTGTGGCAGCCTCAGGCACCTGCTCACGAGCACATATCCACACTCATCAAATAACAATACACATAATTAAAAAGTAACATAAATAGGAAAAAAAAAAAGGCAGGGGGTGCTGGGAGGGGAACAGGATAAACTGTTGCTCTCCCGGGAGCAACCCTGCTGGGTTTAGCCTGCCTGAGACTCATCTGCAGGAGCCAGTGTCAGCGTTCCTAGGAAAACCAAGTCTGAAATAGACTGACTTGGTGCAATTGAGGTAGGTGTGTGTCAGAGTTAAATACTCCACTTAGATCACCTCCTCCAACCTCCGTAATTTCTCTTAAGTATCAGAAGAAGCCTCTCATACTCCCTGCAGGAAGGGAAAGGAACTGTTTTTAAATAGTCAGAGAATGTTGTCCTTAACAAGGTCTGCATCAGAAAACCCTAGGTGAGAGAAGGACCTAACCTGCTGGGGTTTTAATCGAAGCTGCTGTGGGAGGGTAGGACGGTTCCCTACCATTCCACTCCGGCCAGTCCATGCCTTCCATGTTGGAGAATGGAAAGGAAACCTCAGTCATGCTAGACAGCCCGTGACAGCTCAGAGAGGCTTAGAGACAAGCGGGAAGTGGTGGTGAATCCTGTATTCCTGGTACTTGGGAGCTGGAGGTGAGAGCATGCAGAGTCCAGAGCCAGTTTGGGCTATACAAAGTTTGAAGCCAGTCTGGGCTACATGGGCCCTTCCTAAACACAACAACAAAAGCTTAGAATGGTTGGTTTGGGTATGTGTGGGTGGTGGTAAGGATTATTATTCTGACAGCCAATCATATGACTTCCTTCTTTTTTATTTTTAATCTTAACACTGCAAAAGACCTATTGAAAGACCTAGCTAAGGAAGTCCCTTTTACCCAATACTTTAGGTCTGGCTACCAAAACATCACAGGTATGAATATGTCATAATGAAAGCCACTATTTTGTATGCCGAGTGTGAAAGTTAATAAAGAAGAAGTCACAAGGAAGAGCCGGTGTGATGACTGTGGGTAAAGGGGCTTGCTGCCAAGCCTGATGATCTGAGTTTAGTCCCTGCGACCCACACAGTGGGAGAGAATTGATTCTATCAAGCTGTCCTTTGACCTCCACACGTGCACTGTGCATACACACATTCCAAATCAATCAATAAAAAAATGTAAAAACAAAATGTTAGCAACAACAATAACGACATGAACCCTACAGGACAGTTTGGGTATAGCTCAGTGGTAAAGCACTTGCCTACTGTGTGCAAAGTCCTGGGTTGAATTCTTAGCACTGCATGAGGGTGAGACACAGCAAGGGTTTTACAGAAGTATCAGACTGGGCATTTAAAGCAATTATGGTCATATGCTGTTCTAATGTAAATAACAAGTCTGCCTCCATCTTAGGCTTAAAAGCCATCTTACAGTAAAGACAAATGAGGCTCATTCCAGCTCCTGATTAACCCTCTCTTTCTCAAGAAGTGGGCTATGCCCCATCGGTAGCCTAAAGTACAGATAGTTCTGTACTGCCCCATCTTGACAGCCCCCATTGTATTCTTATACTCATGGGGGCTGTGGTACCTTCCTAAGGGCTACACAAGAATGGGTCCATCCACATCCTCTCATGGAGTGGAAAGGGACTCAATAGGCCCCTTTCTTTACCCAGGAGCTATTGGTAGTTAATGCTTGCTGGGAAATAGTGACTTTTCTTCAGTGGATGGTAAAGTGGCCAGGCTGCTGTAAATGTCTTTGCCTATGCTACTCCGAGAAACCTTAATGAGACCCATTGGGTCATCAGAACAACAAGAAGAAATAAAGGTAGAAGTGGGTACTGTTTGGAAAGGGAAAAAGGATCAACAAGAGTGGAGGAGGATGGGAGAACAATGGGGGTGAATATGATCAAAATTTATGGGTAAAAGGCCATAATGAAACTCATCACTATATATAATTAATGTATGCTAATAAAAATATAAAGCCCAAAACAGAGCAATATAGCAGAAATGAATTGAAGGGAAGCTAGGAAAGGGTAACATGCAGCGGCATGTTCACCAGAAGTAAAAGGATGGATGGTAAAAATATTTGAGAGAAAAATGACCAAGAATATCTCTACATTTGTGTCAGACCCCAAACTGTAGATGCAGGAAGATCAGAGAACATTAAAGAGGGTAAAAAAAAAATCTCCATTCCCAAGTGCACAGCACTACACATAGTCACACACGTGGGCTTGGGGGACCCGCCTTAGCTACAGAGGAATGAAGAATTTCTCCAGCTTCTCAGAAAACATAGCAGAAGACAGTGGAGAGAAACCAAAGTGTGACGTATGTATTCAAAACCTAAAATTATGTACCCTAAAAAATTGTCTTTTAAAAGTGGAGGGCTGCCGGGCGGTGGTGGCACACACCTTTAATCCCAGCACTTGGGAGGCAGAGGCAGGCAGATTTCTGAGTTCGAGGCCAGCCTGGTCTACAGAGAGAATTCCAGGACAGCCAGAACTACACAGAGAAACCCTGTCTCGGGAAAATAAAAACCAAAAACAAACAAACAAACAAACAAACAAACAAACAAAAAAAAGTGGAGGGCTTGGAGAGATGGCTCACCACAAAAGAGCTCTTGCTGTTCTTGCAGAGAACCCAAATTCAGTTCTCAGCACCCGAATGGTGACCCACAACCTTCTGTAACTCCAGCTCCCGGGTACCTATCGCCCTCTGCTGACCTCAAATGGTGTTTGTAGACCTGTGGTACAAAGACACAATACACATAATTAAAAAAAAAAAAAAACTTTAAAAGTTAAAGAGAAATACTTTCTCTGCAAAAACTGAGAAAATTTGTTGCATGTAAGCTACTGCAAATTAAAATAAGTTTTTAGAGATATGTAGTTAATCCAATTTAATCTTATCCCCCTTCTAACCTACAAATGAGTGAGAATCAGATTATGGTTATTTTATTTGGCTTTAACAATTCTGGGGGGTAACCCCTAATCTACTTTTCTAACTGGTGGCCTGGCTACTTCCCCCATGGTGTACCCCAAATACTTGCTGTTTTCCCTGCCATGGCTTATGGTTCATATCATCTTATGGAAGCTTCCTCTTCCTCTCTGTCTTCTCTGTCTCAGATCTCAAGCCTGAGATCTAAAAAAGCCTCACCTACCTCTCTTTTGTCCAGCTACAGGCAGCAGGCATCTTTATTCAACCAATTGTTTTAAATTAAGGTGCAATTACATAGCATCACTTGGTGTGCATGATGGTTTCCTTGTCCCCGAAGATCTCCTTGTCAGTGACAACCAGATATTGGGGGCCAGTGTTTAGCATTTTAATACATAGCATCAGACCAAACCTCAACTGAGATAAGTAAAATAGGGTTTGCTATGCAAGGGTGAAGACCTGAGTTCCATTCCTAGATCCCATGATCCCATGTGTGTGCGCTGTGGCATGCCTCCACCCATCTGAACACATGTACACACACACACACACACACACACACACACACACACGTCAATCTAAGAAAGAATATGTGAAGGTTGTATTTAACCTCTCTCTCTCTTTCTCTCTCTCTCTCTGGATATATATATATATCTCCAATCCTGGCTGGCTTGGAATTCACTAAGTAGAAAAGTATCACCTGAAACAAGGATCTGTCTGCCTCTGCCTCTGGAGTGCTAGGATTAAAGGGGTATACCTTTATGCCTTGTGCCTTAATGAAGCTACTCTTTTTTTCTTTTCTTTTTGAACATTTTTTTTTTAAATTTTTATGTGCATTGGTGTTCTGCCTGCATGTCTGTGTAAGGGCTCTCCTCTGGAACTGGAGTTACAATTGTGAGCCGCCATGTGGGTGCTGGGCATTGAACCAGTGCTCCCAACCTCTGATCTCTCTAGCTCACAGTGGTCTGTGACTCCGGTTCCAGGGATCTAATGCCCTCTTTTGACCTCCTTGAGACAGGTACCAGGTGATGCAGAGACTCATACACATAAAATAAAACTTAATAAAATATTTTAAAATATGTATAGTACATGATGTGCGTGCATGCGCGTGCGTGCGCGCGTGCACAGAAAACACAAATGAAAGCCAGAGGACAGCTGTGAGAAGCTGATTCTCTCCCTCCAAATTTACCTGGCTTCTGGTCGCGCCAGGCTTGCTCGACAAGTTTTTTACTCACTGAGCCATCTCTGCACCCATCCTTTTAGTTGTCCTTCTAAATGGAAAATTTGCTAAGAGAGCATTATACCCCGAGGTACAGCGTGTAGAGGAAATTCAGGAAGCAGACGACTTCCTTGCTGTCTTCATCAGTTTTAACGACTTAGTTCATGGGTGTAGACGGTGACTGGCTAGCTGAAGGATTCTTCTAAGTGCATAACTTTGAATACCTTCGGCTTATCCCCTGCAATACTTACGCTTGGGGATTCCCTAGCTGACCATTCTTGGCCAATGACAGCTCATTCAAGGGGGGAAAGTAGGGCCTTAAGGCAGGGTTTCCCTGTGTGGCCTTGGCTGTGCTCAAACTAGCTCTGGAGACTAGGCTGGCCTCAAACTCAGAGATCCACACACCTCTGCTTCCTGAGTGCTGGGGTTAAAGGACTGCTCCACCTCTGTGGGTAGGGTGGCTGGAAACGCTGAAAGTTCCTCCAGGCAGGAAGTTGGGCACGGCGGCTGTAATGCCCGTCCGTTACAGGCAATGGACACCTGTTGGGTCTCCGGGCTTTCCAGCCAGTGCTTCGACCAAAACCAAGACCCCTTTCACGGCCCTACACACCCCCAGCAGGCTGCTAGACTTATCGTCTTTGTGGTATGGTAGGTATCAAATCTAGGGCCTCAACCTGCTAGACAAAAGCTTTGCCACTGAATTACCTCCCCAGGTAGACTCTTGAGTCCTTCTAAGATGAATTTGATCATCTTTGAAACCAACCTTTTCTCCAAGGAGCTCTAGTTGCTTGGAGCGGTAGTGAGGGAAGAGGTTGAGAAGATGCTTTCCGGCCACTAGGGTTCTCATTGCTCTACGCTGCTTTCGAATGGAATAGACCGTCTTATCGGACTGAGACCTGTGGAAAGTCACTTTAGTGCACTGATGTTAAAAAACAAAACCAAAGGGAAAGCCAACTAAAAAGCTCCAGACGTAAAAGGGACTACACAGGAAGAGATAAGCACCAGGAGCAGTGGTGCAGGAGCCTGTGATCCCTGCTGGGGAAACAAATCAAGTCTGAAACAACCCGAAGACTGAAGGAACCTAACAAGGCATGTCCCATCTGAAGAGGCCACCCTGTGTCTATCTCTGCAACTCTCAGGATCTCCGTTGCTCCAGATTTTGCCAGTGGTCCAAGCTGTCCAAAAAAAAAGATCATGGATGCAAAATTTAAAAATGAATATTTATTTTTATTTTCAACAACTACATAAAAAACAACTAGAGGGAATATACTCTCCAACTGGCTGAACACCTGGGCCTGGGTGCTGTATTTTGTTGTATGAGGTTTTTTGACCCACTTTGCAGTTGAAACTGGCCATGAACTCTAGATTCTCCTGCTTCTGCTGCCCAGGAACTGGGATTACAGGCAGATACTGCCATGCACAGCAGCCTGGATTCTTTTGTTTGTTTCTATTTATTTATTTATTTACTTACTTACTTATTTACTTATTACTGAGGCAAGGCCTTTCTGTGTAGCCTCGAATGTCCTGGAGCTTGCTCTGTAGACCAGGATGGACTCGAACTCACAGAGATCTGCCTACCTCTGTCTCCTAAACGCTGGGATTAAACGCAAGTGCTACCACTGCCCAGGCGTAGCTTGGATTCCTAGCAAATCCCTGAAGGCATGGTTTCTTTTCCCCCAGGGGCAACCATGGCCTAAGTCCCCTGCTTGGCTAGGTAGTTGAGATCTCTCCTGGAGCTCAAGAAAAAGTGAAATTTGTGCCACAGGGTGAGAGCAAAGTGGACTTCTTCATAATAATAAGTTAGTAAGGATTAGAAAATATTACTTTGAAAGGGAGGTGACACGGCCATTTGAATGGGATCCCTGTTAGTCCTGTGAAATGATGAAGGGATCACCTCAGGTCTCTTCTCCCCTCCACATCTCCTGTCTGTCACTGTGGAGCAGTGGGCTCTGCTCCGGGTCAAAGCCTGGTGTCAAGAACTGAACCTCCATCTTGCTTGGAGGTATCAACACATTGCCTGCCCTGAAGACTTCCTGACTGCATGGCTTCCCTTTCTGTTCTGTCCTCACTAAGCAGGAAGACCAGTTTAGACCAACTGTCCAGACAAGAAACCCATGTCTAGGAAGCAGAAGCAGGGCATTGCAGGCATCCCGGTCATCAGTCTTAGGCTCGTCCCACCTGAGATTCCACAAAGTCTGGTCTTCTCATCTACAGAATCATCTGATTAAATTCTGTGACTGGCTCTGAGTCTGCAAAAGTCCCACTCCCAGAAATGGCCTCACCCTCAGGCGCCAGAGCCATTAGGAGGGAGAGTTAGCCTCCGGGGATTCACATTCCACCTTTGTCCCTTGTGGTGTACGTGACTTTGGGCAAGTATCTAACTCTTTGTATGAGTTTAAAGATTTATGTGGCCAGGCAGTGGTGGTGCACGCCTTTAATGCTAGCACTTGGGAGGCAGAGAGAGGCAGGCGAATTTCTGAGTTCAAGGCGAGCCTGGTCTACAGAGTGAGTTCCAGGACAGTCAAGGATTTACAGAGAAACCCTGTCTCGAAAAACCAAAACCAAAAAAAAAAAAAGTATATGTGTATTCTTATGCCTGTGTTTGCCATGTGCATACCGGTACCCTCAGAGGCCAGGAGAGCACATTGGAACCCCCGGGGTTGCAGATATGTGTTGTAAGTAGTTGTGTGCAACCAACACGGGTTGGGGACGAAATTTTGGAAGAGGGGCAAAAACTCCACCTCTGCGGCCCCATGTGTTCACTTTAGCGCCCTTGTCTCTAACGTGGAAAATAGAGCCATTCCCTACCTTGTAAAATTGCTGTGGGAATTGAGGCAAGCAATATGAAAAATTCTTGGCTCAGTATTTGAGGTTCTGGTATAACAGGGAGTGATCAGCAAGGGAAATCTTTTGTTCCTCTCCTCCACACAAAAAATCTTCTGACCCAGAAACAATCCAACCTAGGAGGACTGGGAAAAGTCCAGCTTCGGCCTTTATCATTCCAAGTACTGCTTTCACGCTGTGTTTTGTTCTTTTGTTGAAACAAAGAATCTTTTTGTCTCTAGGAAAGACAAACTGATGACTTGGTTTTGTTTTTCTGAAATCCCTGATCAGGCGGTGTGGGGAGCTTTTGAACCATGAGTCTTGAGAGCAGCCTGAGAGACATAGGAGACCCCATCCGCACCTCCTTGCGCACCAACCAAATCCTCGGGGGGCCAAACCAGTCACATTCCGGTTCCATCAACCAGACACCAGTCCTGGCAGACCCCTCACGCTTCTTCGGTCCGATTTCCCTTGTGCCCACATTCTTCCTCCACAGTGCCTAACATCAGGAAGGGAAGCCTCACCTCGCAGGAAGGGTGGCCTCTCACTCCGGGAGTTCTGCCTTCCCCCCGCCCCCCTCTCACTTTGTCCTCAGCATCATTTTATCCAGTGACTTCCAGAGCAAAGGTCTTGCAGACCCTCCACCCACCTTGCTTCTCAGGTCAGCTGGCTTTTGCCACAAAACTAGGTCTTTTTAGCAGAGAGTGAGAGCCCAAGTCAAATTGTAGTTTGGGGGGAGGGGCAGAAGGTACAGGGAATGAATGTAGATAACATTGTGAAGATTGGCTGGCAAGAGAGCACAGAGATAAAAGAAAATTTCCATAATGATGAGCAATGACGTTCCTTGAGATAAACACGAGAGTGGCTCAGGCACCTGGGAAGGCAAAGAGCAGACAAGTATGCAAGACTGCAGTGGTGAACGATTTAAGCTTTTAGGCATCATCATGAAATATTTGGGATCCATGGATATATTATGGTCCACATTGATAAATCAACAACATATAGGTAACAGTTTATATAATACAAGGGAAAATAAAAAATAATAATAATATAAAATAATAATAATATGCAATAATAATAATAACCAATACTAATCCTGCCCTAGCCTCCTGAGTGCTGAGCTTCTGGGCACCTACCTACCACATCTGGCTACAAAATGAGAACTAAAAGCATTCAGTGTGGTAAAGCATGGTAGCTCATGCCCATAACTCCAACACAGGAGAGGTGGAGGCAGGAGGATCAGGAGTCATCTGAGAGAATTTGTCTTACATGAGACCTTATCTTAGAAACAAAACACCCTCCCCCCTAAACCCAGAGCAATACTAAAGAGATGGCTCAGTGGTTAAAAATCACCGAGGCTCTTGCAGAGATTCAACTTTGGTTTTCAGAACCCACTTTGGGTGCTTACAACTTCCTATGTCCCCAGGTCTACAGGATCCAGTGCTCTCTTCTGGCATCCTAAGGTACCAGAATACACACACACACACACACACACACACACACACACACACACACACACAAACGTGATGGTGCCCCATGGCTAAGCAGTCACAGCTACTTTGGAAGCTGGAACTAGAGGTCAAGGCCACTCTGGACAATGCAGTAAAACCCTGTTCCTCAAAAATAAGAATAAAATAAAAATGACTTTAGTGGTTCATTTTAGCTGACTTGCAACTGTTATGCCCCAAAGAAACATTTAAGACATTGTTTCCTTCTAACAGCGAGGCAGTTACATTCACTAACGGAGCACAATGGCGGCAGCAGACTTCCAGCAGACTTCAGGTTCCTGGCTCGTACAGAGAAGAGCAAACTCTCACTAAGAGCATTGACTCTACCAGGACTACAGAGCCCTTGTCGCCTTTCCGTGTTAGAGATGGAGAGCTGCAGAGCTGACCGATGCCTTAAAAAGAAAGGGCAAGAAAAGAGGAATGAAGTTGGGTTTTGTTCCTTGCTGGATTTACCTAGGAACTCCTGAGCCCAAAGTCTAGCTCAGTGTCTCCTGGGAACACCATTGTACCATCAATTTTGGTATCCATCGGTGCTAGACTTGATTGCCAACAGGCTTTGTTCTACCTAATTGTCCAGGTTTATCACACTTGCCATCAGTTGGTTGATTGGAAATAGTCCACCTGTGAAATGACCTTGCCAGTAGTTTTTTAAAAATTAAGTTGTTGTTTATTATTATTATTATTATTATTATTATTATTATTATTTATTAGAGAGGAAGTTAGACAGGGAGAGGAATTTGTGTACATAGTTTGTGTCACTAGTTCTCTCCTTCCCATCTATGTGGGTTCTGGGGATGGGACCCAGGGCCTTTGGCCTGCTTGTCAGTACCTTTATCCACTAAGCCCTGTGTCCAGCCACCTTCCAGGGGTTTAACAATTTGCATTTCACACAACTGTTTATGGCCGAATGTGGTGGCACAAGCCTCTAATTTCAACTTGGGGATGGAGGTTTTGGACCCTAAGATCCAAACCGGGGGACGGGCTCCCACAGAGACACTCATGGACAGCAGACCGCTTCTGGCTACGTTTGGATTAAGATGTAGTAGAACTCTTGGTATTTCCGACTGATGTCTGCCTACACATGCTTCCCATCTTGATGATGATAGACTGAACTTCTGAAACTGTAAGCCAGCCCCAGTTAAATGTTTACTTTTATATGAGTTGCCTTGGTCATGGTGTGTTTTCACAGTAATCAAATCCTAAGTGAGACAGATGTTAAGATGGTCTTCATCGCCAGGCGGTGGTGGCACACGCCTTTAATCCCAGCACTTGGGGGCAGAGGCAGGCAGATTTCTGAGTTTGAGGCCAGCCTGGTCTACAGAGTGAGTTCCAGGACAGCCAGGACTATACAGAGAAACCCTGTCTTGAAAAACCAAAAACCAAAAAAAAAAGATGGTCTTCATCTCACAATCCTTCTGCCTTGGCCTTCCTTGGGATGGGATTTCAGGCCTGTACCAGCACATGGTCCATTTTTATATAAGATCACTTTCAACACACCGAAGCTCTTGACCAAGTCCACTCAGGTGGCCAGCTATATGTGGCTGTTATCCTTGCTCATGTATGTCAACTGAAAAAGAAACCATTGGAAATTCCGAAGGATTTTATTTAACAAGTGTTTAACTAAAAGAAATATTTTTCTTTTTTCCTACTCCTTCTTCAGTACTGTGGATTGAACCTAGGGCTTTGTACATGTCACCCACCCAACTCCACCACTCAGATAAACATAAACATTTTATTGTTTATACCCAGGTATGTGTTCCTATGTGTGGTGATGTGTATGCAGGCCAAGAGGTGACTATGAGGTATTTTCCTCAACTACCCTCCACCTTAATTGTTTTTTAAAGAGTTATTTATTTTATATATGTGAGTACACTGTTGCTGTCTTCAGACACATCAGAAGAGGACATCAGATCCCATTACAGATGGTTGAAAGCCACCATGTGTTTGCTGGGATTTGAACTCATGACCTCTGGAAGAGCAGTCAGCGTTCTTAACCGCTGAGCCATTTCTCTAGCCCCCACCTTAATTTTTTTTAAGAAACAGTTTCTCCTTAAACTTGGAGATCCTCTACCTTCCTGAGCCTGAGATTACAGATGCCTGTCACTCTGCTCAGATATTTTAAGAACTAAGATGATTTTATTTTTAGCGTGTGTGTGTGTGTGTGTGTGTGTGTGTGTGTGTGTGCGCGCGCGCGCGCACACATGTACACATGTGAGTGCAGGTATCCAAAGAGTTCAGAAAGAGGCATCAGATCTGGGGCTGGAGTAGCAGGTGGTTGTGGGCTGTGCAGTGCTGGCACGAGGAGCCACATTGATTCTTTGAAAACACAATGTGTGCTCTTAAGCCCATGCCTAATTTTTATTGCTTTCGTTTTTGTTTTGTTTTTGTTTTTATACGCACGTAAGGTAAGAGAATGGATCAGGTCCTCAAGCTTACATGGCAAGCACTCACTAGCTGACTAACTCACTAACTGACTCTTCTTCAAAGCCTTCCCATTTTTAGTTTGTTTTCTATTCTGAATAATATCTTGATAAGTTGGCCAGAATGGCTTTGAGTGCCTGCTGTAGTTCAGGCTGGCCTTGAACTTTTGACCTTCCTGCCTTAGTTTTCAAGTAGCTCTGATTATAGGCCTGTGTCACCAGGCTCAGTTTTCTAATAAAAAATTTCTGCCCTCATTTTATTTTAGGTGTATGTGTAGTTTACACGCTGTGGGAATGGTGAGTTATCCAAACATAATCAATACTATTTAGCTTTTCTCTTTTCTCAAAGTTCCTGTTTCTAGTTCTTTTATGCGTTAGGAATATACGTCTTCTGATTTCGATGGAAGTTTTTCTTTCTTTAGGGAAAAAAAGGTTCTGTATCATTTGCTTGAAAGCCATTATTAAAATGAAATTCAAACTCATTCAAATGGTAATTTCATCACTGAAATTTATGGTTGTAATCGAGAATTTCACATTATATGATCTAAGGATAATCAAAATGAATAGAGCCATGGATAGATCAAAGTGAGTTTTCAAAACACGTAACACAGAAACTAAATGAGATAATTTAATACTGTGTAATATAATATTCAATATTCACGGAGTACTTCCTTCAGTTTCTTTAGACATAGTTATTATTCTCTGTAAAGAACGAACCTGAATAAAGAACTTACCGTGGATGTTACTGCAAACCAACTTTAACACCTGGAGATTCTTACTATAGGTACATTTTCAAAGACCTTCCTTCATCTGCTCCTTCTATAATCAGTTGTAAAGTGCCTATTAGGTACCTAGTTCAGCACTACAGAACAAAAGCAAGTCAAAACAAAGAGGGAAATAAAATGGCTGGCTTCTTACTCTTTGGGTGGCAAAGAAAGCATTCACTTAAGAGACATAGAAAAGAAATGGGGCAGTTTGGTGTGGTGATGCATACCTGTAATCAGCGCACTAGGAGGGTGGAAACTGGGATCAGGAGTTCAAGACCAGCCTTAGTTATATAGCAAACCCTGTTTCAAAAAGAGAACTAGAGGGAGGGAGAGGGAGAGGGAGAGGGAGAGGGAGAGAGGGAGAGAGGGAGAGAGGGAGAGAGGGAGAGAGGG
>JANHMN010000014.1:33313549-33336244 GCA_030674055.1 Rhabdomys pumilio
AAAGAAAGAAAGAAAGAAAGAAAGAAAGAAAGAAAGAAAGAAAGAAAGAAAGAAAGAAAGAAAGAGAGGAGAAGGAGGAGGAGAAAAGACAGGAGGAAAGGAAGAAAGAGAAAAGAAAAGAGAAAACCTAGGCTAGGACACAGCTTATTTGGTAGACATTTGCCTAGCACTTTTGAGGCCCTGGATTTGAGCCCCAGCACCACATTAATAAAGATGCTGGCATGGTAGCTCATGTTTGCAATTCCAGCAGCTGGAAGGTGTGCAGGCTAGAGTCAAAAGTTCTAGGTCATCCTTGGCTAACTGAGACTTTGCCTCAAAAACAAAAACAAGCAAACAAAAAAAACAACCAACCAACCAATCAACCAAAGCCCCCAAAACAAATCTAGAAACTCTTTCACAGTGTTTGATGGATTGCAGTGCGTGTATACAGGTCATGTAAATAAACGTCTTTAAACAGACACATAAGAAAACAGAGAAGCAAAGGAAAATCAAGGTAATAACACATATACTCACTGTAAGGCCTCAGTCTGGGGCTGGAGAGGGTTATACATAGTAACCTGTAAGGCTGGGGGCTGGTGCTGTCTTTAGCATCTTTCTGCAACATATGGCAACTTCTCCGTAAAGCTGCAGGACAGCTACATGAGGTGCCACTGTTCCTTTTTCTACTTTTGTGTAAGTCTGTGTGTGTGTGTGTGTGTGTGTGTGTGTGTGTGTGTGTGTTGGACAAGATCTTATATAATCCAGGTTGGCTTCCAACTTAACCGTACAGCTGAAGTTACCCTTGAATTCCTGGTCTCTTTCTCCCAAGTACTTCTTCTGCCTCTTCCTTCCAAGTACTGATACTACGGATATATACCACCACATCTGGCACACGTGTGTGTGTGTGTGTGTGTGTGTGTGTGTGTGTATCACAAAAAGCACTGGGAAAATTTTAATACAACCATCATTTGTTATGTAATCATAACTCAAAGAAAAGAAAAGAAATACCCTTTTCCCAGTCCCAAGAGAATCCCACAACTACTTTACCCTTATTGAGACAATTACAATAAGATCAGTTACAGTTTTAAAAAAATTAAAATTGAACCTTCAGTAACAATGAAAAAATAAAGTTTCTCAAGACACCAAGAAAGCAAGAGTTAACTACCATCTTAAGATAAAGAGTGATGCAATAATCGAATCATTGTAGTTATAAATACCAACACGTGGCTGGGAACTTTAAAAGCAGACTAGCCAGAATCCATTTCATCATGATAAGGAACACAAGTCTGTCAGGATGGGACCTTCACCCCAGCCTGATTAATGTTGTCACTTCAGTGTGTTCACGATAGCTGCATGGTCAGGATTATCCATCTTTAATCCTGAGGTCTATGGCAATATACAATGGCCAGCTCACTGTTCTGTAACTTAAAATGTCACTCTGAACATCGAAAACTCCCAGCGTTCCCGCTGCTGAGTGTGAACACGTGGTCCTTCAGACACAACTGCAATTGTAACTGAGGCTAGGTCAAAGACACCTGAGGCTTGTGTTCTTGTTGGGATTTAGATACTAAGTTTACTATAACTTTTCAAGCCCCAAAGTAGGCTAGGCTTGGAGGAGGCTGAGGTGGGGGGCAGTTCTCTGTTTTAGACTGAGATAGCCCTGCAGCATTCTTGAAGGAGCTGATGGGACACATGGGTAATCCCAGCATCAGTGAAGGAGACTTATGTCGTTGAACTACATAGGTAACATGCATGCCAGCCAGGAGTCACAGTAGTGAGCTCTCGAGATGCCAAGGCTTGTCTACTTAGTTGGGGGAAAAGACTGGTCATTCTTTGGTCATAAAAACTGTTAAGGCTTTGGGGCCATTCATAAACAATATGATGCCTTCAAGAAGAAGATGCTGTTAGCAGGTGTTAAGGTCAGAGTCTTTCCTGGCACCTCAAGCTGCGCTCAGCCACCCATACTCAAGAGGCCAACTAAAGAGAGGAAAAACAGGAAAAGCCAGAGAACGAATTTTGTTTCATTGTGGCCCCATCAGCAGGAGAATAAATAAAGGAGCCCAGTGAACCCCAAGAAGTTTAGGGAACTCCATTTCATCTTCTGGAGGTTCGGTTTCAATAGAAGACAAGTTACACTAAACAATTCTAGTCACGGTGTGGTCCCACCATGATGGACCCCACATTGTCTCAGCTCCAGTCTCTCTGATAAGTGTTCAGAACTGTGGAAATCTGTTTCTGAGACCAGCTTCATTTAGGATTAGCACTAGGCTCCAGCCCTTTATCTTCTCCTAGCGTGAGATTCCTAGCGGAATCCCAATTTCTTATGCGCTATGCTTCAATTGTCTGGCAGACAAAGGGAAAGGCACAAGTGTCTTTCTTCAGGCCAATTACAGAAAGTTCTGCTCCATGGGCATGCAAATAGAAGGCTTCTCATTCCTTTCTGGTTGTTTGTTTATTTAACTAATTAACTAATTAATTAATAAACTTGTGAGACAGTCTTTTTTTTTTTTAATAGATTTTTGCTTTTTGAGACAGGGTTTCTCTTCGTAGCCCTGGATATCCTAGAACTCTGTAGATCAGGCTGGCCTTGAACTCACAGAGATCCACCTGCCTGCACCTCCTAAGTATACCACCATTCTTGGCTATGGTTGGTTATTAATCTTTGGTGGTTCCTTCTTCTTGTTTCCGGTATGCAGTGCAGGGAATAGTGCCAGCATTCTACCTGTGAGCCATATTTCTGCCTGTTTATACCTGTGGTACAAACAGCATCCTTTCCTGAGTTGGGAGGGGTCACTAGAGTAGGGAGTTGACAATGGAAGCTTCCATGAAGAATAAGGAAAAGGCCAGCAAAACATTTGCCAAAGGACTCTGGAGCTTTGAGGAATAGGAATCGAAGGCAGAGACAGTTATTACACAACTGTGTGTGCGCACGTCTCTGTGTGTGTGTGTATGTGCATTGAGTACAGCCATGTATGTTCATGTGTGTATGTTTGTGTGCAGGCACTTGTGCACATTTATGTATGTGTGTGTGGAGACCAAAGGCTGATGCTGAGTATCTTCCTCTCTCATGCTCTACCATGTTTGTTTATGAGGCAGGTTCTTTCTTTCACTAAACCAGAACACTCCTCTTCGGCTTGATTGGCTGGCCAACAAGTCCTAGGAATCCCCTCGTCTCTGCTTCTCCAGTACTGGGATTACCGTTATAAACTACTATGCTTCATTTCTAATGTGGATACTAGGGATGTGAACTCAGGTCCTCATGACTGGGCAACAAGTTATATTCCAACTGAACCATCTCCGTAGCCCCCACTTTTATCTCATGTAGCCCAGGCTAGCCTGTAACTAACTATATAGCCAAGAATGACCATGAAGTTTTCATTTTTCTGCCCCCACCTCTCAGGAGCTGGGCTTACAAGCAGGTATCACCAAGCCCAGTCTGTATGGTACTCGGGGTTAAATACCATCCCAACCAATCTACAATTACATGATTTCTCTGTAGTCTTCAAGCAGTGGGAGTGCAGGGACTAAGAGGACAAATGAAGGGGTGGAGCTGGGGTGAGATGGGAACCAGAGGGACAAAGATAGTGACATCAGTGGCAAGACAGTCCTGGTTAAAGCAGGAGGATCAGGAGATATGGGCCATCTCCAGCTACATAAGAGCCTGCCAAAGCAAAAGCAGACAAGCCTATGGTGGCACAGAGACAGGTTCAATAAAGACAGAAATAGATAGAGGGAACCTCCAGGCAGTCACCTGGTGGGTGGAGAACACTGGTGGGTGGAGAACTCGGGTGGCTCAAAGGCCAAGTGGAGGCCTCCCATGTGGGAGCTGTGGAAGGCCGTGGTCAGAGAGCAACTTTCTGGAATTCAGTATCAGAGGTGGAGTCGAAAAGAAACAAAGGTCCCAGGTGTGCCTAGGAGAGGACGCAGTTGAGGTGGAGTAAAGGTCGCTGCACCTTAAGCCAACAGACCAAGGATGCTGAGTGACTTATATGTGGGCTCAAAACACTTGGGCAGGTGATGAATATCACAGAGAAAGAACCCAGGAGGATTGCCCTGGGTTCAAGGCCAGCCTGGGCTACCGACACAAACAAGTAAACAACAGCAACAACATTGAAACAAGTATAGCAAAAGCCAGACATGGTGGTACTTAACTGAAGCACGCACTGGGAGGCAGGGCAGAGGCAAATGGGCTGTTAACTTCAAGGCCAACTGGGGCTTCACAGTGAGGTCCACAGTGAGAGGGAAACAAGGGAAGGGGAAGGAGGGACTAAGGGAAGGAAGAGGGGAAGGGGGAAAGAGGGAAAGAAGGAGGGAGAGAGGGAAGGAAGGAAGGAAGGAAGGAAGGAAGGAAGGAAGGAAGGAAGGGGGAAAGAAGGAAGGAAGGGAGGAAGGAGAGAGAGAAGGAGGAGGAGGAGGAAGAGGAGGAGGAAGGGAGGGAGGGAGGAAGGGAGGAAGGGAGGAGAGAGAGAGAAAGAAAGAAAGAGAGAGAGAGGAGGAAGGGAAGGAGGGAGGGAGGGAGCCTCTTAGTCGGATCTACAAAGTCTTAAAATCACCGTGTCCAACAGTTGTACCAGTGGTGACTATCAGGGTGCCTCACATCACCCCTCTTCCTCTTTGGTTTAGGGGTTGACTTTTTGAAGGTAACACAAAAGATCTCTAAAATCTAACTTTTTGATTTGAGTGTTGAAGACAAGGACTAAGGGACAACTAGGAGAGATCACCCCAGCTCCCCTGAAGTAACACTGCGAGTGGGGATGGCTGTCTGCCTTCTAAAAGTCCAGTCTCAGTTTTAAGTCAGGGCAGGCTGGACGTCCAGGAAGTATGATTCGGAAAATGACACAATAATCTGGATTTGATTCTTAGGCTGTTTAACCACCATAGTCAGTCATCTCAGATTAATCAGTGAGAGCTGGCTTGAGGGATCGTCTCCCAGCCTCTGGCTGGTAGTTGTCTCTTTCCCTGGTGGCATAAGAAAGGAAAACAGCTGATTCAAGTTAGCAAAACCATTTTTCTGTTTCTTTTTTTGTGAGATGTTTCTTTTGTGTAACCAAGGGTTGCCTCAAATGTTAGACCCTTCCTGCCTCTGCCTCTGCCTCTGCCTCTGCTTCCTCCGCATTGGGTTTTCAGAAGTGGGCCACTGTGTTCAGCTTCCAGATTTCGTTGTAAGTTGTCAGTATTTATTTGTTTTTCTGACACACACACACACACACACACACACACACACACACACGGGGGTGGGGGGGGAGCACCACCCACAAGTGGAGGGTGGAAGATAATTTTCACGAATTGGTTCTCTCCTCCCTTGTTCATACCGGGGATTTGAACTCTGGTCTCCAAGCTTGTGTAGCAAGCACATTTTTTTTTTTTTTTTTTGAGACAAGGTTTCTCTGTGTAGCCCTGGCTGTCCTGGAACTCACTCTGTAGACCAGGCTGGCCTTGAACTCAGAAATCCACCTGTGTCTCTCTGCTTCCCAAGTGCTGGGATCAAAGGGGTGCACCACCTCCCACCCTCCCCACCATAGCAAGCAATTTTAGCTGATGCACCATCTTGTCTTCCCAGTTGTCAGTTTTTATTTTGATATTCATCATTATTGTCTAGCTGAAATATTTCTCTTGGGAGCTGAAAAAATGATGATGTTAAGGTCTGGTAGCTGGGAATCATCTCATGACAAATGCACTTACAACGTCTTCAGTAGGACAGCCAGGGTCTTGTTGTGTAGCCTAGTTTGGCTTTGAACTCAGTGTGTAACCCTGGCTGACCTCAAGGTTGCAATGCTTCATCTCAGCCTAGCAAGGCAAAGTTTTTGTTCTCTTTTCATGAGAAGAAAATTACCAAATATAATTAGTTTGTATTCTGTGTCCTTGCAGAAATCTCAGGTGGCAAGGACAGAATCCAATGCATCCTGCGTTTTTCAGGAATTTATTAGAATTTAAATATTAAATTTCAAATTTGAATTAAACAATCCCTTCAATGTACAAGCATGGTTTAACAGAACTATAAACTCTGTCTAAACAAAGAATTAGAGGCCAAGGAACAAAGATTAAATCCACTGAATATGTTTTCAGACACTGCCTCTGACCTGAATGAAACCTATACATTAAAATTTTGAATTCTTTCTTTCTTTCTTTCTTTCTTTCTTTCTTTCTTTCTTTCTTTCTTTTTTTGAAGCAGGCTCTTACTTTGTGACCCTGGCTAGCCTAGAACTGACTACATAGGCCAGCCTGGCCTCAAACTCATAGAGATCCTCCTGCCTCTGCATCCTGAGAGCTGAGATTAAAGGCTCGTGCTTCCTGTACTAACAAATAGTTTTAATTAACACACACACACACACACACACACACACACACACCACACACACACACACACACACACCACACACACACACACACACCACACACACCACACACACCACACACACACCACACACACACCACACACACCACACACACCACACACACCACACACACCACACACACACACACACACACACACACACACAAAACTAATGGATTTAGATGTTGTCATCTAGAAGATGGGGAAGCCTAAACATAAGTGTGTATTGCATACATTCCTCCCAAATAATTTTCGACATTGAGAAATGAAACAGCGGTGCAGCAGCAACAAACCAATGTTCTCGCTGGAATAACCCATGTTTTGAGAAAATGCTTAGAAGTGAAAATTGTAAACAGCAGTGGCAGTTTTCTGACATGATCTGGCGATTGGAGGGTGATGAGAAGGTGCTCCTTGGGGTGCATCTTCAAGTTACATCAAGGCCAGGCTTGGGCTGCAGCACCCTCTGGATTGACTGTGTATAAGGGGAGAAACAATTGAGGGAAGTCTAGGGGCTGAAAATGTCACCCGGATTCTCTGTGCGTGCTTGCTCTCGGATTGTGGCAAGCAATAAGGAGGAGGAGCCACCTCTCTCCTGCAAATGAGTCACCAGGTCATTTTATTTCCACGAAGGTAACACCTTCCCTTCAGTGTGGGGAGAGCAGGAAGTATTGCTAAACAAATTAGAATCTTTTATTTGGCAGTAGGCGCCAGCTTGGGTTTGTTGGGTGTAAGGCACACCCAGGTGAGCTCACTTCAAGTAGACAGAGGGTTTGGTTTTGTTTTCTCAGTAGCCTCGAGTAGCCTGGAACTATATAGCTGAGGATGACTTTGATTGTCTAATCCTCCTGCCTCCACCTCCCAAATGATGGTCTGTGAACTACCAAGATTGATATGTGTGTGTGTGTGTGTGTGTGTGTGTTTGAAGGGGTTCAAGCTAGCCTTGAACTGCTGATTTTCTGCCTCCACTTTTAGAGACGTGTATTACTATATCTTGTCCAGGGATGCTATAGATTGTTATTTTTGGGAGGGGAATTGAGACTACTGATAAAAATGATCATGACATTTCTGTGAGTGAATCAAGAAAAATCATACCATTGCCTGGGTTAGCTTAACAGCCACTTTAACTCAGTGGCCACAAAACTATAAAGCCCACACAGGCCCAAACAAGTTGGACCTTGCACCTCATCCATGCACTCCCCAAAACCTGATCCCCATTCATTCGTCTCACACTGTGTAGCAGCAGTAACTTGCATGCTAACTGAAGGTCTTTGTGTTTTCTGAAATAGTCTATGCATAGAATGAGGATAATCATGGGAGTTACGCAAGTATTTCCCACCACCAGTGGCAGCTAAGGTTGGGACAGGGGAGAACAGAGGACAGTGTTCCGGGGCTTTCAGAATCCAGATGTTCTCATAGGTTGCTATCCAATGCTTTTGTGACATTTTGTTTAAGATTGAGCATAGTAAGGGATCCCACGATAGAGGATAGAGGATTTGCATTTGCCCTTCCTCTTGGGGATTGTCACAGCCAGTGCTCCATTGCCGGGAAGAAACATCATGACCGTGGCACACTTCAGAAAGGAAAGCATTTAACTGGAGCTAGTTCAGAGGTTTAGTGCAGTATCATCACGGCAGGGAGCAAGGTGGCATCCAGGCAGACATGGTGCTGATGAAGAAGCTGAGGGTTCTACACCCAGCTCTAGAGGAAGGGAGAGACACTGAGACTGACTTGGTTTTGAAACCCCACAGCCCACCCTCTGTGATACACTTCCTCCAACAAGGCCACACCTCCTGATCCCTGTTAAGTAGGGCCACTCCTTGATGACCACTTATTCAAATCAGTGAGCTTCTAGGGGCCTTTCTCATCAAGCCATGTTGTGTCCAACCTTAGACTGCCTGCCTGTAAGTAACTGACCTCAACCATTGGACATCCAAGCTCAAAAATTTGATTTATTACTTGAGATGCTTAGGTATGACGAGGCTACACTTGGCTAATGACTTCTCCAGAGACCGAGAGTGCAATGGCTGTGGTGTCAGCCGTTTTGTACACAAAGAGATGAGGCAGTGGAAGGTCACTGTCCACTCTAACTCTTTCCAACATCATAGGATCTCCTGTGATGGCACAGATCTTCACTGTGGTGTTTAAGCCAATCTTCTCCCAAGGAACACTCATGTGGAGGCTAACTGGAAGCCTTAATGAGCTTTGACTTTCCACAGAGGCTGCTCGCTCACTTCTTTGCCTAATTGAGCAACTTCACCTCAGTAATTTTAGTGCTCCATGCAGTGTGGGTAATGTACCTTATCCACAGAGTAGATCCCCTCAGAAGTCATGGTATTTTCCCTCTTCATTAAGAATTGTGAACCTGAGAACATTTCTTTTGCATGACTGTAGCGCATGTGATTCGTAAAATCACACTTTGCTCATCTCTGAATTCTATAAGGCACAACCCAGGAAGATGTTGAAATAAGGGCCAGAGTTAGCATCGTACCTACAGGTGTATCAAAGAGGGAACAGTTTTTAAAAATAGGTATGGTCACTTCAAAAGTCACCTTAGCTACTGGGGAAATATGATACCCGCATCAGGCAGGAGGCGAGAATAACTTAGCTGTCTAGCAGATTAATCCTGCACAATTGCTCAATGGAAGACAGAAAGTTAAATGGGGAAGAGAGAGGGGGAATCTGGATGTCTGGATGGGTAAAGTAGTTGCCACTAAGCAGGATTGGTGAGAAGAATGCATTTTTAAGTTCTTAAAATTGTGTGTGTGTGGCGTGTGTGTGTGTGTGTGTGTGTGTGTGTGTGTGTGTGTGTGTATCTTTAAAAATTGGTGAATCCAGAGAGGTCTGGTGGGTTCTTGGGAGCATGACCGGCCGGGAGCACAAACTGGTATAGCTAATTCACCATTACAACAAGGTGACTTCTAGACTAGCCTGTGCTATATAGTAAAACCTTGTTAAACCAAAACACGTAAGAGTACATATGCATCAAAACATATTTTCATATTCACATGTATACTTGTCATGTTTTTATATGTTACTTAAGTTTTTATTAAAAATAAGAATATATTTATGGTGTTGAAATGAGCAAAATTGTATGTAATTAGGACACAAATTAATCAACCATAAAAAAATTACATTGACAAATCAGACTTTAATAAAATTTAAAGCCTCTGTCCTTCAAGTGCAATATTGAGAACATGAAATAAAATCATGAGCAGAGAGACTTCAACCAAAATGTTCGGAGCAGTACCAAGCTGGAAATGGCCCAGCATCCATCAAAAGGATGCATACAAAAATGGAGCAAATATCTGCAGCCACCCTTAACCTTGTTTCTCTCTCTCTCTCTCTTTTTTTTCCCCATAAATTTTGGTGGATAAGGGCGCTGGAGAGATGGCTCAGTAGTTAAGAGCTCTTGTTGCTCTCAAAGAAACCAGTTTGGTTCCAAAGCACTTACATGGTTCACAACCATTTGTAATTCCAGTTCCAGGCGATCCAACAGGACTTCTATAGGCACAGCACATACGTGATGATGCACATACATGCAACACATGCATACATACATACATGCATATGTACATACATACATACATACATACATGCATACATACACACATGCATACATACATGCATGCATACATGCATGCATACATATACACATACATGCATACATACATACATACATGCATACATACATACATGCATACATACATACATACATACATACATACATGCAGGCAAAACACTCATACATATAAAAACAAACAAACAAACAAACAAACAAACTTGGTGGTTAAGAATAGAGGAAAAAAGAAATACAAAAGTCCACTAAATATGTTTCCTAGTTAATCTATAGGTACTCAGATTGTGGAGTGGACAGAGGAGCTGACAAGGTTGCGTACAACATAGGTAAAGTAATTTCTAGTTTACATCTTATATAGCATATGTGGATATTTTAGTATTTAGTATATATATGCATATTTTAAAAGGTCATAAGTTTTACCTCATCACATGGTAGGGCAGTGTGAAAGTAGCAACATGTATATACTGGTGATTCGAGACGTGGAATTCCTAGTTTTCATAATTACTCCTTAAGTGCATTGTCAAATAAGTTACATTTATTAACTAACTATGTAGTTAGTTAGTTAGTTAGTTAGCTAGCTAGCCAACCATTTTTTTGTATTTTTTGTATTTTGTATTTTGTTAGCTAGTTTGTATTTTGTATTTTGTATTATTTTGTTAGCTAGTTTGTATTTTGAGGCAGCCCAGGCTGGCCTAGAACTCACTATGAAGTCTTGTCTCCTTACATTTATTGCAATCAAGCTCCCGAGTGTTGGGATTGCAGAGCTGCGAGTCACAATATTTCACTGAGTTACTTTAAAGACATGAGAAAGGGAGGGAGAGAGAGACAGACGGAGGGAGGGAGGTGGAGCTGGAAAGCTGGCTCTGCAGGAAGAGCACCGGCTGCTCAGGCAGAGACCCCAATGGGTTTCCAATACCCAGCTGACTGCAATGCCAGCTCCAGATGATCCTATGCCCTCTGGCCTCTTTTGGCACCCACACTCACACACAGAGATACACACTTAAAAATGAAAATAATCTTTTTTAAGTGTAAAATATGCAGAAATAATGCTAGTGCAGTTGCTATTTTTTTTTCTTTTGAGACAAGATCTCTCTGTAACTGGGATTATGTATCATCATGGCCAGCTTCTGGGAAAAATGTTATCCACGCTGCAGGTAGTGGCTCTGCAGAAGTAAATGCACAGCGATTAGAAAGACAACACAGGGAGCTAATGCACCACTTTCCATCACAAAGTACATGTAGTGAAATTTTTTGTTTAGGGCAAAGTCTCATGTAGCCCAGGTTGGCCTTGAACTCCGATGTTTCTGCTTTCTCTCCAAGAGCGCTGGGATTCTAGCACATACTACCAGGTCCAGTTGCAGATAGAATTGTTTATTTATTAATTACTTTTTGTGACTGGGTCCCAATATGTACCTCTGGTTGTCCTGGAACTTAGTATGTAAACCATGTTGGCCTTGAACTCAAAGAGATCCACCTGACTCTGTCTCCACAAGCTGGGATCAAAGGCATGTGCCACCATGCCCAGCTGCAGACAGAATTTTAAGTGGAATTATAGCCGGCACAATCTTTGGTAGCATCAAGCTTCAAGCCCTTGTGTAAGCCCATTACAGCATGGACTCCAGGCTTCTGTGAAAGACTTCTTTCCAGGCATCCACCAGAGCAGAACAAGACCAGCTGCTCTTTTCTACTGGTCACTCAGATTCGAGGAGTTAGATTCTAGCTATGATGCTTGTCTCCTCCCCTACCTTTGCTGATGGCAGTGGTTCATGACTGGAGGACTGGAGTGATGTTCTGGGGCAATGAGATTCTCTAGGAGAGTTTGGGAATCTTTTGAGAGACAGTAGAGTAGTGGACAAATTTGAGTAGTAGAGGTAGACCAATTTGCAGGTGACACAAGGGCATTTTTTCAGTCCTGGCTGTCATATGACAGGAGCTTGAAGCATGAGAAAAAGAAGACAGAAAGTAGGTGGTTAGCAGGGGCAGGAAGAAGGGAAACCCATATGAGCTACACTGAGCAGTTTCCCCAGTGCTAGCTGCTGTCCATCAGCTACCCCAAGTATATATGCACAGGGTTCATTTGATCCTTAAGGCAAGTGTGGTGGTTTGAATATGCTTGGTCCAGGGAGTGGCACTATTTGGATGTGTGGCCTCGTTGGAGGAAGTGTGTTATTGTTGGTGTAGGTTTTAAGACCCTTATCCTTGTTGCTTGGAAGCCAGTCTTCTCCTAACTGCCTTCAGAACAAGAGGTGGAATTCTCAGCTCCTCCAGCCCCACATCTGCCTGGATACTGCCATGCCTTGATGATAACGGACTGAACCTGTAAGCCAGACCCAATTAAGTGTTGTCCTTTATAAGTGTTGCATTGGTCATGGTGTCTGTTCACAGCAGTAAAACCCTAACTGAAACAGCAAGCAAGTCCTTTTACTGTTCCTCTCTTTTCATGGATAAGGAATTGAGGTGAAAAAACACTAAGCATATTGGCATCTCGGCCAACTAGCTTGCGTATTCACCCACTCTCCTGCTCCACCATGGTCACAATGTCACAGCCAGTTCAGGTCCTCTGCACAGCCATTCCCATTTCCCCACAGATTCTTTTTTTTTCTTTTTCTTTTCTTTTCTTTTTCTTTTTTTTTTTTTTTTGAGACAGGGTTTCTCTGTGTATCTGTGTAGCCTTGGCTGTCCTGGAACTCATTCTGTAGACCAGGCTGGCCTCGAACTCAGAAATCTGCCTGCCTCTGTCTCCCAAGTGCTGGGATTAAAGGTGTGCGCCACCATTGCCCGGCTTGTCCTGGATTTTTGTCAAGAAGTCTGTCTCTCTGCCTGAGAGCCTTAGCTTCTAGAACACAAGGACAGAGAAGACAGGATGGTCACCAGGATGGGCAGGATGGGGTGAATCGTGGCAAGGGTTAGGAATAGAAAAGTAATTGGAAAGCCTTATGGACTATACTTTATGAAGGTATTTGAACTTTACCTGCAAGGAGTGCCTGGGAGGGTGTGCACTATACACAGGGCAAGGGAGCCCTGGGGAGGGTGGGAGGAAGGACTGGGATTGGCATTTAGAAGTCATCCCGTGCCTTTGCAGGGAGCCAGATGGAGAGCAGAGGGGTGGGTGGCTAGCCAATCTTCTGGGTGAGGGGTGATGACAGTCTGTGCTAGGGAGGCCTGCAAAGAGATATGGAGGTGTAGACAAGTTGAGAGCATTAAGTGGAAAGATTCTGAAGCTGTGATGCATTAGATGTGAGGGCCTAGGGAGAAGAAAAGAATGTGAGCCATACAAGCTGGGTGCCTGCTCCGTTGAATTCTGAGCCAAATCTAGGCTGGAGAGATTATACTGGGAAGCCTGGTTCTTTGGCTTTCATGGGTTTTCTGACCTGTGCTTGCAGGACCCATAACAGGCTTTACATCCACACTGCTGCCTTGGGATTCTTAATACACTGAAACAAGGAATACCATAGGACATTCACAGTATGTGGCCCACCCTGTAACCCAGACATGGACATTCAGGATGGAAGAGAAATAGAGGAAGTGTCTTTTCAGGGTGGAGTTTGTATATCTAGGAGGAGGTGAGGACCATAAAATGGGGCTCTTGGATCATGTGAAGGAGTAATTAACTAGGGTAAGCAAAGCAAACCAGGTAAAAAAGAACACAGAACAGCTCAGAATATTAATATGGTGATGAGCTGGAGAATAATCAGGAATATTAGATTTTGCTCTTCATTTCTGTCACAGAATTTCAGAAACCTTTGGAGTTTCCTGAATGGTGGGAATAAAGGTTTTGGTTGTGTTGGTGAAGTGACCCCTGTCTTTGGGGAGGTACATCATGATTCAGGAGAAAGAGTCAACACCATTAGAGAATTGGACATTTCAAGGAAAGGGGTAGACTACAGCTTCTCAAGCCTTGGGTCTCAACCCTGTCGAGTAACAGCAACAGAAGAAGGTTTCAGAATGTGCAAAAATCAGAGATTGATTCAAATAAAAACCACACTTTAGAGAGAATCTCTTGTGTATTGTATGGAAGCATCACCTGTCTATAGAAAGCTAGTGTTCGCTGAGGCAGGAAATAGGAGGTGGGAATTCTAGTAGGGAGAGAGGAACTCTGGGATAAAGTCACTCCAAACTCTGACGAGAAAGACACATGAAACTGAGGAGAAACCAGCAACATGGCTCTCATAGAATAGAATAAATGGATTAATTAAGTTCCGAGCTAGTTAAGGAGCAAGCCCTAGCTTATGGCCTAGGTATTTATTCATAAATAGTAAGTCTCAGAGTCATTATTTCAGG
This sequence comes from Rhabdomys pumilio, assembly GCA_030674055.1. Taxonomy (NCBI): domain Eukaryota; kingdom Metazoa; phylum Chordata; class Mammalia; order Rodentia; family Muridae; genus Rhabdomys; species Rhabdomys pumilio. The sequence continues at coordinate 33,327,721 of JANHMN010000014.1, forward strand.
AACTGAGGTATGAGTGGAAAAACCTGCAGTTCCACAGCGAACCCAAAGTACCTCTTGAAGTGCTCCCCTGTAAGAATCCCCCTCATTCCCGTCCTGCCCCTAGGCAGGTTATTCACTCTGCCAGCTGAAGGATGGACATTTGATGACAATTCATTACAACTCTATTTCTGAAGGCTGTCCTGGCAGAATAGAGTGGAATTGCCCATGCTTCCTCCTCTCTCCCCCAGCACAGTCTGTGTCCTGACAAAAATCGGATCTCTCTTGGCTCAGTGCAGGGCAGCTCTGAAGGCCTAGTCCAGCCCTTTTAGCGGGATCAGCTGGAGGCTCGTTGGCAAGTGTGTTCGCCTCCAGGTTCTCCCGCTCAGTACTGCTCCCACAGTGCTTCTCTGGTCAACGTTTACAAGAGGTGTTTTAAAGGGCACCGCCCAGCACCCCAACTGCACACAGGTCTCTATCCCAGTCTATTTCCTAGGAGATGGACCTAGGACAGAGGCACAGTGAACCTCCAAGAAGGCGATAAACTAGCAACTACTTCCTGAACTTCTTTGACAGTGGAATCTGTCCTCTTTAACCTTGTATGGAATGAGTGTTTTCCCAAGCGGCTGGGTTTCAGAAATGAAGAACTGGCCCTGACTGGCTTGCAGAAGTGTGTTCTCTGAGGCAAGTCTTCCTTGGTGGATTAAATGAGTTGAAATATGATAATGGTGACCTCTTCTTTCCATGACTTCAGACCAATCCATTTATCTCTAGGATGTGAGAGTATACTCTTTTCTTTCTTTCTTTCTTTTCATACAACTTTAACAATGTATTCTCTATATCATTGTTGAACAGAATAAAAAAAAACTGAAATTGAGAAAATTAAGTATGTTCAAGATTAAAAGTGGCAGATACACAGCTTGAATGTGGTAATACATCCCATGGAGCCAGAGACAAGAGGAGCGTGAGCTGAAAGTCAGCCAGGGCTACATAGCAACACCAGGTCTCAGAATAATGTGAGCAGACACAGGACTGAAATTTATAGATATTAAAACTCACTGCGAAGCTGTAAGTAACCAGTACCGAACCAGACTAGCCCGATGACTGACATGTAGATAAATGAGACAAAATAACTAAAATCCCAAAAATATGTTAAACGTGAAGCCAACTGAATTTCAAAGGAGGCCAAGACAACTCAATGTAAAAGGAACATTTAAACAAATAGTGAAGCAACTGCGTAACCATGTTTTTAAAAATAGAGTTGCTTTTGCCCTGTACATAAAATTTATTCACGACAGGCCATAGACCTAAACGTAAGAGCTAAACCTCATGAGATGGCCTGGAGAAATGCTCAGTGTTTATAAGCTCTGCCTGCTCTTCAGGGGACTTTACTTTAGTTCCCAACCCCCTCATGGCAGCTTATAACCATCTGTACCTTCAGCTCCAGGGGATCGTACAGTCTCTTTTGGCCTCTGTAGGTATAACACGTACATGGTACCTTACAGGCACATACAGGTACATACAGGTACATACAGGCACATACAGGTACATACAGGCAAAACACCCATCTCATGAAATGAAAATAATAATAAAAATAAACTTATGAGAAGACACAGAAATGGTTCCTTAGGACAATCAATTTGGCAACAACTTCCTAGATGTGACACAAAGAACACACAGCAAGAGGAGAAAAAGGGACTGGAGAGATGGCTCAGCAGTTAAGAGCACTGACTGCTCTGCCAGAGGTCCTGAGTTCAATTCCCAGCAACCACATGGTGGCTCACAGCCATCTCTAAATGGGATCCCATGCACTCTTCTAGTGTGTGTCTGAAGACAGCTGCAGTGTACATATAAATAAAAGTAAGTAAATCTTTTTAGAGAGAGAGAGAGACAGAGAGAGAGAGAGAGCAGAAAGAGGATGTGTTGTAATAAACTGGATTTCATCCAAATCAAAAACCTTGGGCTGCACATATTAGCAATAAGATGTAAAGAATATCCTACAGCATGGCTAAACACATTTGCAGTCATATGCGTGATAAGGAATATATGAACAATTATTAAAGTTACAACTCACTCAGTTAACAGTGGGCAAAATGGGGCTGGAGGGAGGGCTCAGTTGTTAAGAACACTTCCTGCTCTTGCAGAAGAGTTCAGTTCCCAGCACCCACAGGATGATTCAAAAGTGATCCATATCTGCAGTTCCAGGGGATCTGACTCTCTCTTCTGACCCCGAGAGCTTCAGGCATGCACATAGTATGCGTACATGCATGCAGGCAAACCGCTCACACACGTAATTGTTCTCAGAAATGGCCAAAGAGTTCGAAGAGTTATCCTTCCCAGGAATACCTGCAAGTGTTCGGTAAGCACTCAGAAGACTGTTCAGTGGGCATCCGGTGGAAGAAGACACAGGAGCACAGAGAGAGAGAGGGGCCATAGAAATGGGCCATGTTCAAGGAGAAAGGAGTCAGGGAGGGGCCACCATGGGAAACCTCGTTTTTTGTACATCTCAGGGTATTTCATTAGGACAATGAAAGCGAACTGTCCAACCTGGAATCTGGAGATGAGAACAGAAAACCTGCTGGAGCCCAGTTCAGACAGTGTGAGCCTCCGTGCTAAATACAAAATAAAGACATCCAAAGAGAGAAGGCCGGCATTTCACCTAGTTCTAAACAATACAGAGTCTATGTGAACTCCAAACTCTCACAGGTATATAGAATTCTTAAAAACAGCAACAAAACAAAAACCTTTCTTTCCAATGAAAACATTACACAGTGCTTTTATGGACAATTGGATAATTAAAGAGAAAAATACCCATAATCCTGTGAGTCGACTATAACCCCTGTCAAAGGGCAACATTGCAACAATTTGAAGATTTTAATTGGCTTTGTTTTCTATTCTGGAAGCAGGAAACTCTTTATCCCACAAAACAGAGTAGATGTTTGCAATTCAGAAATGGGAAATAAAGCCAATGTCAGCCTTTAAGCCTTTGCCCTTTGAGATTACACTAACAGTGGTTTGCCCTTTGACTTTACACTAAAACTGGTTTGCCCTTTGAGATTACACTAACACTGGGATGCACTTTGACTTTACACTAACACTGGGATGCACTTTGACCTTACACTAACACTGGGATGCACTTTGACCTTACACTAACACTGGGATGCCCTTTGACTTTACACTAACACTGGGATGCACTTTGACTTTACACTAACACTGGGATGTACTTCCTTCCACCCTTCCTTGTGCATTCCTTTTGATTGCTAATGTATGTAAAGTGCATTAATTACTATCTGACTTTTATTTTTGTCTACTTTGGAGTTCCCTTGCCCTGGTCCTTTCTCCTACATTGCCTAGTTGTGTATACCCTTTAGGATTTATAAATAAATTTATTATAATTAAACATTAAAACCTCAAAAGGGAACACTTGATTATGATTTTTAATATAATTAATCACTTTAGAAAAATATTTTTTTTATTCCTACAATGATCCATTTCGCTATAATAAAAAGAAATAGAGTCACTTGGTGAGGAATTAAGGGTAAGGATATGCCTTATGATTGATTTTATTAATTCAAGTGAACACTTAGGAGATGTTTCATTTACCAACAATAATGTGGCCTAGAAAAGTTAACCAAAAAAAATTACTGACCCTTAGTATGTTGTTATGAATTCTTATAAAGTAATTTGACAGAGTATGTCAAAGGCCATAAATATTTTATGCCCTGACTGTAAAACACTTCAATGACATTGCTGAATTAGATTATGACCAGTAAAAAGTTGGCCCTGCTTAAAACTTCGAACCCCCCCCCCCGCCCCCAGCACGGTTGGCAGGAAGGTACAGTGGGGGTCTTTACATCAAGGAGGAAGGAGAGAGCCAGCTCCAGCAAGCAAGGCTGCCTTCTGAGCACTACACTCATGCTGTGGCACATCCCCGCCCCCACAAACAGTAATTACAAACAAATTTTTAATTGAAAAATCTGCAAACAATAAAAGCAAGCAACTTCTCGTTGGGCAAAATCATCCGTAAAATTACCAGGTAACTTTTTAAAATTATTTTTATCGTCTTTATTTATTCTTTAATTTTTTCTTACAGTCCAGCCTTTATCCCCCTCCCAGTTCACCTTCTGACTGTTCCACATCCCAAAGCCACCTCCCTCCCCCGCCCCCATTCTTCAAGATGACATTGATTTTATGCATCCATTTGGTTGGGTATCACTACCTGGTTACTCTGTCAGACTCTAGACGACCCATGTGGCTGTGGTGATATCTGTAGATGCACTTAACATAGACAACTGGTTGACCTTAATTAGGATTCATTCCCTTGTTAATGTGTTAGTGTGAATGACCCTTGTCCCATGTGGCCAAAAGCCATAAGCACAAAAACTGAGGTCTTCCGGTCAAGGAAGAAAGTCCTCGAGATTGCAGCTTTACTCTACAGACTCAGGCCTGCTTGTCCCTACAATTTCTTGAAATGTGTCTCTCTGTCCCTGTAGAAACCATAATACAAGTCTTCATTTCTTCCTTTCTTCCCCACCTTCCAAGGGTCTCAAGTTGCAGGCTGGCCTCAAACTTGCCGTGAAGAAGACAGTCTTGGCAAGCGTGAGCCCCTTAAGCTCAGTTCAGGGTTTTTTAAAAAGTGGTTTTTTTTTTCTTATAAAGTATTCAAAAATCTGTTATTAAAAGTTAAAACAATATGTCACATAATGCACTGTAAGCAGTGGTAGAGGGCTGTCAGCACTTAATGTCACCCACCACATAGGAAGTTCCAGGCCAGTATGATCCCCTTTGAAAAATAGACCCCCCACTCCCGCCCCTTCCCCTGCACCAACTCCAGTAAAACAAAGCAAAAAAGCCCAGTGCAAGTCATAACTCACTGATACAAAAGATTAAAACCCAAAGCATTGAAATATAATTGAACAATTTTTTTTTTTTTTTTTTTTTTTTTTTTTTTTGAGATCGTAATGAAATTTTATTAAGTTCAAAACAAAGCCACTATAGCCCAGCCAGCATGGTGGCACATGCCTTTAATCCCAGCACCCAGAAGGCACAGGCGGGTGGATCTCTGTGATTTTGAGGCCAGCCTGGTCTACAAAGCAAGTTCCAGGATGCCCAGTCCTTCTTTTATACAGAGGAAACCTTATCTTGAAAAAATAATAATAAAACAAAACAAAAACCAAAACCACTCTCAAGTGTAGCAAGCACCCAGTAATGCCAGTTGCATGGGAAAGAAGGCTCACACTTGCTACTTTATCCTCAGACTCACTGGATCAGTCAGGGACTGCTGGGAACCGCTTAGGTGGTTTTAGTGACTGGAACTCAGGTTCTCCGGCTTGCCCGGGCAAATGCCCTCCAGCCCCACCCCCTACCCCCCAAAGCCATCTCAAAAGCCACACAAGTAGACTTTAACAGTAAATAAAACCTTTAGGAATCAGTCAAACATGTAAAAGTAAAAAAGTTTGAAAAGGGCTTTCTTGAAGATGTCAAGGGCTGCTGGCTACCTTACCCCACTACATGACTATGGTAGATACCATGTGGTTACTCAGGATAGTGAAAGGCAGAGTGTGGACTCACTGAACTGTGGTGATTCATGCCATCCCGGCAACGCACGGATACGATAACTCGAGACTCCTTCCCAATGCTCAGGATGGAGTATCATTTAAAATGGATGAACTGCTTATTTCCGTAATTTTCCATTTAATACTGCTTGATCTTGGTTGATTAAACACACACAACTCACCTGGAAAAGTGGGAAGTGAAATGAGCGGGGAAGGGCAGGTTTCCTGTGCCGGCAGGAGCTCCTGTGCATAGGCGGGTACCTGGGAGGAGACTCGTTTCTCCAGCCACTGTAGATTTTCAAGGTGGATGTCGGGATGCTGCTCTGGCAATGTTACACTAAAGTGGGACTCTGGGTCAGAACAGAACATCTGGCAAATAGGAGCAGCAAATCCCTCTTCCACAGCCTACCAACATCCAACATCATCCCTCTAGAGTCTCCCCTCCTCCCGCCTCCCATTGGTGGAGAGTGAAATGACCTGCTGAGTGCTCCTTTGTCTCTGTCAGTGAAGGCAATGCTCAGGAGTTCTCTCTCTCTCTCTCTCTCTCTCTCTCTCTCTCTCTCTCTCTCTCTCACACACACACACACACACACACACACACACACACACACACACACACAGAGGAATGACACTTGATTAGGAAATACTTCCTTATGAAATAATCTATTCCCTAAAGGCTCCCCGAGGAACACGTGACAAGTTATCTAATATGTCTCTGTTTCTTTTCTTACCTTGGTGCTTCAGCTGCTCAAATCTGCCCAGGAGTCCAAAAAAGTCTTGGCTTTCAATGAAAGAGGAACAATCCACACATATTTCCTGCACTTTCGAAGTTGTTTTAAAGGCTGGAGGCCAACCATGTGGGAAGTACTCCTCTGGGTTTGACCTGTCGTGTGTTAGCTGCCAATGCAGGTATTTAGATCAGAGGTTGTACTGTGAGCATGCTGAGGGTGTGATTCCACGTGGCAGACGTGTATGTGTGTGTGTGTGTGTGTGTGTGTGTGTGTGTGTGTGTAAATGTATAGGACAAGTCTAAAACATGACTCCAAGGTCAGATCTAAGAGTTCAGCTACAGTGTAAGTTGACAGTATGAGAAAATAATGAATCAGAGGGAGAAAATTTGTTCAGTGGAGTACGGAAGCCAATGGCTAAATACTCACTTCCTTCCTCATCCTTTCCCAAGACGCTGAGGTACCAGTTTTGTGATTTTCCATGACACAGTCTTATGGTTTGGGGAATTCATTGTATTTGGTGGTGGCCAATTCCATAGTTCACCTTGGCGTTGGTTACCTCTCCCCTGGGCTTTGCTGTTTTGGGGGTGTAGTTGGTCCTTGGGATTGAATTTTCTATCGAGACACCAATACATAAACCTTTCAAATCAAACTTAGCCTAAGGTCCTGGAGAGTATTTTTATTCTAAGAAGAGTAAGGCCTAGTTTCTAAGAAAGGATTGGGACAAGGAGGTCCTAGGACAGGATTTAGGGAGACTTTTACTCCTGGAATTATGCAAGCATAGGATTGGCTTTCACAAGGCTCGACCCTGGGCAGACAGTTCTGTCAGCTGCCATACTTCTTTAAGTCTTTTGGTCTTATCTGCTCTTACTACCTTCTTCTAAATTCCTCCAGAGTCCTCCGACCTCCCCCTCCCAACTGCATGTCCTCTTCTGTTGTTATTATTATTAATATCCCTGAGTCCAGTTAGTGCTGACCATATATGAATAGAACAAGGCCACCGACTAGGGTTTAGACAGTAGCCACATCCTCAAAGAAAAGTGATTTTCTCCTCTTGATTGGCTAACAAGTTCCTTGCTAGGGGAGGGCCCTCCAGAGCCCCCTCTTCCTGTTTTCTGGTTTCTTTTTTTATTTTTTTTTATTTTTGTTTTTTTTTCTTTGTTTTCCCCCTGATTGTTGTAGGAAATCTGGTCAGGAGCCTTGAATGAGTCTGATGTTATGTCCCATATTGTTGGACTGTCCCCACAGCCTTCTTGTTATTATTTGTCTGGCCTGTGTCGACTGTTTGTCCACAGGCATCTGATTAGGTATGCTTGGTTTTAGTGTTCCTGTCTTTCCTACTGGGTTCAGGGAGGGCCCATGAGTCAGAGCTACAGTAAATGGCCAGTACACACACACCACTCCAAGGTCCCATTCAGGTGGACTTTAACCAGATACCTGATGGAATCTTCTATACCTATTTGCTTCTCTACCTGTACGATTCATAAATGTAGTTCATGATAAATCAGTCCCCAGCTTGCTCTTGTCAAGGCTTCTTAGTCCTTTTGTACCAACTCCAGGACCCCACTTAAGGGATAGCCGCATCTCAATATAATTGACTGCTTTGTGTCTGATAATGGTGTATGAACAAGACCATCCTGTCACATGCCTGAAATAATAAAACACAAGAACGGCATAGTTTTGTCCTCCTGTGGAAGGGTCTCTGGTTTAAGTGTACCCTGGGATTTGGGGCATTCTTTATATTTGCTCTCTAGTGTCTTTCAGTGCAGAAGCACTTGGCCAGAGTTATCTGTATACAGCTTCACTGACAAGAGTTAAATGTTCTTGTCTCTAAATGTCACAGGCACAAGGCACAAGGTGAGTGCCCAGTCAGTGGATCCTTGTCAGTTCCTGTCCCATGCTTCTCCCTCTGTGATGCTGTGTCTCCAGTCTGCCTATCCCCTAAGGAGAGTTGGGCTGCGGAAGAGGAAGACTTGGATGAATCACGCAAACCTTGGAACGGAGTGTTGGTGCTGCCACGGCTGCTGCTGCGGGAGTGCCTTTAACTCCGTGCTGCTTGCTAAGTGTTTGAGGTGTGGTGCTGAATGAAACCGTGTCACGTGTCACGTGTCACGCACCCTGTCCTAAAAGCCCCGGGTCACGTGGTTACTGCTCATACTCTGTAGTCTTAATCAGCAACACCCTCAAAACTAGCTTAGTCCGCATGAAGTGCTTCTAACAGCAGCAGCAGCAGCAGCAGCAGCAGCAGCAGCAGCAGCAGCAGCA
>JANHMN010000014.1:33345228-33425773 GCA_030674055.1 Rhabdomys pumilio
CACACACACACACACACACACACACACACACACACACACACACACACGCACACACTGTTTTTTTCTTAAGTCAGTGTCTCACTGTGTAGCACTGGCACTGGTTGGACTCAAACTTGTATTCTCTTGGTTTAGCCTCCTGATTACATGTATCACAGGTGTGTGCCAGCTTGATCACTCCCTTCATGCTTACTTGAAGCTTTGTTATGGAGCACATAAACATTTAAGATTAGCATGTACTCATGATTGACTGGACTCTTACCATGAATTCACACCTTTATTTCCTGCGGTATTCTTTACTTTTAAATTCTCTATTGTTTTGTTTTTGGTTTCGAGACAGTATCTAGTCATATGTCTCTAGCTGTCCTGAGCCTTGCTGCAAATTGGAGAGAAGAGATTTTCTTTTAAGGCTACGGATGCATCAAGTTAGGGAATCTACCCTCAGAACCTGGCTAACGTCAAGATGCTCTCCCAACCTAAAGATCATATCTCTGCTGTTCCCAGACACAGGCACTCTGGGAAGTCAGGGCTTTAAATGAATTTTTAAAGAGGATGAGATTTAGTCCACAGCACAGCTTATGAGCCAATATTGATAGGTTAGACTCTGTGTTTTAATTAGGGTGTCTAAACATCTAAAGCTTCCAGCTGTTGATGTAGTTCGATTTGAATTTGCCGTGTTGATATTTGTTTTCCATTTTCCCCATATGGCCCTTGTTTGCTTTGCTCCATCTCTGTCCGAACAAAGCTCTGAAAATCTGGAAGAAGTCAGGTTTTTTTGCCCTGGTTCCACTGGCTGTCCTTGGAGCTGGATTTTTGCTCTGTAGCTCCTGTCCATTGCTCAGTCTGGTGGCCTTTTCTATTCCCAGATCTTGGGGCAGCTCACTAAACACAAGAGAATTTGGACTAGATTAATTCTAAAACACTTTAGAAGGCCGACTGAAGCACTTTAAGAACTTGTTTTACCCAAGTATCCAACTTTATTTCCAAGATCTTTCCCTTGTTTCTCTTCAATGTTTATTTAATCCCTCTTTTTTCAAATTTCTTTCCTTCTTAATGTATGTGTTAATATATGCTGTATACATATGTGTGTATGAGTATAGGTACTCATGCCATGGTATGGAGATCAGGGGACAATGTGTAAGGGTTGGTTCTCTTTGTTCACCTTTCCGTGGACTTCAGGACAGAACTCAAGTCATTAGGCCAGTGCCTTCCCCAGTGAGCCATCTTGCAGGCCTCTCTTTAATCTTAGGTCTAGTTTTGTTCACACTTAAAAGACCTTATCTTCAGCTCTGCTCAATCCCAGCATGTTTTTCTTCACACTTTTTAATTTACACACAAGTCCTTTTCCTCTCTCTCTCTCTCTCTCTCTCTCTCTCTCTCTCTCTCTCTGATGAAATTTTTATGGCCTCATAAAGCTTCAGGGCCTGCTACTTCTATATAAGGCCTGACCTGACTCCCTCCTCTTACCCCAAGAGAAAAAAGGGTTCCCCCTCCACCGAGTTCTCTGACTATTTTGTGAGAAAGTCTTTCAACATCTACCACTATATATATTCTGTTTGTCCCACCAGGGGCCAAAGTCTTGAGGCTAGAGAAGCCATACATTATTGAAAAATCTCTTTCACACTGTTCAAAAACCAAACCAAACCAAAACAAAAAGTTCTTTTTAATTTTTTTTTTATTTGAGAATTTCATATACAAACTCCGCCCTCTATCCACCAACATCTCCCTTACCCTCCCACTACCATGTTTCCCACCGGACCTCTGAAACCAGAGACTGAACCTCAGACTTCATGCAGCCAAGGCTACTAAGCTCCGTGCTCTGGTGGTAAACTGAGGTCCTTGCTTGCAAACAGCAGCAATAGATTTTGAGTAACTTAATCAGAGAAGCAAGTTATTGGAAGAATAGCATATCATTAATAGAGCTGACAGAAAAGCTGTAGAGATAGACTCAGCAAAGGCCCTGGGTGCAAGGGCAGGCAGGAGGAGCCACCACTGGTCACAGGTCACCTCTGCTGACCTTATCACTGTGCCCCTTACTTCTCTCTTGAGTGTCCTGTCTGCAGGACAGAGGCACTGGGAAGTCTTGACAAATTGATTAAACTGGGTATCCCTACACCTCAAGATGCCAAGGGACAGGGAGCGAGAACACAGGCCCCTTCATTTCCTATTGTGGGAGGTGTTGGGATGACTTTGAGAGTAACAGTTTAACAGTCAGCCCCACCCCTTTCCTCTGGGACAGTGCCCGGGTGAAGATCCAAATTCGGCTTCGACTCTAGTTTCCCACAATCCTCCTGGGTCTCATTCTCCTTGTGTCAGCTTTATTTGTAGAATAGATAACCTTATGGTTGCAAGATGGCTGCCAATTAGAAATAGAATTTTCTCTCTTTGCTCTGACTGGGCATCTTATTTCTACCCATTACGGTTCACCAGGAAAATGTCACTGACTGACTGACCTGAAAATGGTCCCCAAACCACTTCCTGCCAAAAAAAAAAAAAAAAACAGCAGGGAAGGAGAGAAGGAAGTTTGTAGCACGGTTCCCCCACCCCGGCTGCCCAGGGCAGAGCGGGGGCGTGGAGGGAAGCCAGTGGTTCCTGTTTCACACGCTGGCTGGCTGCACCTGTACACATCAGGCAGCCCTGCACCTATGACTTACGGCAAGAAGAGGAAAACCTTCCTCTCCTCCTCCTTTGGGATCCTCCAGTATCTTTGTATACAACTATCGACATCTACTAGATAGGTGATTCCCCCAAGGGATGAGGTTGTTTCTATGTGAGAACAGATGGTGGCCACAAAGACAAAGTGGGGACAGCATTCACCTCCATTCTGTCGTCAGCAGTTCTTGGGGTATTAAAATTCACACTTGCTCAAGTTACTGATTCCACCTTATGGAGGCCGATGTTCTCATAAGATGCTTGAGGATGTCATACTCAAGAAGTAAATACAGAATATTATACTCTAAAATAGAATATAATACAAATTATGATGTATTTGATAAACTTTATGATGGAAACCTGCTAGTAAATAAAAACATCACACACCAAAATTAACGATTTGTTTAAAAAATAAATTTAACTCTACTGAAAAATAAGGCTAGCACAGTTCCTGTGCATCTTCGCTTCTTATGGGCATGCTCCCTTAGTGTAACATACTTATCAAAGTTGATAAGTTGTACATTAGGCTGGACAGATGGCTCAGTGGTTAAGAGCACCGACTGCTTTTCCAGAGGTCCTGGGTTCAATTCCCAGTAACTACATGGTAGCTTATAACCATCTGCAATGGGGTCAGATGCCCTCTTCTGATGTGTCTAAAGAGAGCAATAGTGTACTTACATACATAAAATAAATAAATCATTAAAAAAGATAAGTTTACATCATAATTGATTTTAATTAATACACTTAATTTCCCCAAGTTTTTATCTGGTGTCTTTTTTCCTGTCCTGGAGTCCCATCTAGGAAAGCACCAAGTTGTCTTCTTCTCTTCAGGCTTCTTCTTCACCATGACTTTTGATGTTTCTGACTATTTGAGGTGAATTGATCAGTTGTTCTGTAGAATGTTACTTTTGCTGGCACTGCTGTAGTATTTTTCCTGTGACTAGACTACAGGGATGTATCTGGGGGAAGAAAGCCACAGAGGTAATATCCTGTCATATCATACAGTAAGACCATGCTGCCTGGATCCTACAGTGGTAGAATTTATCAGGTCTCTGTCTTTGAAGGAGAGATCAGGAAGCTATACAGAGCTGCCATGTGACAGGTTGAGCTGCTTTCTTATTGACAAAGTGGTTTCCTTTTCAAACTCATCTTCCCCAAGGAGATGTGCAGAAAAAAAATGAACATGGCAGGCCAGGAATTGTGGATCTCAGAAAGGAATGCCTGTAAGGTGGGGCCTTGGCTGGTGTCTGGGAATTTAGACTTCAGGAGGGCAGAACACTCTGGACCAATGAGAGCTGTGTTTAAATTGTAAAATGATGTAGGTGCTAGGGCTACAACTCAGCTTTAGAGTGTCTGCTTAGCATACCCAAGACCCTGGGCTTGATCTCCAGCATTGCAAGCAAACAAGGAACACACTGTTGTAGTTGGTGGTGGTGGCGGTGGCGGTCGTAGTGGTTTGAATGAAAAAATGTCCCCCTATAGTATCATAGGGAGTGCTCCTATTGGACCTCGTCGGAATAGTGTGGTAGGATTTTCTCTGTTCAATTACACTAAAATATTAGTGCGGCAGGAGGCCTGTGATTGGACAGGGAAAAGGGAAGCGGAGCTAAGACTTGAAGGTAGAGAGAGAGAGAGAGAGAGAGAGAGAGAGAGAGAGAGAGAGAGAGAGGAATCAAGGGCAGATAAGAAGAAGATCCTGAACTAGTGTGGCTTTAAATAGCCATAGGTTGATATGATTTCATACAGGGATAGAGTAATTGGGATAACTTGTCTAATCTAGGTGGGCAGCTTGTATTATTATCATGTGGCTCTGAAATTATTGTGTGGGTGTCTTGTGAATTGAGAATTTATTGTTATATAAAGCTGACTGGTTAACTATAAGCTTCTAGAGTTTTGTTTTACTGAGTTACTGGAAGGTGGGACCGCCTATCTCAGGGGGCTTATGTCTGAGAAGGAACTATGGCCTCCAGAGACAAGTGAACCAGAGCTGGGAATACCATCACCGGTTGCTGCGGGAGCTAGAGACAGAGGGTGTGACCATGCTGGGGCAGAGTTGGGGGCAGTAGTGCAGGAAGCCTGTCAGTCCGTTTTTTAATTCCTGAAACAGAGTAGGTGTGGCCATGTTGGAAAAAGTATCTGGGGAAGGGCTTGAGGTTTCAGATGCTCAAGTCAGGACCAGTTGCTCTCTCTGCCTGCTGCCTGCCAAGATGTGGAACTCTCACCTACCTCTCCGGGACCATGTCTGCCTGAGTGTTACTATGCTTCCTGCCATGATGATAACCGACTAAACCTCTACACTGTAAACCAGCTCCACTTAAATGTTTCCCTTTATAAGAGATTCCATGGTCATGCTGTCTCATCACAGAAATAAAATACTAAGACATGAACCTCTGAAGTCTTGAATCAAAATAAACCTTTGTTTATTAAGTTAGTTTGTCTTAGACATTTTGTCATTGTAACAAAAACAAAAACAAGAAAATATGACTAACACAAGTGTGGTGATTTGAATGTTAATACCTTCTTTAGTGCCAAGTCCAGCTTGGCCATGTAAGGGATATTGTGACATGGGTCCCACCCCTGGAAGAGAGCCAGCAGGGAGTGGGCCTCCATGAGTGTTTATGGTTGCTGGGGGTATAAGGTTTGTTTATATAATAATGTACATATTTTCATGTTCCTCCTTTGAGGAATGTCTTCTCTGCCAAGGTTAATGACTTTATAATAATCAGAGAAAGCATAATGGTCCAGGAGACAAGGGTATGGCTAATGTCTTAGCAAAATAGTAAATGCTGAGGCCTTCAGGACAGCCCTTAAGGTTGTGGGAAAGAACTCTGAAAACATGAGTTCAAAATATATAGTTTTTCAACTATGCAAAATACAAGGATGCAATATAAATTATATACGGAACTTCACAGATTCAAAAAAGCAGAATCAGCTACACTATGAGCCAGCTTGCCAGAAAGAATCTAAGGTAGGAGATAAAGAGATTCAGGCAGTGGTGACCACAGGGCAAGATCCCACCCAGCTAAGGTTTTTGTTTGTGGTTACAAAAGCAGGCAGATTCCTGAGTTCAAGGTCAACCTGGAACAGAGGTATTTTAGATCCAGGCCCAGGTGTGATAGAAATAGTAATTTCGGGTCAGGGTCCCACTCAGCTAGTTTATTGTCTGTACTTAACAAAGGCAGGCAGATATCTAAATTCTTTTATAATGTTTAAAATAAAATGTGCTTGCTGTTTCCTATTAAGAATCGAGGGGCTAGGGTCATAGGATGCTGATTCCTGGGATAGTCAAAAGGGAACCTGGGGTAATGACTGAGTGGGTATGTCAATGAAAGACTGGGCTTTTGATCTACAAGAAATGAGTTATCCAGAGAGTTTTTAGAATTGTAAGAGAAAGCTGTCTCAAGCAGAGCACTGTCTGGAAAGCTCTCTTGAGCAGAACATAGACTGTCAGCTTGTAACCCATGATTTGACTTTGAGTTCTTTCTCCCAAGGCTCCCAGACACCCCTTCCTCAGAACCCCTCTCCAAGATGAGGCTGGTCCTTGGCCCTTTAGTCTCTGATATTTGAATACTCGGTCCACAGTTGGTGTTGCTGCTTGAGCAGGTTTAGGAAGTGCAGCCTTGGTGGAGGAAGTATGTCACCAAGGGTAGGCCTTGAGGATTTAAAGTCCAGGCTGGTCCCAGCTTGCACTCTCTCTGCTTCCTCTGTTTCTAGATTCTGCCACCCAGGGTAGCTCAGCTTTGGCCTGCTGTGCTCCCAGATGAATGCATTCTCATGCAGCTCTCTTGCCTTCTACATCTTGGTTTCTTCTCCATATCTTCTTCAAAGTCCTTAGCCCCATCCAGGTCCATCTGTCTGCAGTTTCTGGTACTGTGCCACCCTGTTGGAATCGTTGGGAAACCCTTTCAGAAATGGCCTTTTTCATCCCCATCCTTCCTCTCGTCTGAATCTGGATTTCTTGTCCTCTGTAGGCTTATCCATAGTCCTGTCCTCGTCTTCCTCTTCTTCTTGCTGCAGAAATCAGTAGCCCTGGCCTTCTGCTTTTCAGCATGGCGCTGGCTGTCAAGTCCCATCAGAGCTTGTGCACTGTTGTGCCCAGTTTTTGTGACATTTCTCTGTCCTCTCTGTCCTTCCTCCAGGAATGTGGCCCCCTGATTTGTAAGAGGGGCCACCTCTCCTTGATAAAAGGTTCACTGATTTCTCTGGACAGCTGTTAATATTCTGGCCCATTATCTTGGGCAGAAACAGCCTCATTGTCATTGGCTTTTGTAAGAAGCCCAGTGCTTCTTCTCCCATACCCATGAGGAGACTATTACCCCTAATGCTCCAGTCCTTGAGCCCTGCACCTAGACTCGTTTATCAATATTCTTTTGAGAAGTGTGACTTCAACTCCTATCTTGTGTCTGGCACATGAGAGTTTCCCTTATTTGACATCAACTTACCATGTATTAAATTTTTATTGGACTTTTCCCTTCTAGTCATATCACCATTTGATCTTTTTATATCAGCCCTATCCAGTATATCATCCAGAAATTGTAATTACAGTTTTTTCATCTTTAGTCCTCTTGAGCATGGGACCCAGCTAATGTCTGTAGAAGTCCCGAACAAATGTTGCAAAGTCTAAATAAATGGGTCCTGCATAGCTTTGTTGACAAGGCTTACTCTCAGTTCTGTTTCTCCATAAGTTGATGCCCACAGCCATAAGCGTTAGGTTCTTAGGAGGTATCTTTGCTCATAAACTAAATTGAAAGAAAAAAGAAAAGGTGAAAATCAAGACCAGATTATGCTCATTGTGTCCGTTTGTCCAGAATGTAGATACTTGGCCATGTATGTCTGAGTAGAGCCAATGCTTCCAGAACAAGGAGACTGTAGCAGATCCAAAGCCTGACAATTGGCATTTCTTCTGAGGTATTGCTACAGTGCACATACAGCTTGAGAGTATCTCCTAAGGACCCATGTGTTGGACGTGTGAAGATTCCACACTACCTTAGCATGAGGATATGATGCGCAACCTCTAATGTAAGGTCTTGTGGAAAGCAAATGGAGACATTTTCCTCACAAAGCACTCCTGTGCTTCCCAGGAGTACCTGCTTTATTCTTCTTAAAGATATTTATTATTTGTATTGATGTTTTGCCTGCAGCTATGTCTGTAGGCCACATGTGTACCTTGTCAGTAGAAGCCAGAAAAGAGTGTCAGATCCCCTAGAACTGGAGTTACAGACAGTTGTGAGAACCATGTACATATTGGGAACTGAGACTAGGTCCTCTACAAGAGCAGTCAATGCTCTTAACCTATGGTCAGTCTCGCTAGCCTTCCCTGATTAATACTTTTGAGAGGTTTCTTACAGATAAACATGAGATTCGATGTTGCACACACTCCGTACATTTGGGTGGTGTCCACCACTGAGAACTCACTAGAGCTAAGCCGATGCCAGCATCGTACCCTTGAACTCCCAGAACTGGGTAACAGATAAACTTCTTTACTTTGTAAATGGCCAACTTCCAGTATTTTGTTATAGTTACAGAAAAAGAACCAATATAGACACCATCTCAGTGGGGCTATGAAAATGCCTTCATTGCCAATGACAGGAATAGAGAATGTTCTGGACAGGAGTAGACCATGGATCACTGTTTTAATGGAGGTCTCTCCTATTTTGCATCATAGAGAAAATGCAGATACACTTTTGAAGTGAAGAGAATGACGAGAATATTCTCTGGATTATCCAGAGTCATAACTCTCCTAATCAGCTGTGCCCAGGACAAGATGAAGTACAGCAAAGTAGTTTTGAACATTATAAACTCTGGATTTGTGGCAGTGACACAGTCTAATCAATCACCAGAACCTAGGAGAAGACGGTGGACTAAACAGATAAGGCTAATGCAGTAGGTAAGGGGCAAGCTTAACAAAGTACAGATTAATACTTTATGTAAATACCAAAGGCCTGAGACAAAGAAAATGAGTTGGCGGTAGGTGCCTCTTGTGCAATCTCAGACCACACTGTACACACTTCCTTTGTGGTAATCACTGTCACCGCAGCCAAACAGTCACTTCTCCAATCATTTGTAATTATTTATCTCCTTCAATTCACAATAAATTTCATGAGGAGGTAGGCTGTGTTTGTCTTATCACCCCAAATCCTATCCTGACAGACACATAGTAAATATTTATTGAGTAAATGAAGGGTCACGAACCAATCGTGCACTGGGCTTTTTTGCATAATGTGGTCCTCATTCTGGCTTAAACTCTATTTTGTGCCTTCAGATTCACCAGCTGCCTCATGTTTGCATAAATTAAGTCCCATTGACAGTCCTCTCACCTGTGGCTTTATGTACATGGCTTTGATCAGAGTGTCGTGGACAGAGCCCAAAAAATTAAGTCCTTTGGTTTTTGTTCTGGTTTTCTGTTTTCATTTTGGTTTAGTTTGATTCGGTAACTTTCAAATAAAAAGTAGATCCAAGCTATAGAAAAGCTGAAAACAAAGAGAACTACAGTTTCATATTAGTAATTCTCATGCTTTTTTCCATGATGGTTTCTCTGTGTAGTCCTGGCTGTCCTAGAACTTGCTCTATAGACGAGGCTGGCCTTTAACTCACAGAGATCCACCTGCCTCTGCCTCCTGAGCTCTGAGATCAAACACCATTGCCAAGAACGAACATCAGTAACTCTCAAAGTGCAACAGAAAGGAAATCTAGAATGTAGCCTTTCTTCCTCTTCTGCTTTCTCTTCCTATTTATTTATTTATTTATTTATTTATTTATTTATTTATTTATAAGACTGGGCCTCACTATGTAGCCCTAGCCGGCCTAGAACTCAATGTGTGTAGCAGGCTGACCTCAAACCTACAGTGATCTACCTGCCTTTGCCTTTGCCTCTGCCTCTGCCTCTTCTGTAAGTTCCCATCCAGGCTGACATGACCTTCACTAGAGACCCAGGGACTCCAACTCTTTTTGAGCTGAGTTTTTTCAGATGTTGTGATGATAAATTCCAGTTTTGTTTAATGACTCCAAATCTTTTCCTATCTATCATTTGCAATCAAGTCCTTTGGCCAGTACAAAATCTAAGTGGGTCTTTCAGGAATAGTCATGGTCCCTGCTCCAGAGAGAACACACACGGAGTAGCCTTCTGTTCTCTGGGAGAAAGACTAATTGCAAGCATCCCCATCTGTTGCTCTTCTCCTTGGAATGTCAAAAGGCCCAAGAGAAGGGTGTAGGGGGTTAGAGAGATGGTTCAGTGTTTACGAGCACTTCAAGAGGACCCACGTTCAATTCTTAGAAAACACACAATGGTTTATATCTGTAACTCCAGTTCCAGAGAATCTGGGCTCAGTGGGCACTAGGCATGCATATGGTGCATATACACACATGAAACCAAAGCACTATCCACATAAAATAAAAAAAATAAATAAAATGAAAATATTTGAGAGGAGAGAGAGAGAGAGAGAGAGAGAGAGAGAGAGAGAGAGAGAGAATGAATGTTTATTTTGGCTTATGGTTTGAGTGAATGAATATATGAATATAGTCCATTCTGGTTGGTAAAGCATGGTAGTGGGAACATGGAGTGATTGGTCACATGGTACCTGTAGTCAGTAAACACAGACAGACAAATGTTGACATTCTATTTGCTTTCTCCCTTTTATTCAGTCCTAGACTCCAGCCCATGAGATGGTGCTACCCAGATCCAGCACGTTTCTCTGTAGGAATGACCTCACATGCACATACCTCCTCGTTGATTGAAAACTCAGTCAAATCGGCCTTGAAGATCAATCATCACTGTTCCAGTCAACCCATGGCCATGAGCTATACTCAAAAGGATCCTCCACGTCCTCAGATGCCAATCTGAAAATTATACCCAACATGTATCCACACCTCCCTCACTGCCTGAGAGCTTCTGTCTTGGTGTGGATTTATTTCATAGGTTATTGTCTAATCAACTAAAATGCTTCTAAATATTCTTTTTTTCCCTATATTTCTAACTCCAGAGTCACCAACATGCTTTCTTGAATTTAATTATTTTAAAAGGCTGCAGCTGTGGGGTGACAGACATTTTTTTTAGGAATTGAGTGGCTATTTAGTTCAGATTTTAACTTTTTCTACTTGGTGTTAGAAGCAAATCATGTGTCTTTTGAAAATCCTGCTTGTTTGAAGTAGGTTTTACAAGCAAATGATGCCCCTTGGTCTAGCTGTAGGTCTGGAGGCTTTATTGGAACTGTTATGATGGTCCTTTGTCCTTTGCCATTCACAGGATCAGGGCATAGAGGAATATGCTGGCTAGTTTGGGGTTAACTTGATACAAGCTACAGACATTTGGGAGGAAAGTACTTCAATTGAGAAAACACCACAGCAGATTGACCTGTGAGTGAGTTTTGTGCATTTTCTTGATTGTTGATTGACGTGTGGTGTCCAGTTCACTGCAGGCAGTGCCAACCCTAGGCAGGTAGTCCTGAGCTGTGTAAGAAAGCAGGCTGAGAAAGCCACCAGATGGAAGTCAGTCAGTAGCATTCCTTTTTGGCTTCTGCTCCAGTTCTTGCCTTCAGGTTCCTGCCCTGAGTTCTCACCCTGGTTTCCCTCAGTGATAGATTTATAAGCTACAGCTTATAGTAGCTTAAAGTGGGATTCAACAACAGTAACAACAACAACAACAACAACAACAATAACAATAACAATAACAATAACAATAACAATAACAATAACAATAACAAACTCTTTCCTCCTCAAGTTGTTTCAGCCATGCTGTTTCTTTACAAGAATAGAAAATCTAACTGAGACAAAATGTGTGGGTTTTCTTTTTAAAATCTGTTCAATTGCAATTTTCCAAAGGTCCTTCTTCTGACCCAAACTGTACCTTTAATGAACCCCCCCCAGGGTGGGGGGGATCTTAATGGACCATCTGGGGTAGCCTGGCATAGTGATGAAGTTGAAAATACTTTACATACAGGAAGGCGGTTTTGCTTTTATCCTGTAGGAAAAATGTTCTGTGAATCAGAGCAGGGTCCAGACGTTCTCAAAAGATGCTTAAACAGCCAGGATCAGGGGCTTCCCTGTCCTACCACCACATAACACCAGTGATGCCCTTCAGATGGTCATCTTCAGTGACAGGGAAGACGCCAAACCACTAAAGCAGTGGCTTAGGTCACTAGCACTGTCTGGATAGTTCTAGAAATAGATACTTCTTTGTAGTTCACAAAACTTGTATGATATGAGTGACTAAATTCTAAATGTGGGGTTGGGGACCTGAAAGTAGAACAATTTCAGTGCTGATGGTTTGGTTTTGTTTTACATGGACTTTTGTGTAGCTCAGGTTGGCCTCAAACAATCGCTATAGCCAAGGATAATCTTGAACTACCAATCCTTCTACCTCCACCTTGCAAGTACCAGCATTACAGGTTCAAGTTTGTTTGTTTGTTTGTTTGTACTATTTTTTGCAATTCTTTACATAAATGTATATATACATGTATACATCTCCCATGCATCTCTCTTTCCCTTCCTCCTGCTCCCTATAAGCCCCTTCTTCCCACAAACCCCTTTTGTCTTCCCACTGACTTTAATCAGGGCTGTTTGAATGACCACAGGCAGTGAGTCAGGCAGTGAGTTCTTGGAGCACAGGCAACTTACTAGTGGCTACAGCACTGAAGCCACTTTGTCCTAGCAACCCTTAACTGTCAATAGCTCCTTGATGGGGTGGGGAGCCTCATGAGACCCTCCCCTCCCATGATGAACTACTGACGGGCCCCATCCTTCTTAGGTCTCATTCAGGTACCACAGCTGCAATGGGTTCATGAGGCATTGGCCACGTCACATCCAGAAGACAGCCCTGCACAACACTTTCCCCATTGTATAGCTCTCTAAATTAGCAAACAAGTTTATTAAAGCTAGATTTAAGCTAACTCATAGGCAACACTGAAAAAATAATACCAATACTGGACACCTCTTTCATAGAACTGCATCCATTTCTATTATCAAACGTTCTGATCTTGAAACAATTATAGAATCCATTGTAGTTGTGATGCATAACGCAGAGGAAGAGCTCACACTCCTTTACCCAATTCTTCCTAATAGGAACACCCTGAAAAACTGTAACATGCTAGCAAAACCAGGACACTGACATCAGCAGCAGAATGAAGCATCCCATCACATGACAACTTCTCACGTGACCCCGTGTAGCCATGGTTACCTTCCCATTCCCCACAATTCCAGTCCTCAAGGCCTAGCTCTACACAGTTTCATGTTTCTCTAAATGTCACTTCAAGAATGTTATATAAAGCAGGTGTGGTATTACACACCTTGAATCTCAGCACTCACAGGCAAATCTCTGTGAGTTCAAGTCCAACCTTATCTATTAGAGAGTCCCAAGCCAGACAGGACTATATAGCAAGACCCTGTTTAAAATAAATAAAATTAAAAAAAAACATGTTATATAAATGAAATAATATACTTTATAATCTTTGGGTTGCATTTTTCCTCTTAGTGCAGTTATTTGAGGCTTCAATCAAGTTATACACCAGGAATTCCTGCCTTTTTTGTTGCTGCGTGGTGTCATGTGCTCTTGATGTACCATAATCTGCTGAACTACTTATCCTATAGAATACAACTGGCTTATTTCAGCTTGGAATTATTATGAATGAAGCTGCTAAAAACACTTGAGTACAGATTTGGGGTGAACATAATTTCCCATCCCTCTGGAGTATCCGAAATGTCTCAGAGCACAGCTGCTGGGTGATAGGACAACAGCAAACCAATCCCCAGGGAGGTGGTAGTAGTTCACATTGCTGCCCACGGTGTGCTGGGCTGTGGCTTTATCGGCTTTCCTGACAGCATCTTCACTTATACCTCTGTGTGTCTTCTCCAGTCAAGTTCCTTTTTAAGGTTCCTGCCAATTTTCTAGTTGGATCATTTTGTCCCCTTACATTTGTAGGGCCCTGTCCATGCGCTACGCTGGGGATTAATCCTTGGGCCGCAGGCTTGCTAGGCAAGCACTGTGTCACTGAGTTACAGACTCAGCACCAGGAGTCCCTGTGTTTCAGCTTGTGTCTGTTGTCAGGTTTACAAACACTTTCTCCTTGTTGTAGCTTATCTTTCCATCCTCTAATAAGATGTTCTGTGTTCTGCAGTGCAACTTTTCTCCTTTTGACAAAGTTTAATCTTTTTTTAGGTTTTTCGAGACAGGGTTTCTCTGTGTAGCCCTGGCTATCCTGGAACTCACTCTGTAGACCAGGCTGGCCTCGAACTCAGAAATCCGCCTGCCTCTGCCTCCCAAGTGCTGGGATTAAAGGCATGCACCACCACTGCCCGGCCAAAGTTTAATCAATTAATTTCTCTTTTGATGAATCATGCTTTTAAAATCGAGTCTAAGAATTCTTTGTTTCATCCTGGATCCATAAGATTTCTTCCTTTTGGTTGATTCTTAAAGCTTTCAAAACAGAAATCTCTGTGCCTAAAAGACCAAGAGAATTTGTATCAAGAGTGATTGATAAACTTTATCAAGATATTTTCTCTATCAATTAATAGGATCATATATCTTTTTTATCATGTTGATATGGTAGATTATGCTGATTGATTTTAAATATTAGATCTACCCCACATATTTGCAACAAACCCTGCTTGGTCTTTTAATATACCATTAGCTTTGACTGGCTAAAATGGCACATCTAATAGCTAGAGGAGTGAGAGTGTTTGTGCACATACATGTGTGCTGGCATGAGATACATAGAAGTGACTCTGATGTCTTTGGTCCTCGGGCTACTGGAAAAACCAGTTCTAACAACCAATGCTTTCAGTCAAGTTATTTATTTATTTATTTATTTATTTATTTATTGGTTTTTCGAGACAAGGTTTCTCTGTGGAGCCCTGGCTGTCCTGGAACTCACTCTGTAGACCAGGCTGGCCTTGAATCAGAAATCCATCTGCCTCTGCCTCCCAAGTGTTGGGATTAAAGGCATGCGCCACCACCGCCCGGCTCAGTCAGGTTATACTCACAGAATTAGTAGAAATAGATCACAGGCAAGGACAGGATTTCCAGTGTCCAGAAGGCTCCACAATGTCTGGATGTAGTAAAGAGAAACAGGGTAAGCTACTTGGAGTCCACAGCTGCCATACAGCATGCTTATAGTGCTTCTGAAGGCCAGAGGACAAAGAGGCCCCTACAGATCAAGAATTAGAGGGTACTGGAGGAACTGTAGAAACCAGCCTATCCTCCCATAGTGTTACCCGCAAACTGTCCTCAGCTCAGAGTTAATGCACCTTGGTGTACAGCCAAGAAAGTTCTGTGACATGGACTGTGCAAACAAAAGCTAGTCTGTGCCTTTTAGGGATCAAGAACTTTTTTGTCCTTTTTGTCTTTCTGTGATCCCTACCTAACCCTTTCCACTGAGTGAGTAGGAAGATCACAGAACCCCTAGAGACCAAGCCTGGTATGATCAGCAGCACTTAGACCTGTACAAAGTATTGTGTTGCCCAGTATCTATAGTGAGTTCCTGGTCAGCACTGGCTATACACTGAGACTGTGTCAGAGACAGACAGAGAGAGAGAGAGAGAGAGAGAGAGAGAGAGAGAGAGAGAGAGAGAGAATATGAGAGAATGGTAATTACATCATGGTATCTTCTGCTATAACTTAAGAGATAGTATCGGGCGCATAAGCTAAGCTTTGCTCTCTGTGAGGGATTGCATGGCATATAATACATCCATTAAGGCTAAGCTTCAAGGCATAAAGTAAAAGACTGTATGCAAAGTAAAAGGAAGTGTTTATCCTAAGTAGTCCCTGAAGCCAAATTGTCCTGTGGATACGCTCTAGAGTCATCCAGGAGGTTGACATCATGGGATGTAGTGGACGCACATCCACTAAAAGGCTAAGTAAGCCATGGAGGCCACGGCTCTGACAGACAGCAAACAAGGAAAATAGAGCCAAGAAGTGAACACTTGAAGTCTAACCCTTTTGACTTCTAGGTGTTTTTAAGGCAAAAAAAAAAAAAAAAAAAACATAGAAAGGAGTGTGGTCTTGCTTCCCTGTGCTCCTCAGATCTGACCATGGGGTAAGGAGACAAATATCAGGTGAGTCTTCAAGGAATGTGGGGATCAAGGGACTATCTGGTGTGGGCTGTCTCCTGGTCTGGGGTTCAGTCCTCATCATGCTGGGAAGCCTGCTGGGTAAGAGATCTGGCTGAAAGGAGCTAAGGCTCAGTGAGACAGGAGGAGGACTAGGGGCGTTCTCTTGGCAACTCTTGGAGGTCTTTCACCTTGAACCATCGCCCTTGTGCGGTGGGAGCTTATCCATGATGCTCCTGCTCTTTAAAAATTCTTTCTTTCACTTATCCTATGCTTCACTTACACAGCCTCTGTTTAGAGATCATTTCTTCCAGGGAACCATTCCTGGTCCCCAAATCTGCACTGAGAACCCTTTCATTCTCTTTGTTTGACATTAACATTGACTCACATGTTAAAGTGTAGTCTGGGTCAATCATGAATCTAAGTAGCCTTGGCAAGGCCTAATTCATCTATTTTTTTTTTTTTTTTTACATCTTTGATCAGAGAAATACTGTCACTATTTGCCACTTACAGAGAAAATAATTCAGAGTCAACCAGTCGAGGTTA
Source organism: Rhabdomys pumilio (assembly GCA_030674055.1). Taxonomy (NCBI): domain Eukaryota; kingdom Metazoa; phylum Chordata; class Mammalia; order Rodentia; family Muridae; genus Rhabdomys; species Rhabdomys pumilio. The sequence continues at coordinate 33,361,462 of JANHMN010000014.1, forward strand.
CCCAACTGGCTAATCATGGTGTCTAGACTTGCATTCTAGATAGACATGATCGAGAACCCAGAGTGTCAAGTCCTATGCTAAACACATCTTGCTCCAAACTACTATTCCCTTGTCAGTTCACACTGGTCAGAATTCAGAATGCACTTCTTAAATATTTCCAGACTTAACCAGTTAGCTAATCGATCTTTGTTGATCTAAAGACACATATTAGCACTTTCTTTTGTTCTTCTTTTTTTCCAAGCTAGAAAAGATTTTTTTTTTAATCTAGTTTTTGCTTTGTTCCCATCCAGTGCTCACACAAGACTGAGTTCTAACAAGGAAGACCTGCTTAACAACTTTTGTCAAACCAGAATTTATCACCCTGACTGCTATTGGGAATTCAAGGGTCCAAGTGATGAAAGAGCTGACAGCACCATTTCTGCAAAAAACATTAATGGCATCCACTCCAGCAATTATATTTATCATTTCCCACCTGGGGATTTAAGCCTATGTTCTGTGAGCAAGGATGTGCAGCCACGCATGGATCTGATGTAGCCTCGGAAGCCACAACTTCTGCAAAAACCATTAGTGATGTCTGCTTCAGCAGCTGGGCACAGGCGTCAGCTCTTGGAAGAAATGAAAGAAAAGAAGAAAGTGGCTATGTAGATGGGTTGTGGGGAAATGGTCTCATGAGTAGGAAGGAAACAGCTCTAGGTTGGGGGATGAAGAAGGCGTATTGAATTTCAGAACATGAAGAGTTAAACTGAGATGTTGTAAAAGAAGCTAAAATAGTAGAGCAAACATTTCGAGTCCCAGACACTATACTACAAGTAGAGCCTTAATCATTGTAAAGACAGAGTGGGTAATTTTTAGTTAATAGATGAGAAAACGGAAGGTCAAAGGAGTTGTGCATGTGTGTGGGGTTAATCCAGAGAATGGCCTGTATTTCGTCTGCTCACAATTTTCATGGTGCATCACTTAGACTCCATGTCTAGTATAGAAGACAAAGCAGCACTCATTTGTACATTCAAATCTATGCAGTTGTTTATTGAGTGCAGCGAGGTGTTTCATCCACAGTTTCAAGGTTCACACTAGTCATTGTGGACCATGTGATGATAGGATGCTACAGGAATAGAAGGGTACTTAACCCAGTCTTGGTGGAGATAAGGAGAGACATAGGCCTCCAGAAGGACTTGCAAAGGAAGGACATTTTAATGCGGTCTCCAGAAACTAGAGATTAGAAGGAAAGTGGAACCGTATTGCTGGGCAAGAAAGTACAAATGGTATGAAGGCCTGTAAACTCTCCCAGAAATTCCAAGAGCTCAGGTGGAGGAAGAGGATAGCAAGAGACAAAATAATATAGGTAAATAGAAGTCTAGGTGTGTAGAACCTTGAGTTATAGAAAGAGGGTTTTCAATTTTATTTTGAGAGTAAGGAGGAGCCAAAGGGGTGATATTATCAGACATGCATTGTAGAGGAATCATGTGGCTATGGTGTAAAAAATGGACTGAAGGAGGCAAGAAAGATAACTCAAACTAGAGCATCACTGGGAAAGGAGAGAGGTACATGGAAAACATCATGAAGGCAGAATCAACAGAATGTAATGGGTAACTGGCCATGGGAAAAAAGGAAAGAGTCGGCTGGTGCCATGGTTTCTGATTTCTACCACAGAACATAGGAAGTATTGAAAAATGCACATGGAGGATTAGGGGAAGATTGTGGTGGCTTTAGTTGTGTCAAATATTCAAATAGAAAGCAGCAGCAGGTGGTTTCATGTTTCATATGGGTCTGGACCTCAAGATGGAGATCCAAACTGAAAGAAAAATAAATGATTGCCGTAAATATAAGTGGTCCCACATCTTTCTTGAATCAGAGTTGCTGGTGTCTTAGCAAATGAAATTGACTGACTTCATCCTCAATCAAATGACTCAAAATGTCAGGGGGCAGAATCTAAATATTATGTTTTTAACAGCTCCAGCAAGATCCTTTGGCCTTGCTAAGATTAATATGGAAGCATGTGTGGTCACTATGAAAATGCATTGCTCAGACTTCCCTCAGGAGAATCTTATGAGAAACAGTTGAGTGACAGACATAGGTACCACTTTGGATCCAGCATCCTACTTGAGACCAAGTCCCTACTTCCTGAACAATATAGAACTACTTATAAGCAACTTTGGATCCAGAGTTCCCTATGGGCCTGGCCAAGATAGTCTTAGGGCTGCTTGAAAGTCTGAGACTCTTTGTACCCGCTTGTCCTTTCTTTCTCCTCTTCTCTCACAGGCATCAGAATAACATCATGATCAGAATAGTCTGAACCTATACTCTTTCTCTCCCCTTTATCACTCACACACACCAGCAAACCTCTTGCACATCTGCCATACTTTGGATCCTGACTGATATAGGAAGCCAATGGTTGAGTTATCTAGGTTGGTGTTTTTCTGGCAGATATGGGGGAAGAATCACAAAAAGAGGGCTGAAAGAAAGAGACAGGTAGTGGTAGAGCTATGGTCGATAGCATCTATATCAGGTTGAAAAGGAAATGTAGCGAATGAAGATACAGGGAAACAACAAGCAGGATAGGACGCATGACGAGGTTAGCGGATGTTGGAAGAGTTATATTGGGTGGTGGTCCCCACCCAGTCTCACATAGAGTGACTGGTAAGCAAATGTGTTAGTATATGAGGCTGGATAGTAAAATAAAATAAAACAAAACTCAACTAAACTAAACCCCCAAACAAACAAACAAGCAAATAACAACGGCAAAACCAAGACACTAGGATGCTGGGTTCATTTTTTAAAAAATATGGATGTTGAAACAACCTTCAGTGATGACAGACTCAGGGGAAGAGGGAGATGATTCATGGGTCTACAGGAAGGGATGAGACATAATGAGAAAGCCAACAAGGGGGGGTGGGCGTGAAGAAGGCAGAGGGAAGCCAAATCATGGGGCCTTAAGGAAAGGAAGATGCGCTCAGGGGTGGAAGAATGATAGCTGAACTCAGTGTTGCTGAAGGTAGATGCTGTCTAGCTAATCTGCTGCAAGGATACACAAACAGGAGAAGGGTGCGAATAGAATATTCAGAAGGATACAAAGGGCAAGGCATTTCTTTCAGGCCTCCCTTGGTTCTAGATCAAGCAAGAAAACCTACAGACATTTTATGGTGTTAAAAATCTAGAGAAATCTATGTACAGAAAATGGGGTTTCCCAAGGGCCCAATGAGAGAAATTTGAAAGAAAAAAGGCAGGTGGCTGAAGCAAAGAAAAGAAGGGATAAAACAGTGTGGGAAAAGGAGTCTGAGTGAAAAGAGTTGATGAGGCAGTCTCATCCTGAATGGCAGTAAACACTGACAGGGGAAGCCACGGAACAACAGGGGTTTTGGAAGACTTAGTCTCCACCATAGCAGTGGTGGTTGAGTGAGAGGCTCCATAGGCTTATGTTTACTGGAACTGTTCGGGAAGGGATAGGAAGTATGGCAGAGCTGGAGAAGGTGTGTCACTAGGAATGGGCTTTGAGTACTCACAAGTCCACACCATGCCTCGTGGTTGTTGTCTCAGAAAGTAGGCAGTCAGCTACTGCTTCAGTGCCATGCCTGCCTGCCTGCTGCCATGCTTACTGCCATAATGGGCATGACTAACCCTCTGAATAAATTCTTTTTTAGGTTGCCTTGGTCATGGTGTCTCTTCACAGCAATAGTAACTAAGAGAGCAGAGGAGTGACTTGAGTTTTCGTAAGAAGCCAGACATCCTTCCGAGAGAACTGCAAGCTGGATGAGCTATGAGCAATGACTGTACCATAATTCCTCTCTTCTAAGATGAATCTTGAAGCCATCTATTGAATAACAGCTTTGAAGGGAGAACAAGAAATGGTATGTTTATCATGCATCATGACTTCAGACTAATCTCAATAGTAAACATTTAAGACTTAGAGAAGAAAATCCAAGAGCTGCTTCAATGTAACGTCGTCATGCCTCTCGTTGATGGAGAAGGAAAAGCACAGGCCTCATGGGAGGATACCACATTCCTTAAGTAACAAATGAGGAAGGTGCTGAGAGATAGCCGTTCAGGTGGAATTACGGCAAGTGAGATGGAGTGCAGCCTCCATCAGTTTTAGTGAGAATCTCCTGACAGTGATCATTCTACTTTGGGTTAATCTTTACCAGTCACAAATCTGGATATACACAAAGACATGGTAGTTTACTCCCATGGATCTTAACTCCGTTGCGTTCTCAGTCTTTTGCAATGTGTAGTTCAGTGGTAAACCAAAATGAAGATAATGTTTTCTAAGTGACTATTTTGTCATTTTCTTGTGTCTTTTAAAAACATTTAAAACACACACACACACACACACACACAGAGGAAAGAGTATATGCCATAGCACTCACTTGAAAGTCAGAAGTTAGTTTTCTTTCTACTATGTGGGTTCCAGGGGTCAGACTTAGGCGTTCGTGCTTGGCACTCAGTGCCTTCAAGCACTGAGTCGTCTCCATGACTATCACTTATGTGTCTAACCACCTAGTTTAAGTCTTTCTTTTATCTACATCTTGATTTTGGGTCAAGGTGTCTTCATGTAGTCTTTTTCTGAGACTTGTTTCTTTAAATCCAAAAAAAAAAAAAAAAAAAAAAAAAATTAACAGAACAATTTCTAAATGTTCTTCTACTGTATTTACATACCAAAAAGAGCATGATGCTAGAGTTTTGTTTTGTTTTGTTTTGTTTTGTTTTATGCTCCAAGAGGCAAAGTCAAACCCCTACTTGGAATAATTGACTTAAATGTCAGATTCTCCTGGGGAAACTGGGTTGTCTTTATAACTTTATTCAAATAACTACTCTGATTCTCAATAGCTTTTTATGAAATTACCATGTAGGACCTAAATTGATGCAGCCGAATTAAATAACTATCGGAGCTTAACATTCTTAATCGCAAACCTTCAATTTAACCAACCATTTATTATAATCAAAAAGCAATCAATATGTTGATTGTGCTGATATGCAAAGTGGAGACAGAATTATTAGTAATTACCTTATATTTGTGGTTCAATGTGATGGAAAAATAACTGGAAGGAAAATTCAGAGCACACTCCCCTCTAAGGCATGGTTGTTACGTTTCCGGAACAGCATGCTATATTGATTGTAGTCTTTAAATAAATTGAATAACATAGGTTGCAGTGAAACATATGAATTATTCATGAAGCACGGTTTGGGAGCACTGAAGCAGCCTCTCTTGATGAATATTCAGATGTGTTAATCAACAAATGACCCAGCATTAACCAATTCTTGCTGGAAGGGTGTCGGCAAGGAAATGGAAATCTATGAGGCAAAATGACTTGAGTCACTAGCTTGAGACTCAGTCCATTTGGAAGCTGGGGAAAGAAGCCTGTGCTCAAGTCATGGAAGGAGACACTGGGTCCCTCACTGTCTGGGAATGCTTAGTGACCGCAAATGTTTTCCTGCACACTCTAGAACCTGGGCTTTTTAGGCCCATATTTTTGGTGTGACCCTTGGGGCCCTTCCTGGCGATATGGACTAAGTTGCATTAAGTCACTTGCTTCTCAGGTTCTGCTATCAAAGTCTAACTCCACACACGGAAAACTTCAGCAGGTCGCTTATGGTCCCTGACTGCCAGTTTCTTTATCCGTTGAAATGTCCTTATTTTTATTTTTATTTATTTATTTTTTGCCATAGAGCTATTTCATAGCCTTGCTCTGGAATTAAATGAGAGGAAGACATGACGTTCAGAGAAGATTAAGTCAGAACTGTGGTCTGATGTCATCTCTAAAATGTGAGGAATGAACTTCCAAATCCTTCCTTTTACTAAACTTTCTGAAGAGACTCTTCAGTCAATCGATTGATCGATCAATTATTCTTTCTTCAGGAAGGGTCCTTCACTCTATCGTACCAGGTTAATAGCTTTGGCTACATAGATTTTGTGCTGTATTTCTGACCTGTAGATATAGTCAAGATTCTTTTTCTGATTTTTTTTGGGGGGTGGTGGTGGGTGGGGAGGTCAAGACAGGGTTTCTCTGTATAGCCCTGGTTGTCCTAGAACTTGCTTTGTAGGCCAGGCTGGCCTTGAACTCAGAGATTTACCTGCTTTTGCCTCCCGAGTGCAGGGATTAAAGGTGTGCATCATACTATCTGAAGATAAGACGGAAGTCGCCCAGTCCAGCCTGGATGCTGTCAGACTCCCTCTCTATCTGCATCTAACCAGTCTGTAGTTGTGATAGTTGTTGGGTAACATCATTTAGACAAGGAAAAAATAAGTTAGATACTTGAAAAAAAAATTCAAAACCTGAAATACAGAGGACCCCTGAGGATGTTGTCTGCCTTCTCCTTCTCCTCTCTTTCCTTTTAAAGATTTATTTTTATTTGTATGTGTGTAGATGCCCTCAAAGGTCAGAAAAGGTTGTCATATCCCCCAGAACTGGAGCTACAGGTGGATATGAGCCATCTAAGTTCTGATTTCTGAACCTAGGTCCTCTGGATGAACAGCAGGTGGTCTTAACCACTGAGCCATCCTTGCAACCCTGTCTTCTTTTTGCAACATGTATTTACTTCTCTCCTATTGACTGTTCACATGACTAAGAATTAGATGTATTTCATATCGATTTGGGTTGGTTTTAGCTCGATTAAGTTTCCTCTTATTTTTGTCGAGCTGAAGTTTCATATCCTCATTTTCTAATTCTCGGCAGGCAGGGTTCCCTTCCCAGTCCCATAACTATTTACAGTTACCATGTCTGAATCTGCCCCTTACGAGCAATACTATCCCGGCTGCAACTCTCCAGCACTGTCAGATGACTCTTTATCCTTCTAGTCTTATCACTAAATGCTTTAGTCTTCGATGCTGATAGATGGGGCCACTGACTGACTTCTGAGCAATGGGACCAGCCTGGGCTGCTTGGAGATATTTTCAGGCTTGTTGAAGAAAATCTCCAACAAAATCTTCTAATTGTCTGGTTCATGACAACAATTTGAATGGAGTTGCTAAGCTGAAGGGATGTTTGTGCCTGGGCCACTGTTCAGAGATCAGTTTCAGAGTTTGATCATGCTGCATCCTGGCAGTTGCAAAACTCAAAACTCTTTTAGGCCTTGGCTATCAAGATGTCAGGTTTTTGTTATGGTTAAGAAAAAAAATGGTTGTTTGTTTCACCAATTAGCCTTTCTGACTTTCAAATAAAAAGGGTGAATGGCAGTTATCCATAGCAAATTCCTGTCTAGTATTTAAAAAAAAAAAACTTGAACATGCTGTTTTTTTTCTTGTGACAAAAACTTTTAGTTTCTGACGTCAAACCTCAGAGTGAGAGAATTTTCATGTACTTTTAAAGACTATCAGTCCTGAGAAGTAATGGAAAAGTACATGGGATGGAAAGAATGAGTTTAGATTACAATAAATTTTGCAGTAATAATAAAATACTCTGGACACAGTGTTCAATAGTGGATGTTTAATATAGGCAAATTCAAACAGCTTATGAACTATTTTTAAGAAATAAGTTGTGCAAGTCTTTAAACATTTCTTTCTTTCTTTCTTTCTTTTTTTTTTTTTTTTTTTGGTTTTTCGAGACAAGGTTTCTCTGTGTAGCTCTGGCTGTCCTGGAACTCACTCTGTAGACCAGGTTGGCCTCGAACTCAGAAATCCTGCCTCTGCCTTCCAAGTGCTGGGATCAAAGGTGTGCGCCACCACCACCCGGCCGTCTTTATACATTTCTTAAAAAGCTAAAAAGAAAGTAAAGAAGCCTATTCTTTCAGGCCTTGTAGATATAGATATATCTTCCCTAGAAGAATAACCTTTTGCTAGTATTAATTAGTTCTATTTTTTATGTTGCTAAGACCAGACATGGGAAAATAAGCTTAGAGTAAAAACGTTTTGGCTCACAGTTCAAAGGATCACAATCTGTCATAGCAAGGAAGGCAGGACAGAAACTGTGTGAGGTGTCTGATCACATCTTGTCCCTGGTTAAGAAGCAAAGAAAGATGAAGGCTGGTGTTCTATTATCACTCTTTCCCACTAAGATTTTATTTCTAAGTGTAACTCTGTGTGTCTGTGTGTGCGCGCGTGTGCATGCATACGCAATATGCAATATCCACAGAAGCCAGAGGGCGCCAGATTCTCTAGATCTGGAGTTGTAAGAGACGGAGACCCATCCCACATAGCCTCTTAGGAACAGAACTCAGGTCCTCTGCAAAAGTAGCAAGTGCTCTTAATCCTGAGCAATCTCTTTGGTATTCAGTCTGGGATCCCAGACCATGGAAAGGTGCTGCCTACCCTCAAGGTGAGTCTTCCTACCTGAGTTGAAACTTTCTCTCAAAGAGCCTATGCTCTGTCTTCCAGGGGAAGCCAAATCCAGTCAAGTTGATAGTTAAAATCAACCATCACATCCTTGGTTAGTATTTTATAACTTTTCCCATTGTTTGACACTCGATGTAAACATTTTTGTCTACGTCAGCATTTTTAATGATGATGCTCTCACCTAATTCCCCGTGATGAACATCCATACGCATTCGTCTTTGCCGCTGTCTTTATTCTGTGATGGTAACTTGCTGAGGAAGAAGAGCTACTTTAACCTTTTGTTCTTACAGCTACTACAGCCATCAGTTGGTTTCATGAGTTTGGCCAAAGCCATGGTCTTATTTTAGTTTATAAGTTGTAAGGGGGTCTGTAGGAGAGCTTGTCAAGTTTTTTAAATTTGTTTTTTAATTCTTTGACAACTTCATACATGTAATCATGTATTTTGATCTTTTCACCCTGCACTATTTTTCCTTTCATCCTCTTTTAACTCTCATTGAACTCCCTCCCCCCAAAAAATCCCCCTCCTACTTTTATGTCTTTTTGAGTGTATAATTGGGGTTCCTTGCGTGAGTATGGTTAGGGCTTGTATAGTAGAATACATGCAACTTATCAGTGGCTACAGCACTGAAGAAAACAACTCCTTCTCCCCTGTTGTGTATAACTGTAACAACACTCTTGCTCATTCGAGAGCTCATTCCGGGCTCCCTCCACCTCTCTCGCAGCTAGCTCCACCAAACTGCCAATGACTGCCCCGACTGTGCCCTTTCTTAGTTGCTGTGGGTGGAAAACACCAGACAGCCTTAATATTCTAAAACTAGCCAGACAACTCATGGCTCATGGCTTGGTGAAGACTATCCTGCCCCATCCTCCTTGGCCTCCACCCGCGAGGGAGGCTACAAACTATACGTGCTACTGAGGCCTACTTGCTTGCCACTTCCTCCTGGAAGGCCCACCTCCTCCTCGCCCAGCGATTGGCTTCTTGTTGTCTTTATTATCCAATCAATTAATTAGGAGAAAATTTCGCTACACTCCCCCAGCTACCATTAACTTTACCAGTAGCTCCCAGGGAGAGGTGACCTCATGAGTTCCTCCCCTATTCAACATGAAATGTTTAAAACCTCCATTTATGCAAGATTTAGTAGGCTAGTACCACTGTTGTGAGTTCATGTGTGCCGCCTCGTCCTACCCAGAAGACAACATAGCGCTCTTTCTTATCGCCTGGCTTTGACCCTCCACCCCTTCTTGTTTGCTGTTTCTTGAGTCTTGGCGTGGTGGTGGCAATACAGATATACCCTGAGCACTCTACAATAACTTATTCTCGGCATTTAAACCAGTTTTGGGTCTGAATTAACCATACAAACAGAAGCTCCTTTGAACAAAGGTAAGCTCGGCACTAATCTGTGAATGGAACCATTTACAGGGAAGTTTGACACCTTGTCAAAAACAATAGTTATAGCTTGCCAAAATTTTATCATTATATCATAGGAAATTGAAACTGAAACTTTGGGGCTCGTGGCATAGAATTACAATCTGTCACCGTCGTAGTTAGGGTTTCTGTTGCTATGATGAAACACCATGACCAAAAGCAAGTTGGGCAGGAAAAAATGTATTTGGCTTCTGCTTCCACATTCAGAGTTCATCACTGGAGGAAGTCAGGACAGGAACTCAGACAAGGTGGAAATCTGGCTGCCGGAGCTGATGCAGAGACCATGGAAGGGGACTCCTGACTGGCTTGCTTCTCATGGCCTGCTCACCTTGTTTTCTGATAGAATCCAGGACCATCAGCCCAAGGAGAGCCCCACTCACATCGGCCTGGGTCCTCCCACATCAATCACTACTTTAAACAAATGCTCAGGCTACAGAGATGGCTCAGCGGTTAAGAGCACTGACTGCTCTGCCAGAGGTCCTGAGTTCAATTCCCAGCAACCACATGGTGGCTCACAACCATCTATAATGGGATCCAATGCCCTCTTCTGGTGTGCCTGAAAACAACTGCAGTGTACTCATAGAAACAAAAAAATAAATAAATCTTTTCTTTCTTTTTTTTTTTTTTTTTTTTTTTTAAAGAAAAATGCTCTACAGGCTTGCCTAGAGCCCAGTCTTATGAGAGATTTTCTCAATTCGAGTTCCCTCCTCTCGGATGACTCTAGAATGTGTCATGTTGACATAAAATCACCCAGCACACTTACCATGTTTCTTGGGAGCACTTACGATAGTTAAAGTTCTTAGACAGTTCTTCAGGGGTAGACAGACTCATTTTCATTCACACTTTCCTGTGTCTGAGGTCTGACGGGCAGGATGTGGTTAAACACTGGGATAGAGATTAAGCTTGAGTATTGCCTTCAACATTCTGTGACAATCACTGAAGAGGCTCCTCCACCTCCTGACCCAAATTTGCATTACTTGCTTAGCAGAACATCTCCTCTAGCTTTTGTGTGTTGATGAGCCAATACCTGCGTTAGATGAATAAATGAGAGGCCTGTTTAGAATAAACTTATAGAATGCTATATATCTTGCAAGTTGCCCGTTGAAGGTCTCAGCTTCATAGTTAACTGGTAGGTTTCATTCTTCAAGCATCACAGGGATAACAAGGCAAAGTCCATATTTTCAATTTTAGAAGCTGCCTGCCTGCTATGCTGGTGACATGTCTCTGGCCTCAAGGACTTTATACAGTCCTGCAGGGTACACTTGGCTTATCTTCCTCCTGCAATATAGGTTGTATTGAATCAATTAACCAGACCCAGCCCAAGAACGAATGTGTGGTGCCATCAAATGCTCCTTTTTGGATGATGAGTGATCTTTCGATTGATGCCCTCAACAGCTGGCTTCCAAGATGTAGAACAGCCTAAGCAGTTGAGGGCACAGATAGCAGGTTGTGTGCTCAATTGCTGGCATATGCGGGAGATATTTTTAGACACACAGTGGCTAAGAACATGCTTCCATAAACATTTTCAAGAATCAGGATTGCACACAAATATTTTCAAAATATTTTGGTTGGCAACACTTGATTTTGGTTTAAGCTATTTGAATGGATAAATAGAATTCAAAGACGGTTGATTTAAGTGTTTCAGGGGGCTCAAATTCATAAGCTGTCCTCATTATCAAGAGTGGCAAAAAAAAAAAAAAGAGGAAATTTGAATGATAAAACCACACCCTTTTAGTTGCTCAAATACTGAAGTGTAAGAAGATAATTAGACTTCACCTATATGTCTCTAGGGAGTGTTTTGGTGGCTGCATGGCAAGTGTGATACTTGTTAGGAAAGATAAATCATTTGTTGGTTTGTAATAGTAACCTAATCCCTGGCAGCCAAAAGCCAAATAGATTCATCATACAGCGTTAGTGTAAAGTATTGGAATGGATTTAGCGTGCAAGCAGAAGCCATGGCCTTTATTTGGGACTTTATTCCTTAAGGAATAGAATGTAGCTACTTCAAGGCAGGATCATCTTGAATCTTGACAACAGGAATAGGTAGCTTCTCTCCTACAGTCAGTAGTCATATCCTTGTCCCTTTACTGTTGCATCATGAAAAGATACTTCTCTCTCAGACTCTTCTTCAAAGCACTGGGCAGGAAACTGGCACGCAGCACTGACTTCTGAGGAGAGGACGAATCCCCGAGGAGCCCTTCATTCATCCTGCTGTGTGAGCCTAAAGATGTACTAGTCACTTTCTCTCTGTGGAGGAAGAATATCTGACAAAAGCAATTTAAGGAAGGTCTTATTTTGGCTCACAGTTGGAAGGTCCTGTCCATCATGGGCAGGGCGGCAGGAGCTTGAGATGGCTGGCCATGTTTGCATCAGCAGGTAAGAAGCAGAGAGGGATGAAGACCTGTATTCAGTTTGTTTTCTCCAGCCTGTAATAGTCCTGCCCACTGCTAGAGTAGGTCTCCCCACTTCAATTAACTTAATTTAGACAGTCCCTCATAGACAGGTGCAGGGGTTCACCTCCTGGGTGATTCAGGATTCTGTCACATAGACAATCAAGGTGAAGTGTCAACAGGTATAAGCTGAAATTTGGTTGGCAAATGGGACTACGCAGAATAGGGATAGTAGCAGCCTAGTGTCACAAACTGGTGCCCAATGCTCTTTGTTCTTTATAGGGAAATCCTAAGATGTATCTTTTTTTAAAAAAATGTTTTGACCAAAACACAGAACCAGTTTCCTAAAACGGTTGCTCCATTCTTGCTTGTTCTTAGTTGATTAATCTTCGCTTTTGCACTGATGGCTCCTAGCTCTTTGGTGATTTTCATAGTCAGTGGAGCCATTTTTAGACACGTGACAGCGAAGAGCATCACGCTGGGCCTCGTTGACACAATTAAATAATCTAAGTCATTGGTTGTGTGTTTTAGATCCTTCAAGTTCCAATTTCTAGGATTGTGATAATCCTAAGTGCCTTCGTGTACAAGATACTGAGTACTGAATCCACTATGTCAGTAACATCGTCAACAACCTCAGCCATGGACTTAGGTGCTCAAAGAAAGGCCAGTGTGGCTTGGTGAGGCATCCGAGAGCACCAAGAAGCAAAGGTTAGCCCAAGATCAGCTTCAGAGAGTATACAGATACTTCAGCTCTTAGTCAATTGAGTTCCCCAAACTCGTTTTCTCTTTCTTCCCACAGCTTTGTGGTCCATCTGTGAGGCTGCTCCAGGGGCAGCCCAGCTCCCAGGAACTGTGGATCCCACAGGCTCTAGTGTTCCTGCTGCTGTCATCAAACTGAGGGACAGGAACAAGCAAGGTCCCTACAGCCTCACAGTCTGCTCATAACTACGAGTCCTTTCCTGCCCAGCCTGGAACCTGTTGCTTCCTTTCCCTGTGACTCACGCTCAGACACAGCCGACCTTCAAAGAAGACTGTGATCATCGGCACCTACCTTTTCCCTGCACTCTCTTCTTTCACAAGCCCTATGTATCTTACAGCTGGGATTCTGTCTTCATATCTATTGCCAACAAACAACATGGCAAAACGTGTCTCCATCTCTTCTCAGAACAAGAGCCTCTTTCTCTTTCTAAGTTTAGACTCAGAAGCATCTCCACTGCCCGTAGACCTGTGACTTGGTGCCTGGACTTTATGAGTGACAAACCTGGAATGTGTCACCCTTGTGCTTCACACTCCCACTGAGCCCCCTTTGTCACCATTACTGTGCACCAAACACACACCAGAACTCACAAAACCAGAATTAACTGCAGCTGCAGCTGCTGGGTTCTTTCTCCTTCCCATCCACTTTACCCCTGGGGACAGAGAGATTTCCAAGACTCCTTGCCTCCTCCCCTTCCTTCCATCTGCAAGTGTTGCTAGGTCTAGCTAACACAGGCAACAGTCATGCATGAATGAAAAGTTATGGCCACGAAGAGAAGAGCCAGCATTTTAGTGAGCAGGGAAATTTCAGGGCCCCATGCAAATTCTCTCCAAGTATAAAATGTCTGAAGTCAAGAAGAAGACAAATGTTCTCTAGTTTCCCTATTCCTTTCTTTTACATTCTGGAACATTCTTATAAAGACATCCTCAGGGCAGGGCTTGCACAGCTTTCTTGAATGTTAGCCTCACTCATATGTGATTATGTTATTTTATATAAATCATCTTGATGGGTCCTCAGAGGGCGTATAACATAGCAGGAATGATGGTAGAAAGGGGATGAGGTTCTGTCCTGGTCTGGTCTCTCTGGGACACACTAGGTGTCTGAACTGTGTAAGGCACTGACCTTCAAGGCCTTGTCTTTCCCATCTGTGAAAAGGGACATTTCTCTGCCCCACCCCCTTGCTTTGCAAGGTTGTGAGGATCAAACAAAGCCCTTTATATGGATGTCACAGATACGGCTGTGAGAACGCCGCTCCTTTGGCATCGTTACCAAGGACGTGTGTCTTGGGCTCTTTGTAAACCTTTCAAAAAAATCACCTTTTTCTTATCTTTTATTACAAACTGCTCTGTGAAACAGGTTGAAAAGCATCATTGTTTCACTTTATGGATGAGAGAATAGAGGGAACAGAAAGATAAGTGTGGGACTTACCCAAGATATTAGTGATAAGCACGTGAGCAAGGGGAAGGGAGTGCTGGGTACGCAACTCCTGTCCGGTTCACTTGGGCCCAGTTCTACCCCACACAGATACCCCTCTCCTCCTGTTGTTTAGTCTTTTGTGAGCCAGGAAACTCTCCTTGCCAGGCATGAGGGCAGGAGCTGAACACTTAGGGCTAGGTAGAGGGGCCTGGCTCATCGGGGCAGTGAACCCAAGTTGACTCACAGGGAGGGAACAGAGTTCAGGATGTTTAGCCCAAGATCAATTACCAAGAAATCTGAGTGGATAAATAGGACAGCAAGAGCTGTACACAGCAGCTCAAGATCACACCACCTGTGTGGCCAGCTGTAAAAAGAGTCAGGTTCAGGTCCAGGATGGTCTGGATTCCTTTCCTAGGTAGGGGTCACTTGGCATGCCTTTGAAGTCTCACATCTTTCTCAGAATATATATATATATATATATATATATATATATATATTCCTCACCTTGTGCCTTCTACCCTTTTAGCCATTTTGAACACATGAGTCAGGACAGATTTATTGAGATAGTCCAGGGCTGCTGCAGAGTTCTTACTCTTTGTGGTAGGGCCTCCACCAGGGCACTGATGGCATTTAACATAGAGGATTTACTGGGCATTGAAGAATATTTAGGACAACTGGTATCTAGGACACCTCTAGAGACTATTGCCACCTCTCTAACCGTGACAATCCAAAATGTCCCCAGACATTGTCAAATGTTCCCTGGGGGTAGGCAGCCACAGGTGACCCAAGGCTGAGAAGTGATGGCTTTAGTGTTAATAAGCAACAATTACCAATCACTAAGCACCAGGCACTGCACTGAGAAAAGCAGCCAAAATGGAGATAACAGAAACATTGGAGCAGGCCCTCCCCTAAACAATTAATCAGATCTCCAAAACTCCCTATGTTCTTCAAGCCCACAAGCACCATTTCCAAGGACACACAGACCATTTGTAGCCAAGGACTATGGTTTGCCTGTGTGCTCTTGCTCGATGGGGTGCACAGAGGCTCATATGCTTACTAAAAAAGAAAATTCATAAATAAATGAAGAGAAAACATTCTTCCCCTAGACCTCAAGTAAATGAGGCCTCATTGTATTTATTTTAATGGTACCATTTGGTTACAGAGTATAGAAGCTGAGTAGGTCTGAGTGTAAAGGATCTTTCCTAAAAAAAAAAAAATATGTTAAATACTCTGGGAAAATATGATAAGCAATTATTTGATGAGTTAAATATGACTAAGAGCACCTGAAAAGAGACAGAAAAAAAAAACTCCCACAGAACTCTAAGAGTGTAAATTCTTGATATACTTGAAGAGATTTCAAGCTGGAAATTGCTGCCAAATGAATTGGAGAGCTGGATTAGATAATACGAAGATGTGAAACACAGCAAGCTGGTCTTTCTCACGGAAAAGACCCCGTGCTCTGCAGAAAGCTGAGTAGAAATGTGTAATGTCTAGGTTTGGGTTAGGAGGAGATACCTCACCTCTTATTTTTATTTAGTGACTCTTTTTATTTCTTAAGCAGCTACCTATCTCGGTTGCTTCAGATAGCTGGCGTCTCTCAGATTACCCCCACATTTGCTATGAGAGACTAAAATCATGGGAACTTGCTGGGCTCTTCATAAAGAAAATACAGTCCTTGTGTTGTTTGGGCAAGTGAATGAAAAACACAAATATCAGGTGAAGTCATACCACTTATTTAATGAATGTTTATCAGACAAGGTCTCATGGTGTAGCTCAGATTGGCACTGAATTTACTAGGTAGCCCAGGCTGGCCTTGTGACAATCCTCCTGTCTCAGCCTAGGTGTTGGGATTATAGGCAGGCACACACATGAAATCACATGATTTATGTCAACAACATGAATGGTGAAATCAAGCGGTGAGGCTTGAGAAGCTCCGTGCATGCAGTTTCCTGTTGAGCTCTGTGGCAGATGCTATGGCTTTAAGGACCACAGAGACAAGAGGGCAAGCATTTGCTGCATTTAAGGTATTGCCCATTCCCAAGTAACCAGAAATAGTCACAACAATTTCCATGTTGTAGGGAGCCAATGCAAATCCAGTGTGAAAAGACGGAGTCTGACGTAATGTCTCCTCTGACTTGGAGTGCTTAGGGAATCGCCTAACTGAGAAAGAAGAGACAACAGACACACAGAGAGAAAAGCTGGGGTTGGATGGATCATGAGCTAGGATGATGGAGACACAGCAATAGCAGCCTGGAGACTCAGAGACTGAAGATGGAGATCTCTGAGGAGGCCTCTGTTGGGGAGCAGTCTCAGATTACAATCATCCAGGCAGAAGCTGCAGTGAGAATTCCTGCATATTTTAGCTAAAGGTCAATCATTACTCCAACCAAGGCAAGACTTTGGTATCCCAGTGAGTCTGACCTGGCTTTGCCATTCCTATGGGTCTGAGGCACTGGGATCCATGATATGACTGTGCACATGCTGGTATTATACATTCAACTCAGAGCTCTATCTTCTCCCTACAAATATCAAAGATGTCTTACCTTGGTCCAGCATGGTAGCTCATGCCTACAATTCTAGCACTCAGAAAAATGAAGCAGGATTGTAAGTATTAGCCTCTGGCCACACAGACCCACATGTACAGTACCCATCTGTGTATACTCAAATGTGTGAATGAGTTCATAAACTCAAAAGTATATAGCAATTCAGACATGGTAAGTCTTAAATAAAACCTGGATAAGCCTAGCTATGGTTCAAACGTTTGACCAAGACACAGTGCACAAACACTGACTAGTCTTAGATTATATTAAAATTAAGAATTTTAGTTCAACTCAAGACATCACAGACAAAATTACGAGATGGTAAATAGGAAAATATTTGCAATGTCTAGGACCCATAAGGGTTCAACTTTTAGAATCTCCAAGGAGTTTTAAAGCATAGTTTCTTGCATAATTGATATAGAAAAATTAAGGGCCAGGTGTAGTGGTGCAGACCTTTAATTCCAGTACTCAGGAGGCAGAGGCAGAAGGCTCTCTGTGATTTCAAGGCCAGCCTGGTCTACATTATGAATTCCAGGACAGCCAGGACTACAATGGTGAGACCCCTTCTCAACAAACAAAACAAAACACCAAAAACCAACCAAACAAAAAACAACAAAAAAAGGGAAAAGTGTATATATAACAAGAAATTGACAGGAAAAGAACAGTTACAGACAAGTGAGTATTAAAGGAAAGTTAATAATTTTAGTAATCAGAGGAAAAAAACCAACTGATACCACTCTATGTCTTGTTTGTTTGTTTGTTTTTCGAGACAGGGTTTCTCTGTATAGTCCTGGCTGTCCTGGAACTCACTCTGTAGACCTCCACTCTATGTCTTCTAGACATGAAATTACACCTAATGCCCTGAGTAGCAGGGAGGCTGGGGTTCTCCTCACACACCGCTGATGAGAATGTGGATAGTAACAGCTACTCCAGGCATCTACTCCTACCTCTACCCACTCACTCAACAAGTTCCCTTCCTACACATTCCTTCTATCTCCAAGGAATCTTTATAGAATTTTTATTATAGTATTATAGGTGAGCATTGGTCTGAAGCAAATGCCAAGGCAGTTACACCAGGTTATCATTGGATATTATTAAAGGAAACCCCTGTGAGTATAACTTAGGAGGGCTGGAGACCTCATTCCACAGTGGAAGAGAGATGAGAAAAAGATGGGTGGGTACATCCTGAGGTAGGTCCTTAGGATCTACCAGGAAGACTTCAGATAAAGCTGACTACGAAAGGACCCACTCTCCTGAGATGAAGCCTACCTCAGCATCAATGACCATTCATTTCATTGTCAGCTTGACTGGGCCAAGACAAATAAAAGGGGAATGGAAAGCCAACTGAGTAAAGAAGGTCTGGTTTGCCATTTCCTTTCCACCATGAAGAAGCTCCTCTGTAGGGCTGCCTCAGTGGTTAAG
Organism: Rhabdomys pumilio; assembly: GCA_030674055.1. Classification (NCBI taxonomy): domain Eukaryota; kingdom Metazoa; phylum Chordata; class Mammalia; order Rodentia; family Muridae; genus Rhabdomys; species Rhabdomys pumilio. The sequence goes on from JANHMN010000014.1 coordinate 33,379,676, forward strand.
TGTATAGAATATAGCTTTTACAGAGGACCCGAGTTCAAGTCCCAGCACTTATATGATACACCTCACCACTGCCTGTAACTCTAGATCCAGGGAGAGACCCACCACTGATAGCCTCCATGCATGCTTGCATTCACATGTACACACACACACACACACTTTCTGTGATATCCTGCCTCACAGCCAGCCAAGTGAACATCTACTGTAACCTCTGAAATCCTGAACCCAGATAAGTCATTCCACTACTCAAGCAGTTGTAATTGTGTGTAGTTCAAGCACGACCCTACAACTCTTAATACAGTTGTGACACTGTGAGATCATCACACTGAGCAGCTCTGGAACATAATGGTGGGTTTGGTCTGGTGCCGCTGTCTGTTCAAACCCTAAATTCTGTTCTTCAAGATCTGGTTGCCCCAAGAGGAGCGGATTCTCACCTACACCAGCTTTTGCTGTGCAAACCTTGCTCTCCTGCTTGATTGGTCAATAAAAGTCTAAAGCCTATGGTTGGACAGGAGAGACACAAAGGCAGGACTTGAGGATCAACTGAGGGGTCTCAGGAGAAAACAGAGAAGGAGAAGAGAGGAGATGAAGCGAGGAGGAAGATGCCCTGAGAGGAGATGGACCTTGAGCACGTGGCCATGAGAAACGGCAAGATACAAGGGACATGTGACCAAGCCCACTCAGTCAGTCAACAGGTTCTCCAGCGCAGGAGTGAGGATTAAAAGAAAAGAGACGATTAGAAAGATTGCAGCAGGACCCCCGCCAGTTCTGAAGCTGAAGGCTGTGGCAGGGGTTTGTTTATTCCCACTTTTCTTTTAAACCCTTTTAATTACATGCAAGTGTTTAGGTCAGTTCTAGGTTGAGGAACCAACAACACAATAGATACAAACAGTCAAGGAACAAACAAGGCAATATACAAAGTCCTGTGATCACTCTCATGATTGCTGTTTCTAAGGGCTCATCAGATGACAAAAATATCTGAGCCTACTTCCCTGTCCTAGCCCAAAGTCATATTCATGCCTGAGGCCTACTTCTTTGTTCTAGCCTAAGGCTTGGATTCCTGACTTGTGATTACTTCTCTGTTTTAGCCTAAAATTAAATTCCTGTCTGAACTTACTTCCTTGTCATGACCCAATGTCAGATTCCTGTCAAGCAGCCCTAAAAGCTCTCCACAGACTTGTATGCTGGAATGTAAATTAAAACAGTTCAAAACCTGCCCAATCTAGGCTTACAGCCTATAAATAAAGTACCAGGATTGTCTTTTATATGAGCTAGCTAGCATATAAAAATAAACCACTTACAGATGATACTTACAGTGTTTTCTTCATCCCAGAAGGAAACACCGCTCTTCCTATCCCTCATTTTCTACATCATCTTCCTCACCTGGGCCCCTGGAAACCACTGATTTTCTGTCTGTCTTGATAGATGTCCTTCTGGGTCATTCAGACATGTTGAGTCCTGTAATCTGTGATCTTTTTATGACTGGCTTCTTTCATGTAGCATAAGGGTTGCAGAAGCCATCGATGTAGTAGCATGAATTAGCGCTCCACTCTTCTTAACACTAAACATTCATTCTGAGGATGTGCCATTCTTTATCCCTCAGCTCAGCTGGTTGGCATCCCTTGTTTTCCTGTCTGATGATGATGACTAATGCTGTGTGGCATTTGTGTACAAGTTCTTCTGTAGTGATAGACTTTCATTCAGCACAACAGTAAAATGCTGGGTTGTAAGCTAACCGACAGGCTATTTTCTAAAACAATCTACACCATTTCACACTCCCACTAGCACATGGAAAAGCTCCATTTTTTCCACATCTTTGCCAACATTTGCTATCGTTCGTTATGGTTTCCTCTCTGGTTGCTCTTGGAAGAATTTCCTTATCCCAGAAGGAAATGCTGAACTTCTACTCCTGGATCTGCATCACCTCCATCACCTGGGCCTCTGGAAACCATAGCTTGTGAAAGAAATAGAAACTTTTTGAGACCCCTAGCAGATAAAGTGGAGCCAGGCCGGCTATGTTCTAGGAACTTAGCTGACCACAACAAGGCGGAACCAAGACTGCAGGTCATCTGGTTCACGAGCTCCAGGTTCCAGGAACCTGGCTAATCACAAAGTAGATGGTTGAGCAAGATTAAATTCCTGAGAAAAACATGTACAGGGTGTTCCCCACAAGACTGACTAAATGATGGGCTGGTACTTTCTACTGGTATTCCCCCTCACCCTCTGGTTTGTGTTTTTTTCCCTTTAAATACCCTTCTCCCCCTGGGCTCAGGGTCGAACTCCTCTACCCTTACGAGGGTTATGAGTCTCAACTTCAGCCGACTGATCCCAAAATAAAGCCTCTTGCAGTTTGCATCAAGATCGGTGTCTTGCGAGTTATTGGGTGGCAGTGATATCCCAAAACTTGAGTGAGGGTCTCCCCTCTTGGGGGGTCTTTCAATTGTTCTTGGCTCTTAGCTGCTTCTAGGCCCACAGGCTCTGAACTATCCTACATTCATCTGCCATGTTTCCTTTTGACAGGGTTCTTCAGGTATCCTGTGTAAGGCATCATGTATGATACTATCAGAGGTAGCCTTGGACTTTGTCCACTGGGAAGGCTTTGAGCTTTGGTCTGCTGCTATGTACTGTAATGCTAAATTCTGTATCCAAAGGTCTAGGCCTATGAGTGACTTCTCATGTTTATAAGCTTTTATTGTACAAACCTTGTTCCTTGATTTAAAACTAATGGTTAAACAAAATTGGCTACAGCCAAATACTAGAGGGATTAGGGGTACTTGGGGTTGGAGTCATCTGGTTGGAAGAGAGACCAGGAAGGAGGAGGAAGGAGGAGGAGGAAAAGGAGAGGAACCATGAGCACAAGGCCAGGATAAACACCTGGGGAAGTAGCCGGGCCCAACAGTTAGAAGAGTAGATTAGGGGTAACCTCCCTGCAATTGTCAAAGCCAAATAAAATAACCATAGTCTGCATCTTATTTGTAAGCTAGTCGGGGATAAGCCTAAATTGGTTGTACTATGGACTGTAGATAGCAGGGTGCTCAGAGTCCCATTCTCGGAGGGAAAGGGAAATGTCACTGTGTTACTTTTGACTTTGTGATGGTTAATTCCATATGATAACTTGACTGCACTAGTGGGAAGCTAGAGAACATTACTTATGCTGTGTTGGAAAAGATGCTTCTGGGAGAGATCAGCATCTGAATCAGCAAACTGAGTGTAAAGGTAGTCACACTTACTGTACAAGAAGGCAGGGGAAGCATGAACTTGCTGTCTTAAGCTGGGATGTCTAGTTTCTTCTGTCCCCAGCTTGTAGATGTGAAGCAGTTCATACTCCTAGCTCTCAAGGGACTCCACCACCATCAAAAAGGCAAATCTTAAGACATTTTAGCCTGCCCCAGAGCATAAATCAATTTCTATAGTAAGTCTATCTACATATCTGTGATGGTTTGCATATGCTTGGCCCAGGGAGTGCCACTAGTAGAAGGTGTGGCCTCATTGGAATAGGTGTGTTACTGTGGGTATGGCCTATAATACCCTCATCCTAGCTGCCTGGAGGTGAGTATTCTACCAGTAGCCTTCAGATGAAGATGTAGAACTCTCAGCTCCTCCTGCACCATGCCTGCCTGGATGCTGCCATGTTCCCACCTTGATGATAATGGACTAAACCTCTGAACCTGTAAGCCATCCCCTATTAAATGTTGTCCTTATAAGAGTTGCCTTGGTCATGGTGTCTGGTCACAGCAGTAAAACCCCAAGACACTGTCTATCTCCCATCTCTTCTATTTTTCAGGAGGTTATAATCATTTTCATTTTCTTCCATCCAGTTGCTGGGGAGTCAAGCTGAGGACAGAATGCCATTCTGGAATTCTAACCTAAAAGTGGCATAGATGACAGCAAGACTTGGTGATTAACCCTTTAGAGGAAGATTTGAGTTTCTTTAAGTCAAACAAAGTGGGAGAGAAACAGCATGGGGATCATAAATCGTGGTTTTTACTGACAGCAGCTCACCTTTGATAATGTTAATTGTTTTTTCTCATCAATGACTTCTCTTTGATGGATGGTTTATTTAGAAACTATTGGCCATTGTACCATTTTGACTTGTTCCAGAATAAAAAGTCCTAGTCCAGGGAGAACCAGATCTCAAGATTAATCATGGCTAAGAAGCAATGTTGTCAGCACACAAAGAAAAGTCAGGAAGCCTTGGATTGTGTTTCTATTTAACCTTCTGTTCTGAGTCTGGAATCATGTGCCTGAATGCTTTGGCTTGACTAATTGACTTGCTTTTGCATTTCTCAAATGCATCTGAATTTTACCTCAAGAAAGCAGGCTGGACTTCATGTCCCCATTTCCTGAGCCAGAGTTAGCAATATGTTTTTACTCTCAGCACTTGGGAGGCAGAGGCAGGCAGATCTCTGTGAACTCAAGGTCAGTTAGTCTACATAGTAAATGAATTCTATGCCAACTGGGGCTACATGGTAAGACCTGGTGACAAGACAAATATACAAACAAATAAAACAAAAGAAAACAAAACGCTCTTGAGGCTCAGGAGGTGGTGGGTAAAGTGTTTCCTACACATGCATGAGCACCAAGCTCTTGCATTTGAAGAAGTTGGTCACAGTAGACTACATAGTAATCCCAGGGCTGGGAGGTGAGACAGCAGGATCCAGAAGGCTAGCTAGCCAAGCCAATCTAGCCAGTCAAGGAGGCCCAAGTTTAATGAGACACTGTTTCTAAATCCAAGGTAAAGAATAATAGAGAAAGACAGTGAACTTTCATCCTGCCTCCACATATCCATGAACAAATAAATATGTGCTTCAGCATACACATATATGCAACACACACACACACACTCACGCATGTACTCACATGCACAACACTATTACAGTCATACTCAGCAAGAATGCCCTACAATTTTCTGGTATCCCTAAGTTAGGAAGTTGGTATCTCAAGTTTATCATCACAAAATCAACGCACAAAGGTTGACTTTCTTCCATAAGATAACCTTCTCCCAAGAATGAATTTACCTTGTGAGACCAAGGATCATCTCTTCTTAGTATGGAGCCCAGTGACCCAGTTATATTCCATAGGCTTATCCTGGTTTGCTTCTCTGTTGCTGGGATTAACACACTGACCAAAGGCTACTGGAGAGGAAAGGGTTTATTTGGCTTATACATCATGATTACAGCCAAGCATGAGGGAAATCAGGGCAGGAAGTCAAGCAGGAAGAGAGGCAGCAACAATGGAAGAAAAGATCATTTTGCCGGGCAGTGGTGGCGCAGGCCTTTAATCCCAGCACTTGGGAGGCAGAGGCAGGCGGATTTCTGAGTTCGAGGCCAGCCTGGTCTACCGAGTGAGTTCCAGGACAGCCAGGGCTACACAGAGAAACCCTGTCTCGAAAAACCAAAAAAAAAAAAAAAAAAAAAGAAAGAAAGAAAAGAAAAGATCATTTCTGGCTTGCTCTTCATGGGTTTCTCAGCTTGCATGCCTTTTATAAAATAATAATAGTTTGATGTATCCACATTTCCTCCAACAAGGCCACACTTATTCCAACAAGGCCACACCTCCTAATAGTGCCACTCCCTGGGCCAAACCATCACATCACTCCCTTGTTCCCATAGGCTTATTTAAACATGAGTCTATGTGGGCCATACCTAGCCATAACATAATGCAAAATAGAACTTCAAAAAGTCCCATTGTCTATAACAGTCTCAACACTGTTAAAAGTCTCTTCTGAGAATTATACAATCTATTAACTATAATCCCCTAAGAAATCAAAATCAAAAAGCAGATCACATACCTCCAGTATCATTCAGGATATACAATACCATTCCAAAACGTCATGGTGAGGAAATATTGGACCAAAGCAAGACAGAAAACCAGCTGGGCAAACTCCAAACTCCATGTCTCCCTGTCCAATGTCAAAAAGTTCTTCAGATCTCCAACTCCTTTCATCTTTGTTGACTGCAATAAACTTCCTTGTCCCGGGCTATTTCCACTCCCTGTTCCAGTGTCTGGGCTTCACACATGACATTGTGGGATCCTCCAAAGTGCTCCAGCTCTGTGTTCTGTATCACTGTGGTATGGTTGACTCCACTGCTGCTGCTGTTCATGGTGATCACGACATGGTACTGGCATCTCTAATTGTTGGAGTCTTCTGCTGCAATTAGGCGTCACCAATATCCTCTCATAGGCTCTCTTCATGGTGCCAAGCCTAAGATTCTTTGCATTGCCCCTTCAGTCCTGGATAGTCAGTCCCCTTTGGGCCTTCAAGTGTAACTGAGGCTGCAGCTTCACCAAAGCCTTCCATGGTCTCTCACAGTGCCAAGCCTCAGCTGCTCTCCATGACCCCTTCATGCCTTCAAAACCAGTACCACCTGGGCAGCTCTTACACGTCACCAAGTCTAGCTGCAGTACAAGATACAACCCTGGTAATCTCTGGAACACAGCTTCTTTATGATCTCAGAAAACACTTCCCAGAGGATTTCACCTCAGTGATGCTGGTCTCTTCTTGATCACTGCTAATCTCTTAGCTCCAGCTAACCAGCATCAATTGTCCCAGTAGTCACTTTTATTCTTGACTCTAAAGCTGGAGCCACATGGCCAAAACTGCAGAGTTCTGCTGTTTGCTGGAGCTGGACCATGCCCCCCCTTGTTCTATTACATCATCACCAGCTTTCTGTTTTCCAACTCCTTCACTGCCTAAGCTTGGCTACCCTGGAACTTGTTCTGCAGATTGATCTTGAACTCAGAGATCTGCATGGCTCTGTGTCTCCGGAAATGCTGTAATTAAAGGCATGCACCACCAGGCCTAGCCATAAACTTTTCTTCACCCAGAACTTGCTCTGTCCCAGGCTGGTCTTGAACTCAAGATCTGTTTGCTTTTGTAAACAATGAATTTAGCAAAGTGGGACCCGCCTTGAGGTCACCACTCCCTTAATTTGTTCATCTCTTTGAACATAGGATTCAGCTTCTTTCTACGTTCTGGTGCCCCTTTAACATTTTGTATTTTTTCTTTTTAAGTTTGCTATGCTTGATCAGAGTTCTTCATGAGACTAAATGAGAGAATAAAGTCTCTGCTGGGTTTTTTCAAGACTTCCTTTGTCAATGCAGTTAATACAAATCTCTTTACCTTAGCCTCAGGTAGACACTTCAGACCAGGGCAAAAAGCAGCCACATTCTTCACTGAAATACCACAAGAACAGTCTCTAGGTTACATACTGAAAAATTCTCCTCCACTGAAACCTCTTGGGCCAGGTCTGCACAGTTCAAATCACCCTCAGAAACAATGTCTTCCACAGATGGTTAGTTGCCATTACTATTTAATAATAATACTATTGTTAATAATACTTTCTAATAGAACCAACCCATCCACTCCTTTCACTACACAGTGTCTTGTGTTTGATCAGAAAATCCCAATAAGAACCAAAGCTCTTCCTCCCTGGTCAAGTCCAACCTTTAAAATATATATGTACAAGACAGGAAGACTGAACATGTATTAAACATGCCTTAAAAGTTAACTATGTACTCTCTTTCCCTTCCTTCCTTCCTTCCTTCCATCCTTCCTTCCTGTTTGATTTTTCAGACAGGGTTTCTCTGTGTAGTTGTCCTGGAATTCATTCTATAGACTGGGCTAGCCTGCCAAACACTAAGATGAAAGGCGTTTGCCACTGCCGCCCAGCTTGTATCCTTTATTTCAATATGTGTTTTACAAGATATGATATAAAGATTTGTACTTACATCTTAATTAACCAAGTATATAAAAATATCACTTCTCTAAGCTTATCCAGAAAGGGTGAAGTCCCAACACAAAGCACTGCAGTGCTTTTCTAGTGTTCTGCGGTGTCTCACATGGGAGTGGGACCCAGACAGAGCTTTGAAATAAAATCTCAAGGCGCAGCTTAAGAATTTTCACAAAGGAGATGACTCAGTGGATGAAGCATTGACTATGCAAGTATGAGGACTTCAGTTAGACCCCCAGCACCCATGTGAGACACCGCAGGGTGGGAGGCAGAGACAGGAAAACCCTTCAGAAGCTCCTGGAGCCCATGACCAGCTAGGCTTGTGTGTGCTACTGGGAAATCACAATTGCTTCTACATCACAACAAAATAAGAGGAAGGCAATGACTGACTCTGGGGACTGTCCTCTGATTGTCACATGCATGCTGTAAGACATGTACATGTGCACAACAAATGCACATACATACACACACACACACACACACACACACACACACACACACACACACACACGCACGCGCGCACACACATACAAACTAAAAGCTTAAAATAACTGTATAACTGTGGTGGTTTGAATATGCTTGGCATAGGGGGATGGCAGTAGTAGGAGGTGTGGTCTTGTTTGAGGAAGTGTGTCACTGTGGGGGTAGGCTTTAAGACACTCCTTCTAGCTGCCTGAGGACACTCTGCTTCTGGCTTCCTTTTGATGAAGATGTAGAACTCTCAGCTCCTCCAGCGCCATGCCAACATAGATGCTGCTATGCTTCCTGCCATGATGATAATGGACTGAAACAACCTGTAAGCCAGCCCCCAATTTAATGTTTTCTTTATCAGGGTTGCCTTGGTTATGCTGTCTGATCAAACTAAGACAGAGTTGGTACCAGGGACTGGGGTATTGCTGTAGTAGGCCTGACTGACCATGCTTTTGTTTGAAGGAATGTGGATTTTGGGACTTTGGAAAGCAGTGAAAGGCTTTAAATAGACCTTCTTATAGTCACACAGAAAAATGGGTGTGTGTGTGTGTGTGTGTGTGTGTATGATTGCAGTGCCAATGGAGATCCACAAAAAAGGGTTGAGTCCCTGTCGTGAGCCCCCAGATGCAGACACTGCAAACTGAACTGGTCCTCTGCAAGATCAATTCATGCTCTCGACCACCAGGCTATCTCTCCAGCTCCAGGATCTCTTACGAGGATATCAATCACTGGATCAATGTTCCAGCTTCATAACCTCATTTGCATCTTTACAGGTCCCTTCATCAAATCTGGCTATTAGATAACGAGCAGGGATGTGTTCTGAGAAACGTGTCACTAGATGATGTTAGTGTACCATCATCATAGTGTTATAAAAATCACTCAGATCTACAGACAATAACCTACTGTACACCTATGCTAGCTCCTGTTTATACCACTATAGGTGCTGTATGTTGTTGACCAACATGTTATGTGGTACATGGATGTACATCTTCAACAGGGAATTAGGGCTTCACTATAAGAATTTGGAGACAGCATAACATTTGCTCTAACACTTATTTTTTTTTCTTCATTCATATATTGCATCCTGACCAAAGATTTCCCTCCCTCCCCTCACCCCTCCCCTCACCCCACATGCCTCCTCTCCCTTCCAAATCCACCTCCTTCCTCCTCCCCTCAGAGATGAGCAGGCCTCCCAGGGACATCAACCAAACACTGCATAACAAGCTACAATAAGACCAGTCACAAACGGTCACATAAAGGTGGGACAAGACAACCCAGCAGGAGGAAAAGGATCCCACAAGTAGGCAAAATAGGGACAAACAAATGAAAACAAACAAACAAAAAAGCCACTCCCACTGTTACAGTTTCCACAAGAACACCAAGCTACTCAGCCACAACATATATCTAATACCCTTTTCTAGAAAAAAATATTGCAATACAAAAAGAACCGTTTTAGCTATAAGTTATTATGGTGTAGTATAGCTCATTGTATTATAATATATCAAACTAATGATGAACTAGTTGGTTGACATGCTCAAACTTTTTTTGTTTTACCTTCAATTTCCTCATGTTTTTATAACTCATTATAAAACAAAAAATTCTATTAGACTATACCTCTTTTAAATCTTGAACCCTTCCACTTTCAGTAATCTTTCTAGTAAGACATTTTATAATTTAGTTTTTAGTAACTTAAAATATGCCTCAATATCTCTCAGCTCTCATCGGAGAAGTTCCCCTTGCAGTAGATGGTAATTAACACAGAAATTCTCAATTAGTCACTGTGCAGAGAATAAGACTGGTGTGTGATGAAGCTTCTCCTGGGGACACGCAACACACTCAACCCAGACAGGGATCCCGCAACAGACCAAAGTCTGGATACCACCCAAGTCCAACTTGGTGAACCAATGAGTTTTATTGGGGTTACTTACAGGAATATGGGTGAAGGGTAAAAGGAGCAGAAATGACTCAAAGACAGCTGCATCACCAAAGCTCACCCCAGCATGGGTGACAGCTCACAAAGCTGGAAACCAGAAGCATAGTACACAGTCTGCAGGTAACCAAGCAGGTTGGAGAGTGTCTTTCCAGGTGCCTTACTTGGTCTGAACCCCTTCCAGGCAGCTCTGCTGGTCTTTGCTTCTTCCCAGCACCTGGTCTGGTCTCAAGAATCTTCCTTTGCCTGAGAGGGATGCCCAGCTTCTGCCACTTGCTCTTACAGGGAAGGGCATAGTGAATTTGGTCAGTTTCAGGGAGCTACTTACCTTCCTGTTTAAAGAGGTTGGCTATAGGGTGGAATGTTTTGATCTTGCAAGAAACCGTTGCACAACATAGACACTGTAGAGTGCTCAGCCCTAAACTGGAGTTTCATACCACACCCCTTCCCACAAGGCTCAGGGACTTCAAGAAGGTGGTGGTGACTCCAAGGAACCAGTGCTTTTCAGACACAGCAGAACAGTTTCACATATGAATTTGTGGCAGTTGTGACAGCAGGCACCAGACCTACATATGCTTAAAGTAGATGAAATCTTAACATAGGTAGACAGGAAATCTTGCCCTCTTAGGACTGAGGAGCTGAGGACGTGATGGGTTCTGGGAGAAGGGGAACCAGTAGATGAGCTCCCAGGATCCACCTGTCTCTACCCTCCATCCTCGAGGCCACAGGCATGTGTAGTCAGGCTTGGCTGTTATGAGGGTGCAGGGAATTTGAAATCAGATCCTCATTTTTGCATAAGGACTCTTAAACAGCGAGCTTTCTCGCAGCCTCCAAATAATACTTGAAAGAGAATGCCCAGAGAGCAGACAGAAAGCAGATTACAAAGAATTTCAATGAATGCTAATTTAAATGATTTCAAAGAGGCTGGGCAGTGGCAGCACATGACTTTAATTCCAAGCACTCAGAAGGCAGAGCCAGGTGGATCTCTGATTTTGAGATTAAAAAAAACAGACAACAAACAAAAAACCAAACAAACAGAATTCAAGGATAGCCCAGGCTACATAGAGAAACCCTTTCTTTAAAAACAAAACAACAAACAAACCCAGGAAACAAAAGATTTCAGAGTTCAAGTGGTGATTTTACTGATAACGCCCCCTTCGAGCTGTGCGTTTTATAAATGTCATTTTCCAAAGGTTCTATCTCTATAAAGGGTAAGAATGCGGTTAACATTAAACTTTTATTCTAGAGCTGAGCATCATTCATTAGCAAGGGCATGAATTCGTGTTCAAAGATGCTATTTACCCTATTGAGAGGTTGACTTCCAATGCAATTTTGTTCAATATGCCTTAATGAAAATATAACATACATATATTGTTTTGATAAATGGCAAATTGATAATAATTAGACTGATAACACAATCTGGAGAAAATTAATCTTGACTGTTAATTTAGACAGTTTTTTTTGCTGCAAAGAAAGTAACATATCAGAACAAGATTTCTACAACATAAATCATAGTGTGCTTGTTTAGAATGGAATGGCAGTGGACGTTCTAAGAGAAGAGAATTGGGTAAAATCTCCTATTGTTGAAAAGAAACATTGTTTCTGGTCAGCATGTAAATGTGTCATGCCATGGCTTGTAGATTTGTGCCATTATGCTGTTCTCACTCATTCACTCTCTCATATCGTCACTCATGTCCCTATGACCACTGGTCCCCTTCCTTCTCCAAAACAGTCCCTCCGTATGCTTTTTATCACAAGTACTCCCTAACCCTTCCTCTCCACTACCCAAGATGCTTCCCTTTGTAATGACTCAGTTTCCACTTCCATGAAAAAGTCCTCTCCTGATCTCAGCGAGCGCCAGGCACCAAAGTGCTGTTCAAAATACACGCAGGTAAATCATTCATACGTGTACAATCAGATAAATAAAACTAAAAGCATATATGTTAAGGATGTCACTTAAATAAAGGTGAAATCATTGAGGTGGAAGACGGAGTTGGAGCCACTAACAAGGATGTGTTAGCTCAATGAATCCGTCTTGTTTTGATGGCTGTGATTCTTGGAGAAATGCTCAAGTCTGTGGGCCAGACTCCTTTACCATGAACCGAGAAGACTTTTTATGTATATGAGTACACCATTGCTTTATTCAGACACATCAGAAGAGGGCATCAGACCCAAATGCAGACGGTTGTGAGCCACCGTGTGACCTGAACTCAGGACCTCTAGAAGAGCAATCAGTGCTCTTAACCACTGACTCATCTCTCCAGCATGACCTTTTTTTTTTTTTTAAAATCTGTTTGAAGTCTTCTTTTACTTACCATGTAAATTGCAATGGCTATTCCTGGTTGTCAACTTGACTACATCTGGAATGAACTACCATCCAGAAATGGAGGGCTCACCTGTGATCCAGATCCTGAGGCTTTGTGGCCTTGAAAAGCTTAGGCCTAGGCAAGATAGTTTACAGGCCCTTGATCCCAGGAGACCTAGGCAAGTTCTCTGAGTTCAAGGTCAGCCTGGGACAAAGCAAGTCCCAGATCTAGATGTGGTGGTACACACCTTTAATCTAGGACACACCTGCTGGAGACCTACATAAGGACACTGGAAGAAGGAAGAATCAATCTTCCTTGCCTGCTTGCACTTACTTGCCAGCCCATCTGTTGGGTCCTACAACTTCAGGATTCCAGCTTATACAGACGACCAGATGAGACACCTGATCTTATGGGACGGAACAAGTACTATGTTCTTAGACCTCCCGTTCACAGATGCCCACAGGGCTGCAGTAAGTCATTCCAATCAATTCCCTATATAGATATATAGAGACATTCTGTACATTCTGTGACTCGTTTTGTTGGTAATTCTTATTAGGCAAAGCTTTATTGTGATCAGTTCACCTCCTCAGATGGAACCACTCTTTCCAGAGTGTTCGGGCTAATTCTAAAGAGGTAGATACAGTTGGGAAACAAAGGAAAGGCCTTGGCTTGGTGCTGGCCTGAATTACTATCATTACAATCTATTCAAAACCTTACAGAGAGGTGATTTGGTGTTGGGGATTTTCCTGGGGTAGAAAACAGGGTTTTGCATATGGTACGTAAACCCTCTACCACTGAAATAACCCCCTAGCAAGAGGCAATTTTTAGTGAATATTCTAGGTCAGCCGTTAATGGGTTTGTTTGTTTATTTTTATTTTGTGTGCATTGGTGTTTTGCCTGTGTGAATGTCAGATCCCTCTAGAACTAGAGTTCAGTTGTGAGTTGTCATGTGGTTGTTGGGAATTGAACCTGGGTCCTGGAAGAGCAGTCAGTGCTCTTATCTGTTGTGCCATCTCTAGCCCTCAGGCCGGAATTTATATTGGAAGTTCTTGGGATGACCTTGACATACCTACTGGAATCTTCTTTTTTGTTGTTGTTGTTGTTTTTTGTTTTGTTTTGTTTTGTTTGGTTTGGTTTGGTTTTTTTGAGACAGGGTTTCTCTGTGTAGCCCTGGCTGTCCTGGAACTCACTCTGTAGAACAGGCTGGCCTCGAACTCAGAAATCCGCCTGTCTCTGCCTCCCAAGTGCTGAGATTAAAGGCGTGCGCCACCACTGCCTGGCAAGGAATCTTCTATTTGTTTGCTAGTTTTTTAGTATAGAATAGTTTATTAAGGGCATGGCGAGGGGAGTTAAGAGGGTAGTAGAGAAAGGCAGAGAGAGAGAGAGAGAGAGAAGAAAAAAGAGAAGTAGAGGAGTAGAAGCCAGCCATGAGCATATGGAGAGACAGGGGAAGGGATGAGAGGACAGAGCAAGACTTTGGTTTTTTGAGGCTTAGTTTTGCCACATTGCTTGGGCTTTGGATTCCTGGAGTCAAGAGGGTTTTTTGTTTTGTTTTGTTTTTTGCTGAGACAAGTATATACCACAGCACCTAGGTTTGTTTGTTTGTTTGCTTTTTTTTTTCTTAGTTGGCAACCTTTTTAAAAAACAACCTAAATTGATTGGCTTAGCTGCTCCTGGTAAATTGGAATTTACGTAAGTTCCGGCTCCACCTTTTCTCGGATCTAGAGCTAGTCTCCTGAGGCTTTGCTGCTGTTCTGCTAGGCAGGTATACACCACATCTACATTTGCTGTCCCTCTGGCTTTTGTTGACACCAGCCAGTCTCACTCCTTTCTTAGTTCTGCTTGATTGATAGACACTTTAAATGGACAGCTCATTATTTCCCCTTGGGTCAGAGGGTGTCTATAGACAGCTAAATATTGATATTGCATTATTGTAATGCCATCACAAACCATTTTCAGTGCAGTTTCTCTTTTCCTTTCTTTTTAAGATCTATTTATTTTATGTATGTGAGAAGAGTGCACTGGATCTCATTACAGATGGTTGTGAGCCATTGTGTCGTTGCTGGGAATTGAACTCAGGACCTCTGGAAGAGCAATCAGTGCTCTTAACCACTGAGCCATCTCTCCAGCTCATGAGTAGTTTCATGAGGAAAACTCCACAAAAACAGGTCGTACAACTGGCCAGTGCTTTTGAAGCTCTGGAAAAGGAAGAGGGTATATTCCTAAATTACTGTTAATGTGAAGTCCAGGCAAGACATTTAAAGTATACTCATTATCTTTGTTCTACTGTGGAATTTCCATGTATCTTCTCAAAGATGACAATGATCAAATAAGCAATTTTATGTATTGCTCTTGGTGCTGTCCGAGCTGCCACTTTTTGGGTATACCTGTTCTATGCTGTCCTTCGGGATCTGTGTTCTCCACCCTCTCTGTGGTGTCAGCCTCCTGGTCTAGTTAATTTTACTGGTTCTATATTTTTTACATTTATGATTTCCTAAAGATGGCTAGAAGACTTAGTACATTGTGATTCTACTTACAGGGTTACTGTTATTTGAGTTTTAAGCTTTCCTTGCTCTCTCCCTCATCTGTCACCTATACGAATTACTTTGATCATAGTCTTTGGGAGAACATGGACTTTTACTGACATGCAGGCACTTCTATAGGACCTTTTATATAACGGCACCTGTTGTACAGTGACAGAGTACAGAAAAACAGCAATAACAAAAACACTCCAAGTCAGGGGAAGGAAAGGACATTTTATCCCACCCAACTTTTGGAAGTCTTATTAAAAAGAATGAAAGATCCATCTACATAGTAGACTTTATGTAGTATGCAAACTTTCTCTAGTGATCACAGTGGGAAAGTTACATCTTTCCTAATTTGAGCTGCTATCCATCTTTTGTCCCGGCAGTATGTTTGTGCTTTATCTCAGTCTCAGTCTGCCTGAGACCCTCTCTGAGCACAAACCCTAGTCCCCAGTGTGACTCCATTTCCACTCCAACGAGGTGAAAAGAATGATCATGAACCAGGGAAAACTCTCCAAATGTAGGCACAAGTGCATATTGATGGGAAAGGAGCCACTGACAGATGATAAAAACAAAACAAAACAAAAAAACCCTACCCTTCTCCTTAAAGAAGTTAGGGGTGAACAATATCTCTGGTATTGAAGAGGTGAACATGTTTACAAACCAAGGAACAGTGATCCATTTTAGATCCATTTTAACAAACTTTAAAGCTCAGGTGTCTCTGGCAGAAAACACCTTCACCAGTACAGGCCAGGCTGAGACAAAGCAGCTGACAGAAATGCTTTCCAGCACCCTTAGCCAGCTTGGTGCAGACAGTCTGATAGATTGAGAGAGGCTGAAGCTCTGCCCAGTCTGTGGGTGGGAAAGCACCACTGGCTACTGAGAGGAGGAGGAGGATGATGAAGTCCCAGATCTGGTGCAGAATTTTGATGAGGAGCCAGGCGAACCGAACCGGGGTGTCATCTGAAGAAGTTGACACTTGCAGAAGTTACAGGACGTGCTATTTTATATCACGACTGCTTTCTAAAATTCTTTTGTGTGTGGATTTGATAAAATCACTCATTTTTTGGCCCTTTTCAGTTGTTGCTTATACACAAATCATTCTTGAAAGGTTAACATTTTTTTTTTTTTTTTGCCTAGTGAAATAGAAAGATAAGCTGCTAATTTAACTTTATCATTTTATGAACTATGGACAAAGCTTTCCCTGGGATGAGGAATGTGAATAAGCTGTCAAAATGACAAGAGAACGTAAAGAAACCTTACTCCAGCCTTGGTGAGCTGTAAGGGTCATATTTCTCACAATTGCCTAGTAGAATCTAAGGCCATATTTACTGTGAGGATTTGCCAAATTTGGTAGGATGAAACTTTTTTTCAAATGGTGTAAAGAAGGGGCAGACTGTTGACTACCTGGCTGGGGCAGAGCAGGGTTGACCTGCCCTGTCCAGAGGGCATGTGTACTCACTGCCCCTCTGTAGCCCTGGTCACTTACACTCCATTTCATGCCTCTTTGTTTTTTAACTTTTACAACTCTGAACGCTTCATTGAAGATGGTAGGGTAGGCACAACTTGTGCCAAGCCTGTGTTTGAGTTATTTGATTGGACAAAAGATTGTGATATCATTCACAGTTGGGAAAGTGTAATTTTCCATGTCTTTTGGATGTTTTGAAGTTCAGTAGTATTTCTTCTGTAAAATTTCCACGAATAAATAACTATGTGCGGTGTGTTTTAGGTTGGTTTTGAGTGCCTTGGTAATCATCTTTAACCCTTTCCATAACCCATCTCCAACCTCATCCTCATTCAGTAAAGAAACTGGAGACCCTCGGCTAAAACCTGAATAGTGTAAGTTGGACTTAAAAGTATGAAAAGTTATTAGCATCTTCAATTTGCTTAAATTTATGAAGATACAATGCAAAACTCATTTTGCCATTAATATATTACAAGTTCCTGGCAGGCATGTGGGCGGGAAGCTCTGGTGTTCGCCTCCACTCTTTCCAAGCCCCTGTAAGGCCCTAGCACACTTGTTTGTTAATTCTCTCTCAGATCTACCCATGAGACTCCATTTATTGTACATATAATCTCAAACAAATGGTTTTTTTTACCCTGGGAGTAGTTGTGAGAGGCAGTTTTTGAAATTTGGTTCAGGGTTTTTTGGTACACTTTTTAACAGGTTATGAAGTGTATATCTTTGGGTCATCTTTCTAGACTACTTGTGATTAAACTCCTACAACTGGTCTTTTTTTTTTTTTTTTTTAAATAAGCGTACAGGTTATGAATGTCTTCTTTGGGTCGTGCAAGCATGCTCATCATGTCTGCCACGTCTGTCAGTCTTCTGCCTTTTCTTCTGGATTGTCATTATCTTCCAGAGCCTGTCTGGCAAATGTCTACTTCCACAGTTCACTCCACGCCAGTGAACGCTGATGCGCATTCCATTCCTGCAGGTGCCTAGTCCTGCTTCCTGTCGGGGTCTCCCTTTTTGCCCATCAGCCGCTCGCTCACTTCCCATCACGTACTCCTCACTTCGGGAAGTCCGTCGAGCCCTCCTCCAAGTCTCCCGCCACCCCCCTTCCCCGCCCCGGGCCCCCCCACCGCACCGGCCGGTCCCCGCGCTCGCCCGCAGTTCAGCTGGAACTTTACTCCAGCCGGGGCAGAGCGCCGTGGGCGCGCGGGGCGGGCGCGTGCAGGAGCGGCGGCCGCGGGAGCGCCGGACGGCGTGGGTGTGCGAGCGGGCCGGGGGCGTCGCGGGCTGGCCTGCCCTATAAGGGGCCGAGCCGCCTCTGCCTCCGGGCGGGTGCCTGGCGGGCCGCGGCGGCGGCAGCGGCGGCGGCGGCTGCGATTGGCTCAGGCGCCCCATCCGGGGACTGGGCTCGGCGCTGCTCGTTCGCCCTAAAGGTACCAATATGGCGGAGGTGAGCGGAGAAACCGGGCAGCGGCGGCCGTGCCGGAGCGGGAGCCGGGCGGCCCCCCGAAGCCCCGCAGCGGGCCTGAGACCCACGGCTCCTCCCGCGGGTCCTCGGAAGGCGGCGCGGCGGCGGCGGGGGGCACGGGGCGGCGGCGAGGCGCGGTGGGGCTGCCGGGGGGGCGGGAGCGGGCGCGGGAGCGGTCTCCCTTCAGGACTAGGCCGCGGCGGCTCCGACCCCGGCCGGGCCGGGCGACGGGGCCGGGCGGTGGCGGGCGGCGAAGGCGAGCCTCGGGCCGGGGGAGGCTCCGGGCCGTAGCCGGGGCGGCTGACGCGGGCCGCCGTTCGCTCGGCGCCTCCTCTCGGGGTCGGGATGGGTGGAGAGCGGCCGATCCTCGGTCGGCGGCTGGATTGCAGCGCGGAGAGCGGGCTGCGCCACTGCCCCGCCGGAGTGAGCCGGCCCGGCCCTCGCCTCTCCGGCCGCCCGCCGCCCCTCTTGGCCGGGAGCTTGGAGGCCAGCGGGAGCAGAGTGGGACTCTGCCCCGAAGCCTGTGAGGTGCGGCGTCCCCGGGCGCAGAGACCGACCCACACCTCGACGCCCTCGCCGGCCGAGCGGCCCGAGAGTCGCTTTACCTCTGGCCGGACTTGGGGGGTGGGGGGGACGCCGGGCGACCCGGGCTTCGGGGTTATCTCCCCTGGGACGGGGAAGCTGGGGGAGGGGGCGGCGTGATGGGAGCACCGGGGCTGGGCAGGAGCGAGCTGTGCTAGGGCCGGACTGGCGGGCCGGGGACCGACTGCTCTCCGGGAAGGAACCGGCTAGTCCCAGATTCAGTGGCCGCGGCTCCGACCTCCGAGGCCGGAGGGTGGGGGTAGGGAGTTGGGGGGGGGGCGCTCCCGCTTTGGATTGGGGACCAGTGTCAGGGTCCAGCTGGCCAACGCTTGGGGCAGTAGACAAACCCTGGAGTTGGGGTGCCCGCGCCCCCAAAGGGCGGGCTGTGTGTCTCAGGGTGAGACCCTCCTAGGGGACGGGGTTGCGTTTGGAGGAGTTGCTGTGGAGCCAGCAGAGAGCTGGTTGAGCTACCGTAGAGGGTAACTCTCGAGATGCCCGGGATGAAGGACTGATGCTGAGAACCGACCAGCTCTGGCTTCGGCTTCCCGGCTTTGTAACTTGCCAAGCTCCAAACGGTGGCTTGGAGTTGCCCGATTCAACTCCAGCCTTCGTCCCGAGTCTGAGAGTTTGTACACTGGGGACTTGGGGAGGAAGGCGAGGCAGCCAAGAGGGGACCCGAAAGGGGCCGGGAGCGATTGGAGCGAAGCTACGTCTTGCACTTTTTGGCAGCTGCCTGGGAGCGCTCGGCTCCGCCCCCTCTGCGCCCTGTTGCCTGCGCTGCCTCCTTTGCTTGCTACAGGATTCAACCTCACAGTTTTCTTTTTCTGTCTCTTAGGCTTCCTTTGGAAGTTCGAGCCCAGGTTTGTTTATTTTTCTTACCTCTTGGGGTGGGGGGGGGATGGTGGGGGGGGGGGGGGGGGGGGGTGTCCCAGAGGGAAATGGGCTCAAAGATGTGCTGCTAAAAGGATTCAGTACACCCGCCGAATGTGTCCTGGTTTTTTTTTTTTTTTTATCATTTGGATCTTCATCAGAGTTCCAATGTAATTACATTGTTAAAGGAAGGAATAGTTTACTGTTCTCTGCACGTTGAAAAAAGTACCCCAGAAACCTTATTACAAAGTCTTATTCTCACAGAACTTTTTTATTGTTTACCTCTAAGCTGGAAATAATGAATCCCAAATCAACTTTCTACAAATTAACAGTTTTATTTTTATTTATTATAAAGAAATTGTCCTTTTAACTTGTCAGAACTTGGCAACTTGCTATGCGTGTGTGTCTTCCCCGGTTTGCATAGAGAAGTATTAATACAGTTATTTTTGAGCCAAGACCATCTTACCTAGTAGAGAAGTCAGAAAATACTTTGGGGATCCAATAAAAGGAGTCCACAGAATCTGCACAGGTGCACTTACATGGGAGGGGAGATGGTCTGTCTCTTTCCTCATCTGCTAAACTTTTAGGTTCTCAAACGTTTTTCAGCTGCCTTGTTCCAGAAAAAGTGCCTCTGGAACGATCTACCCCCTTTAGTGTACACTGAGGCAATTGGAGTTGTTTTGTACTCACCCAGTACAATGGAGTATGTGCTTTTTTCCATTTCTGTATAGAGACTTCCAAGTGCTCAGCAAGCTGTTTGCCATTAAATCAGCCCCAATTCCCCCCAGACTCTTTTTACATGCTGCTTTAGAGGGCTCGAGCAACTTGCCTTGCTGGCTTAGTTTTTGTATTTAGGTAACTTTCAAGGATGTATTTAGGTATCTTTTAAGGTGGTAAAAAGTGAACAGGATATGTGATTTTTTTTAAAGTGATTGTCTGTATCTGTACAAGTGTTTTACAATTTTTTCCTAGCTTTGAGACAAGCAGCTCTTTGTTATGATATACCTTCAGGGAAGGAATATTTATATACCTGATGTGAAGCATTGGGTTGATAATCATTTTCTATAGAAGTTGCAATTTAAATAAAAATCCAAAAGGCAGTGTAGCTTCAGTATCTAAGCACTTAGTTTTTAATGAATTAGTCAATATTTAGAGAATTTTAGATCTGGAAGGGACTCAGATCATTGCCTTCACCTCTGTATTTTACAAATGAAAAACTCCAAGCTAGACCTAGAAATTTTGAATGGCCTGCCTTAAGCTTCAAGTCAGGGATGAAGCCAGGAGTAGGTCTTTGGGACCTTCTGTTTCATCCTCTGGCATACCACAGATGTTTCTCAGGAAAGAAAATTTATAAAGGTGGTTTTCTGGTTTTAAGCCAGTTAGTAAATATTCGTCTTTCTTTCTAAAAGTAAAACCATATCTGTTTCAACAAAATGAGCATATGCTGTTTTTCCAGCTTTAAAGAAATAACAAAACCTCTTTGCAAATAAAGTCTTATGGAATTGGAAATTTGTATTTGTGTGAATGGGAGTGAGCTAATGCTTGTAGTTCTCTGAACTCAGAAACTACAAGCATGGAATTGTAGTTGGAGCCTCTCCATCATGAGAACATTTTGGCCTAGTTCACTGTTTTGGTAATGATCTCACATGGTGCTTAAATGTTTGAATTTTAAAATAGTAATAGCTTTCTTAAAAATAGAGCAAACTGTTGGATATTCTTCCATATACCTGGCCACACCCCCAGATCTCAGATTTACTCTTTCCAAGCTTCATTGGTCTAATTGCAGTCAACACTAGAGCAAAACAATGGAAAGAAGCCAGCTTCTCAAACATTTGTTTCATTCTCTTGGAACAGAAGATTTTATTTATTTACTTATTCATTTTGTAACTTGTTGATTGCATAGAAACAAGTTTGTGTTGACAATAATAGCAACTTCTTCCAAAACCTACAGATAAGATTTTTTGTGTCACCTTTACACAATCCTAAGACTTTTTTTTAGCGCAGTCTAGAACATGACTTTCACTTTAATGTTAGTTTGTTGGCTCATTTTCTGGAATTCTCCCATTCTTGGAACTTCTGCTCTTTGGTCATTTGGCTTGTGTTTTGGCTGTACTAGGAATTGAACCCAAGAACCCATGTATTCCAGACAGGCATTATGCTACATTGCTGTGTGCCCAGCTCTTGCTATTTTAAGAAAATGATACCTAGTAAGAAGTTTGATTTTTCTCTTCAGAATATGCCATTGAAGTCATTTTGCTACTATGAAGCACAATTTCTTTTCCATGGTCTGGATGCCTGTAAAAGTGTTTGCGAATACTCTACCTTGTTCTTTTGCTGGCTTAGATAACTTCTCAAGACCATATAGGTTTACTTTCCAGCCTATAATAAAGTGTATAGTGAATTCATTTTATAAAATTCACATAAACATCAAAAGCAACTGGAAGACCAGAACACGTTTTTATTTCTTTTGTAAATGGCCTTGCAGGTATGAAAGTGACTCTGTGTGTTTCATTCCAGTTGGGTCTTTGTCCTCTGAGGATCATGATTACACGTTTTTATTTCTTGTAAACGGCCTTGCAGGTATTAAAGTGACTCAGTGTGTCTCATTCCAGTTGGGTCTTTGTCCTCTGAGGATCATGATTTTGACCCCACTGCTGAGATGCTGGTCCATGACTACGATGACGAGAGAACTCTAGAGGAAGAGGAATTGATGGATGACGGGAAAAACTTCAGTTCTGAGATTGAAGACTTAGAAAAGGTAAAGGTTCACTATAGTACTTTACAACACAAACTTTGGAGAAGACTTGGACATTTTATTGTAAGTTCTTCTGGAACCTTCTGAACTATTTTATGTATCTTAAACCTAACCTAATATTACAGATTCCTCATTTTGAGAGTAGTCTAGTCAGAACATTTTCGTTATTTGTTAGCCTCGTTCTTTCAGCTTATCCCAGAACAGTTAGGGTCAGACTTGAGCTTAACTTTGTCTTAGAGTAGGGGAAAAAATCCTTCCTTCTGAAACTTACACGTCGGTAGGATATGGTTCAGGAGACTGAACACATTTTGCTGTACTTTCAAATGTAAATTGGTAATACTCCTGTCTTCACCCTCCAGTCATCTTTTTAAAACTTGACTGGATTGAGTTCACAACTTCTTAAGTCCAAAGTCAATATAAATTCAAATGAACTGCATTTTAAGGCTTGCGCTGTGGCTATAGCAGAAGTTTTGCACAGGGTCACCTTGGAAAGCTGTAGGATTACACTGTCTGTAAATTAACCTCGTTTGAAAATTTCTGATCAGCTCATAGGAACAAAAGCCTTCAGGAATAATAGCAAATAATATCAATTGTTGGAGTTTCCACCGCTCTTGTGCTTCTGGGTTTTTTTTTTTTTTTAGAGTGCAAACATAGCTTCTTTACTCTTTGTGAAGCAGGGCTGTGTGTCACAGTCATTTCTTCCTGTTAGCCTACAGGGAGACAGTCTTCAGGGCCTAGACTCTCAGGCTGCTCCAGTACACCTGAAGTTATTGATCAAAGCACCTTCATTCACGTGATTAATTAATCCATGGTGATTATAATTAGGTTTATCCATTTTAAAAAATGTCCAAGACAAATGGTGGTTCATGCCTATCTGTATTCCTAGCAATTATGAAGTAAACGCAGGATGATCATGAGTTCAAGGCCAGCCTGAGCTACATACAGAGCTCTAGTCCAACCTAAAAGTATGTAGTCCCTCTCTTTCTATGCATCTGCTGATAACTGCATTTTTTTTGACACCCACCTGAATTTGTACATTTAGAAATGTATGCTTTTCTGTGGATCAGTGTCTCTCTGTCTCTAGATGGTTCTGCTCTCGGCAGAGTGCACTGATCTTTACATTTCAGAAGCAGCTGCGTCTCCGTTCAGACGGCTAGTTTTCCTTTTCAGTGTGCAGTGGCTCCTCAGTGGTGGTTCCTTCAGTAAAGTGTAGCGCTGTCTATTGCTTTTTAACACAAAAGGATAAAAGAAATAAAAAGGGTAAAACTTGAAGAAATTTTGACTTTTACGCAATTTGAGATAATATATTGATCTTTATCAACTACAATTTAGGCATTGGTGTATTTCAACAGTTTTAGGGATAGGATGTTATATTCATTTTCAAAAATTAGAAGTTTATTTTTATACTAATTAGGAGTGTTGACTATGAATGTATTAGTGCTTACAAATGTTTGTCCATTATGTTTATCATGTGGCGTGGAAAATAAGAATATAGATAAATGCAAAAATTAGCTTTTTTTCTGTGTCTCTTCATAAGTGTGGCTAGAATTTTAGTTATTTAGTTATATCAAAGTAAGGCTTTGTCATAAGCTTCATACATTTTGTTTTTTTCATATAACTGCTTCTTGAGATTTTAATTTAGTAGTTTTAGATTTAGATGTAGTTCTTAAAAAGGTTATTAAATTTTCCAAAAACTCAGAAGTTTAAATAAAACACTTTAAATCATCCTTTCCACTAGATTAAAGATTCTGTATGTGTGGTTTTGCAGTCTCAGGAATGCTGCATTGGAGTCTTTTAGTTCACCTGCCTGGCAATGCATCATGCATGCCAGAATAATGCTAACCTACTTCCGTGTTACTGACTGTAAATGTCCACTGGTTAAGACGTAGCACAGATGAACATGTGGTTGGTAGTCTCATGTATCCTAATTCTAACATGACCATCAGATTAAAGTGATGGTATTTTCCCTTTTTACAGAGAGATGGGGGTGTAAGGGGCTAGGTGGTTTACCTAAGGTGGTGATCAGCAGTCAGCATGCCCTGTGTTTAGCAATGGTGTTTTGTGAAGAACCCAGAACCTCTTGCCTCTTCCCCACCTCTGGTTTTTCTATCCTTTTCAGCCTGTCCTATCCTGGAAGTATGTTCCTCATCTCACACTAATCCAAATAGCCTCCCCTTGGCCCTCAGTTGATTCTGCTTACAGACTGAGCTAGAGTCTTACTGTAGAGCCCAGGCCTGTCTAAACATCTGGGATCAGACTCCCAAGTGCTGAGTGCTTTTTTTTAAAAAGTTGTCATCTTACAACTCTTCTCACGTATGTCTTCCATTTGGATGAACTTACCTCATGACCCAGTATTATTGCTCTTGGTCACTTTCCTTTTCAGTCAGGTGTCATAGACATCTGTGCTTTTCCCTCCAGTCAACCCTTAATTTGGCCTCTTCCAGGTCACTGTAAGGTCACCAGTGATTCCTGGTTGCTGTTTTTTTTTTTCTTCCATTTTGTTTCTCCTGGCTGTTTGGCCACAGTGAACAGCCTCGGCTTCTTTGCATCCTGGGTCCACCACCCTACTCACCGGCCTCCATCTCTCTTAGCTGTAGGCTTTTTTTGTTTTCTCTGCTGGCCTTGTCTTCCCCTCATTCTACCTATCCATAGGCTCTCACTCAGGCACGCTTCGCCTGTCCTGATGTCCTAAGCCCTTGCCTTGGTTTTGTGGCTCTTCCTTGTCATGGTGCTGGTAACTTAAACTGTATTTTCCTCTCTTACATGTTACATACATAATTCTCTTCCTTCATGTTCTTATTCTCCTTGGTCTAGAATAAAGATTCCATTTTAAGATTTGTACTCTGCCCCATTTCCTATAGGCTCCTGTGTCTGAAGTTCTTGGAATAAAGCACAGACCCTCTTCTCTCTGCCCTTTTTGTAGGTGAGCTCATCAGCTCCCATGGCTTTAAATACCATGGAGATGCTAATGAATGCCAGATTTATATCTGTAGCCCAGCCACAGTCTCTGAGCTCCAGGCTCCTGGCCAACTTGACTTTTCTTCTTGGATGCCTTATAGTTCTCAAACTTGTCCTCTGTAAGAATCTTGAAGATAATTTTTTTAAAGAACCCTCTTTCCTCCTTTGTCTTTGGTCTGTCTGTCACTCTAAAGTACCTGCCCCTTTGCTCAAGGAGAGATCTTTATCACTACTCATGTCTCTCCATAACCCCACAACTTTCTGCTTGCAGCTTCCATTATTTCAAGAAGAAATGTCATGTTCCATCTCTTAAATCCTGGTTTTTATGTTTCTGTGTATTTGTACTCACGCTCATGCCTGTGGACAAGTGGCCAGAGGACAGTGTGCAAGAGTCTGTCCTTCCTTCTGTCCTGTGGGCCTCAGGCTGAGCTCAGGCTTGGCTGCCGCGCCTTTGCATGTTAGCCCTCCTGTTTCTATTCTCCAGGGGCTTCCTGGTTCTTTGAGATACAGTCCAGGCCCCTTTCCTTGTCATGAATGAAGCCCTTTTGATCTGTCCTTGCTACTCTGGCCATTCTGTCACTTCTCATTCATCCCACTGAGCCATGGCCACCAGCTTCTTAAGCTACCATCAGCTTTCAGGTACGTCTTTTCCTTTGACTGGAATGCTTTGAGACTCAGCCACATGTTTTGTTCTCTTCCTGCTAGCCGATGAAAGTGGACCCCAGCCTCTTTGGGCCCTTTGTGTTTTATTTGCACTACAGAGCTTGCAGCTTTATCTTTGGGTGTTGTTGGGTCCCCTAATCTAAGGCTAAGCTGTAAAAAGGCAAAAGCCATGGTTCATACCAGCAGCTAGTGCAGTGTCACTCTTCCTGATGGCGGACCTTCTCCTGAGCCACAGCTCTGTGTTTCTGCTCAGGACTTACTGTGTGCGTGGGTCAGGCCCTTCTGGGTACACAGCTTTAGGGCATCACAGCATTGTTGTATGGCAGTTAACATGTCTGATTTAGTAGCACTGAATTCCTTCAGAGAAAGGATTTTCTGTAATTTCCTCTATATATCCTTGTCTAATAACTCAACAAAACATCAGTGAATGTAATAGGGCAGACCATCAGGACACGAGGAACAACAGCGGTCTCTACACTGTGGAGGAGAATCAGTGTGAAGTCTAGAGAAACGATGCTACAGATAGGTGGTTGGCAAGGTTGCAACCAGGTCCCCTCCTACAGGGTAGCAGGGTAACTCCACAGGGAATGCTGCTGGAGGGAGACTGAGCTGGTGCTCATTACCTTCCGGGTTCTCTAGGTTGGGCACAGAGTAGTCAATGCTGGTTCCTCCTTGGCATGGGTAATGTTCTGTCTGTTCTATGAATCTCAATTTGGGCTGACTTTACAATTGTAATTTAGCATTGTGTCATATGGTTTAGTCTAAGCTCTTGTCTGTGGTCAGGCCTAGTACTGTACCTATGTTCTGTGTCTATAGAACAAAGGCCAAAGTTCAGGGCCCTTCAGCCTAAGTTCCTTGTGGGTGCTGATAGATACCCATAGGCACTGTCAGTGTTTAACATGCTCCGTGTTCATGTCTCCATACAGTGAACTGTATGACAAATGTTTGTCTTGAAGGGAACTAAACCAAGCCTTAGAAAGATCTCAATTGACATAGGTAAACATCTTAGAATGTGGGAGTTATCAAGCTTGTATTGCAGTTATTTGTGAGTGATAGTTGTAAGTGGTTCTATGCATTGTAGTAGTTAAAGCAAATCTGCATTAGAAGTCCATGTTTCCCAAGTCAGCTTGGGAAACAGTTTGGGAGTCACTGAAGCGTAGGCATAGGTACCTAGGATATAGTGCTGAGGCCGAAGCATACAGGTTAGCAAAGCAGTGTTGTCACGAGGACATGGGGCTGGTATTCAGACTAAGAATGTATAATGACAATTGGGGTTTGAACATTATTATATACAAATATAAAATAAATATACCAGTATTTATACAGGAACTCCAAGGTTATTTAACTGAGCAAACAAGCTAAAAATGATGTGAAATTGTCTGTTGATCACTTAATTGGTTTATTGGAACTATTTGGTTTTGTTAATATACCAACAGTACTATTTTCCAACAGCAATACACAAAAAGGCCATAAAGCTTGGCTGTGGTTGAATCTGTCCTGTTGATAGATACTTTGCTATATAAACTTGAGCATTGCAGTTAACCCACAGTGCAGATTATGGCATTACTCAGTCCGTGTCTACCCTGCTCACATAGGAGGGCAATATGCCTCTAGAAGACCTGTTGGCGTTCTACGGCTATGAATCTACAATTCCAACGGTTGCAAATTCCAGTGCAAACAGCTCCCCAAGTGAACTTGCAGACGAACTACCAGATATGACTCTAGACAAAGTAAGTACAGGCTTTTATAAGAAAGTTTCAGGGTCACTGTCATTGCCTGATTTCTAAATTTCTTATGCTTAAAGCACTTTCTAATTCTACAGTATATATACACTTGCTGTTATTTTGATGACTGCTTTACACTCTGTCTGTCCTTGGTCTGTAGCAGTAGCTGTTCTTGCTCAGTATTAACTGCACTTAACTGCAGGTGCATGAAGACATCTGTTAGTTAACAAATCTCCTAGAGCCCGCAAACCCTGTGTTCTGGGAGTGACAGTGGTCATAGCAGCTAAGGTCTCACAGGTGGCCTGTAGGAGAGTCACTCAGCTGTGCCTCTAGGTGGGGCTCTGAGAGGCTTTCTTTGCTTGTTAGGCTTTAGGCAGGAAGAGAAATTCACATCTTGGAACCTCTTTCTGTGAGTTATCTTCAGCATTGAGTGCCTGCTGTGTAGTGGTACACTTTAATACAAATCCAAAGTGCTCCTTTGTAATTAGTGTCACCACTTACATAGGTGAGCTTCTTAGACAGTTGGAAGAGTAGAGTTTTGAGATTTCTGAATTTTAAAGAATTGTTGGAAAAATGAATATAATTGCTAGCCACTGAGTTCTGTTTTTATTGTTTTTGAATTACTGTCTTACTGTTTTGCTGTTTTGCTCAGACTTGCCATGAACTCCTGAGATCATGAAATTCCCTAACCTGCTCCAGTAGACACATACTGTTGGGCTATGCTAGAGTATACTGTTTTTGTTATAAATTCACTGAAAATTTGGTCTGGACCTTCCAATAAATTCTTTGCATGCTCATAAAAAGACAAGTTGTTTAAGTGTAAAATTGCATTTTTTTATTCCTATTTGATAAGTCATAAAAAATACACTAATACAGTACATTAAGTATGTAATTAAATATTAAATGTTGTTAGTATTTATACACATAAATTTACAGAATTTCAAACATTTCAGAACTAAGGCACAAATTGGTTCTTAATTATTGAGTGTTACAAAAACAAAAAGGCATCTCGATTAACTGAGGTTGCAGCTCTTGCAAATTTGCACTGCTTCCCAACTCTTCCAGGAAGAAATAGCGAAAGACCTGTTGTCGGGAGATGATGAGGAAACCCAGTCTTCTGCAGATGATCTGACACCGTCTGTGACTTCCCATGAAACTTCTGACTTCTTCCCTCGGCCTTTACGATGTAAGGATGCTAGTGTCTGCTGACCGGTGTTAGCGAGGATGCTCAAGCTTCAGGGAGTGTACTGACATAAAGACTTGTACATACCTTAAAGAGTGTGGTAGTCATTGGGATAAAATAACCCATAGACAAGGCTGCCTGTTTTCATCTGTTGCTATGGTAACCCATCTTAGTCCAGCCACAAAATATGTTTTGGGCTTGTTAAAAGGTTCAGCTTAGCTGTTTTGAGAATTTACAAGTGCTCAAAAAGTATCTTTACTTTAGTTAGTGATTTGTTGTATTTTATTTCTTTTTAGTTCTTGGTGATTAATGTTTATTAGTAATAGTAAAAGGGCTTTAGGCTGAAAAAATGCTTAATTGTATCTCCCTTTATCTTGTTCTTAATGTAGTTAATGTTTCCAGGTGCACATGCCTGGGTATGTACAGGGCTAGCTTTGGGCTCAGCTGTCTGCATACAGTCCTGGGGTAGTCCAGTGAGGATAAACCCCAGGCTGTACTTGGGGGATGGCCTGGTGAGGGGAGCACAGTGCAGGCAGGCTCAGTGAGTCAACAAGTTTCTATAATAGATAAGTAGAATTCTCTTAAAACTTTTTGCATTTTCTTTAAGCAAATACTACATGTGACGGAGACAGGGAATCAGAGACTGAGGATGTTGAAACAGACAGTGGTAACTCACCTGAAGATTTGAGAAAGGTAAGCTGCCTATCACTGTAATCTAATAGAGAACATTTGGACTATTGCCTCTAAAAACACTTCTGAGGACTGGAGAGAGATGGCTTAGAGGTTAGGAGCGTGTACTAATCCTGCAACGAGGGTACAGTTTCCACCCAGTACCAGGTTCAGTGGCTCTCAACTGCCTGTAACTCCAGCTTGAGGGGATTTGACTCCCTTGGATTCCTGTACAGAAACCTACAGAAATGGGGGTTTCTACATGTGTGAAGTGAGACTAACTAGATGGCTCATCAGTTAGATGTGTTAAATGTGCGTACTGCTCTTGCAGTTCAGTTCCCAGCTCCGTGTAGGATAGTTCACAACCATGACCCCTGCTCCAAGAAATCATCACTGTCTTGAGGCTTGCACCTGTACTCTTGTTCACACATTGCCACCCCCCAGCACATACACAGTTAAAAATAAATCTTAAGTAAAAAAAACTAAACCTTTCTAAATCAGCTTGTGATAGTTTATTATTGCATGATGAGGTTTATTTTGATAGGTAAGAACGGATTTGAGATTGTTTTTATAATAATGTTGCTTTTACTTCTCAATTTTCCTGTAGGAAATAATGATTGGCCTACAGTATCAGGCAGAAATTCCCCCTTATCTTGGCGAGTACAATGGTGGTGAGAGAGGTAAGATCAAATTATCCTACCACTCAGGGTGCTTTCTTAACACTGATTATAGACCAACCTAGATGAGATAGAGACAGTGATCCAGACTAAAGTCCTGTCTGGGGAAAAGTGATCTTGAAGCTGGGCCTGGTGGACCTGCTTTTGATCTTACTAGCATTGGTGAGCCAGAGGCAGGGAATTCAGGGCTGTCTAAAGAGAAGGCTACAACAGCAAGACCCTGGGGCTTTGGGAGCTCTGAGCAGAACCTCATCTCTTGAAGTAGTGAGATTGTTGTTACAAAGATAATCTTGTGGAAAGAAACTCTGGGAGCAAAACAAAAGCAGGAGGAAGTCTTTGTGCTGTTGCTAGCAGACCAGTTCAATGTACTCCGCCGCCGCTGCTGCTGCTGCTGCTACTGCTACTGCTCACCACTCTGTTGCCTCCTCACTTGTAGTTAGAGTTCTGAGAGCACGGGGTGTTGGGATTATGAATGCAGATGTGCCTTCTTTGGTGGTCTTGAGACTCCAATAGATCTGTTTTTATGGGTGCTGCGCTTTTGCCCAAATATATTGGTTCATCTCTGGACAGCCACCAGGCCCACCTACCTCTTTCCCTCCATTTAAAGCCCAAGGACTGGTTACCTGGGGCCTTTTTTGGCAGCTACTAGGTGCACTGTTTTCCTAAATTGCTTCCTAGCTAATGGAAAAGGTTGTGCCAAGGGAAGCAGGAAGAGCTGATGGTCTTCAGTGCCCCAGTTGTCCTTCCCTGTCACATGTCATACTCAGTCCAGGCTTGACATAGGCCGTAGGTCCTTTGGGCTTCTGCTATTTCTTACAGCCTGCAAATTCAGGAGGGAAGGTGTCTACCTTCTGGAATTAGCCTAAACATATCTATTTCAGTTAAACTGGTTCTAGAAACTGTTCAAAAAAGAACAACTAAGACTTGACAAGATGTGGGGGCATCCTTGCCATCATCTGAATGCTTGGGGCTCACATTTGAGGCTAGCCTGTGCTATGTACTGATTCTGTGAATGTCTGTCTTAATAGTGCATTAGCATCTTCCTTCTTAACTTTGCTGCTAACTGGGCAAGGGAGTGCTTATCTTACATGAGCATTTTGGTCCTGCTACCAATGAGTTATTTATTAGTTATTAAGGTATTGCACGCTCGCAGAGTGGATTATACTTCAAACAGTGGGGTAAATGCTTGCATCCTCTCTTGCCTTGTTAAAGTGGTGGCGCATTAATTGACATTGTGCACTAATAGCTCATCATTTTAAGAGATTGTGCAAAATTTTTTTTATGTTTGCCCTTCATAAGCCTCTTTAGGGGTCTTGATTAATCTGCTTTTTCCCTTATATAAAAATTCACTTGATTGCTTTAATCTATAAGAAACAGTACACCTTTCTTAGGCAATGGGTTATTTGATATTTTGGCTTTTATTTTTGTTTTATTTGTAATTTTAACGTTTAGAAAGTTCAAAGAGTCATTTAGGGAATTCAAGAGAAATTCCAAAGAGGTTATCAGAGACTTTGACAGTTTAATAATTTGTTTGGCTTGGTTTTTTACAGCTTGATTACAAAACTATAAGATACTAATTTGCAATTTTACAATTATAGTTTACTAACTAGCCTTAGAAAACCTTCTAATGGTCAGGAAATCCAGCTTCCAGAATAGCTTTCCTTCTATCCCAGCAAAGGACTATTCTTCTCCAGCATTCACAAGCTGCTCAGTTACTTATCCCAGTCAGTAAGCTCTGTCTAGTAAGGGAGGCTCAGTCTGAGCATTCTTTTAATGTCTTCATTATTTGTGATACATCGATGGGACTTTCTTTCTCAGCTTATGAAAATGAAGACCAGTTACTGTGGCGTCCTGATGTTGTTTTGGAGAGCAAAGTCAAGGAGTACCTTATTGAGACCTCATTAAGAACTGGAAATGAAAAAGTCCTAGACAGAATTTCTTCAGGCACACACACCAGGGATAATGAGCAGGTAAGTTTCCTCTTAGATAGTATCTGTAGGTAACTCTCTAATACAAATGCTGATTTAAATAGTATCAATGTAAATAGGCTATCTTATCTTTCATTAGAAATTTATTCTCTCAGGTCCTTTTACAATAGCTGTTGTATAATTATTTAAATTTGGGGGGGTATTATAATGTGATTGTGTCAGTTTCCTTTCCTGTCCAAACCTTACCTTGCCTCATTCTTCCTTCCCCAATAACTCATGCATGCACACATAACCTCTATGTTAATGTATGTTTTCAGAGTTGACCATTGGTATTGGATAACCAGTTGGTAGCTCTTGTCTGGGGAAGGCTATTTCTTCAGCTCTGAGCATGCCTTAGTTGCCTATAGTTCTTTTCTAGGAGACACAATATCACAGCAAACCCCCTGCTCCTTTGGTTCTTAAGACTCCTCACCCACAGTGATCCCTAAGCCTCAAGTGCAGGAGTTCTGTTCTAGCTGTATCAGTTGGGACTGGGTACCCACAACGCTGCATTTTGATTGGATGTGGTTTTCTGTGATGATTGCCTGTTGCAAAGAAAAGTTTCTTTGATAAGGTGAGGACTACACTACTCTGGGTGTAAGGATAGATATTTATAACCCTCTCTGTTCTGAACAGTAGTTTCTAATGTTGGTGTCTGCAGCACCTGTCTCATGCTGAGCCAGCCTCATCTTTCCGGACACTTGCTTCGGAAGTCTTAACTTCTGACAGGATTTCAGCTGAATTCTGTCCTCCACCATTTATTGCATTAACATCCCAAACACTGAACAGCAAGAAGTTGATTGACATAAGCAGAACCTGTCATGGTTACAGAGAAAGCAGAAGCTGAGAAAGCTGACCTTGCCACAGGCCTGCTGCTCTTCTCTGTATTACACAGAGGGAGGAGATAGCAGCAAGAGACAGACACCACTCTAATATCCCCACTATCCAAAGTATCTAAAAGTGGGAGATTTGACCAGGCATGGTAGTGAATGCCTAGAACCTCAGCATTTGGGAAGTCAAGGCCAGACTTGTCTAAAATGCAAGGCTAACATACCTAGGTTCTATCAGAATCTGTTTCAGTAAACCCTAAAAAAAAATTAAAGAGCATTCCCAGGTGAGAAGACCCAGAAAACTGTGAAAAGTTATATGATGATAGTAGATGTTTTCTGGTAAGAATGAACAGATTGCTCTGGCAAGATGGCTTGGGGAGGAACCTCAGTACCTAAACAGAGGGCGTGGTTGGGAGAGCCACTCAAGAAGATACCTGAAATCAGTGTCTGGCCCACACAGGTGCTTCTGTGAACACATGCTTGCACATGTGATACACATATACAGGAATGGACAAATGGATGAGGCCCTAGAGTCAGCTTGCAGAATAGTTCTGTAGACTGAAGGCCTAGACAAGCGTGCTCACATGTCATGACAGGGTTTCTATAGAACCCTGGTTGGTTGACTTAGACCTCACTATAGAGACCAGACTGGCCTGGAACTCCCTGAGATCTGCCTGCTGGGATTAAAGGCGAATGCCACCGTACCTATACCTGGCTTGTCATGTGACTTGAAAGTGTTTTTTAGTAGTGTTTGTTGAGACCCTCTTAAAAGATACTTGTTTCTTAAAATGCTCTTAGATATGAACTGTTAGCAGTTTTTGTTTATTGTTTTTCTTTCCCTCTTGTTCTCTTAGGCATTATACGAACTTCTCAAGTGTAACCACAATATAAAGGAAGCAGTGGAAAGGTACTGCTGTAATGGAAAGGCATCTCAAGGTGAGAAGTCATGAGGGGTGTGCCTGAGGACTGGGGCAGGTGGTGTGCTGTACCGGACAGAGCTGACTACTTTGGTTCACTGTCATAGCACTTACTTTTTGTCCTGTTAGTTGTGCCCTCCCCCTGCATGACAACCCTGTAACCTCCACTTTCTTGTAGAAGTGGTTACAGAACAAAACAGACCCCACAAATGACAATAAAGCCAGAGAATGATTTTATGGTTTGACTGGAAAGTTGAGGATATTTTGGTTTTATTTAAGTCAGAAAATAAAATGGAGATTTAGGATTAATGAGGAGGAAAAGAGGGCTGGCAGGATGGCTCAGCAGGTAACAGCACTTGCTGCCAAGCCTGAGGACCTGAGTTCACACGGAGGGGAAGGAGAGGAGCAGCTCCTGCACATTGTTCTCTACATACATGATGTACCATGTATTCCATAGTTTATTGAAGGAAGTGTAGTTCTACTGGTCATGTAATAATTGTTTTTATAGAGCTTATCGTCTGTGTATCTGTGTTAAGGAACATGGCTGCTACTTAAATACTTCATCTTTATATAAATGGATATCATGTACTCAGCTGTCATTAAGTATATGTAGAGTCAGTATAGTACTTAGTGACATTATATAAATAGCATGGAAAATGTAAAAGCTGGAAATAGTATATTTAAATTTGTAGGTTGAGATAGTATTCTGAGACACTTGTCTTGTAGAAGACACTTCTTTGAAAGGATTATTTTAAGCTATCAAAACTTTCAGTCTTTAGACCAGTTTTTTCCTGAATTTTTCACGTTTTATCTACTGCTATTAATGGCTTTGAGGATCTGGTCCCCAGTATCAATGAGTGAGGTAATTCAGAAAGAAAAGAGAATAACAAACTTGTCCCTAAGACTCGCCTGTAACCTTGTGAAGACGAGTCATTTATCAACTTTTGCGGATTTAGTATTTTGAGAGCATCCCAGGCACTCACACACTAGCTTTAAATAAATATGTATGGATTCTTATAGTCTGGAATTAAAGAACTTATGTTAAACCAAAATAGAGCCTTTCTTTTTATTCCATTTTTGCTTCTCTTAAAAACGTGTTTGTTGGGACTAGGGCAGCAGCTTAGTTGGTAAAGGGCCAGCGTCTCATCTCCGTGTGCAAGCTGTGCTGGTGTGCTGGAGGCAAACACTTGCCTAGTCAGTCAGCTAACCCCAGGTTAGGGAGAGAGCCCATCTCAATGAAACAGGGTAAACATGTCCTAAGGAGACAGGATTTTTTTTTTTTTTTTAGACAGGATTTCTCTGCGTAGCCCTGGCTGTCCTGGAACTCACTCTATAAACCAGACTGGCCACCTGCCTCCCAAGTGCTGGGATTAAAAGCATGTGCCGCCACTGCCCGGCTGACATTCATGAGTCTTCATGCATGTGTATACATGTAATTGTACACACACACACACACTCACTCACACACACTCACTCACTCACTCACTCACTCACTCACTCACTCACTCAGTATTTAAAATTAGAAAAACATTAAATCCTTGTTCCATAGTGCAGAGAACAAAAGGTGGGTTTGCTTGATACATGTTGTAGGACCTAGAGCAGTATACACTCTTAACTGCTGAGCCCTCCCTCCCCAGCCTGTGTTTTTATATTCTGAATGACAGTGTTTGTGTCTCACACTCTGCACTCCAAGTTTGTGTGAGAAGTGAATCTGAAGGGAAATCCATGATGCACATGGAAGAGTCTCTTACCTTCTGTTCTCTCTGTAGAAGGAATGACAGCATGGACAGAAGAGGAGTGCCGAAGCTTTGAGCATGCACTGATGCTTTATGGGAAAGATTTTCATCTCATTCAGAAAAATAAGGTGAGTTAATGGAGAGATTGCTCAAATGGTTACAACCGATGCTTTATGCTATTTAAGTAGCATAAATGAATGAGGAATTTGTTAATATTCCCTGTTAATAGCATTTCCAATATTCTAAACATGATTATTATGTGACTAAAATGCCGTAGCCTGCCCACAGGGTAGTAGATTATTCAGTATATTTTTCAGGAACTCTTCCATGTTTGTCCATACCTTTGTTTTCTTCTAAGCTGTTCTGATATTTGTAGTCTCATATTTTTATTGTAAATTTTTACTGTTGGAAACTACAATTGCTTAAAAACAAGGGAGCGACAGACAGACTGATTCAGAATAAGGGATTATTACTAGAAGCATCTAAGAATCACTGTTGTAATCACTGTTGCAGTGTGGGCGGCAGGGCGGCAGTCCCAGAGTACTGCAGCTGCTTTGGATAACTGGTAGTGTCTGATACTCTACCAGATCAATTAGCAGTCCTACTCTATGTATTTACCTAAATGAGCTGAAAACTTTATGTTCAAGCAGAACCTGCGTACAAACATTCAGAGCAGATTCAATGAGCTTGTACTCTAGAGCCAGAACTTGGAACCAGTATCTCATTAGAGATAAATCCATAAACTGGTGACTGTCCAGACAGCAGGATGTCACTTAGTATTAAAACCAGTAAAGCTAGCAAGTAGCTAAATGTTAAATGCTTAATGCTAAGTGAAAGATAATCCAAGAAGCATGTGTGCATCCTAAGAATTCCCACAGCCTGACAGTGGGAAGTCAACTGCTATTAACACTGAGTGGTTGCAGAGGGTTGGGTAGGAAGGAGGGAGAGGGCTTACAGAAGGGTGATACTAGTCAGACATGAGAGTCTAGACTGGGAAACAATGATAGACCTAGCAATGCAGGCTGAGCACATTCTTCCGCAGAGAGAGAGAGAGAGAGAGAGAGAGAGAGAGAGAGAGAGAGAGAGTGTGTGTGTGTAAGTACGAGGAAGTCTATCTAGCTCAGTGTTGGCATAAGCTCAGAACTACTCTTACAGACTTAAGATACAAGATCTAGATGTGTTTGTGTTTGTCAGGTTTAAGTTTTGTTTGTTCTAGCTCTGTTTATTTAAAATACTATCTTTTTTCCATTGAACTGCCTGACTCCTTGGTCAAAGATCAGTTGGTTGTTTATCAGTGCTTACATTTCTGGGCTCTTTTAATAACATGTTTGCCTTCTCTACCCAAACACCCTCATATCAGATTCTCTGTGCTCTCCCTGTCCCTGTTCCTATCCCTGTACCTTTCCTCTTTTCTTTGAGACAAGAGTCTTACTATATAGCCCTGGCTAGCCTGGAATTCACTATGTGGACCAGACTGACTTCAAACACTGCCTCTGCCTCCTGAGTGCTGGGATTAAAGCCGTGTGCCTCATACACTGTTGGTTGTACAGTATTAAAGTCTTGTTCCTTTGCTTGTCACTAGAAACCCCACATTAGCTATTCTAGGGCTTATGTGTTCCATATAGATTCAGTGTCCACAGAGTAACTTGCTGGAGTTTTATTGGGATTACACTGAATCATTAGTCTTCTTATCCATGAACATAGACTATCCATTTATTTAATTTCTTCATTAACTGTTTTACTCAGATCTAGTTGAGGGTACTGTTGTAATTATTTTCAGCTTTAAATTTCAGCTCATGGGCTGGAGAGATGGCTCAGTGGCTAAGGTCCTAAGTTCAATTCCTAGCAACCACATGGTGGCTCACAACCATCTGTAATGGAATCTGATGCCCCCTTCTGGTGTGCCTTAATACAGTGACAGGAGGGTGTACTCACATACATAAAATAAATAAATCTTTAAAAAATAAATTTCAGCTTGTTATTTGTACATAGGAATTAACAGGTTTTTCTAAATTACTGGTTTTTTTTATTCTATATTTACATATTAAAGCTAATGTCTCACTTATGTAGTCTGGGCTAGCCTGGCTCACTGTAACCCAGGCAGGTCTCACACTTAGTGATCTTCTTACCTCAGCCTTCCCAATGCTCAGATTATATTTATAGGTGTAAACTGCTATGTTTGGCTGTAGTAGGTAACTTCATGGTTTAATCCTCAATCCTGAAACCTTGCTAAAACTTGCTTGTTGGTATTTTACCTTTTTGGTATGGATGCTTGCACCCGGCAAGGTCCCACCCTGGCTCATCCCAGCTCTCTGCGTTTTGAGACAGGGTCTTATCACTAAGTTGCTTGGACTGATCCTGAACTTACTCTGAAGCCAGGCAGGCCTTGAATGCTTGGATTCATCCCATCAGCACTTGGTTTTCTGCTGTGCTGACTCTGGGGTCTTTGCGCAGCTTCTGCCACTCGAAGCATGACGGTTCTTGTCCTCCTTTCCAGTCTGTGTCATTTTCTTGTCTCTGCATTACTTACTTTTTATTACTATAGGAAATTTCATGCTTTTTGTATTTTTTTTTTTTTAAAGTCTGTTTTCTTAAAGGCAAGCTGAAGCTTTCAGTGTGAATAGATGAAATATGTTCAAAGATGCCTGGGTTGTTATCCTAAACATCAGTTTTACAGTGACTTATGAAATTTACTCTTAATCCACTTATTCCTTAAACAATTATGCCCCTCCACTTACCATCAGTGGATAAGAAAGAAAAGGTCTGTGGCTCCAGGAAGCCTGTCTTCTCTACAGAGACTTCTAGTTAATGGTGTTTATTGAAAGTTATACTGCATTTCATGGTTTCAAAATCTTCTCCCTCTATTAGTGACTTTAGATCACAGCTTAATCTGGAATCAGGATAGAGACCCTGAAATGTCTGTATTGGAGCACTGAAATGTGGGAAGAACGTGTTTATTAACTAAAGATAGTCTGTTTGAATAGTCAGACACTTATGGATATGTTAAGTACTTTGGAGGACTGTAGTTTGGGTGTGGAGCCAACTGTTTGACTTTCAAAAGTTAGTTATTAAGTCCACTGGAGCTAAGAGCCAAACATGTGGAGCAGAACAGCCTTGCCTCTGGTTAGTGAATGATCTTCCGCTGCAGAGATAGAGGCTGAAGATTTTTTTAGTAAACATACATTTTTTTAAAGCAACTCTGCTTTTGAATCTGCTCATTATTACATGTAGGGCCATCACTGGCATACTTAGAATTTCATAATTGAACAAGAAAAATCCTGTGAATTTAAGCTTCCTTGTTGGTGATCTTGCTAAAAATGGTACTGGGATCATCATTTTGTCCGCCCTTCCTTCTTTGCTAGGTGAGATCTAGAACTGTTGCCGAGTGTGTAGCCTTCTACTACATGTGGAAGAAATCGGAACGCTATGATTACTTTGCTCAACAGACAAAATTTGGAAAGAAACGCTATAACCATCACCCTGGCGTTACGTAAGTACAGTGGGTTTGACTTGAGTGACTGCCATGTTTAACTATGATGCACAGTTAAAGAGTATTGGGGTGTGTTTTTCAGGGACTATATGGATCGTCTCGTAGATGAAACGGAGTCTCTGGGTGGTACAGTCAGTTCTTCAGCCTTAACTTCTAACCGGCCTGAGCCCATTCCTGATCAGCCGCTGAACATTCTCAGCTCCTTCACTGCCAGTGACTTGACAGGTAAGATGAGACTGCCTTGCACAACCTGCTGCAGGCTGCGCTGTTCCCTCCCCAGCAATTGACCGCTCACTTAAACTGCTTTCCCTTTCTTTCTAGCTTTGACCAACAGTGTAGCAACTGTCTGCAACCCCACAGATGTGAATTGTCTGGATGATAGCTTTCCTCCACTGGGAAACACGCCCCGTGGACAAGTCAATCATGTGCCTGTCGTAACGGAAGAGTTACTCACCCTACCCAGCAATGGTGAAAGTGATTGTTTTAATTTATTTGAGACTGGATTTTATCACTCAGAGTTAAACCCCATGTGCAGCGAAGAATCGGAAAGACCAGCAAAGAGATTGAAAATGGGCATTGCTGTCCCTGAATCCTTTATGAATGAGGTTTCTGTAAATAACCTGGGTGTAGACTTTGAAAATCACACACATCACATCACCAGTGCCAAAATGGCTGTCTCTGTGGCTGACTTTGGCAGTTTGTCTGCCAATGAGACAAACGGATTCATCAATACCCACACTCTGCATCAGCACGCTGCCCTTCATTCAGAGTGAGGTGGATGCGAAGCCCAGAGACAATGGGTGTGCTGTACCAGTAAACTTGAGGGGAGCTATCAGGTTTGCATAGTCTTTCACTGGAAGTTTGAACCTTTTTCACTATGACATCAGTGATGTCAGTATGTATAGAACTATATCTTGATTTATCAAGAGTATTTTCATTTTTCAATCCATAAATGTGGAAACGAACTATGATGAGCAGAGTTGGGAACTAAGATAGAACTCTGTGGTGCAGCTTTAAGCTCTGCTTCTCTTCCTCATCCCTTAATACCTCTTCCCGCGTCCTCCTTCTTTTCTGTTCCCGTTGCCCCACCCCAGATTTAAAACCTGTAGACAGAGGCCACCAGCTCAAACCAGCACAGATGTTCTGAACTGATGTGTGGCTTCTTTTCATGTCAACTCCTTTTGCCGTAATGGATGCAGTGGAATCACAATGTTTACAGGTACCAACCCCGATCCCTGCTCAATGTAGCATTTTTTTTTTTTTTTTTTTTTTGGTTTTATTTTCTTTATTAATAAAAGCAGGGGTAGGTTTCTTTAAACTGCACAAACATGCAAGGATTTTTTAAAAATGGAAACTTCTCTCATGTTATTCAACTAGAGCACTTCAGTTTACAAAACAGCAAGAGCATCTGTCTGGAAGCCAGCACGAGGAACTGTGTGCAAATGATGAAGACGCTTGCTTGGATCCTGTTTCAAAATTCTAGACCAGGGCTACCTTACACAGAATTGGTCATTTTACTGCCGGGAGACTTCTGTGTTTTTAAAAAAAAAAAATTTTTTTTTTTTTTTACTAAAAATTTGGCATTTGAAGAAGTGGGGTTTTTGTCCACCATTGTCAAGATTGTAATATTAAAAATCATACTGGTCACTGGTAATTTAGTTTATTCCGAGGCAATTGGCTTGCAGAAGCAGTCTACAAAGGCCAGGAAGTTGCCACAGTGGTTTACGTTTTGGGACACCTCTTAAGTTTGGAGCACTTGCAGTTCAAAGTGTTAATATGCTTAGACTTCTAGATGGTATGCATAATGAAGAACCTTGAAGTGTATTTAAGCTATTTAGCTTGAATAGTTGGAAAGAAAAATGTGAGCTTCTGTCTGAAATAGAATGGTACGTTACCACTTTTAAGTTTTAAAAAGTGACAGATGTTCACATGCATCTCAGATGTGATTTTACTTTTATTCCAAACGTGAATAAGAAGCCATTGTCTTAGCTTTGACCATTTTTGCTTTATTAGACATGCTCCTTTAAGTTTTAAGGTGAATCAAACTATACAATACACAGTATTAGGATATGATAAGCTTTGCTTTTATAGTACAGTTAAAACAATTACTTTTTGCACCGTCTTAATTAAATATATATTTTTTTTTATTTTACTAGTTGTGTTGCTTTGCAAAAAACTTAAAAACATTTGACTGTGTTGCCGTTTGTAAGTGTAAGTCGCTTCAAGGTCTTGCTGATGAGTAGATAGGAGGTAGTGGTCTTAGTGATTGAAAGGGAGGGTATTTATTATACAAACTGTGAACTGCAATGACATCCTTGGGCTGGATGATGTGTATTGTTTTTCTTTGCAGCATTTTAATGAAGATTGCTTTGAAGTGTTTACGCAGTAGCACATTAACTAAAATTTAGTTTAGCACAGAGGACAAGGGGTAGTTAAATTAATAACTTAAAATCAGTCTTTAACTTATACATCTAAAATTTAGTATTTCTGTATGCACACAGTAAATGATGGGTAGCCTGGGCTCCATGTTGCTTTCTAACATTATCCGAGTGGTTAGCTTCCTATTGCTGTGTTGTGCTAAACTTGGAACCTTATTTCTTCTGTTCCCTTTCATATACTTTCTTTAATGTAGGAGGATACTGGGCATATTCTTCCATTGTTATAAGTATATTTTTCACTCTGGGTTTACAGTGGCTGGTCGGTATAATTTACACAAAGATGACTGAATGCTAATACCAGTTGCACTTAAATGAAAATTTAAATTCTCATTAGCTGACGCAGTTTATCTATGCATTGCTGGGGTCTTGATACAAGATGGAAACAGTGTTTCTTATCTAGAGTTTTGATTATCAGCAAGTTGAATGGACACTTTAGTTATTTAAATAGATTTTTGACCAAAATCCAGAAAAATGATATGAGAGAAAAATAAATTCCAGCTAGTTTAACAGATTTTTTAAATGCTAACCGGATTTTAGCCTCTTAGAGAGTGCTACCTAGCTGGTAACGTTTACTTTTAATTCCTTGTTAAAATGAGGCAATAATTTGCAAGATTTTTGTATATATGTGTACAGTAAATTCTTCATATCTTTTTAGACCTAATTCAATATTTTCTGACTGCTCCTGTCATGTATGATACATTTTTGTGCATGCCTGATGTGACATTCATAAATTGTACCACTATGACTTTATTCATGTAAAATAGCTATTTATTGAATTTTCTTTCAACAGCTGGACTTATTTTTTTGTCTCCATTTAAACATCTTAACAGAGAATTTGTTACTGTTTATTAAAAGAATTGAGTTTGAAAGCATAAAAATCTGATTTGTAATTGTATGAAGAAAAACAATGCCTTTATTATCACGTGTTAAGCACAATTCTTATAGCAAACTGTGATAAATTCTTTGTTTCTTTCATTTGCCGAAATATTTTCATATGAACAAACCAAAAATCCATGGAGAGCAGTGGCAGCGTCGGCTGGCCCATCCTTCGTGTACAGGGAACCCGGGAGGATGTGGACATTCCCAAGTGTAACCTGGTGCTGTGACTAGAGCAATACTTTACTTTCCTTAGTTGTGCTTTGCCTTGCTCATGCTAGCCTTTTACATGTTTAGTTTTCCTCTTGTCATGGTCAACTGCTGAATTTACTTGAAGGATGTAGAATACTATTTAAAAAAAATACTAAAGTCTGTACAATTAGGTCAAAGAATTGTGCAATCGTTTCCTTTTTAATTTTTAAAATTGAAGGTCACAAATATTTGCGATCAGACCTAATAGAGTAGTAGTAATATTTAATTTAACCAAAGTCTAGTAAATACTTCAACTTTGAATGTAAACTAACACACCTGACCACCAAGGAGATGCCCAGAGTTTCAAAGCACATTGTCTACGAATGGAAATTGAGATAATTTATAAAATATTGACATTACTATGTTTTTTAAAAAGTTCCTAATTTTTTCACTAAAAGGAGGGAAACTATTAGTTTTATTGTTAAATATGGTAGATATTAATATTCCTCTTAGATGACCAGTGATTGCAATTGTCCCAGTTTGAACTAAGTACCCTGTGAGTATGAGAGAAACTAGTGACAATCAGAACAAGTTTTAGTATCCAATGTTCAAGAGGAAGTTGCTATTGTTGCATTGATTTTAATATTTGTACATAAACACTGATTTTTTGAGCATTATTTTGTATTTGTTGTACTTTAATACCTGGTGTACAGTTCCAGAAATAAAAATCTGGAAATCTGTTTTTCCTGGTTTGTGTGACTATTTACCAAAAACCAATCTTAAGCTATATCAGATGTAGATATTCAGCTTGAGAGACTAATCATTTTATTAATCATTAATCATTTTCTTAAATCCCTTCTACTAGATTTTGATCTATAATCATTCTAACAATTCCCAAAGATCCGAATTTAGTTCAGGAGGCAGTTACTGAATTATCCAAGCGGTCCTAGGTCTTTGAGAAGGCAGTGAGCCGGAATATGATTGGACATCAGGACTTAGCTGCTGTCTGTGATCACTTACTCCTTTATCATTTTCATAATCCCATTGCCTCTGGTCATTCCTTTCCCAGGCCTTGATCTTTTCTAGCTGGAGATCGTAGTATAAATTCCAGCATTTTAATATCCAAACTGCACACAATAGCCAGGGGTTTGCACACAGCAAGAGTAGAAATGGTCATTCTTTTTGCTCTCCTTGCTCGTCTAGAACCATCCATATCCCTCCATTCCCAAACAGCACAGTGCCTTTCTGTGCCATGTCTCTGGGCACAAACACAGGAGCCCGCCCAGTACTCTGCAGCCTGCTGCACTTGAGGCTTTGAGGGAGGGAGAATCCTATGGGAACAGATGTCTCTGGTGACTTCTAGGGACATTACAGCCCAAAGGACTTCCTCTTCCTTGCGTCCATTCCTAGTTCCTCTATAACAACTGTGAGCTTTGAGGTCTTTAGTGCTAAGAGAAAATGGGGGTGTAAACTAGGACTATCAAGTGGGAAGGGGTTAGGATTTCCTCAGGCCTCAGTGAGGGGACAAGCTCCTAGGCAACCTGGGGAGGGGTCTGCAGGTTGAGAACTCAGGTTCAAGGGTGGCATGAGTGAAGCAGGGGTAGCAGAAGAGGTCATAGCTAGGTCACCCATTTGAAGGATGTGTCAAGAACTTAGTTTAAAATAGTCCCCCTTTTTCCCCTTTTCTGGGAGGCAGAAGCAGAAGGATCTCTTGAGTTTGAGGCCAGCCTGGCCTAGTTAAGAAGAGCCAGGACACCCTTTCCAGAGGAACAGGTGTCCCTGCCACCAACCTTGTCCTTTAGTATCCCCACACTAAAGTAACTCTTGCACTCCTTTTTATCCCCGCCCTCTTGTAGAAATGTTCAGTGGGGAGGGGAAGGAGGATGGCCTGTATCCAGTTGGAACAAGGAGAAACCCTGCCTTGAAAAACCAACCAACCAATCCCCTTGGCGATGTAGTCTCTAAGGGGCAGGAGTGGGAAGAGAAGCCAATTTAAATTGCAATAAAGGAGGCAAGCAAAGCTAGTGAGGTAGCTGTGACAGTGGTCAAAATCTGATCCTGCAGTTTCCCGAAGGATAGAAGGGCTAAGTGATATCATCCTATCCAAGCTTGGAAGTGAGTCAGGTGGATTGATCAAAGGAACCGTTAAGAGTA
The DNA here is from genome assembly GCA_030674055.1 of Rhabdomys pumilio. NCBI lineage: Eukaryota > Metazoa > Chordata > Mammalia > Rodentia > Muridae > Rhabdomys > Rhabdomys pumilio. The sequence goes on from JANHMN010000014.1 coordinate 33,424,243, forward strand.
AAACTCTGGGCGGGCGGTGGTGGCGCACGCCTTTAGTCCCAGCACTTGGAAGGCAGAGGCAGTTGCATTCAGAGTTTGAGGCTAGCCTGGTCTAGAGTGAGTTCCAGGACAGCCAGGGCTACACAGAAACCCTGTCTGGAAAAAACAAAACAAAACCAGAAAGGGGTGGGGGCTAAAACTCTGAGATCGATGGCTTCAGGTCCAAGGGCAGCTCAGCTGGTTTGATAGTTCTTCACTTCTAAGTACATTTATTTTGTCAACACCTGGGCTGGCATCTCTGCACAAAGCAGAGCCTACAGAGAACATGAGGGTTATGAGCCACAGGAGCACTCATAGTTCAGTGGGTGGAGAAGGGTTAGCATTACCAATGGACGCCCCACTCCACAGAAACTAGACAGGAACAGTCTCTGCCACCTGCCTGTCCTTTAATAGTATCCTCTCACTAAAGCAATCCTTACAGTCCTCTCATCACTCTGCTCCCCAGGTTGGTAGAAATAAATCCAGTGAACAGAGGAGAAAGAAGACCATGACCCCATGAACACTTTGTAAATGACACACATACCAATTTACTCATGGCAACACCAGAGACAGTTTTCCTTTATTCTGTAAAAAGAATAGTTTTTAGAGAGGCGTGTACACATCCACAGTACTGTAACAATTGCTGGGGCTACAGAGAGCTCAGAAGAGCATTTTGCTGCTCTTCAAGACTCACTCAGCTTCTAACACCCATCCATGTCAGGCACACTGGGTGACACACACCTGCTTCAAGTCACCAGACCAAATCAAATCTGGTCTCCACCAGAAACTTGCATAAGCGTACACATACATGAAATAAATAAGATCTTAAAGAATTGCTGCCGGGCAGTGGTAGCACACTCCTTTAATGCCAGCACTTGGGAGGCAGAGACAGGAGGATTTCTGAGTTCAAGGCTAGCCTGGTCTACACAGGACAGCCAGAGCTGCACAGAGAAACCCTGTCTCAAAAAACAAAACAAAACAAAAAAATTGCTAATGCTTGGCTAAAGTTCATAACTTAAAAGAACAGGAAATTATAAATTCAAGTGGTTTTATTAAATGTTATGAAAACCAATTAAAAATTGCAATTGTATTATAAATTTGAAATGAAAATGAAGCCAATATCACTTACCTTTAAATTGGGGCATATGTATAACATCAACAAATACATAAAAAAGAATCCTTACTCCAGTTAAGTCTAAAGACTTTTGCTCTGTAGGAACTCAAAGAAGTGACCAGCAAACAAACAAAACCCTTGAACATTTAGAGTGAGCACAATAACTTCTTAGAAAATCTGAATTTTTTTAAAAACAATTTTAGAAATCAAGCCTGCAGTCTACAACATACCAAACAAGTACTCTGTCACTGAACCACCTCTGCAGTCTACAACATACCAAACAAGTACTCTGTCACTGAACCACCTCTGGAGTCTACAACATACCAAACAAGTGCTCTGTCACTGAACCACCTCTGCAGTCTACAACATACCAAACAAGTACTCTGTCACTGAACCACC
>JANHMN010000014.1:33434955-33455069 GCA_030674055.1 Rhabdomys pumilio
TATGGGGTAAGGAACTGAGAGACTGGGCACCCTTACCTTATTCCTAATTTGACACAAAATGCTTTCAGTTTTCCCCCAGTTGATAATATTAGCTATTGGTTTGTTATGTATAACCGATATTGAGGTATGTTCTTCAGGGCTTTTATTGTGAAGAGATGTTGGACTTAAGTGGCAGGCCTTTTCTACAGCTCTGGAGATGTCACATGTTTTCTAGCTTTGATTCTATTTTACGTGCTTATTACTTGTGTTGATTTGTGCATGTCGAATTATCTTTATATTTCTGAAATGAATCCATCTTGTTTATGATGTGTGATCTTTATAAGTTTTTAAATACAGCTTGTGTATTTTTTGAGAATTTTTGCAGTTTCCTTATTTGTTCTGAAATACTTAAAATGCTGAACTAAACTGTGTAGTGACATTTGTGAGAATTCTGTAATTTTGGTTTCTTTTTTTTTTTTTTTTTAAAAATCACAGAAATATTATAAGAATGTGTTTTTGTTTTAATCCAGGTCTGCTTCAGACTGTCTGAAGCAGCTGACTATGATTTGCCTCGTGCTCTAGCAGAAGCCTGTTTTGGCCAGCAGCAGATAGTTTCTGCGATTGTGTGACATTTGGAATTCTGGGAACTTTTCTGAGGGTATATAAATGTGAGGGCCTTGTGGTGGTTTGAATATGCTAGACCTAGGGAGTGGCACTATTAGAAGGTGTGGCCTTGTTGGAGGAAGGAACACTGGGTTATAGAAAAAACACTGGAATTAAATCACTATACATACTATGAGAATATGTTAACATCAGAGTAGAAGTCGGCAAACATTTCATGTTGGGAATGCAGATTTGTTTACATTTCCACAGGAAATGAAAAGCTGTGGAAACCATCAAAACTTATAGAGATTATAATTGAGCAGATGTCTCCTGAAAACCTTGGCCTCTGACCCCAAAACCACTTAGTTCATTGAAAATGTCTTTGTTTATAATTTTTCACTGCACACAAAACAATTAATGACTGCTGTCTTAGGGTTTGCATTGCTGTGAAGAGACACCATGACCAAGGCAACTTTTATTAAGACAATTAATTGGGGCTGGCCAAGTAAATCTTTCTCTGAAGACCACTAGAAGACTGGCTCCCATGTGGTTAGGAGGAGGGTCTCATTGCCCACCCACCCCCACAGTGGCAGACTTCAACAAGGTCACACCTCACCTCCTAATAGTGCCACTCCCTGGGCCAAGCATATTCAAACCACCACAACTTTAAACAGAAGGGGGAAAACGTAACATTTCTGAGAATTGTGGAATTTTGATTTCTTCAAAAGCACAGAGATATAAGAATGTGCTTTCATTTGAACCCCAGGTGTAGGGGCGTGAGGCTGCTTATTCACAGCTCCTGTGAGTTGACAAGTGCTCTAGTAACCTGGTTTGGCCAACTGCAAGTCATTTCTGCAATTGTGTAATGTTTGGAATTCTGGGAGCTTTTCAGAGGGTATGTAAATTTGAGGGCCCTGAGAGGCAAGGTGTTTAGACATTAGTTGTTTAGGGAGGTTGGTTTCAGTTTGTTAGTAGCTGTAGTCAAAGAGGAAACAACAGGAAAGAAATTAGATTCAGAGATCTTTCGTCCTTCCCTCTCTTTTCCCTCTATCCATTTTTCTCTCCTGTCTAGTGTTAGGTGGTGAAACTGGAGGTTGAGGGAGGGGTAAAGGATGGGAAAAAGGAGAACTCAGAAAGTAGCAAAGACCAGCTACAAAAATGAGAAAAATGGTTTCTGCGAGTCTTCATGCAAATTAGCAAAAGCCACTTCTTCCTTCAGCGACTTTACCACAATCTGCCAGGACACAATTATAACAAACACAGGAATCTAGTAAAAGTGTAGCATGTATGGCGCCCAGACAACTGTATAGAAACAGGAGGCTGTGGAGCCTGGAGTGTCAGCTGAGAGGTGGCAGTAGTTCTTAGTTGCTCTGAGGGGGAGAGTCACTGTCCTCAGCGAAGGGTGCAGGGGTGGGGCTAGAACACAGAGGGCTCACAGAGTGAGAGCAAGGGGAGAAAAGCAGAAATGAAGTTTTAGGTGGAATGAGCCCACTGTAAGTGGTAGACGTCAGATAGTCATTAAGATTTGTAAGCAGAGCACAAGTTAGGAATAGTCTTCAGAACTCAAAAAACAGTGATTGGCAGCTGGCATGGATGGATGGATGGATGGATGGATGGATGGATGGATGGACAAATGGATGAATGGGTGGGTGATTGACAGCCAGGAGTAAAGTGAGTTTGAGACCGAGAGCCTCTGCAGGAAGGCAGTGAGTGTCCAAATTTGGTCTTTGCTGCAGACTGTTAAAAGCAGGTGGTGTATGCATGTCTTTTTAGGCAGTACATAAGTACCAAATCTAGATTCTAGTTTGTAAAAATGGAATTATTGGTGATTTTGTTGTGTGTATTTTTTTCAGCTTTCTGGGGAAAGTAGTTTTTGTAGTTCTAAGTGGAGAATAACAAACGTTGAGGTTTTTCTTTTTTTTTTTAAGATTTATTTGTTTGTTTGGACACACTAGAAGAGGTAATATGATTCCATTACAAATGGTTGTGAGCCACTATGTGGTTGCTGGGAATTGAGCTCAGGACCTCTGGAAGAGCAGTCAGTGCTCTTAACTGCTGAGCCATCTTCTCCAGCCCAGCTTTGCGATTTCTTAGCAAAGTTAACACACTAAGTAAACCTTTAAATCAAAGTTTTACTCTGCTGCCCTCTTCTGGACACGGCTTATGGTCAAGTGATTTTTTTTTTTTTTTCTAAGTAGGTACAAGGGAAATACAGGCCCTTGGCAGCAAGAGAAGATAAAGATTTATTGATTTAAAGTAAAAATGAAAGTACATTTTAAAAAATGTCTAATCAAACCAAAGACTCTTTAGACTTCAAAATAGTTTTCTAACTTTTTTTTTTTATTTTTGAAATTTCTCATTGTATTCACATCTGCAGAATATAAAGTTTATCCTCTCATCCTGCGTCCTCAAACTCACTTTACTCTTGCTTCAAGTCATGTTTAGGCAGGCATGTTGGTAAGGTGTCATGGGTTTCTCTGATATTTCTAGGAGAGACAGTTTCACACAAGACTCCCTGATCCTCTGGCCCTTACAATTTTTCCACCTTCTCTTCTGTAATGGTCCTTGAGCTTTAGGGGCATGAGTTGTGTTGTAGATATAGCAGTTGGAACTGGGCCCTACAACCCTTCATTTTGTTTGCTTGTTTTCTGTGATGGTCTCCATCTGTTGCATAAAGGTGTTTCTTCGACGAGGGGTAAGAGCTACTCTTATCTGTGGGTATAGGATAAATATTTAGAATGTAGTTAGGGATTGTGCTAGTTTAGTAAGGTGGTAGTAACTTTATTAGACCCACCTTGAGTGTTTTAAAGTTCTGTTTAGCTGTTGCTGAACATGGATCAGGCAAGTGCCCAATGTTTGCCGGAGCTCACTTCTGTTAATAATCTTCCCTTCTGTTCATACCAGGAGTCTTTGATGGCAGCCCTTGGGTTTGCAGTCTGTGGGCTAAGCAAGTGACCACATATTCCTAAATTTCCACCCCGGAGTGAGTGGGTTAAATGTTCCATTGGACTTCAGAATTCTCCAAATGCTTGCTGTATCTACTGACCTCTGGGTCAGGGTGGTCAGATGGTGCAGTTGTCCTCAGGTTCTGAGCTCCGCTCCTAGGCACTACTAAAGTTGAAGCCACATTCGCTGTACCCTTCATGGCCTGAATTGAACCTCATGATACTTTTTTATATGTTGGAGTTTAGCTCTTTTTCTCTCCACGGTTGCTTCCTGTGTCTGTCTTCCACCTTGGGCTGTATTAAGTTGTCCCCAGGTTCCTTGACTTATGGTAGTTCCTGGTTGTTGGCCTGGTTCTAAACAATAGTTGCTATCTCAAATAGTACCATACAAAGCCTCCGGAGACATTGGTGTGACACAGTGCCTCTCTCCCCACTGCTAACTAGTTAACTAACTAGAGTCTGTTTTAGCCTCTGTATTAGTAAGAACATAGAAATAAGGATGATGCTGTCCCTACAGTGGCAACCCCACAGCCCTATAGACTGGTGACTCATATCTAGGATGCTAAGACATTACAGAAGGGGATCACTTGGCTTGGGTAGGCATGATTTCCTAGGGGAATTAAGAGTCTGTGGACTGAAGAGGTGGCTCAACACTTAGGAGTACTTGTTGTGCTTGCAGAGGAGCGGGATTCAGTTCCTAGTACCCACATGGAAACTTACAACTTATCTCTAGCTGCAGTCCAGGAGATTCGATACCACCATCTGGCCTCCATAGGCACATACATACGCATAGGAAAGCAATCATAACATAAAAATAAATCTTTAAAAGTGAGCAGTTTTAAAGAGTAAGTAGGAATGAGTCGAGATTATGAGAGGGGCAGGATATCCTGGTACATGTATCTGATAGTAAGAGATCATTCTGATGCTGACAAACAGTAATGGCTGGAAAGATATCTTATTGGTCATGAGAGAGGGCGGGAAGAGGTCAGGAGAGCAGAGCTGAAAAGCAGGACCCAGGAGACCCCTTTAGGCTCTGCTAAGTGCTATTTTCTTCTCTGCATCCATGCCCATTGTATGGTGTATATTTTCACCCTTGCCCCTGAGCAAGCTTCTTGATTACGTCATGTACCTCTTCTTTCCCATAGGATTCAGTGAATACATTGACTACGGTGCATGCATTCCCACAGCACTCAGCCAGTACAACCTTATTCTGTTCTTTCTGTTGCATTGAAATTGTCCTTGCCATTCATCTTCGGAGACTTGGTGTTCTTGTGTGTGTTTTCATTCTTGTGACAAAGTAGCTTGAGATAAACAATGTAAGCCAGGGGAGGCCCGTTTGGCTTGAGTTTCACAGGTTGTAGACGCGGTCTGGTGGGTCCCTCGCTTTAAGGCCTATGACAGGGAAGAAAGACCATAGTGGTGGCAGAGGAAAACAGCTCACTAATGAGTCTGCAAGAAAGCAGGTGGAGAGATGGGAAGAGGCCAGAGATGACCCAGTGACCTACTCTATCCAGCCAGGCCCCACCTCCTAATACCCATTCAGTGTGGACTCACTGGCAAAGGAAGTGCCTTCGATACTGGACCAGCTCTCCGAGCACTGCCAGCCTGGGGCCAAGCTTTAGCTTTTAGGAGACACTCCATAGTCATACTGTAGTCTTCTTATCTTTGCACTGTGGCTTTTGAAATCACTAACTTCCTTCTTTTCTCCTCTGTCTGGTCCTTCCATCCACCCACCCTTAGTTTTGTTATATAGCCCAGGCTGCTCTTGAGTCCAGAAGAGCCCCAAGCTTGACTCCTGGTGAAGCACTATGCCTACCTTCCTTTAATCTCTCCTCTCCAATTTCCCTGATCTCATGCTTTCTTGGTTTTGTAGCAGGACCTCTGGTTTCTGTCATTTAACGCTCTGCTTCTTCTCTGACTGTAGCTTTAACCTTCATCTTCATTAAGATCTGATTCTCATCACTTCTTACTAGACATTCTCTTTGCCCACTATGGTGGTTTGATTAAGAATTGGCCCCCATAGGCTCATACATTTGAATGCATCAGGGAGTGGTACTGCCTGAGAGGGATAAGGAGTATGGCCTTGTGGGAGTAGGTGTGAACTTGTTGGAGGAATCCCATGGTCAGGGGCGGCGGGGGTGGGGGGTTGGGGTTGGGGGTTCAAAAGCTCTAGCCAGGTCAAGAATCTCTGTCTGCTGCTGTAGATCCAGATGTAGAACTGTCAGCTGCTCTTCCAGCATCATGTCTGCCTGCATGCAGCCATACTTCCTACCATGGCAGTAAAGGACTGTCATGGCAACTGTAAGCCAGCCCAGTTAAATGCTTTCCTTCTAAGAGTTGCCAAGATCATGGTGTCTCTTCACAGCAATAGACTATTGACTAAGACACCCACTGTTTCCCACAAACAGCCATCACCCCGTAGATGTCTAAGGTTGCCTGTTTGACACCTGTTCTCAGACTTCTCTAGAGGTAGTTTGGTTCTGGTTAAATGGGGTGAGAGTGGAAGTTTTGTTTTTCTCTCCTGGATTGTTGATGGAACACCACAGGCAGAGGCTAGGGACTGAAGCCTCATGCTAAAGGAAGTGAAGTAGAAAATTAAGATATGGTTACACCGGTGAGACCTTAGCTCTAATAATGCACCAGCCCTGGACTCCCATGTCTTATATCAGAAAAGCACCTGGAGGTTGGAGTGAGAGCTTAGCAGTTAAGAGAACTTGAGGTGAGTTTTCAGAAGTCTTGAGATGGGTTCCCAACATCCACATTAAGCATGACACAGCTTCCTTTAGGCCCAGTTCTAGGGAGGTTCAGTGCTTGAATAGGTGCCTGTGTTCCCCTGCGTGCATGCATGCGTGTGTACACACACACACACACACACACACACACACTTTAAAATATCTTTTTAGGGCTGGAGAGAAGGCTCAGCTGTTAAGAGCACAGCTGCCCTTCCAGGGGGTCTGGGTTCGATTCCCAGCACCTACATGGTGACTCAACAATCAGGAGATCCAATGCCCTCTTCTCGTCTCCTCAGGCATCAGACTTATATATACATGGTACAGAAGCATGCATGCAGGTAAAACATCCATACACATAAAACAGTAAAATAACAAAAGTAATTTTACATAATAAAAAGGACAAAAGCATTTCACTACAGTCAAGTCACTTAAATAGTTGGGTATTTCCTCTAGTTGCTTTCTGACTTTCTCCCTGCATCTGGTATTGCCCGCATTTAACACTTCATGATTCCAAGTACAGACATGATCACAGTACTCTCTGTCCCACCCAAGTTACAGCTCTTCTTACAGTGTCTATACAAATGCTGAGGAATCTTATTGGACAATTGACTTTAAGAGAAACAAACGTTTGATTATGAAAAAACTTCTAGTAAGCATTTAGGCAGCTCCCCTATCCATGAGAAAAGGCGCTGAGAGACATAAAGCAGTTACCCCTTAGAGTCTGCTTCATTTTTATCTCTACGGATTTGGCAAAGCAGACCAGCTAATTTTCCAAAGATCAATTTTCTCAAAGCTGAGCATTCTCCTTGAGCTACGTATTTGTAAGCCAAAAACTAAGTCAGAGGACAAAAAGGCTAGCTACTACAGGGCAGCATACCCTCAATGAGGAGTTTTGTTAAGTCTTCAGTTTTATTTAGTTAGTTGTGGTGAGACAGACTGGCCTTAAATTCTTTTAGTTTGTTTGTTTCTGAGACAGGATCTCTTTACATAGCTCTACCTGTCCTGAAACTCACTATGTACACCAAGCTGGCCAGGAACGCAAGAGTTCTACCTGCCTCTGACTCCCAAATGCTGGGACCAAAGGTGTGTGCCACCATGCCCAGATGGCTTTGATCCTTGATCATCCCATCTTAGCTTCCTGAATGCTGAGCTTATAGGCATGGACAGACAGACTTAGATGTCTACTATGCTTAGACATCAGGAAATTACATATGCAATCTAGATATCCAGGTTTTGAAAACTTAAGGGCTTTGTCAACAACGGACTATCATTCTAATGTGACCCCTTAGACATGAAGCTGGCCTGAGTTTTCAGGTTTGCTGTGGGCCTTTAGTAGGCTTTTCTAGTCCCACAGGTCTTAGACTTTGTAACTGTTAGGTTACATGTTCAGACAAATACACAATGATGTACCTACTGTGTGCTGAGCAGTTATTATTCGCAACACAGTGGCTTTCATTTTATAGCAGATGAGGAGGATCAGAAAGCCGTGTGCGAGGGCACAAGTTGTATGTGGGCACTCTCTGTGCCCTCTGCCTAATTCGTCTTTATACCTAACAGCTTCAAAAAAATAAAGTTTATCTAGCCCAGCCTGCCTGCCTGCCTGTCTGCCTGTCTGTCTGTCTGTCTGTCTGTCTGTCTCTCTGCACACAAGTATGAACAAGATCAGTATGTTAATGAAGCATGTGCACTCCCATGCTTGTTGAAACACAATCTGCAATCAAAAATGTGCAATCAATCTAAGTGTTGCCCAGCTAATAAAAGCATCTAAAAATGTACATATATATAATAAGGTGCATTTCAACTATAAAGAATGGAATCCTGTCACTTGGGACGACACAGATGGAACTCGAGATCATTGTGTTAAGTGAAATTTACAGGTGCAGAAAGACAAGTACCACACAATCTCTCATACAGAATTGATAACGGTCGATCCCATGCAAATTGGGAGTAGAAAAGTGGTGACCAGATGCTACAGATAGCAGGGTTCTGGGGAGAGATGGGAAAAGCTGACCAATGGGTATTAAGTTATAGTTAGAAACCACAAAGATGTTGGGCTTGTTGGTATAGGTCTATGAACCCAGCTTCTCAGGACCTGATGGATGGAAAGTTCAAGACCAACTTAGTCATACTCTGTGTCAAAACTAAAAAAAAAAAGAGCTCAGAAGAAGAACACAAGAATGCAGAAGAGCCCAGATACTGGTACCACCAGGAAAATAAAGGAATAAGACTGTCTGGTGTGCTATTGTGTTAAGTGGAAACTTACAGGTTCTTTGGAAAGTCGGTTGGATGGCGTTTTGCTGGGGCAGACACAGGTGAAAGGATGTTTTGCTAAAGCAAGCACATGAAAGGACACATAATGGATTCTTCACTAGCGACAGACATGTCTACCTTAACACTGCATAGTTGAGCTGCATTTGTCGGGAGAGAGAAACGTACAGAAAAACTTCTGATGGTTATGCTACAGTTTCCTGCTGCTTCTGTGGACTCGGGTTGATTGGCAGAGTGATGTCAGTTGAGACTGACACACATGCTGAGGCACGACCATGGAGGACAGATGATGTTTGGAGGGTATAAATAGGACCGTGACGGAGACTGAGCTAGGCTTGTTTATAGAGCTAGCTGTGCAATGCTTGTGGGTCTTGCATCTTCGCTGGTCTTTGATTCACTGAGAGGCAGTGTTACCGCTGCTGATTTGAGTTTGCTACCTGACTACTGAACTGGACTGCTGGCGTATTTGCGGAGTGTTCGTTAGTGGATCAAGCTGTTGCTGCTGACCTGTGAACTGAACGCCGATTTCCAGACAACGCAGATGGGAGTTGCTCCAAAGAACCTTTCTAAACAGGTCCACTTCTCACCCAGCCCCTGTATTCTTTCTTTCCCACTACGTCTGGTGGGTAGTGGGCTATAAGGGAGGTTAAAGCATTTAAGAATTCTGTAAGAAGCGCCTGAGAGCAATGACACCCAGTAGCCATTAGCCTATCTTAATATGTAGACTCTGCTTTGTATGTTTCCTTTTTATACGAATGCTTATTCAAATTTAACACAATCACTGGACAGTAGATTTAGGTTTGATACTTTCTTATGTTTTCCATTTGTCTCTCTTTACTTTTAAAGATTTACTTACGTATATGAGTGCTTTATCTGCATGTACACCTGCATGCCAGAAGATCCTATCAGATCACATTATAGTTAGTTATAGAGCCACCATGTGGTTGCTGGGGATTGAACTCAGGACCTCTGGAAGAGCAGTCGGTGCCCTTCAGCACTGAGCCATCTCTCCAGCCAGTCCCATTACTCTTAATTCCTTCTTTTCTTCTTTCTTTGGGGTTGAGTATTTTTACATTTATTTTTGGGTTTTTTTTTTTTTTTTTTTTTTTTTTTGAGACATAGCTCTGGGTGTCTTGGAACTCACAGTGTAGACTGGGCTGGCCTTATACCCAGAGAGAACTGCCTGCTTCTGCCTCTGGAGTGCTGGGAATAATGTTTGTGCTCTGCTTACAGCAATTTTTCAACATATAATCTAATAATGGTACACATTAACGGGATACAATGTAGTATGTGATACATGCATACACTTAACTTTTTAAAATGCTAGTGTCATCAAAGGAAGTCAGTGCTCTTTGGGAAAAATGGTTGCTCCAAGGTCTATGCAAGACATAGAAAAGGTGGAGTTGAATGTATGAAGAGTAACAGCGGCTTGCCATGGTAGGCAGTCTTGGCTGTAACTTGACTGGATGTGCAATCAACTAAGAGGCATGCGTCTGAGTAGGTGTAGAAGGGTAGTTCCTGGAAGCACTGAGAAGCACCCTTCCCCTAGTGGCAAACCAGATGTAACGAGGTCCAGAGGAACAACTGCTGTTTGCTTGCTGGTCTTCACCTTTTGCTGGTGACCTGTGTTGATGCTACCAGAACCCAGGTTCTTCAGCCTTCCTACAGAGTTGGAAGGCAAGCAGCTTCCCAGAAATCTTCCGGACTTCAGTGCCAGATGGCACTGTTGAGGCAGTCTCCTGGGCTAAGCTGTTCACCAGTGACTCAGACTCTGGAATGGAGCTCGCTCTTGCTGATCGTCTAGTAGTGTGATGGTGAAGCCAATCTACCGACACCCTTTGTAATATGTATTCATTCTATTGCTTGTTTTACAGAACCTTTACTAGTGCAGGAGTCAAGACAGATGCTGACCCTCAGAAACTGACATCATGTCACTGATTTGTGACGTCAGCAAATGAATGATACATGATAAATAAATGGCTTGTCTATCACAGTAAGCCACTGTTATTCGTTGAGTATGTCATACATTTAGCTCCATCTTGTGTATTTGTCTTGCATGGCCCTCGGAGCAGCCATTTTTCCCAAAGACATTTTCCCCCGGATTGCTTTGATGGACAATATCATTTAAAAGTTAACTGTATGCATGTATCAAATATCACATAGTATACCATTAGTTTAATCTCCCTAATAGCAAAGGACCAGTCGACACATGCTGAGGAATGAAAAAAAAAAAAAACCTAAAAGAAAAAGCATCATTTGGTAACTCTCAGGATACTATCTCATGCAAAGCTGAGAGCACATGGCTAAACTGGATGCCAAGTGGTATTTATGTGGTCTGTTGGTTATCCAGTGTTCCTCAGGTCATCTCAGCAGCCAAGGAACAAACGGTCGGTGCACATTCCTTCTGCCATCATGTGCCAAAAAGCACAGCACTGCCTGTAGCATTCCAGCCCACCTGTGTATTCCCAGTCTAAGGAGGAAGCACCACACTCAGACTGAGGACTTCCATAAGCCACCTCTGTGTATGAAGAGTATGACCAGGCAGCTGAGGTGTCACTAGGGTGAAAGGCAGAAATTATTTACAGTGCTTTCAGAACCTTTCTATTAGTATGAAATTCCATTAAAAAAAAAAAAGCCAAAATATCCGTTAACTTTTGTTCAAAAACTTTTATTTACTATAAAGACAAAACACCAAAATAGGTACAAATACTATAAAATTGGTTCAAAGGGGTAAAAATTTTAATTAAAATATTGATATTTTTAAAATAACAAAGGATACATTTAGGCCAAATTTTAACCCAGAGTTTTTTTTGTTTTTTGTTTTTTTTTGTTTTTTTTGTTTTTTGTTTTTGTAGCATTTGCTTACATAGTAAGGTGCTAATAGGAGTTAGCCCTTAAGCCCTGGAAGTCTTAGGAATCATAGTCACACAGCACATAGAATTTCATTGTGAGAGTGAACTTTGGTAGAAGAAAAATCTATAGGACACCTGAGGTAGTAGAAACTGGAATAAACAGCAGTAGACGTTATTTACAACTCGAGTACCAAATAACATTAAAAACACAAAAATAATTACACAATACAATTTTCAGTCCAGCTTTGATCCAAAGAAAATAAGAATATTACATCACATTTGCATCGAAAACAAAACAGCACAATTACCAGCAAGCTGAGGGACTGCAAACAAACTCAAACACAGTGGATCTCGACATCTGGGGAGTCTGAGTCTGAAATGTGGCGGGCATGTTGATGGACACAGTAACACTGATTAGCTGAGGGTCCTCAGTTTATACAGTTTACAGCTCTGTCAGACGCAGTGCTGGTCTGACCAGTGATCTTCCAGTACACGAAGTGGCAAGAGTGCGTCCTTTAAAGCTTGCACATGAGACTTGGAAACAATCTTACTAGAATTGTGAAAATTCTAAGTAGTCAAAAGTAAAAAAAAAAAAAAAAAAAAAAAAAAAAAAGGAAATTGTCAAGTACAATACATTTAGCATTACCAAACTTCACATTTCTGTATTGTGTTTAACTCTTCAAATATTGCCAATCTTCCAAAACAAAGGAATGTAAAATTTCACTAAGAAGCACATTCATGTAAAACTGCCTTTGAAAATTATCTGCAATCTATCCCTGTAAACTTATCTTGGAACTTCTTTTACTTCCAATTTGTGTTGTACATTCCAAATGTACTACATATATATATATATAGCTTATTTATTTATCCTGAGTCTTTGAGAATAACCAATCCTACTTCACACTGGCTTCTGAAGAGTTAAAACTTAACATCTCAAAGTTACATTTAATAGCTAATCAGTACTTGATTTACAAGACACACATACAGAGGGCTACCGTTTTCCTTCACGATTCCATGCATCTGAATTCAACTTGAGGCTAAGACAAATAGTTGTGCAAGTGCCAGGAAGTAGGGTATAAATGAAATTCAACTTCACTTTCCTTTCTCAGCATTTTCTGGATGCAGAGCAAATTTAGTAGTTGTTTAAAAACGTTCCTGATTGGTAGATGGGTAGATGAGTTTATCAGCCCAGTCTAGTATAAAAACACCATGCACGGCAGAAGGAAAACAGTAGTTACATTATAGTCAGTGGGGATGAATGATGGATCGTTACAAAGAGGAAGATTTAAATGGTGTGAATTTCCTATAGGCTAGCAAAATAATATGAAACAATTCACCTAACGTTCAGACAATCTTGCCCTGCCTTGTGAGCTGCATCTGGGAACAGCTGACTCCTAAGTGAGTTTCTACTTAACCCGCACAGTCGGGCAGAGTCGGTGTAGCCAGTACCTCACCATATGTCGATGGAAGACAACAGAACTCTTGCCTTAGGCACAGACCTAAGAAACGACTTCACACCTACTTCTAGCTCTTTTTTTTTTCTGGTTTGAAGAGATCACTTTTCCCTGAATATTCAACACAAATGAAGGTGAAGTGAAAATACAGAACCATATTTTCAAAAAAAAAAATAAAAATAAAAAAAACGGAAATGAACGGGCCAACAGTAAAATGCACAATGAACCACAATAAACCAGGAGTTAAAAAAAAAAAAGTCAACTGTGGGTCATAAAGAAGTTATTAACTTTTAAAAACACATGTATTTACTGCTACTTATAGCATACTCTGACCTGAAAGAGCCAGACACTGATTTCCTTTCTTTCTTTCCTTCTTTTTTTCTTTCTTTCATTTCTTTTTTTACAGCCAGTGATAAAAACAAAAACCTAAAAACCCCAAACGGACTCGCGGAGCCCCTGCTGTGACCGCTAGCTGAAATGGAAGAAGTGACACATTAAAACAGATCCTGAGCCCTCAGCTGCTAATATTGCTGAAAAAGTGCTCTAAAATAAACGTATGCTTCTGTTCTTTCATCACGCAAACTCCATCGCCTCGCTGCTCACCTAGAGCCAGTCCTGTGAAAGGCACGGTTTACAGTTCCCGCACACGTTGTAGCCGGCTGCATACTGAGCTTAGGTACAGGCCATGATTTGTCAATCACATACTTAGGTACGTTCCCCGCTGGCCTCACTTCTAGCTGTTCCGTGGCATGAGGGCCAGTGGATTATCAACGTGGTTGCCCACAAGTTCTTTTTCCTCTCCCCTTGCTGCACATCCTGTCTCCATTAGCGTTGATCTGAGCAATTAACTACCATGTGGTACGAAAGACAGGATGCTTCAGTAGCTCTCTTGACGGAGGTCTGTCCTGAGGTTGAAGTTCTAAACAACGCAGAGCCACGTCGCGCAGACCCGGGGACAGATGAGACGGGATGGACGGTGCAGTAGTTGCGCTAGCAATCTGCAGGAACACAACCAGAGCACTGAGTTTCCACGGCGGCTTTGCACAGAACACAGATGTGAACTTCATAGCCTCCCAGTCACACCTACACAGTGTGCTACGCAGTGAGTTTTTCTTCAGTGTTGAACAAATCTTAGTTCTCAGTAGCAAACAATATAAACTACTAATTTTTACTTAATTTTTTTCTTTTGATAAGGTCTTAGGACAGGCTGATGATGGCTTGGATCTTTCTGCTTCCACTCAAGGAATACTTCAATTACAGCTGTGTGCCACCATGCCAGATATGGGTGGATGCACACACACCTGTGATCCGTCCACTAGAGACACTGAGTGGATGCACACACCTGTGATCCGTCCACTAGAGACACTGAGTGGATGCACACACACCTGTGATCCGTCCACTAGAGACACTGAGTGGATGCACACACCTGTGATCCGTCCACTAGAGACACTGAGTGGATGCACATATCCTCTGTGATCCTTGTCCACTAGAGACACTGAGTGGATATACACACCTGTGATCCGTCCACTAGAGACACTGAGTGGATGCACACACACCTGTGATCCTCGTCCACTAGAGACACTGAGTGGATGCACACACATCTTACACACCTGAAGAGAGAAGTGACATCCTTTTCCACCTTCCCAAGTGTAACAACTCACTGTTCTTGTTTTTCCTTCACAGGGAGGAAAAATAAAAAGCTGAACATTTCTGTTGAACACAGTTAGTTCAGGCTTTAAGTATTCTATTCACGGTGCAATGCCTGTTCCTGAGCCCGACCACACAGAGTCAATTCTTTATAAGGGAGCACAGACACATCAGAAGTACACTTAAAATCTGGGGAGGAGAGCTGGGCCTGGTGGGGCATGCCTATGATCCCAGCACTCGGGAGGCAGACAGAGGCAGGTATCTGTGTTTAAGGCCACTCAGGACTACGTAGAGATCCTGTCTCCCTGGCCTCCTCCAAACAAAACAAATGGTGGGGAGTAGACTAGGGAGTTGGCTGCTGGAGAAGGCTTGCTTGCGGTCCCCAGACCCCATGTTAAAAAGCCAGGTCTGAGGATGCGTGTCTGTAGGCCCAGCAGTCCTACAGCAGGATCAGATGCAGGAGAATGCCCTAGAGGTTCATAGTTCTCACACACACACATACACACACACACAGCATATACAAAAATAAGTTTTTGTTTGCTTGTTTGTTTTTAAATAATCACTCTGGTTCCAGGGAATCTGACCCTCTCTTCTGGCTTCTGCAGGCACCAGACATGCATGTGGTGCAGAGAGAAATGTGCAGGCCAAACACTCACACACATAATGTAAAATAAAAACAAAGACTGGTAGGGAGAAGGCATGAGAAGTTGACTTCTGCTATTTTTACTACTAAAAAGTAATTGTCATATCATAATCACCTTAAATATCAAAGCAAGATGATTGGAGTGCTTTTCTGCATTCCAAGGAGGTTTTGCACAAGCCATTTCTATAATGGCACAGCCAACACTCCACACGTCACAGCTCCTACCGTACTGCTGACCTCTCAGGACCTAAAACAAAGCAGAGTTAATTTGGAAATGTGACTGACTGGAAACAGGTCTATTTTTTATGTATAAGTTCAGAGCAAACAGTGGTACAAACAACAATTACATAGACGACTTGAAATCTCATTAACCAGCTAATGTCCATGTGGCACAAAGATAAATATCCCAGGATTCCAAAGCAACCCCTCTTCTTAAACAAGGGGCATGAGAGCAAATCATCACTACACCGAACACGAGGAGCTCAGGACAGGCCACATTCAGAAGTGCATACTGTGCTGCGATGCTGACAGACAGAGCCAGCTCTGTGGCTTACCTCCGTTCAGGAAGGAAGAGGCAACTTCTATGTATTTCTACCACATGCACTAACCAACTAGCCCCACAATTCTGTGTTAAAGTAGCCATTAAGCAAATCTATAAAACTTGTCTTTTATAATTTTGTTGAGAATGAGGGTCTGAAATGGAGGGTACTATTAAAGACTAGGTTATAGGGTCACAAGCTTTCAACTCCTAAGTGCACACTGGATCCTACTGTGAAGCAGTCAGGACTCCACAATGCTGTCCTCCTTCACACTCAAAGCCTCTTCTCACCTCAGGTGCCATGAATGCAATTGTCCCCAGCAACTGTCCCTGGAACTCTCCTGCACCGGTTCCTTTTGATGCCAACCTGGCGGCAGCTCCAAAGTCTGCAATTCTCAGCCTCTGACCGGTGCTGTCAATGAGCAGATTGGCACCTGTCAACAGAGACAGAAAGACCCTGTACGTTAGATCAAATAAGGACATGTTGAGAGCCTCATGTGCTCTGCGAATGAACTAAGACAACGGAGGTACAGCCTCACAGAAAGCTGCCCTGGCCTCCTCTGCTCAGTCTCTGCAAAGGCACACTATCTCTAGTTTGGGTTTAACCTAAAGCCCCCGAAGGAAATTCTGAAGACCAAAGTCACAAGGCTCATGGCAATAAAGGAATAAGCTTGAAGACCTTGAAAAGTCAGGATTTAAAACCTTGAAAATGGTGAGTTCAGCTAGATTTATCCAGAATTCAAATTTTGGTACAACTTACATTTTAAGGCCAAGGCTTGCTGACTTACACTAACATAGCCCAATTCAAACTATATGCTTATTTTATAATCACAGCTTAATAAAAGTTTGTATCACAACAGCACTTCACAACATCGTTAAATACGCAACAGTCACAACAGAAAATTCAAGTTGCCTTTAATAAATAAAATCTAAGCTGCAAGATCTGACAGGATTTTCTTAAGTTTATGATACATCAATTATCTAAGAAAAACCAAGAATAGGGATCTTCTGGGGATACACTGTGAAACCAAGATGGGGGACAAGGAAACCCCAGTCTTAAACTTCCTGCCAAGTCGCAGCCTTTCTGGTACTGAACACACTGTGCTATTGAGAAAGATAGGGTCCTTTTAGTTCTAATAATCACAGGGTTATTTAATCCTAGACTTACAAAGCTGTGTCAGAAACCAAGCGTCAATTTTTAAAATAACATTTGTTTTCTTGCTGTCACTAGAAAGTAATTGGCATTCTTACCTTTGACGTCTCTGTGAATGATCTGGTTCTCATGGAGATATGAAAGGCCACGGAGTAACTGCTCAGTATAGTTAATGACGACTGACTCCTTGAAAGCTCCATATTTACTCAAGAGATGAGCCACAGATCCTCCTGGAAGACAGACAGAACTGAGAACCTGGCTTCTTGATCACACTCTAGCTTCTTCAGTCTACAATATGAGCGCATATGAAATGTTAAACTCACAGCCCACGTCAGAAGCACAACTGATTTCCTATATCAAAACTGTAAACTAACATTTCTTTACAGAATCCTTATGAAACCAGCTTACTATAGGGTCAAGATTTCAAAAAGCATTAAAAATTATAAATTTAGATTCAACTATTTCTGCAATGTAGATTCTGTAGTGGGAGATATTTAGAAAATGGCACCAGTCCAGCTAGTTCCTGG
This sequence comes from Rhabdomys pumilio, assembly GCA_030674055.1. Lineage (NCBI taxonomy): Eukaryota > Metazoa > Chordata > Mammalia > Rodentia > Muridae > Rhabdomys > Rhabdomys pumilio. The sequence goes on from JANHMN010000014.1 coordinate 33,452,297, forward strand.
GCAGCCGCCATGTTCCTGCTGCTCCTTGGCTCTGACCAGGGCTCTGGCTAGATAGATGCACAGGCCCTGGTACCCATAAGACGCCAGCGTGGGGGATGGCTCTGCCAATCCACCGCTCTGCATGTACAAAGCTCAGTCGAACCCCAGACAATATATGCCATCCTCACAGTACCCGGTAGAAATGAGACTCTTAAAGCTTAATGGTTATCTAAAGGATTTATTAATTTAGAAATGCTCCATCAACAAGATGCCCACACAATTAGAGTTGTTAACCTTTTGACAGAAGTTGCTATCCAGGACAGCTTTTAACCCATCCTTGGTTCTTCAAGGCTGCTCCCTCTCTCCTCCCCTTCCTCTCTTCTTCTCTCCTCCCCTTCCTCTCTTCTTCTCTTCTCCCCTTCCTCTCTTCTTCTCTTCTCCCCTTTCTCTCTTCTTCACCCCTCCCCTTCTTCTCTTCTTCACCCCTCCCCTTCTTCTCTTCTTTGCCCCCCTTCCTTTCTCCCCCCTCTTGTTCTCCCCTCCCCTCCCTCTCTGCTTTTCCCAGCTCCACCTCCTCTTCTGCCTAATCACCAAGCTCCACTGCGAATACAGTGTAGCAGAATAAATATCCTACTAGAAGATTCCACTCCTTTCTTTTTTCAATCAAAGTGCATAAAGTATTACAGATGTGTTACTTAGCAGAAGGTAAAAGAGCAGGGGAGGAGCAAGAAGACAGCTAGTCATCAAATACCGTGTATGAGCTTTGATAGGACAAGTGGCAAACTCAGTCCATTTATAAACCATCTGTTCAGTTCATCCTCATGAAAAACAACAGGTAAGGGACCTAAGAACTACTGGGTATCACTGGGGAGATGGCTTAGTTGGTACAGTGCCTGCCATGGATGTATAGAGACCCGAGATCAATCCCTTGAACCCACATTAAAAACCCAGGCATGGTGGCATGCCCTTGTAGCCTCAGCATGGGCCAGCCATCTTAGCCCAACTGATGGGCTTCAGGGTCAGAGAGAGACCTTATCTCAACACAGATGGAGAGTGACTGAGGTCCATACCATCTCAGACATCTGCACGGGGCACACATTCACACTAGTAAGCACAAACATGAACTAGAATATGCGCTCTTAAATCAGACAAGAACTTAACTGGCTGAATAACCTAGTTGTTCTATCTGGACTCACTGTTACATTATAGAAGTAGATTCAGCAATGCTCAAGAGAATGGGTGTAACGTTGTGTCTCAGTGCTGTTTCATCTCAAGTTTTCAAATTATACATTAATTTATTTAGGTTTGTTCGTTTATTTGAGACAGAGTCTCACCTATTATGGCTCAGGTTGGGCTTGGACCAACCACCCTTCTGCCTTAGCCTGTTTAGTAACTTTATTTTATGCTGTTAGAAACATTCTTACAAAAACATAATTGATACAATTAGTGATGACTATCAAGAGAAATATGGAATTTAAACAAGCCAAAATTTTTGGAGAAAAAAAAAAAAAAAAGATTCCTACACACCAAGCTATAAAATCACCTTTAGGAAAGGTTGCTGAGCCCAGAAGGTCTGGGCTTGATTCCAGGAACATCAAAACAAAAGAGCAAGATGAAAAATTTTAATATTTACTAGATTTAAAATATAGACAATATTTTTGTGTATACCTGTATACTAGGAGTGGTTTGTTTTTGGAGACTTATTTAAAAACGTATTTATAAATGAAGTATTCAGTAAACTGTAAGTAGAAGAAAGTTAAGACCTCTTCAGAAGGTGAACATACCCGCCATCCACTCAATGAAGAGGTTGTAGTTGCTCTTCTCACACGTCGCGCCCAGCATCCTGATGATGTTTGGGTGGTTGAGGTGGCTCATCATCCTGATCTCTTCCCTCAGTGCTTCCACCACTTCCTCCTGCTCGGAGGATGTGTTTCTGACGTAAGTCACCTGTTTTAACAAACATGTTAACAAGATTTTGAGTGTTACTCTTCTAAGTTTTCAAACCAATCTGATGTAAAATGGATGAATCCAAACTATCTCACACATTGGCAACAAATGGCCTTTACCCTTATGCTTTATAACAGCAACTCAACGGGGAAGCACAGTCAGGTAACTACACAAGAATACAGCTTAGTGAGCTGTAGATCAGAAAAGTGACAGAAGGGGAGGGTGCTGTGGCCAAGACTCTGACTGTATAGAACAGTAAACGAGAAAGGCCAATGACAGAGGAACATGACTGAAAATGGGAAGTCACTATCTCTGTATCCTAGTGAGTATGCGAGATCATTATAGAAGGGAAAAGCAGAGTGTGGGAATTTGTCAGCCTACACACATGGAAAGGGGTAGGGAGACCAACCAGCTCTCTGACCATCTTCATACTGGATCTTACAGTGACCAGCTTCAACTTTTATTCCATGTGTGCGAGTACATTGTTGCTGTCTTCAGACACACCAGAAGAGGGCAGCAGATCTCATTACAGATGGTTGTGAGCCACCATGTGGTTGTTGGGAATTGAACTCAGGGCCTCTGGAAGAGCAGTCAGTGCTCTCAACCACTGAGCCATCTCTCCAGCCCCAGCTTCAACTTTTAAAGAGTTCCTGTTTGTGCTACTTCTGGCAATATCTACTGAGTCTGAAGCTTTTCCAAACTGTCAAGTGTGGTGGCAAAATCCTGTAATCCTACCACTAGGAAAGTAGAGGCAAAAAGGTCCCAAGCTTGAGGTCAGCCTGGGCTACATGGTGCTTCCAAAACCAAACCAAACCAAACCAAACCAAACCAAACCAAACCAAACCAA
>JANHMN010000014.1:33455079-33483356 GCA_030674055.1 Rhabdomys pumilio
ACCAAACCAAACCAAACCAAACCAAACCAAACCAAACCAAACCAAACACACACCTCTAACACTGAAGCCCTAAGATACCAGCATTGCATCCTTTGAGTTCGGAGCTGTACATGCGTCAATTCGTAATTTGAACAATCTCACCCTGTGCTCCCAATACCAACCTGTTTCACGGCCATTAAGGTTCCAGTCCCCACGTCCTGTGCTTGGTAACAGGAGGAAAACGCTCCCAGGCCTATCTGCTGGCCTTTTAGCCATTCCGTGTCTTCTCTGTACGGCTGTTTCGCTTTGGTATGTCCTGGAAGAGTTTCTGGTGTCTACATATTAAACAAAGAATCATTTCACTGTTAAGAGAACAAGATCCTATAAAACTAGATTGAGAAAATACTATTGTAATTCCTACAATAGTAGGAATTTGACCTCCAAATGGACAGTTAACAACCAGTATCAAGTGTGTGAGTGACAATCATTTCAGAACCGGCCAGAAGCATCTCAAATAGGCTGAGTGCCGCTACTGCAGTGACTCAAAATCATCGTCACATACTTAAGTGTGCACGAAAACCGCTCACATCCGTCTCATCTCGAAAGCACCACTTCTAGCAGCCTGTAACACGAGTTCTCTCAGGATCGTGAAGACTCTATACTCACATCCTGCTGGATGATGATGATGTCGTCTCCATTCTCAACCTGCAGCTGAGGAACTATGGGGAGGGCATCCTGAGACGCTGACATTGCCATGGCAATTGCTAAAGCCTCCTCCTCTTCAGCTTCCATCTTTTCTTTGCACTTTTGATTATGATTGACGTCATCTTTGTAGGTATCATCATTTTCAGCTTTTTCGGGAGAGAGGACAGCGACCTCGGACTTGAAAGTGACTGTCGTGTCACTTGAAGGCATAGATGCTTCAAGAAGGTCCTCGATACTGGAGCTGAGCTCAGTGTTGACATCTAACCTGCACTTATCCTCTACTGGGGTGAACACTGTCTCGTCACTGGGTATGACGGCGTTGCCACTATTGCTGCTACTGCCAAAGCTGTCGTCACACTTGGAAGCACTGTTCAGGTCAAGTGTCATGCTACTTTTTGAGGTGTCCCCTAGTTTGCTTGTACTGCCTGGAACTGGTCGAGATGGCTTTGGCCTGTGTATGTTACTGGAGGGTGGGGGTCTTGACTGAGTAAAGACTGGGGAGAGTTTATCCGAGTCTCGGTTTTCAGAGCAGGTTCTCTGGAATTGTAGAGAAAACTTGCGCTGTGTTTGAGGAGATGCAGAAGGTATTTTGCAGGGAACAAATGCCTGAGGTCTATGCTTTGAAACATCTGTTACAGAGCCAGCTGGGACAGATGGGGCAGAGGAACAAGGGGTTGATATTGTTGGAAACATTAACTGAGGATGAGACAAAGGAGAGGAGTTCAAACACTGACTGTGGGGTCTGCCTTTTGTTTGAACCGTTGGCTTTGGTTGTTCTGTTGTGGTTGAACTAGGAAGTCCTACAGAAATGCCAGCCAGTCTGTCAGAAATGTCCTCTGAGCTGGCACTCAGTCTTGTAGCACTTAATCCTTTTCCAGTTTTCTCTATATGGACTGTGTGCTCAAGGGAGCTGTTCTCTGGATAGCAGGTAGGTGCCAGTGCCTGCAGGCTGTCCTGTTGATCACTCAAAGTGTCTTCCACACCCAGCTGGATGACCTCCGCAATTTCTACCTCATCTGCAATGGCCATCAGACGCCGGCGCATCCTGGTGAAGTGGGTGGAGCCGGAAGCATTCAGCATGGTTACCAGCTTGGAAAACACAGCGGGCACTGCAGTCACCATTCTTGCAGAGCTCAGATATATCCTCCGAGAGAGCTTACCAACCATCGAGTGGGAATTGTCAATGGATTGCAAGGCAAAGGTTAAGAGGGACAGCAGCTTCTTATACCTGAAAGAAAAACAAGGCAAAACACCTTCAATTACTAGAAAAGCTCAAATTACCAGAAAAATAATACACAGTTTTTAAAAGGCAATTTATAACCTTGCCCTGTACATAAAAACCATTTGGCATGAAGAATTTATAAATGTTTAAGTAGCTTTGTCTTCAGGCTTCTATGCTACTCAAATATTAAGGTATTAGTATACCACTTGGAGATCTATGAGGAAGAAGGAAGAGGCTGGTTCTGATTTCCATAAGAAAAATTACCTGATTTCAACAGGCTCAGCTTGTGTGACATCAGTACTGACAATATGAGGATAAAATTCAGCAGGAAATTCCAACAGCAATCTGTCTATAAGACAGAGGCGACCCAGGAGTTCTTGCCAGTTGTTGGACTCAGCTTGGTTCCCAAGAATACAACTTAAGACATAATCAACACCACCAACACCAATGGATCCTACAGAAGTAAAGATAAGTGGTGGGAAAACAGCGTTATAAAACTGTAAGACAAAACATGAGTAAATAATGGGAAGGCTCATAAAAATGTTCTGGATACATTCGTCCTAAGGACCTGTCTTAGATTCTTATTTTTAACACAGCTGAATTAATCAATTTATAAAGTTACTTCAATAACAGTCTTCTGAGAAATATTAGGTCATGAAAACAATACATTGTGCTCATGAGTTTACAGTAGAACTTATTACCAGCTTTAAGTATTTCTCTTCCGACTGCCAACTCTCCTGCTTGGCCTTTGCAGAGCTCTAGCAGCGTTGATATGGACAGCTGACTTGTTCGGCTGCAAAGAAACAAAAGCAACCTTAATCCCAGACACTGGGTCAGCAACCAGCCGATGAGCTGCAGGGTCACGAACACTCTCTACAGTATTTCTTATGTTCCCAATTGTTCAAGCAACTACCCAGGACAAGCAACCCAGAGTTCCAGAAGGTGAGCTACCGTAATACATGCCATCTAAACCATCCTCATTGAAAAACAAGATTGTCCCGGCACATTTACAAACTCTCTACAGAATTAAGTTATAACTGGGGAAGACGGATAGGAGAAGGTGACCAGGGCAGCCGCAGAAGCAAGCAAGGGAGACTGAGCCACTCTGCTGACAGAAAGGTGCCGGAGAGAAGGATGGAGCTAGGAACTGCTCCACAGTATCTCCCAGGGCTTAGTAAAGGGAAGCAGGCTTTGTCCACTGATCTAAGAGTCACGGCCTATGCTCACGTTCACTGCCACCACTTTGTACGCCTCTTGGTTTTGAAGACTACTGTGTGAAGATACGAAACTTAAAAACCAGTTAAGACCTCGCATAATTACAGTGAACTTCCATTAAATTAAAGGTACTGGAACAGGATCCTTTTCTGATCCATGAGGCAGAGGCAGGTATAATGATTTAAGTTTACTCCTCGAGGTTTTTTATGCCAGCTAGTGTTCTTGTCAGTGGGATTTCACACTGAGAATGCTACAGTCGTAATGCTTTACATGTGCGTCCACGCAGTCTGCTAGCCTGGCTTTTACTTGCTACTGGGGTTTCCTTCCCTAGCCCTTACAAGTTTAAATCCTATGCTTCCACCTCAGATTTTATATTACAAAGCAATGTTCAAAGATTCACTAACCCAGATGTATCAAGTATGAGGTGCCAGGGATTTAAAAGCGAGGCCTTACCTATTGGCATCTGCACACTTGACTAGGATGGTGTCTACAACCGGCCGGAGGAGTCTCTGAAGTTTGATTCTTTCTGCCAGACTGTGGCAAGGAGTGTATACCAGCATGGCTCTCAATGTTTTCTGGGGAGAAAAAACCCCTGAAGGTCAGTTTAACCACATTCATAATGAATCAAAGAAAATGTCCTAAGCTGAGTGAATCTGGGAAAACAAACAAGTAATAACAGGAATGGATAACAAGTAATAACAAAACAGATAACCAGTAATAACAGGAATGGATAACCAGTAATAACAGGAATGGATAACCAGTAGTAACAGGAATGGATAACCAGTAATAACAGGAATGGATAACCAGAGCTGTTCGAAGCAAAGCAGTGGTGAGTGACCTACACCTCCACGGCCAGGCCTCCCACACCTCCACGGCCAGGCCTCCCACACCTCCACGGACAGGCCTCCCACACCTCCACGGACAGGCCTCCTCAGCTACTCTCAGTTCAGCCGGCACAGTTAAGTGTTCTAGGTGTGAAGGTTTTTGAGGTCACTGAATTCTGATCTAAACTTTCATGGCCACTCATGCTTCTTAACAGGGAGATTCACTAGACCCAACTGTTAAATTGTGAGCTAGAAAAAAAAAAGATCAGAAGAAATTAGCTTAGAGGCTGAAGTTTAAACAGGTTAGGTAAGAATTCATGCCAGTAAGACGGTTCAGCAGCCATTAGCACTTGTCACCAAACATGACAGACTTGGGTTTGATCCCCCAGAACCGACATGGAAGGAACTAAATGGTTTCTGCAAGTGGTCCTCTGATTTCCACACATGCATCCCATCCTTCGTCCTCTTTTTCCTTCCTGTCTATCCTAAGGCAGGGATTCTAATCTGGGGATGAGTGTCCGCTCCAGGGATCGTCGGGCAGTGCCTGAAGACATGCTTCACCATGACGGAGAGCGAGGAGGGTTTAAAACTGGAGGCCATCTAGTGGCTAGAAGCCACGGGGGCTCAACATCCTACAGGACAGCACCTCTGGTGTCCCCACCCCCTGGTAACTATCTGGCCAACCGCAACAGTGCTGAGACTGAGAAACAAGGTTCCAAAAAGATGGGTTCTCAGAATAGAAAATGTCAGTTTAGCCTTTCCATCACGCTATCCTGTGTGATTGTCTTCTTGATGGAAGACAAGTCACAGAGGTAAACAGAGACAATCTACATCTGCTACATGTGCTGGGATTACACATGGCATGGCCTCTGTGCCCATGTTGGGGACTGTCCTGATTTTGCTAACCTATGTGGTTAGCATCTTAACTGTGGCCAGGATTTGGTTATGTAAGGAGAAGTGAGCCATGTATCAGTGTGGACACACTTGTCTTTCCCTGTTTCTTGACGGGATGCAATGTGGCCAGCCTTTAGAAGTTTTTGCCACAGTGGACTATATGTTGGAATTGTGAGCCAGAACAAATCTTTCTCTCCTTAAGTTTCTTTTGCTGGAGTATTTTATTAGTGACAGGAAGAAACTGAGACATCATGGGGCCATTTTGTATAAGAAGCCTCTGAATTTTCTCACAATATTTACTGAGAATAAGCTGAGAATAATTTTTATTAGAAATACTTGTTAATGTTTCATGACATCAAAACCAACAAAAAACCCTCAAAGGAAAATTTCTAACACTACTGTTTTTGTTTCCTGAGATAGGTCCTCACATTACCAGGCTAGCCTTGGACCCCCTGTGTGAGGATCAACCTGACTCCTGATCCTCACCTTTCTCCCTTCAAGGGCTGGATTTATGGCACAGCATTACCACACAAGCCATCAAGAAGTTTTAACCTGGCCATATGTGATGCATTCAGTCAAGAAAATATATGAACAGCAAGACATTACTACCAGATGGCAGAAAAATAAACAGTGCATAAGAAATCGTGAGTCCAAGATGATGAGTACAAGGCCAGTAAAATCACACGGACACACAACACATAATGCTGCAATTTCTTAGAACTATGGGATAAAAAAAATGGATTTTCCTAAAGTTAAGGGAAAGAAGACTCATGTTTCTTATAACTGACACCTATGAAAGATGAAAGAAAACCCATAAAATATGGTCATGGGATCAAGTACTTACTAAAGCAGCAACATACACCTTGTAGACGGGGTCAGTGCAGACTATAGACAGGACGCTGCAGCACGCCTCCACCACATCCCCTGAGATGCTGGGCTGGGAGGACCCGCTGGCCGCTCCAGTACTCAAGCTGCCCCCACTGCCGCTTCCAGAATTTCCAGTGCTCTCCCCGTTTGCCAACAACAGGGCCCCACTAACATCGTGGGAAAGACGCCTAAGGGCCATCTCCCTTACGTTCCAGTTTCTAGAGAATAAGCAGCCAACGAGTTCCATTCCAAACACCTGAATCGAGCAAACACACGGTGATGAGAAATAAGTGAACCCACGCTATATTAACACGTTTCTGATGATTAAAGAAAAATGGCCACCTCGCAAGTCTTTACTATATCTGACAGATACTTGTAATTGTCAACGTTTTTCTAATGAATTATATACACATTCTTGTGTGGGCACAAGGGGACATATGGATATGTGTGGAGGGCGGGGGTCAACCTTAGGAGTTGTTCCCAGGAGGTGTCCACTTTTTTTTTTTTTTTTTTTGAGATGGGGCCTTCTATTAGGCTCAGCAATTAAGCTAGGCTGGCAGGCCACTGAGCCCCAGAGCTGGGATTGCAAGTACATCAACACACCCTGTTTTCTATAGGATGCTGGGCATTAAACTCAGACACCCATGCTTAAACACTTGACTCGCTGAACTATCCGCCTCGTGATGTTGAACTTAGTGTAAACATCCGGACTTAGTGTGGACATCTGATCAGCATAGTGCATTATAGCAATCCTCCTGTCTCAGCCTCCCAAGTAGCAGACTCTGGAGGTCATTCCATTCATACTCTCAGCCGTTCAAACTCTGCTCTCTGTCTCTGCTCCCTTTTCTCCCCTCAAGTTGATGGTCAACAGCCTGGGGAGTAATGTGGGCCCACACCCCCAGCTCCCTGACTGCCAAATTCATAGGATTTAGAAACTTCTGGGAATGTTGACTGAGGTCTTTCTAGATTATATTAACGGAGGCGGAGACCTATCCTAAATGTACTGAGCACCAGCTCATGGGCAGAATTAGGAGAAATGCGCTCATCTCCCTCTGCTTCCTGTTTGTGCATGCAACGTGACCAGCTAGATCCTGCTGCCATGCCTTCCCCGCCATGATTAGCTGTACCCTGTCAGTTGTAAGTTGAAACAAATCCTTCCCTCTATGGTTACTTCTTTTGGGTATTTGGTCACAAAAACAATAAAAATAAGACACGATAGTACTTAATTTGAAATGCTAGTTACTTCAACACTTAAAACACAACACATCTTTATACTCAAGTTTGATTGGTAATCATGCGAACTAACACTTAGAACACAACACACATTTACACTCAAGCTTGATTGGTAATCATGTAAAGAAACACTGAATAGTTTCAAGTAAAACTGAGGCTAAACTGTAACAACTAGGTTGCTTCATCTTCATATTTTGGTTTATGCTTAAAAACACTAACTCAGCAGTTAAGAGCACTGACTGCTCTTCCAGAGGTCCTGAGTGCAATTCCCAGTATGAATTGAATGGTGGCTCACAACCATCTGTAATGGGATCTGATGCCCTCTTCTGTTGTGCCTGAAGACAGCGACAGTGTGCTCACATATATAAAATCTTAAAACACTAAAACGAAGAGACAAAAAGAGAAAAAAAAACTATAAAGAACTCCATATTTATACATGATTAAACTACTTTATAGAGAAGGAAGCTAGGTTTTGTAAAAAAGCAAGGAAATATCATTAGGAATATCACTGGTGTGGAGGCTTCAAGTCAGAATATTTTTCTTAAGAGATAAAAGCCATAGAAATCTATGTTTTTTTAGCATGCTAGGAGTCACATGAGCAGAGTGTTTTCCTAAATGAGAAACAGCTGAGGGCAGGGGACAAACACAGGACATGACCAACACAATTCCCTGGGAATTAAAGAGCTACCTACCTGAATCCATGGCTCGGCTACATCTTTGTAAGCGGGAGGAATCTGTTGGGTTCCAAAGTGAGTAAGGTTGAAACTGCTTTCCTGATTCCTCCGCTGTGATCCAGCCACAGGCTGCGGCGGGGAGGACGGCTGCTGTACAGCTCGCAGGGAGGCAGGGGAATCCACGGGGCTTGATAACTCGTGGCTAAAATGAAAAATAACAAAACTTAACTGCAAAGTATAAACAGATGTAAGTCACTTTTTTTTTTATTGAGACCCGGTTCTCTGACTCAGGCTAGCCTTGAACTCATGATCCTCCAGCCTCAGCTCCGCCAAGACCTGGGATTAGAGGTGTGTACTACCATGAGAGCATGGAGAACATCATTTTAATTTTTTGTTAAACATATACAAATCAGATATTCAAAATTACTACCTGTAGAAGTCATGGGATCTCCATTTGGATCTACAAAGGGGGCATATTAAAGGCTCTCTATTTCTTCTACATTCTTCTGCCCCTGGAAAATATAAAGGAAAAATATCACGAAAATGTATAACGTTAAGTATTAAGTCCTAAGCATTCATAATGTTTAGTGTAGGACGCATATAAAGGAGTCTCATACAACCTTAAAGCTGGCCAATGTGGCAGAGTCAGCCCTGATGCTTGTACCTAGACAAATGCTACTCTGACTGGTGAGAACACTGCTGTGCTTAGTGTCTCTCAGAGTACCTTCCCCACTCCATTCTGTGGTTAGTCTTTCAGACTCAACCTCTGGAAAGCCCACTCAGGTCTTCCACCCTTTCTGTCCTCACAGATCTGGGCTGGGAGCTTTTAAGCCTGTTCCTTCCACTTCTACCTGCATCCCCATATATACACTGCTTCTGTCAATTTACACAGACCCTACAACCCAATCTGTGGAGCACTTTACACGGAGCTTAAGCAGGACTCCCTTCTGCTCTAATGTCCCCACAGTGTCATTTTCAGGGCAACCCTAAGTACAGCACTAAGCCGGAGTACAGGCAGGTTGAGCGCAGGGAGGCGGGGCCACCTACAGATGGACATGCAGTGGTGGTGCAGCTTGTTCCTGCAGCCATCTTCACACACTGTCAGGCTCTCCTCATCCAGCATGCCCAACAGGCAGATGGGACACATCTGCTCCTCTTCATCCTTGATGCTGGGAGGGAAGGAAGCAGAACACTAAGCACCCAAATCCAGAAGACTTCTCTGGAATATGCACCCATTAACCACAGATTCCTGTTGGACAACACCATGTGATCATGTAATAACTGTGAGGCAGTTCTTTTTCTTTTTTGAGACAGGGTTTCTCTGTGCAGCTCTGGGTGTCCTGGAAATCACTTTGGAGACCACGCTGGCCTCGAACTTGCAAAGATCCACCTGCCTCTGCCTCCTGAGCTGGGATTAAAGGTGTGTACCACCACCACCCGGCTGCTATTTCTGCTGTTAACACAGGAATTTAGAAGGAGGACCAGAGAACTGCATTCATAGACTGTTGGTGAACTAGGTTGTCCTTACTGTGAATGGAGAGGAACTACAACCCACGAAAGGACGTTCGTATCCCTGAAATGATCCCTCTGCCCAGAGCTGGGATTAGTGTGCCCAGCCATGGACAAATCATGGTGGCATAATGTTCATTGATTTGATAGATTATAACTATATATGTATCTGCGTACCACTAACACTCTAGATATATTCTTAATTTTACTGTTTAAGAAGTCATCATAAACATTAGTCTACTTTTTTGATATTTTAGAAGTCACAGGAATACAAAACAGTAAGCATCAAAAGGAAAGTTATTCAGTCAACATGTGGCCTATTTTATAAATAAAGTTTTATGGACAATGGTCACATCCATTCATTTTCATATATCAATGAAAACTACTTGAGCCTACTAGGGCATGACTGATGGTTATAATATGGACCCCATGACCCATAAACACTTAAAGAAAATGAAGCCAGCTGTAATAACAGACACTATTAGTGAACCATTATAATTCTGCCTAATCTTTTAATTTCATATATAAAATTGGTACATGTAAGCGATAGAACTCAAGTAAGGTTTCACTTATCAATACTTTCCATGGTATCCAGTAGCTTTCAGAGGTGTAACTTTAATGGTTATATGACATATTTATACATGGACATATGGGGGGGGGGGTCCAGCGTATAAGGCCCTTCTGTGTGCTCCAAGTTGGCCTGGAACTTGCTACTCAGCCCAAATGGCCCCAGACTCACTGCTGCCCTCTCTCAGCCTCCGGAATGCTGCGTGGATTACATGTGCGTGTCACCACGTCTGGCTACAGTGTGGGGATGCTTTAATCATTCATTTGTTGCTGGCTATTTAAACCTTTTTCTATATTTTCACTACACTATGCCACACATAAAACATACTGAAGATGGCACATTTCTTCAATGGGCCAGCTCTGGCTAGCGCCTGTTCTAGAACAAGATATGGAAATGTTTCAGAAAACTACCCTTCTGCCCAGAAAGACCGAACTACTTTACATACAGTGGAATGCCTTTCAAGAACAGAACTGTTGCATTACAAAAGCTCCCTTAGTTACATAAGTAAAATGTGCTATTTTCCCAGATATACGTATATTCATGTATATGGAGAAATATAAAATTTTTATGTTTGCTTTTAAATAAAAAATTCATAAATATGTTATTTTTATGATGTAAAAAAAGACAAGGTCCTGGATTCACTATGGCATCTCCACCCACGTATGCCATTATATTGTATTCCACCTCACCCTTTTCACCTTTCTCATCTCCACCTGGTATGATTTTTATTAAGCATTTTTCAAATTCTTAATAAATGGGCTCATTGACATGTTTACTAGCCTCTTCAATATTTTCTTTTATGAGCTAGTGATTGTGTCACATTTATTTAATTCCAGCATTCAGGAGACAGAGGCAGGCGGATCCCTAAGTTTGAGGTTGGCTTGAGTTCCAGGACAGCCAGGGCTACACTGAGAAACCTTGTCTCAAAAACAAAACAAAAGAAAAACAATAAAAAATTTCTTTTATGACTATTTTTTATGCATTTTTTTCTATACATTGAGGTCCTAGGATCACCTTTGCACTTTGTTTTTGGAAGGGTTTTATGTATTTTCAGTATGCTTTAATCTTGTTTATTTTTCATTTTTATTGCACGCATGTGAGTGTTTTGCCTGCATGTACATATATGTACCACATGCATGCCTGGTGCCTGTGGAGGCCAGAAGAGGGTGTCAGATCCCCTGGAACTGGAGTTATTACAAATGGTTGTTAGCTACCATGTGGTGCTGGGAATTCAACCTGGGTCCTCTGGAATAGCAGTCGGTGCTTGCAACTGCTGACACCTCTGGAGCCTCTATTTCTATTTTCTACTTTTTTGAGATATCATTTGAAACTTTTATAAAATTAGACCTGAGATGAATGTCCCTTTAGGTTTTCTTTTTATTATTTAGTTTTTCTATAAAAATATGTGATTACGTGGAACATAAACTTACACGATTTTGATATATTATAACGACAAACTCTGTGCCTACACTGCTGATGTAGCAATGCACCCGGAAACCTCAGATCCCAGCCCATATCAAGAGTGTCTCCTTGCTCACCTCAGAAACTTCTGATTTAAGCTATTTAGCTTTAAACATTTTTTTTTCTTTCTTCAACAAAAAGGAGAAAGTAAATTTGGTTTCTGAAGCTTGATAAAGAGAGACCAACTTCCCCACGGTCCCCCACCCCAGCTGTGCTTATTTAGGAATAGAAAGAAACCTGGGATAGGAGTCCAGACGCCCACACTCTGGTTACACTATGACTTACACAAGTTACACTGCCTCTCTGGCTTCATCCACATCTAAGAAAGCCAGAAAATCTTTCATTTCACAAATATTTGTGTTTTCCACAGATGAAAATAAAATCTCTCTTTCACTCCACGGGCCCTCAGCAGCACTTCCGTCTGCTTCGTTAATTCTGAGGCAGTTATGAACTTAAGGGTCTGTGACGGGATGCAGATGAGGTCTCACAGACAGTGCTTCTCAAACCAGGGAGCCGAGAACGGCCTTTCTGCTTTCTGCTGTAACTGAACCTTCTCATTTTTATACCAAAAGGGAAGTGCCACAGAACAGAAAGAAAAGTCCCGTTACAGTGCGGATAATAGTCTCCACAGAACCAGAGACTTGAAGACACCCACACTTATTCTTTTAGGCTGCATTTTGCATCCTTCAGAGCTTGTCTCTGACATCTTTCCAGCCACTGTGCTATGGAGTCTGTGAAGCACTGTAGACTATAAGGAGTGAAGGAGTGACTGTGAATGACGGCGAATCTCTTCTCCTATGACTGACCTGCCTACTTAGAGAACGCGCAGCTTCTCCCAGGTAAAGACTCCGAAAACAGCTATGAAGGGAGGACTGATGTTATACAATATAAGAATCCTATACTTGAAAGTGATTTTGGAAAACCACTTTGCTTTGTATATGGTTTATTTATAAAAGAATTATAGATGTTTCCTTCTACTTTACAGTGCCTCAGTTTCATTATCTGTGGGACAGTGACAAAACCTACCTAACATAAGAACAGAAGGAAACAGTGCTATCAGGGGCCTGGCTACAGTAATGTCTGACAAACCAGCCTCTCAGTAATTTATAAGCTGCCACCTGCTTTCTCACAAGACTGGACACTATGCTAATTTCTAATACATCATTTCGAATGCTGTACTGTGAAAAGCAAATGTCTTCATGTTTACCTTTGGTTTAAACACGAAAAGCCAAGATTCAATAATTACATCCTGTATAGCAATTTAGTAAGTAAAATAAAAAAAAAGTATGATGTGGCAGTAGGTCAGTGCTCAGCTCTGTGACAAGTACAAACCTGTTCTCTGAGCTAGATGTGGATGTGCTGGACGATGACAATGTGTGACAATTTGACATGCGTGAGACAAACTTCTGGATGGTGTTCCGAGATGGAGCTTTGATTCTCGAGCTACGCCTACTGTGGTATTTCTGGAACAAACTCTCAACCTAACATTGGAAAGAGACAGTGTCAATGATATGGATGCCATAATTATGCATATGAAGAGGTGAATTATTCATCTTTATTTGCATAAAGTTTGCATAGAGCTGATTTAAGAGGTTCAAACGTAAGACTGTAGTTTACTAAGACAACGAGTTTTACAGCAGGGCAGTGTTTACTGCCTTTTACAGTTTAGGAAAAAGAAAACCAAACCATTTGTCACTCAGTAAATCACCAAAGAACCTTTAAAGGCATCAGATAATCCTTATGTAGCTTCACATGCCCAACAAGGCCACTGTCTATTTAAATTCAGTGCTCTTGGTAAAATTCAACATGTACCATACAAGTCTGTTGCCAATTTTACCCTAGAGTTGTATATTAAAAAATTACCTCGAAATTTTTTAAAGTTTTTCTCCATAACATGGGGTCAGAGGGTTCTAGCTGAAACACCCGGAGCATGACAAACAAGAGGTGAATACAGAATGTCCCACGCCCACAGCTGCAATTCTGTGGAAGAGAAAGAAAACCGTTGTGAACCAATCTGTGAGGATGGTTCTATCTGCCCTGCTCTGCCATTTCAAGTCTATTTTTATTAAAGTTTCTACTAGCATTATTCATCATCCTCACATAAAGACAGATATTTCCATGTATTAATCTATTTTCAATGAATGTATTTGATCGATTAATTCTATTCACGGTACTAAGATGCAGTAAAAACATCAGACAGCCTAGATGCATTTTAAACTCACTTTAATTTACTAAACAGAACGAACTCATCTTAGGTAAGGACCTTATAAAACTGAGAGCCATGAAGACGCATGCCTGTGACTCTAGTAATTGCAGAGCTGACACAGGAGGATCACTGTGAATTTAGGGCAGGTCTAGGCTACAACGTGAATCTGAAGCAAGCTAGACGCATAGTAAGACTGTTGCAAAATGAAAACAAAAGCAAAAACCACAAATAGGACAACTGACCGACAGACACCTCCAGGACGGAGTGACACCTGTACAGTGAAAACCACACACAAGAAGAAGAAAAACCAGTTCCTAGGACTCAGGCTAAAAATGGTGCCATATACCAACTAAATACAACAGAGTGTCAGACACTACCTGTGGGCCGATAAACACCCGGTATTTATTGTCTGGGCTGTCTCCTCCAATCAGGAAAGAGTTGGGTCCTATCTGCTGCAGGAGGTACAGCCTGGCCCTCATCACTTTGTTCACGCGGCGGCTCGTCTCCTCCGGGCTGTATGGCGAGAAGCCATCTGGTGATGGGGCTCTTCGGGGTGGTGTGATTCTGCCACTCTGGAACTTCACAACATTGTTTTTTTATTAGGTAAATCCCGCACTTCTTAATAAGAAATTAACAGTCAAAAACAGGTCATGCCAGAAAGTCATGTGGCAGACTACATTCCTAGATAAGAAACACTTCACGTATGAAGTAAAATGCTGTTACCTGACACTCTTGTTTTAGAAGAATCTCAGTCATCCCTAGAGGAGATGATAAATCTTTGCCTGAGGGACAACCATATGGTCATTTTATAAACTACTCCATGAGCTTGGGTCTTCTAAAGTACTGTGCAAGCTACAAGCACATAGCTAAAGGCATAAGAAGCAGTCATATGCAGGTGAAGTACCATTTCTTGCAGTGAATGTAAACAAGCCATCTCTGTCTGGGCTTCTAGCTCCCGTGATGGGATTCACAACTGCTGCCGTGGACTCTTCTTCCTTTAAAACACTCCCTGGAGGCTGACCAAAACCTTCTGAAACAAGCATCATGCTCACTGAGCTGTTCCCTTCCTCCAGAACTTGGTCTTGTCACCAGCACCTAGTAGGGCTTATGGTTGGTGGAGATGCCTGGACTGAACAGTTGCAACGTAATAAACAGTACCAAACTATAAAGCTTCCCAGAACCCTCTGGTAGTGTGCAGCTGCCATGGGAAATGAACAGTGTAACAGTTTCTGAAAATGTTCAATTTCCACCCAGGAATCCCACCCCTAGGTATGAACTCAAGAGAAATGGAAACATATCCACACACGAACTTGTATGTGAATATTCACAGCACTATCCCTCATAGTAGCCTGAGGAAGAAGCAGCCCATTGGATGAATGGATTAACAGAATGTGGCATACGGTTACACAGAAGAATATGCAACGGGTGAAAAGAAGCCTGATGCGTACTGTGACATGACCTAAGTCAAAGGTGCCTGCCATGGAATGCCATCCGTAAAGGCAGATACACAGGCAAAAGAGGCTAGTGATTGCCTGGGGATAGTGAAGGGGCTAGGGTTAACAGAGAAACTGTAGATCAGGATTTATTTGAACAAAGAATGATCCCATGGAGTGGGCAGTACTCAAAATCTGGAGTTTCAGAGAGATGACTTAGCCATGTCCAGCCAGCCTGTGTAGGCTGAACACAAAGCAAGGTGAAGCAATTGCTGGACTGGCTACAATGAGCTTTGGCCACACGTGGGTGTGTATGATAGGTGCACCCTAGCTCTATAACAAATAGGCTGTCTGTCTGTGGTTGATGAAAACTCAGTCTGATTTCCAAGTATAGAAACAACTTCAGCCTAATGGTGCCTAGCTCATCCTTACTGTGGTTTAAACGTGGTTTGGGGCAAGGGGCACAGGAAAGTACAATTCTGTTTATACATTCAGGGTCATCCTTCCCTTTGGTGCCTCATGAAATCAAGATACAAATGGAGGCCTAAGAGCTCGCATGCAGCAGCATCTGTTCTGGTCCAGCAGCCTCCACTGCTGGCACTTTGCAAAGGAGACACTGCAGGCTAAGCAGAGGCCATCAGGTGCAGGACAAGCTCCTGTCCCCAGTTTTCAAATGTATGAGCCGGTCCCAGTTACAGTGCAGTCACTAGTGCTAGTGATCATAGTCTACTTTGGGTGGATTTATGTGCTTTAACAACAGCCAGGGAGACTTAAGGGTTTCCTTGTGCTCCCCACAGTCCATCTACTCACTCACTCACTCACTCACTCACTCACTCACTCACTCACTCACTCCACTCACTCACTCACTCACTCTTCAAATGTACGAAGTGCTGAGATGTAAATTTCCACCACTAGAGTCTCTACTGCCCCGCGCCATCTTATCTCTCTCATGTCTGATTTAACAGCTCTCTGGTCTGCTTTGATATGTGTTGATTTAAGTACGCATACTTCTCTATGATACTATAGGTGCCTATCACACACACCCCAATTTGAGCCCAAAACTCAAACAGCACTCTCTATTTTCTTTACATCGATTTGCTTTTATTTTATGTGTGTAAGAAGTCTACCTACATGCACGATGTGCAACGTGTATGTGCAATGTCCACAAGACCAGAAGAGGGCGTCAGGTTCCCCAACAGTGGCCTGACATGCGGCTGTGAGCCACCTTGTGGGAGCTGGGCAGAGCAGCAGGCGCTCTTAACTACTGAGCAACGGAGGCAGGTGCTCCAGGCAGGTGCGCCGCCGTGGTGAGTGTGAAAGAACTGTATCTCCTTTTTCTTACTGGCATGTTAAATCCACCGGGTACACTTTACGCCCTGAATGGATCCCATGAATGATTTCCCTTCAGCATACACTTGGTCATCTAGAAAATGTTAGTTTACTAAGTAACACAGATATACTTAATCACGCAATGTTAAAAAAAAATTATCATCATCTGACTCAGAAAGGTCTAAATATTGAGAAACAGTCAAGCACAGTGGGACTTGTTTTCTAAAATTTACATTTTTGCTTTGGAACCATAAACCTTATCAGTGGTTAAAAACACTTTATTTTCTTTGAAGAGACAGTTTCATTTAGTTTGCTTTAGGGGAAAAATATCTGCTAAATACATGTCTAAACAACCATACTTTGTTGGTCAATTTTTTCAATTAATGGTTTTGTTCCATGAAAACAGGATGCGACTCCAACAACTGCATATGACTGCTTTTCCCTGGGATGGTGACCACATCTTAGGGTATAGTAGAAGTGCTTTATGTAGTATCCCATTTCATCAAGTACCACAGGATTAATATTTAATACACACTGAGATTTAAAAACATAATTCCTATTTGTTCACAAAGGCATTCTTAAGTCAAAGTAGCCGTCTTCATTCCCAGACCATATATGGCAATGAAGACCACAGATTCTCTGAGATGGGGTAATGCAGGGGAACAGGAGATATGAAAACACACAATGAATATATGCTAATAGAGGGAAACCCCAATTCTGATGTCGTAGTATACTGTTAATTGGGGCGAGAGAACCAGCAACTTCATCAGTTACTCGTGCACTGAGCAAGGCAGACAAAACACTGGGTTTTGTATAAAACTATTTTTGACCAGACAGACTCCACAGAGCATCTCACAGGCCTAGTTTTGACCTGACAAACAGAGCATCTTGCGGGTTCCTAGGACCCAAGATCCTCACAGGTCACTTCAGATCACACTCTGGAAGCCGGTGCTCTGTGGCACAGCTGGGCAACCCTTTCTGTGTTGTGAATGAGACAAAGATGACAGACGTGAACAGACTGGGTTTGAATCTTAACTTACAGGCACCGGGGACACTCGTTTCCGTCTCACTCCTGGGGACTCCGGCTTCACTGAGCGCCCTGACGGGGAGCTGCCAGGAGACGGGCTACGTCGACCCTTGGGGGCTGGAGCAGCAGAGCCTGCCTGGCCCTCTCCTTGGGGCTCAGCTGCCAAGTTATTCATTTCAGATCCATCTCCTTTAATAGGGATTGGTTTCACCACCTGAACCGAAAATAGTTCAATATTTTGCTTACTTTAAAATATACAAGAAGCACATTTGAACATCACAGACTGGAAAATGAATTGAGCTTTTATACAATATTAATACAAATATACCAGGTAACAGGTCGCACTTTATTTGGTATTACTCTATGTCACTGGTGTTGGACGACTATTTTACTTACACCAATGTCGTTTAGCTTGTGTTTATATTAAGGTTACCATACAAAATTACAGAAAAACTGCCTGCTATTTATTGTATTCTCTAGCTCATTTGATATTCAGAATCAACGTAAATTAGGAGACAAATGCAGAAAAATTAGCACCTCAAGAATTATTCAACGAAACTGAAGAACTATTCCTTTGTATTTGGAAAAATGTAGGTCATAAAAACAGTAATAATAGGTATTAAGTAGTCAAATACAGTTTGATCATGGTATACTATCATAAAAAATGTTATTTTACAATATCTTTAAGGTGTAGCTCAAGAAGGCAGGGAAGGGCTAGCAGCACAGCCCAGTGTACAGAGGTTTCTCAGCATGTATGGGGCCTTAGGTTCAAGTCTCAGGACCAAGGGGAAAAAGAGATTAAGGGCTTAGGAAAAGCCAGGGAAGCTTCAAGCTTAAAGACCAACTTCTTAAACTGGAAACATGCAATTGACACAACTGCTGCTGTTACTGCCATATTTAAATACAGGCCTCTTGGACCAAACCTGGGCACTGCACCCTGAGTATAGTGAGGTCTACACCGTGCACTCCCGCACCTCCTCCTTTGTACACACAATTCCACCTGAGAAACGCTCACCCATCCCTTCAGTTCAGTTACAACCCTACTGTTCATGAACCCTCCGTCAATGCAACCTACAGTCTTTAGAGATTTTTGTAGGTTAAAAAAGGGTTATCTTTATTATTTATGGGGGATGTGTACATGGGCGCAAGGACCTGAGGATGACAGGGCAGTGATCCCACTGGAGCTACAGTTACAGGTGTGAGCCACCAGATGTGGGGGCCAGGAACTTCTCAGTCCCGTCGCAAGAACAGATAACATGCTCTTTAACCGCTGAGCCATGTCTCCACCTCCTAAAATCTTTTTTGGAACTGCGTTTATTTCTTTATTTGTGTGTGAAGTCAGAGTGTACCTTGTATGAATTGGTTCTCTCCTTCCACTGTGTGGACCAAACACTGACAGTTTGACCTGGCGAGAGCCTTTTAGCCACCGAGCCATCTTACTGGCTCAGCCTACATTCTTCATCTGTTCTAACTCTTTATTGCTTGTCTGTCTGGCCCACACATCTGGTACCTGCCCATTAACAGCTTTGTGTTATTTTACACATTGCTTTTACTTACTCTGTATAAGCCTCAATTTCCTGATTGGAGATATTTTTTTATTTAGTGTTCTAAGAAGATTTTAAAGGCAACTGAATAAAAACAATAAAAATAAACGTAATTAGACCTTCCAAGGACACAGCAAACTTCCTAAGGATAATCTGGAATCTGTAAGCCACAGAGCAGGATGGGCAACTGTGCTCAAGGATTATACGTTTTGTTACTTATTCTACAGATTCCTTCGCTCTTTCCTCCTGCCCCACATACATACACAAGGTATTTAAGTATTTACCAGAAAGTAGACAGTGGGAAAAAATTAGTTTTAAACAATATAACATTAATGTGGTTGGCAATGACATACATCACTACAGAATAACTCCAGCTCCAGGAGCCTGGAAAGGAGCACGCTCTAAGCTCTGATGGAGCACGTTCTAAGCTCCGATGATTTTCACTGCTCAGCTCTCTACACTGACAAAGCAGAAACAAGCCCCTCTTCACTGCCACCTCTAAAAGTGTTTCAGCAAAGTTTCTAAGCTTAGTCCTTGATTTCTCCATCCTTTGCAAAGAAAGAAATGGTGAAGAACCCCACCACATGTGGGTATACACAGACAACATGCAATCAAGACACTAAGACAGAGAATAAAATCTCAAAGCTGAAATTTATTTTGTATTTAGTCGATTAAAACTTAAATATGCCCGTGGGATGAGGAAGAAGGGCAGAAGACTATGTGGCAGGGTTGAGTCAGGAGCTGGCTGGCATATAATGAATCTTATCAATGCTATCTCTATTTCAAAAGAAAAACATAAACCAAGTGTTTTCAGGAGACTGGCGGCAGGCCTCTTCCTTTGTCTGGATGCAGAAGCACATTTCACAACTGCATCTTCAACTGTTTGAGCGGAAATCATAGCTCAGGATACAAGAGCCTTTCCCTTCTTAACCTAGCTACTCTTGTGACTCCATAAATCTTATTTTTAGCCCCAAGTCTATTTAATTTGATTTCCCTCTCTTCCCTGAAAGATTTCTGGAAATACGATTCTTAGACCTTATTAGACATAAAGCATCTCAAATAAATTGGAATTTTTATTCAGAAATTATAGTATTCAAGATTAACCTATTCAAGAGCACAGACCCTGACATTAGAGGGCAGTGCTGCTTTAAGCACAGCACCAATCACATTCCTACTGTGGTTTAAGTTGTTTAATGAGCAGAGTTTTAATTATGACTTATTTCAGGGAAACAGGAAGCTGGGCTTCTCACTTCCTCTGCTTCCGTCCCCGGAGCTGGCACCCACACTCACCACAGGGCCTCTCCTGTTCCGCCTTTCCAGCCACTCGTGCTTCCAGGCAGGCATGCAGGTCGCCTTGAGCTTCTCCCTGATCATTCGCTCCTCTGGGCGATCCTCCATCTTGTGCAGTCCTTTGAGGGTTTCTTTATTCTCCATCTCGCGACTAAAGTTACGGGAGAAATAAGGACAAAGAGAAACGTCAGGTACAAGAAATAATTTCTAAGCACAGGTAAACAACTGTTTTACACTGGTTACAGGTGCCTGAAAAGACAGCTACAAACCCCACAGAAAGACAGAGGTGAGGTACAGAAACAGTGTGCATTATGAAGTCTGTGTTTAGCCCGGCATTGTCTGCGACCACCGATTTTAACAGTATCTCTAAAAAGAGGAGGTTCTACTTAGAAGCTGTAGGCTTCCTAATAATATACAATGCAGGTCCTTTCCTAGAAGTTACCAGAACGAATCCAAAGCATTAGCTTCAGCAAGGACTGCCCACTACATCAATATTATAATATACAAGAAACAAATATTTGGGAAGCTCCTTCCTACCCGTATTCCAGAATTTCTAACTATTCATGCCAATATCCTGAAATAACTTTTTGCTGCCTGAATGATCAAGTCTGCATGTCCCCAGAACAAGACTACGGTGAAGCCCTTGGTATATATACTTCATAGCTAGAGAGGAAACGACTTGCTACAAATAATTTGATCTCCACTTCATAATGATGAGTTGCCAGAAGTAAGATAATCTTTAAGTGAGGGACTTCGGGGAGCTAATTAGACAAACTCTAATAGGTAAAAGCACCCTCTCTGGATGACCACTAATTTCAAAGTGTACCCATCTCCACTGGAGTGCGTGCACACATATGCACGGACAGACTTCAAAGCCTGGCTCCCAGGGAGGGCTAAGCACCCGTATTCTGGGAAAATACCAAGTTTTAGAATTCTAGGCTAACTTCAGTAGCTATTTTTGGAAAGTCAGTAAAGCTAGAGAATAATGATTTTTGTACCCCGACAGGAAAGGGAAGCACTCGTAGAAATACCAGAGACGACGGCCTTGAACTCACTAAATGTTGCCTTCGAACTTGTTGGGGAATTTTCCAGTTAATCATCAGTTAGAAGCAGCGGCTTTATTAAAACAAAGACAAAAAACAAAACAAAACAAAAACCCAAGGTGCATAGGACCAGAGAGGGCATGCTTATCTGACTCCAGTGAAATACCAATAGTGTGGTGCACAAAAGCACACAGCAAGCACACTGTCGGAAATGGCTAGACGCGTCTGAATCTTGCAAATGGGCAGTCACAGGCTACAAATCAAATATACTGATACTCAAAAAAAAAAAAGGTTCCAAAGAAAGAAGGAATGCAGAATGGAAAGGTTGTTTTAAATGATGGTTCATTTACTTAGCAGTATTTGGCCGTTTCCATGCTGTAAATACACATTATGTATTGTGTATTGATGTAAATATACATTATGTATTGTGTTGTTATGATGGTGGCGATGAAGTCACTGTCAGATAAGAGAGGATGTAAGAAAGGCAGACAGGAGGTAAAGGGAGAAGACAGGACAATGTGGGTGCTTATCTCCTCTGAACTGCTCCCAGCCTGAAGGAGGCTCCCTTCAAACTCCAAGCAAGGAACGCTTAGCAAGGCTCTGGAAGGAAACAAATGGAGGACTCGGGAAACCCCTCAGCTTAGAAGAGTCACAAGGTTCCAGGCTACAGTCACAACTGCTGGGGGGAGGGAGGCTCAGGTGTGGCAGGGTCTCTGGAGCTGGCTTCTTCTCACTGCTGCCCTAGTCTCCCAGGCTCCAGGACACATGGCTCCGGGTGTCCTGGACAGGCTATGTCCCATCTGACTTCTCACTGAATTCACTTCCACACAACCATTCAGAGACTGTGTCAGCTCACCCTTTCACAGCTATTTATTTCTCCTTCAAAGTGATCACTGCAGCTTACAAACATGTCTCCTCCTCTCGGCAACTGCAAACTCTACTGGAGACAACTGTTTGCTCCCGGAGCCTTGATAAGTAAGTAAGTGTTCCCTGCTTGGAGTTTTAAGGGAGCCTCCTTCAGGCTGGGAGCAGATCAGAGGAGATAGGTACCCACAGTCTACTTCCCAATCCTCTCCTGTCTTCCCTGCGTGTTACCTCCTGTCTGCACACGGAGGTGCATGCTTCATCTATCTATCCACTGTGCATCCAAGCCCAGGTAGTATGGAGTGACTGCTGCCACAGAGGACATGAGTTACCTTTTACTAATATCTTCAGCTGTCCCAAGGACTTTCCTACTGCTTTATCCCTGAATGACTTGCATGTCATTTGACATTTTTATCACTCTGTACTTGTGATTACGTCTGGAACTTTGATTATTATTTATTGAGAGAATTCATCATTCCTAAATTAACCTATAAATATAAACAAAGCGTTTTAGTCTTCTCATAGTTATTTTGTATAATTAATCTTAAAATGTGCATTTTTACACTATGTCATCTGAAATCTGAATGGCTTTGAGCAATGAAATGTAATTTTTTAGGTGACTTTTTTCCTTCAGATTATAAAATGGTCTAACTTGCAAACGCTGAGGTCTCAGAAAAAAAAAATCAAAAGAAAACATGCAGCACATCCCATTTTTCATGCCACAAAAACAAACATACAAACCAACCAACCAACAAACGAACAAAAGCAAAAACCCTAATTGTTTCCGCTGTCTCTGAAGTGGGAACCAGGAAACAAGTCTTCCTCACATGCGTGCACTGTTTCCTCAGCCTAGCTTGTCCTCCATCCATGGACGGCAGAGTCTCTAGCTGTCAGGCATGTGTGTGTCCAAGGAGTACTACAGCTACAGCAGAGTGCAAGCTTCCTTTTTTAACCAAAGCTACTATAACCAGAAAGCCTTGACGCCACTAGGAACTTCTAGTGGCTGGTTAGCCACAGCAGGTGTGAGTATGTGTGTGGGGTGGGGGTAGTGCACCATGGCTTTTATTACCTAGAAACATACTTGCTTTTAGCTAAAATAGTTTATACATGTCTGACCTTTCTTGTTAACTGATTCTAGTAAAGCCAGAATACTTCTGGGGGAAACTACTTGAAGACTTAGAACAGGAACTAGGAAGGATTGAGTGGGGTGAGTCTGAAAGGCAAACACTGACAGACACTAATAGACAGGTCTGTTTCTGTTGACCTGGGGTGCATGAGGCTCACTGGACATTTTACGCTTGACCTAGAACTTTAAAACCCTTCCTCAGCCTAATGTTAGGTTTCTAATCCCTGGCTCTTTCTACACCTATGGAGTACAGCTGTTAAACTCTAGGGGCTTCAAGAGCCACCCTTCCGTCTGGCAAGAGGTCATTTTTATATTATTATAAAGCGTCTAAGTTTATCAGTTCCATAAACTAGCTCCCCTCCTAGAGTGACACACATGCCAGGCACACCCTGTTCTGACAGCAAGGTGCTTCCTTCTTTAGAACATCAACAATTCATACATGTCTTTGCAGAGAGTACACACACACACACACACACACACACACACACACACGCACGCTAGCTGCAAAGTTTCCTATCCTCACATGTCTTTAGTACAAAGTTCCCTATCGGCATTCTGTAGTTACTAGCCATTCTACCCTAGCAGGCTACACATCCACCGTAATATGATCTAAAATTGAGGAGCTAAATTCCCACTTTCCTCACAGCACTGAGAGACCTTACAGGATGGGCTGCACTGTCAGCACTTTCCTACGGGCAGAGCCAAGAATGCTGGGCTTGATATACGGTACCTTTTAGAGAGGCATGTGTGTGTGGGGGGGGTAGAGGGATGGGGATGGGGCAATCCCCAGGAGCTTTCTCTCTTTCTGTTGTGTACTGAACACATCCTGTAGTCCATAGCTGGCCAGTCCAATAGTAAGTGTGCCTTGGTTCAAAGACACTTTATACTGACATGGTACTGGGTCTCTTGGTGTTTGAAAGTAGGATATGTGAAAAGTGTCACTGCGTAAAGAATGGGATCAGAATAACAAAGAAGAAACAAAGTGAAATGAAACGGTAGACACAGACAGAATAAAGAAGTCAGAACTCGAGGAGGAGCAACAAAAGCAGGCACAGGGGTTGTACTGGGTCCCTCTGCAGCTATTAGACAATTAGTGCTAGCCTAATACTGTCTCAAGTGACAAGCTATAACTCCCCAAGGGCCACAGGCATGTCTCAGTGATGGAAGCATTTTCACGATTCTTTAACCAGCTAACCCAAGATTTCAATGTTATTTATTAAGAGGGTTTTTCATTATTCCTAAATTAATCTACAAATATAAACCATCTAGTCTGGAATGAAACACCCGAACACACTCTAGTCCCTGGGAAAATCCACAAAAGCCAGGCTCAGATTTCAGCTTTGCACAACAAAGACACAAATACAAGGCTCTCAAGGACACTCAAAACCCTACCAGTTTTTTAAAAGTAGACAGGCTATATAGAGTAGAAAGAGTTAAATGTGGGCTGCAGGATGGCTCAGCAGGCAGCCTGATTTTATAAACCAGGCTTGGGGCAGAACTGCACCTGGGAGGCTGAAGCAGGAAGATTCCAAGCTCCAGGCTAGCCTGGGCTACATTAATAACACATCTCTCTTTTTTAGCGACACCCATTTTATTAGCAGAATTTGAGAAGTACACAAATTCTGCCTGTGATTAGAGTGATCCTGTGTGGCATGAGCTACTACAGTGTCCAGTAACAACCTTCCTGGTCAGCACAGGTCATTATATGGGTAGGTACTACTTTAACAGTGTAGACTCTGGGTAGCTGTACTAAGGAGACTCTTGATGCCCGTGGAGTCCAGAAGAGAAGATGTGGAAAAAGACCCTGGTTATGTGAGACACAGATGGCTCCCAGACATGCAAGCACTCACTCCAAGAATTCATACACTAACTGCACGTATGACTGCCAAGGAGCGAGGGGACAAGGGAGGAAATGTCTGTCCACCGAGAGCCTGGGACCCAGGGAAAGGGCCAAAAAAGAATGCAGTGAGTGGTGGATGAGTGAGGGCCCCTCACTCAGCACCGGGCACAGCATGAGCTGCACGGGTTGAGTGGGAAGCTGTGTGTGCAGAATGTCCCTATGTTAAAACAAAACCTGCTTAGCTGCAACCTCAGTCTTTTCGATCGGTGACAGAAAGCAGTGAGTACTCACAGGTACTCATAGGTCTACTAAACTAGACGTGAACACGTGCAGACAGAAAAACAAAAACAAAACCCAAAACTCTGTGTTTCAGTATTGGGACAGCTGTGTTTTCTCCAGGTGGACTGTCGCTGGCCGACAGCTGGCCTCCTCCTGAGCAGGAAGAACCACGGTGAAGGGGTGAAGGGCAGCCCTTCCACCTCCGCCCAAGGCAACACTCAAGTCTGCACGGGCCGTGGGTACACGTAAGGGCTCCAACTACCAAAGCCAGTTCTCAGGAGGTTTTTATTTTTATTTTTATTTTTTTATTCTAGGTTATTCAGAAACACTCAGCCTTAGAGCTTAACCAGATGATGCCCAAATGATGCCCATCTACAAGAAGAAACAAGCTTGCTTTTCCCAGGTTGGATAAACATTCTCTTAGTACAACAATAAAAAGAAAAAAAAATCTATTCCCTGTTTTCCTTTCTTCCAGAGACAGTGCCACTCTGTGGCCTTGGCTACATCTCCAGTGAGCCTCAGTTTGCAGTGTGGCTATGTATCACTTGGCTAACTTTTGCATTTCTGTACCATGTTTCACATTGCAAAAACCCTGCAACGGCTGCTGAAGGTTACTTTTCATTTTAAAATCACATTAGATAATACTTCAATAGAAACTAATCTGTGAATCCAAGTAAATGAGTTTATACCATGTAAGTATATGACTGTTTGGAATATATTATAAATGTAAATCAATCAAAATAGCATGGTGGAGCTAGCTGTAGTGGTTGCTATACACCTCTAATCCCAGCACTGAGAACACTGAGACAGGAGGATGACAAGTTTGAGGTCAGCATGGTCTGCATAGCAAAACAGCCACACTGCAAACTGAGGCTCACTGACTGACCCAGGAAATGGTACTTGGGACCGGGTTCTTTCCTGTCCTCTGTGAGCAAACCTTATAGCAACAGAGACCATGACCGTCATTTCTAGTCAACAGACCTAGGGAAATAACAGGTGTGATGAGCACAGTCTGACAACCTGGGACTTCACCGCAGATTAGTGCCTGAGGGGACATGTGAACAATTTCAAAGAGAACCAGAGAACACCCAAAGGTCTTCCTACTTCTAAATGAGGACTCTCGGTAAGACTGTTTGAAAAGCCACCGTGCACATTTAATAACAGGGATTTAAAAATGTCAGACAGCTACTCAGCATAAGCTACTTTTCAAATTAACTGTGTGAGTGCTGGCACGTACACACGTGTGCATGTGTGTATGACTGCCAGCATGTGCACATATGTATACCTGTGTATGAGTGCCAGCATGTACGAATATGTGTGTATAAGTGCCAGCATGTATGTGTGTGCATGTATGAGTGCCAGCATGTACCCTTGTGTGTATGCGTGTGAGTGCCAGCATGTATGCCTGTGTACATGTGTATTTGTATTCGCATGTGCACGCGTGTACCTGTGGCAGCATGTGTATACCCTGCACATGTGAAAGCTGCAGTGAATGGCTCTGGAGTCAGGTCTTCCACCTCGGTGGTGAGGCAGGTCTCTCTTGTTCCAGTCACTTTCCTCTACTCTAGCAGGCTGGCTGGCCTACAGCTCCTGGCTGCTTCTCTCGTCCCCACCTTCTATCTTGCCCGCCACAGGACTTCTGGGATTAGAGATTCAGACAGCTTTATCTGGCTTTTACATGAATTCCAGGAATTGAAGTCAGGTGGTCAAGGCTTCTGTGGCAAGCATCATAAGTGCTGATCCATTTCTCCGATATTAGTTTTTAAAAAGTGAATAGTTCTATATGGCTTCCCCCTGCCCTCCATGCTTGTCAATCTCCTGTGACTTCTGAAGTCTATGACATTAACTATATGCCCAAGTCCTTCTAAAATCTTTTTACATTTAGTGTGTGTGTGTGTACACTCGCACATGCACAGAGATGGGAGTTGGTTCTCTTTGTGCACATGTGGGTTCAGGGACTGAACTGAGGGTTCTGTCAGGCTTCCTAGCAAGTACCTTTACTCACTGAGCTCTTGCTGGGATCTAGAAGACAGACAACTGCATTTAATTACACATTTATTAAAAATAAGTTGAATCCTTTCTCACACATCAAGGGAATCATCTTTGCCACAGTACTTCTCGATGCTTTTCTGCAGGGATTTGGAAAAGCTATTGGGTTAAACACAAATAACCTTCCTCGTGCCCAAAGTCTTCTAAGGAGCTTAGGATCAATAGTCTTGTTTCCTATTTGCACCAACAAACACCCATGAAAGCTTGTATTCTTTTGATATTCACTGCTAAAAATTCCAGTGTTTATATTTTTCTTGGCTGTGTCCTTGATACTTGATAAAGGACCGTTCGTTAGAAGCCTTGGGGAGGGAGGAGAATGGGATGCTGTGCGCATCCTTTTCCTTAGTGAGCAAGGAAAAGGATGCTCTTTTTTTAAAAAACAGTGTTTGGCTGTCTATTTCCTCTCAAGAACTCCGTCCCTTTGTGCTATCTGACACATCCAGGCCTGGGACAGTCCACCAGACAGTGGTGGCCAAGCCTAATGAGATCTCACACTTCAGAAGAAAAGTAGGCTGGATCTCTACCACTTGTGTGGTGCAGGTCTTAGCAAAGCAGCCTGATACCTCTGCCAGTGCTCCCCCAGTGCTCCCCAGGGAGCACCGCCCAGAGCCTGTGTCAGGAGGCAGACAACTGGCAGAGATGGTGGCTGCTCTTCCACTGTTCTGCTTTACATCAGGATTACCCGTCTGTGGGTTTCCTTTAAGACCTTGTCCAAGCGTGTGCCATCTTTTTAAGACATTCAACAAACAAGGCTAGTGACAAGGGAAGCAATCTGCTCTTACAGATTCCCTTCTCGGATTTTAGGAAGAGTGGTTAAAAGTTAAATGCATGGCATTTTGAACAACTATTTTCGATGGTAATAAAACCCTTTAATGTGGTTTAAATGCTCGGAAATTTTAACACTAAAGTAGAATGCAAAACTCTTTTACAGCCTTTGCTACAGTAATTTCTTTGTACCCTGAGGGACAGCCAGGGCTACTGTCCTTCCTTCTGGTGGGTGGGAAGACATGCTAGCTAGGATGCTCAAAACAGAAGACTAATGGTTTCCTGAAAGCCTGGCAAACCACTCTACTTGGTGAGTGGAACACCTGCCCAT
>JANHMN010000014.1:33488356-33515856 GCA_030674055.1 Rhabdomys pumilio
GAAACCGTTCATAAAGGGCATTTTCTGTTCACTTTTGCAGGACCAAGCCTCTTCGGCTTTATACTGGCAGGGTCTGACTCACAACTGTGCGGTACATGCTTCCAAACCTCCCATCATAACCACTTTCTCGTTTTAACATCAGTTGGGTACTGGGTGAGAATGTGACAGAAAGTATTCTTCCCACTAAACCAACAGACTTCTTCATAAGCACTCACGCCAGCCGATCCTTTCTGTCAGGATAAAGGCCGATAAAGGGATGATATTTATAAGCCTCAAGACTTTCAAACCGACACATGAAAACCACTTGACAGTGGGTGAAACCTGAGTTTTCCTAGCACGATGGAAGAAAGAACAAAAGGAACCCTCCATTCTCTCCCTAGGTGTGTCTGCTCTCCCTAGATGTGTCTGCCCAGGACTTTTTTTTTTTTTTTTTAAAGAATTTATTTCTAAACTTTTTTATTTGAATTATTTATTTGAAGGGAGAGTGTTCTGCCTGCCTGTGCATCGTGAGTGTGCTAAGAATCTGAGGAGGTCAGAAGACGGTATCAGAGTTACTATTACCTGGGACTGGAGGGAATCAAACCTGCACTCTCTGTAAGAGTAACAGTGCTCTTCACTGATGAAGCCTTCGCTCTAGACCCCATGGCCCCACCCCCACGCAGTCTTTTAACATGGGCTCACATTTCGAAGGTCTTAGGGTCAGTCACCCCATACCTTGGTGAAACTGTCCTCGACATTAACCTGAGCTCCCCTCAGGCCACAGTCCCTGTAACAGTGCAGAGATCCTTCCTCCAGCCTCCTCAGCACACAGCTCCTCACTGGCTTGTCCCTTACACCAGACTTTGAATGTGGGTTTCAACTCTATTAGCACTGTCTCAGTAGAAAGGTTGGCACAGGGACTGACTAGTTGAATACAAGCTGAATAGAGAGTGGACTGTCCTTCTCCTCTGGCTGTGTCTACCTGAGGGCAAGATTTGTCTTACTCAGCTTTCAGTCTACAGGCAGTGCTGAAGGATGCCCTTGGGACTTGCAGATGCTGTGAGCAAAAAATTGCCCTTCCTGCAGAAAGGGCTTCCAACCCAAAACAGTGCTTCTCTGAGGCCTGGGTGGAAACGTCTGCGTGCCCTGTGGGGGTGCTGCGTGGAGAAGGGAACTCAGATGCTATTCTTTCGGTTTAAAGAGACAGAATTTGGCCCCAGGAAAACACCAAGACAGGATTAGTAAGAAGCCACCCTGAGTCCAGCTCAGCAGTCCTTACAGAGGAGGAGTTTCCCATTGCTCGAAACTTGCCCACGTGATCTACTTAACTTGGTTTTCCTGAGGTTAGTGAGAAAACACAGTCCCAGGAAGATCTAAGGGTCTGTGTCTGGGAGGCAGGCAGCTGTGCCTTAGCAGCAAAGCAACCTGGGAGGCAACAGAAAACTAAGCCAGCCAGGGAGTGGTGTCCAGGGACGGCAAGTGACAGAACCGGGAACCCAGGCGGGGGGGGGGGGGGGGGGGGGGGAATAGAGCTGGCAGGAAGTATAAGAACCAGGAAGGCAAGCTGTGCTGTTTGCAGAGTAATTCCATGGATGGCGGGCGGCGGGCTTTATCACGGCATTTTCATACCTGTGTGTAATATACTGCTGTCCGCATCACCCTCCAGATACCTCATCCCACTGGCCCCCTCCTATCAAATAGTCCTCTTTTTACTTTGGGGCCCATGTGTATGCATCTCCCTCTCTCTCTCTCTCTCTCTCTCTCTCTCTCTCTCTCTCTCTCTCACACACACACACACACACACATACACACACACATACACACACACACACACACACACACTGTTCCACAGATGAGAGAAAACAATCCATATTTATCTGAGTCCAGCTTATTTTAACATCTGCCCATTTTCCTGCAAACAGCATGGTTTTGTTTTTCTGTGTTTAAATAAACCTGCCTTGTGTGTATGCTCACAGCTCGTTTTTCTTTATCTAGTCATCCTCGGATGGACAGACACCTAAGCTGGCTGTATGCCTTGCAGAGTGTGTAAGCTAACTCTGCTGTATTCCAACTTAAGATTCTTTAGGACTCTAATGGGGGTGGTACAGCTGGATCACACAGCAATTCTACTTGTGTTTTTCTAAGGAACCTCCACACTGACTTCCACAGCGGTTAAACCAGTTAACATTCCTACTGGCAGCCACAGCCCCATCCTCAGCAGCAGGTGCTTGTTTTCCAGAGGGCAGGAATCTTTTTCCTTTTGGGTTTTGAAGACAGTGTCTTATGTAGCTAAGGCTGGTCTTGAACTCACTATGTAAGTGAGGATGACCTTCCTGCTCCTATACTCCCCTGTGCTGGGATCACACCCACACACTACCATACCCAGCTCCAATGCAGTTTTGCTCTGCACTTCTCCAGTGGTCAAGGATGCTGACACTTTCCCATGTTCAACATGCTCACTTGCTGGTCATCTGTACTTCTTTTGAGAGCTGCCTATTCCGTTTGCTTTACTATTGACTGGGCTATTTTTATGAGTTTTAGTTCTTTATATATACTGGATATTAACTCTGTCAGATGAGCAGCCGGGAAACATGGCGTGTGGGAGCTTTTCTAATTCTTGCAGTTAATCTCCTGAGCCACTGCATACTATTCAGAAAGTCTTGTCCATGCTTATATTTTAAAGTAATTAAGTCCCACATTAAAGTCTTTGATTCACTCTAGACTAATTTTGTACAAGGTGAAAGACTAGGGTCTAGTTTTATTCTGAGTGTGAATATAAGTATTCCCAGTACCAGTCTGAAAAAGCCTTCTTAAAAGAGGAAAAAAGGCAGACACTCAGGTGGCTGCCTCTGAGGGTTTATTTCCTGGTTCTGTCTTCTGTCCTTGGAGTCACACACTTCTTTACAACAACAGAGGTGCTTTTATTTCTGCTGTTTTCAAGTTTATTTCAAGACTTTTGACTGGCAAAGATGCACAGCAAAGGTTTAGGTAAAAAAAACATGTAACTAAAATATACAAATGAATTAAATCAAGCCAGGAGACTCGATCTATTCTGTTCACCATTCCCAGTAAGTACGGGATGATCATTACTGGGAATGACAGATTGCTCTCTGAAGCTGTGGTGTAGCTCAACGGTATAACACGCTTACCCATCACCATGAAAGAAACCAAGACAAAAGTCAAAGAATAAACTGGGAGCTTGGGCAGGCTTGTAGTCCTGGTAGGAGACAAGCCAGGACTATTTAGCAGGATTCTGTCTCAAAACAGAACACTCAAATAGAACGTTCTATCGTATTAGCTACAATCTTACACTGTCCATCCGAGAAAGCATTCCATGTACATGTACAGGAGAGTAAGTTACAGATAGTATTCCTATGTCTCAAATTGTTTTTGTAAATAATTACTGAGTCTTTGATATATTCTACTCATTTCTGGAGCACTCAGATACTATGCACCAGGTGCTGCCACCCCCTGCTTCTACAACAGCCAAGTTTGATTGTCACCAGTCATACACACACTGAGCAAGCTGCAACTCGGAGACAGACAGAATCTGTACAAGATAATTCGAAAGGACAATTAGGATCACAGAACACTGGACTGAAGTGTTAAAGCATGCATTTACAACATTCTAACACAAGTCCAAAAAAACCAAGAAAAAGCAAAACAGGCAGAGCCACGTTACTAGAGCACTGTGCCAGACCTGGGCACACACAGAACCAGACCTGGGCACACACAGATGCACTGCCTGTGAGGGAATCTGTATTGTCACTGCTGTGTTCCTAGAGTCTGGCACGGCCCATTCTTAATGAATCTGCTGAGCCAGTGTTGCCTTACACCTCGAAGTATAATAATTTAGACAAACTCCAATGCACATACTTCATGTCATTACCATGGCAAATGTTTCACCTGTCAGAAAAGCACACTCATTACTTAACAAACTCTTTACTCCAAAAATCTGTGAAAATCTGTCCCTTCCTGTCTTAAGATAGAAACCAACCTAACAGCCTCCAAACACTTAGTCTTTGCAAACCATCTGGCTTCACCTCCAGCTTCCTTCCTCCCCAGGCTTGCCTAGAGCTAGCCTGTGCTCCCATCTGCCTTCTGCCCCACATGTACAGCAACTAATACTCCATCACTTCGTAAGCTGCTGTCTTGGGACAGTCCCTGTCGTCCCTCATTTGCTGCCAACCATCTGCTCTCTGGGAAGTCCTCTTCCCAGCCTCTTCTGTGTCCCTCACTTGGCAATGTCCCAGCTCCTCTGCAGGGTCCTCTCTGCTCTCCTCCAGGAGTACTGGCCTTAGGGAGCAACTAGATGTTTCCCTGCTGCCCTTTCAGAGATACTGACATGGGTCTGGGCCCACCTATCAAGGAATCACATTTGTCATTAGGGACCATCCATTAATTTCTCCCCCATCAGCATGTGTGTCAGTCATGTTCTTAGAAGTAACATCAGAGGGAAACACAGTCCTGATACTATGAGTGTATCGAGACATGAGATCAACTTTACACAAGTTCTTTTTCTCCAAGGAGTCACGGATGCAGCACACTCAGGAGGCTGTCAACTTCTAGGAGAGCACATGTCTCGACTGTCATCGTGAGGCTAGCTCTGGGTAATCAAGCAGCAGCTAGAAAGCCAGGCGTCACACCAGGTGGACCTCGCCAGCTCCAGCTTTCACTTGGGGAATGTCTTAGTTTCTGGCACAGTGGCATCCACATAGCAACCGGGCCACTCAGGCACTAGTTAAGGCAGCCGATCTATAAAATTTAGGGGGTAGCAAACACACTAATTCATACTGAAGAAAATAAATAAACGCAACACGAGAGACACAGGCTGAAAACGTGTGCCTTCCCTTAAGACTTGGTCTTGCCTGAGTACCTTTCCATAGTTAACTCAAAGATAATCTCCTTTGCAGGGATGGCAGATGACTGGGTTCAGAGCCACCAAGGGCTTTAAATTATCAAAGATGCCCACTGAACACTTGGCAGCCGGGCACGCATTAACTTACTTCACTAGTGGAACAGATAACAGAAGGAGAATAAATGACCTGAGCACTATGTAGGCAGAACCTTACACGGGCTGCTGGTCTTAGACATTATCTCCAGTTAAGCGAGTTGAGAGGTTTGACTAACAACTCAAACATACCAAAAGGGGAAAAAAGCAATACAAGGCTCAAATGAGTTTAGAATGAAAACTGCCAGGAGAGAAAACTAGCTGTCTTCTGGTAGCCTGAGCTATGCTGCAGCTAGTTTGTTAAGAAGTGACTTTCCAAATGCCTGCAGGTCACTGGGTTATGGGCAGAGGGACGACAGTTTAGGCTCGGAGCTGCCACTCTTTCCTGTCCCCCCCAACCTCCTGAATTATTCCCACCTGTGACACAAGAATGATCCCCATGAGAGTCGAGAGTTTGGACAAGTTCTCAGAGCACGGTAAAGCGCTCCACAGGTGCTAACAATTACTCTTAATGAATGTGTACACCCACACACCACTCATTCTGCTGGCAAAAATCCCCAAAACCAACCAGGGAAACCAAAACAACCCCCTCCCCCAACCCTGAGTGTGCAACAAGGAAACTACATTTGGAGCCTAGTCTCTAGCACATCACAGTAAACACATTTAGATCTAGAACTGGGTTCAGTTTTTCAGGGATTCTGAGTGTGTGGCCGGTGTGCGGTGTGGGAGCATCTGTACTGTACACCCGCGCGTGGAGGCTCGAGGGCAGCCTCCTGTGTTGATCCTCACCTTCTACCCTACTCGAGACTGGGTCTGATCTTGTCATCACTGCAGAAAGCAGATTAGGAAGCCCAAGGGCTTCTGGGGAGTGTCCCTCCTTTCTTCTCTCCAGGTCTAATTCCCTAGAAAGAGGGTTTTGGAGTTCACTGGCTCCCACCTTCTGCCCTCTATCTCTCGCTCCAGCCTAAAAAGCAGTACCTATGGCTGCTTCCACACCCAGGGCTGCAGCTACGCCTGCTTAATGCCCTTCTGAGCAAGGCTTGTTTATGGGGACAGTTGTGGGGGATCTGAACCCTGGGGCCTGGGATGCCACCATGTTTCAGCTGCAGCATGTTCGTGGCCCAGGCCCTGGCTCCGCACTCCCTGCCCCCACACCCCAGGCATCCTGCAACCTCACTTTCTATGTTTTAATGACAACTCTAAACTCTACTTGGTTGTTGTAGACAAAGAAAGCCACAGAAGCTTAGAAGGCCCATCCCCCAGCTCCAGGGAGGAATCCAGGTGACAGCCTATGTGAGAGAGGCCAGTCCCTGCAATGACTCTATCTCTGAACTCACTTCACAGCAAATTAAAGAAACAGCAAGGTACAAGTTAGAATGGCAGGTGATGAGATTTCTGAAACAATTTTTAATTATTTAAGGGAAGAGTGTTTAATATGTATAAAAAGATTCTGACTTAGATGATTACCTAAGTGTTGGAGAAAAGAATCAATATTTAAAGCAGATTCCTAAACTGAAACCCTTTAAAAGTCATGCAAATATGAACATTGATGCTTATTAATGCACTTAAACAAACAAAAAAACCAAAAAGCAAACAAACAAAAAAATTACCATTAAATTAGCATCACAATGAGCCAAAATCAGCAGCCAACAGTGCAAAGTTTTCTGGCTTTGAGCTAATTTTGTGATTTAAAACATTTCTGATCATTATAAAATTAACTCACGTGCTCTAAATACACACAAAATGAAATAGCTGGGGCAGAGTGGACCCGATGTCCAAGGACAGGGAGTTTAGGGTAGGTAATCCCAGGCATCAAGAGACAAAACCAAAGGTCAGTTATGTGGCATAACAAATGCTAAATCACACACCGCTCGACCACATAGGATCCACTTTAAATAACACAGCGAGGAAGCCGAGGGAGAAGGGAGCACGGAACGGCTCCGTGCACCTTGGTGCTGTAGAGAACTTGATTGAAGGATCCTGCAGTATCCTAGAGCAGCATGGGAGCAGAAGGACTGAAGGAAGGAACAAGGTGGAGGCCATGGCAGGGGGAGAAGGACAGGAGTGACCAACTTGCCAAAAGCAGTTTCGTATTCCAGAGGGTGGCCCTTGGCCCTCTTTCTAGATCAGCGATCTCACTCTAAATCTACAGCCCTTTAATACAGTTCCTCGTGCTGTGGGACCCAACCATAAATGGTCTTTTTTTTTTTTTTTTGCTATGTCACAACTATAATCTTGGTACTGTTATGAACTGTAAATATCTGATATACAGATGGTCTTAGGTGACCCCTGTAAAAGGATCATTCGACCCCCTAAATGTGATCCACAGGCTGAAAACCACGCTCTAGATGGTTTCAGGCACCTTAGGTTAGTCTTGAACTTCTGGTCGTTCGGGCTACACTTCCTGAACAGTGAGGGTGCAGGCTAGGCCCCACGCCCAGTTTCATGTGGTGATAGGGATTCAGGAACCAGGGCTTCAGGAACACTAGGAGAACACTACCAACTGAACTACATGCCCAGCCCTAGAAAAGAGTTTTCTGCTAACTTACTTGTATGTATTAAGTAAGATCTATGACATCTAGCACTTGAGGGACCCATCAACATGTATACAGCATTATACTGTACAACAAAATTCTGGATGCATTTCCTACCAAGTTGCTGGATTCAGAGAGAAGCTGACTTCAGACACTAATGACTTTGTATCAACACAACTTGGCCCAGGAAGGAGGCAGAAGAAAAAGTAACAAGTTCTTGAACATAACCTTTTCTCTCTGATGCCAAAACTGTCTTTTAGGCCTATGCCCCAGAGGGAAGGCTTTGTTCACAGGCCTTTGTTGGCACTGGTGTCAAAGCTCTCCTAGCAAACCCTCTCGAGATGGAGAGTGCCCTACTCTCCACTCTGGAGACTGCAGGACAGGCCCAGTGTGCACTGTGTAGATTGACAGCCCAGCTGCCTCACTTCCTAGTGACCGGACCACAGCCACCACAATCTGTTACAAAGGTTCAGAATGGTGCCTCAGGAATCAGAGTCTGTAACAACTGTTCTGCTCCTTATCCTGCCCGGTCTGGAAATCACGTGCTGGGAACACACAGTAAGGCCTCAAACACATATCTCAATATCTGACTGCAACATTGCACCACCAGGAGCAGGCAACGCCATGAAGGGGCGGGCTTTGAAGAGGCAGGCAGGGTCAGGTGTTCTTCACCACCAATCAGTGACAAAGAGCAATTGCTAATGTCCCAGTGCTCTGCAGTGAGTTATGAGCAGCCTCAGAGTGGTGTGTGGACAAACAGCCACGGGTAAGGTCTGTGTAAATGCCATCAAGCTGGGGTCACCACGAGGCCGGGACCACTCAGTCAGTCTTACTCCACATTTAATTCAATGCCATCATTTTCTGGAGTTTGAAAGCAAAATTATTAGATGCTGAAGAAAAATAAAAGGAGTCGCCGTTGAATCTGTGCCTTTTCCAGAGCCTGCCACTGCTGTCCAAATGATGTAAAAGGAACCCAAGACATAATTATGAACCTTTGCAACTGGAAACTGTCACCAAGTAACACGGTTTTCAAGTTTTAA
This sequence comes from Rhabdomys pumilio, assembly GCA_030674055.1. Taxonomy (NCBI): domain Eukaryota; kingdom Metazoa; phylum Chordata; class Mammalia; order Rodentia; family Muridae; genus Rhabdomys; species Rhabdomys pumilio. The sequence continues at coordinate 33,496,861 of JANHMN010000014.1, forward strand.
CTGAGAAGCTGCCACCACGTGTGCTTACGAACCAGCCTTCTCAGACACGAGTTGATCAGCTCATCACTGGTGGATGTCTCTTAGCAGAATTGACTCTGAGTTAAAAAGGAAGCAGTGAAGTTAGCAGGAAGTAGGTTTATAGCTACCATCAGGTCTGCTTCCCAACTAGCTACTGCCTGCTGAACACATTCTATTTTTTCCTCATTTCTTTTCTCCACTTTGCAAAAGAACACTCACCTCAGTTGTAAGCTTCCTTAAAAACATTTCTTCAGGACTCAATGGTATTTCATACATGACAGTTTCTTCATTGCACCCCTCCCCCACCTGTGGGGTACGTGCGTGTGTGTGTGTGTGTGTGTGTGTGTGTGTGTGTGTGTGTGTGTGTGTGTTGACAGATCTCTCACTATGTCCCCAGGCTAGCCTGGAACACTCCCCCTCAGCCTCCTGAGCACTGGAATTACTGGTGTATGCCGTCAGGTCTAGCCTTCCACTACTTCTCTTTATATTACTTTAAGCTTCTCTTCATGGGTGGTCTATGGTTTGAAATCGCAAGAGTTCATAAATTAAAAAAAAAATAAGAACTTTCAATAAATTTAGCCACAAAATAACTTTCAAAATTAAATTTCAGAAAGAAACAAGAACTTGAAGGACAACCAGAGGTCTGTAAAGCAAACACTTGACTTCAGAGCGCTTAGAGTCTGCTACAGTGATCGATGGCACCAGGAAGTGGATCAGGACACTCAGAGGAGGAGTCTCACCTGAGCTGGGCAGGACACCTGAGTCTGAAGCTATGGCTCTAAGTGGCCTCAGAGGCTCCCTGCCACTCCTTCCTGGGTCCACTTACAGGTGGGCAGCACTGGGTAGGGGTTTCAAGGACCTCAGCCTCCCAAGCCAGACTGACAGCTATTTCACCCGAATCACAGAGTCTAAATGCTGCATTCCCCCCCACCCCCATGGAAAAACCTTTCAAAATAGTAAGGGGAAATGAATTTCTAACAAGATAGTCACTATGTACACAGATGGCCTTTGCTAAAAACAAGAGCAGCTATTACGTACAAGACTTCAAGGTCATGCGTGGTGGCATCAAAGTTAATGAGAAACTTTAAAAGGGATCCCTTCTCATGATCATCTCCTCCTACTGTGAACTCCATTTTGGAGCTGAGACTCCTGAGTGGTATTCATTCCCAGGGGCCTGACAGCCGTAGGTGGCTGGCAGGTCTGGCTCCCAGCTCCGCAACTCCTCCTTTGAGCCTGCTGACCCACTTCCTGGTGCAGCGTGGTTACCCATCCAGCTACAAAGGCTTTTTATTTAGTTCCAAGCACTGAGACCTAAGGATCAGTCTGTGGAACAAAACCCAGGCCGAGATCTCTGTCTGGCTCTCTAGCTGGCTAGAGCCAGGGACCTTGTTCTAGGTGTCTGAGCCCCATCTGCATCCTCTTTCCACTCAGGTGGGGCTGCCTGAGCTACCCGGGGCAGATTCCTACCCACTCCTGGCACTGACTTTCCACACACTTACCCATGGAGTCTCTTGAAAGCCCCTTTCGCGTGTCCCACTCCTCAGAATGCTTCAGGACTTAGTGGCATGTACGCCAGGCTGATGTCCGCAGCACACCCTCAGGAACACACCACGGGACAGCTGACTTCCTCCCCACGGTGTCCCCAGCACCCTGATGTCCAGCTCATAGCAGATACTCAAGGTTACTGAAAGAGTGGTGTCCCGTAATCAGGAGTGGTGACTCACAAGGTCATTCATGCTAACACACTCACTGCATTGCCCTTCTGTTCCTCTAAGAACACCATTCCAGGTTCACGGAGAGGGGCTGTGGAGGGCCTGGCAGCTGACACAAACCTGCCACAGACGTGCTCATGCCCAGCCAGGCTCTCTGCTTGAAGCAGTTGAGCCTATTTGTCTGACCCCTGATGGCCTTGGATTAGTCTCAAGGGCAGTCTCGGCTTGGTACCAACATTTTTGCCCTGCCGCCGCACGTCTCAAATTTTAACACCAGTGAGTTAGAACACTTGATTCACTTTGCAGTGTGTGCTTCAGACACCTCTCTGTCTGTCAGTACTGCTGTGCTGAAAGGCATGCGCACACATACAATGACACAGAGAAGACAAGAGGCTTTAAGAGCATCGAGTATGGAGAATTTCTGAACCAAGGAGTTCAGCAGTATTTACAGCACAGTACTGACTTCCACAAATAGACACATTTATTTTTAGTAGAATACCAATAATTCTTTATTTCAAAGAGAATTAAAACACAAAATACTTCACTGAGGAGGCAGAGTAAGCCCTTCAGACAGGAGCATTAAATGGTGACCATGGGAGGGCTCAGGTGTCCTGCGTGGGGGGATTTAGGGATGACAAGAGGCTGCATCCCAGAGCATCTAACTGCATCAGGGAAACTGGGCTTCATTTTAAGGATGGAGAAAAGTCTGACAGGGCGCAGACCCTGCATTGACAGTTGGGGGAGAAGGGTAGGCCAGCTCAGGGTGAGTGAGGCTGCCAGTGTGGAAGAGTGAGAGCAGAGCCTGCAGGGAGATGGTGCCAGCATTTACCCAGGAAGGCATCCCGAGGGCCATGGAGGCTCTCCTGTTAGGCCTGGGGGGGCTGGGACAACAGAGCTAGGTCCCAACAGAGCACAAGGAGTGCATGACAGAGCCACCCTCTGCCCTCCCCAGGTGACAGCTGGATCCAGAGAGCCAGCACCTGAGCAAGGGCACTCTAGTGTCTGAGTCAGCAGATTCTGGTTTCCGGGCACCAGCTGGCTGGCTTCCTTTATCTAGCACAAAGCTTGAAATCTGGTGACTTAAGAATGTAGAATTCTCACCCCCACCCCATGCAAGAAAAGATCAAGCTAAGGCACACAAATCCAAGTGGGGAACTTTCTTTTACCCACCAGCTTGACAAAAAACAGAAGACGGAACACAATTATGGCAATATACCACGTTTTTAACGCTGGGAAAATGGTCACTGTCACCTCCTGTGGCGTGGACGTAAACTGACACCAGGTTTGACATGACAATTTGGCTGTATTATTATATTTTAAATACATATTGCCTTTCACACAACAATTTATGCATATTCATTTTACAAAGCCAAGGGCTCAAGTATATCTATTCCATATATATAATATGTATATGAATATGCATATATACATACATGTCTATCTTAAGACATTTATATTGTTTTGAATTGATATATTAAGCTTTAGTAACATATATATGTATATGTCATTTATTTATTATTTTATTGATGAATTAATATAAATAGCAGAGAGGTGTATATTTAGTATACTAAAAATAAAATGTATAATTTCTGAATAAGACACTAAACCAAGCCAGGTGTGGTGGCACTCACCCTGGCACTGGAGAGCAGAAGCAGAGGGATTTAGCATGTTCAGGCTTTATACTGAGTTTAAAGCCAACCTATAAGATCCTATGTTCATGCCTACCCCCAAAACACAACTCACTTTTCAAGAATATTAATAAAGGCTGGTGATCTGGCTCACTGAGAAAGCCCTTGTCTAGTATGCAGGACACTCTGGGATCAATCATCAGCACCATAAAGAAAAGACTATCCATGCTTTCAGGCGTATCTTTTTCTGTCTGTCCATCTGTCTGCTTTTCTTTTTGCAGCCTCTGCAAATGTGAAGCATACTTTATGACTGAGCTACCTCCCCAACTTGTCACATCTTTTTTAAAAATCTAAGGTCCAATTAAAAAAAGCACCAACTGAAATCCTGAAAATCAGTAACAATTACAGCCAATTAAAATACTTTTCAGAGGAAAAAGAGTAGAAACTGACATACTATACTATTCTGGCATGTGCGAGAAGGCATACTTACTGTTATAAAGCAAAGTGATTTTATGTCTTGATTCCATTCACTTTGCACGTTAGGAAAAACCGATGTTCAAACCATGATGCTCAAAGGGGTTCTGTTCTAACAAGCAAGCATGTCTACCAAGGTGGAGCTAACTGTCCCAACACCAGGCGACCCTGAATATACATTCTAATTCTCTGCTTCTGCCTCCCTGCACTCCCTTGGGTCAGCCTGCTAATACCTCTGCCAGAAAGAAACATGCCTGCCTCTTGTAATGCCCACACTGTGTTCCTTTAACTACTGTGGGGCAGGAACACCAAATGACCAAGACTGCAACTCCCTAAATAAGTGTCAGTCCTGCACAAATGCACTGAGACTCTTGTAAAATCAAAGGACTTCACAAATCCACCCTCCCCTGCCCCGCCCCCTTTGGCTGCCTGAGGCCTTCTCTCTTAGTTACTAAACTGTGCTCTAGGTGAGGGACCTGCTGGGTTCGGTTACCTCCTGTCTGGTTCCTGTTACATGAGCCCAGCGGGCGGGCGCCTGCAATCTCACCCAGTGCTTGCCTAGCGAATCCTCTCTTCAATGTGAATGTGGCCTCCTACTCAGCCCCAAGTGACTTACCAAGACTATAAATCCTAGAAGCCAGTTTTCAAAGACAAAAATCCTAGAAGTATATCTTAAAATTAAACACCATACTGAGAACTTGGTAAAATAGTTATATATCAAGGCCCAACACTTATGCAAGTACTTATTCCTATGTGCGCATTCTCAACTACCCAGTCAGTACAGAAAAGTCTTAGGCACTGAGCAAACTCCTTACACCTGAAGACAACCAGGTAGTACGGCCACATGCTCCAACACACTGTGCTGACCTACTTACTGGAGGCACCAGGTCTGCTACAAGTCCAGAAACTTTCAAGTCAGACCATCGAGAACCTGTAAGTTGAGTCTATGCTTTACTGCTTGAGCCCTTCTCAGCTAGGTCATAAACTACATCTGACCGGAGGGAAGAACACAGGATCCACTTGTCTGAACACGAATGCTGTCCCTCATGTTCTGTTTCCACAGACAGCTGTCAAGCTATTGAGCATGCACTGGTGATAGGGTCCTACCCAGCCACAGCCCTGTCCACTCAGGACATTCTTCTGGGGCCAGCAGTCAGTCAACAAGGAGTTAACATCTCAGCAATGTCAACAGTGCAGTGCCCCACTACACCACAAATTCAGACTGGGCAAGTGGAAAAGTTTCCCTACAGAAGGGACAAGGGACTAAGATTTCAACAGTGAGGCTGCCTTAAGTACTGAGGGAAACTCAAGGCAGGGGAACACAGAATGTACAGACTGCCAACAGGAGGCAGTGTTCAGAGTTTGAGGAAATGAACCTAGGGACTAGGGCGAGTCAGGTCGGTAGAGCCATCCCATCCAGATAGGGAAATGCTGAGGGAACACTGGAGATTCAGTTGGTCTGTATTTCAGTGAAAGCCTTAGGAAGTTTTTGGAATTAATAGAATTCCTTTGTTTTTCCAGAGGTAGGAAGCTAAGGTTAGGTTTACATTTAAGGTGAGGTTTGCATTTAAATGGTCTCTCAGGCATATAACATGGAAAACAGTCTAGAAAGGCAAGAGTGAGACACAGGATGCACAAGAGGCTGCTCTCCAGTCTGACACACAGTGGATGCCTGGACTAGGCAGGTAGCAAATGACCTGAGAGTGAACAAGGCTGAGGGAGAGGTGGGCAGGTGCCCAGGAGGAGGCCTAGGTCCTGTTTCTGCACTCAGTGAGTGAGCACGAATAGGTTAGCACTGGTTTAGGGAAGAATAGCGGCTTGGTTCCAGTGCAGTCTGAGGTCCAGGGAGGTCATGACCAGGAAAACAAACTCCAGTTATTCTGCATGGTCAACGGAAGAGAGAAAGCTTAGGGCCATTCTGCATTCTAATGTCCCAAAGGGTAGAGACAACCTCCACGGAAGAACTCCTAAAGTCATGAGGAAAGATGTACTATCTACCCAAGTCACTAGATACTTGAGCTCAGCTTCTCAGTACTTGACAGTTTGCGTATGGCTCCAGTTATAATTACATGTAAGTTACTGAAATATTCTAATTATTATAGCTTTTAAATTATACGTCAGAATTTTCAATGACTGCTTACTAAATACCAACAAAACTGCTGCTCAACATGAAGCAAAACATATGAACAAAACATAAAAATCCATGCTGGGAATTACAATTCCTGAACTGGTACTTAGTATTCAGAATTCTGTAAGACCTGTTTGGAGATGACGTTATAACATATCAGTTAATGATTACTTGGGCCAACCAGAAAGCAAAGGTCCCATCTGTACAGTCTAGCTATTCCCTCTTCTCTCCACATACACCCTGGACAGACAGGCACACATGTGACAAACTTATCCTAACTACAGAACAGTATCTATTGTACCATGTGGCTCCAGGGACTTCCTCAGATCTTCAGGAGGTCCAATGGCTACAGCAGGAATTCCCAGATGACAGCCATGCACTTTAAATGTACATCTGGTTAAGACTTAAAAATTCTGCCTAGCAGCAATGTATCACATCCAACTCTATATAATATCAAAGTATCAATACTGATGTAACTAAACACCCTTTCCATAGCAAACACACCGGTATTAACTGGGGTGCAGCACAGAAGGGCAGAGGAAACAGGCTATCCTGATCACCCCACGCCCTGGAACACATTCTTGCGTTGTTTTCCTAACTACCAGGAGCTGCTTTTACGAATAAGGGCTGAGCTTTAAAACCAGTGTTGGCAGATACTGAACTTCCTGCTCCCATACTCTCATTTTAATTTTCTCTTAGAACAGGAAAAAAACAGTCATGCCTGAACCTGCAGCCTTGTCTCCATCTCTCTTAATAAGAGCAGGCAGAAAGAGTGTGAACCAGACCTGCATCTGTTTGCTGCTGCTGCACCCAAACCCAGCAGGCCTGTTTGGAGAAAAGGGAAAAAACCAGAAAGGAGCCCAAACCAAGCACAGCAGATGCAGGAGAGGGCAAAGCCACCTTTCCTACCTACTGATTATGAGGCTGGGAGTCAGTCAGTAACTGGCCTCAGGGAGCCAGGAAGGTGTGGCTGTATTCACCTAATGCTGTGGGTGAGGCTCAGAGGACGGATTTTGGTCTGTGTCTTTCTGTCTCTGTCTCTCTGTCTCTCCTTCCTCCCCGTCTCACTCTCTCGACCTCTCTGCACTTAATACAGAATCATGAAACAGGCTCACTCTACCATCCAACTGGAACCCAGGCTCTGTACTAGTGACCTTTTGATCAACCAGACCACTGTCTTGCAAAGTTCATCTACACTGAATGAATGAAATCTAAGACAGTGGGAACACTATTCCGGCTTCTTTGTCTCCTTTCACTTATGATTTAATATGGCACAAATCTAAGAAACTTTCAACACTAATCATTTATCCTCTTTGCCAGTGTAGGGTGGCGGGGGGGGGGGACATAAATAATACTTACTTGTAAAATGCTTGTGCCCACGCACGGCTGTTAGAGAGTGTGTCCTATCTGTACAAGCAGGGCAGAGTCCGAGCCCGTCCTCTCACGACTCCTACAGAGCTACTTCCTTTTTAAAGTTCATCAATTAATTTAATAATTAACTTGAAAACAAAAATAGAAACAGCAAAAACTAACGAGGGGAGCTGGCAACAGAGGCGGGCGAACTTGGGTCGGATCCTAACTCTTGTCTGTAGCTGAGCGATTGTGGGGTTTTTCTACGTCCAATTAATTTTTACCTCCCCAAGCAGCCTGAGAGGGCTGCAGTGGTGATTAACAAGGTGAGCTATGTAATCTGTCAGCCGTACGCCGTACAGAAGGCAAGGAAGCTGACTGTATTAAAATCGTACACATCTTATCTACAAACCCACCAAGTGTTATTTTAAGCCGTAGGTAAAATCCTTAGGTTTATCGATCCAAAGGGTACCAGACTAACATCCCCGCTTCCGGTGAGTCATTTACTTTAATTCTGGTCTTGACTTCTTTCATGATTAAAAATATTCTCAAATAATTTCTTAAAGACATTGTTATGTTTTTTCTAATATTCCATATGTTAGCAATCAAGCCCAAGGCTTTGCTCACATGGGCAAGCGTTTGTCTACCTCCTGCCTTCTTTACCTGTTCCCTTTACATTCTTCAGCAACTGTAACTTTGAACTAACAGAAAGGCCAGGACTAAGGAAGACAACCAGTCTACAGGATGTACGTGGCACCCTTGATGCAAACAAATCATCCTATGTTGAAAAGTGCAGGCGCAGGGTCAGCAGTGCCCGCCATGGACCAAGACCTTCCCATGCCACGCTTTCCCACTTCCTTTAACACAGATTTCCCCTCAGCTGAGGGAAACACGTGGAGCGCAGAATGCAAAGGCAACACTAACAGCATTTCCGAACGTCCCTCCGATTTCTTCAGAATAACCCATTCTCCCTGACTGCTTGCACCAAATTACTTCTTCCTCTGGAATTGGCCACCAGGGTCAAGGCCGGGGAGCAGACTCTGCCTAGACAATCTGTCGCTGGTTGTTTTTTTCTCTTGTTGAAAGCAACAGAATATCCCTTTCTCCGCCCATCTTGAAATCTTCAGGCCCACATGTCAGTGACCATTTCCACAACGTGGAACACATCACACTACTTCTCAAGTGCTATACAAGTATCGGCTCAACGGGGCTCCTTCCTGTCTGCCTATCTGACAAGATGGAGTCATTATAGTGTATTGGAAATCATATATTAAGGAATGTTGGTTAACCAGTCACTCTTGCCAAGATCAGATATGAAGAGAAAACAAAAGCTGGCAACCACTCTAGCTCTGATATTTCTCTTCCAGAATCCTATTTAATAAGGTTAATCTTTTAAAAATACAGTTAATGTCCTTACCTAGTTTAAAACAAGATCTGGAGAGAAATCCTGAGTACCAGAGCTCAGGGCTAACTTCTGGGGCTAGAGCTATGATTTTAGAGAATCATCTACTCAGAGTTTGAAAGGACTTATTTTTAGGTTTATTATTAATGTTTTTATACCTCCCCTCTAGCAAAGGACCAGTGAGTTGTATTTTTAGTCTAACAGCTTCTAAAAGGAAGTGAAACTGAGGCCTAGGAGGAAGCGAAGACGGCCTATGAGCTATCTCCAGTTTTAAACAAAGCTAACATTAACAAGCATAGCATATCTTGCTCTTTCATGGGGTAGCAAATTGATAGTTTGGTTGAAGCTACAAAAATAGGATAAAGTAATTATATCTGCCAAACTCACAATAGCCTGTTCAATGGAGAGTAACACTGTAATTTTTCTTCAAAGACAGTAAATAGGAAGGAAAAGCCCCTTATTCTGTAGTATAAGGGAAAAAAAAAATTCCAAACCCTTGGGCGCCACTTACAGGCACAAACTTTCACTGACTTATTTCACTGAAGGAGAGGGGGCAGACATACAAATTTTGACTTTAATGAATTTCCCATAACTTATCTTTTACAAATGTGTGCTTTCTAAACTTTCCATTTCTACATTCAAAGTTTAGAAACTGGATTTTAAAAAACTCCACAAACCCAACAACAACAACAACTCAATAGGTCTTTAGATACACAGAGGGGGTCTTTGGCTCTCTACTACTGAAAACAAACCTACAAAATATCAGTATTAAATCTTCCTCCTCAAAGTATGAACGAATGCAAACTACTTGAAAAAGGGAAACATACTGTTCAGTTGAGATTTTATATGACTGTTTTATAAACATTTCCCCAAGATTTTAAATGATAAAATAATGAAGCATCATAACAGGAAACCCAAAACACATGACAATATTTTTGTATAACCTCTTCTTCATGGTATGTTTTATACCAGCAGATTTGAAGTGAATTTCAAACCAGTGCTACAAAAACTGGAGGGGGTGTTAGTATTATTTCAAAAGGATAGATAATTGATATTTTACACCAAATGAAGCTATCATATATAACATTTGAGATGCACCAACAGAATTCTAGTTAACAGTATTTATTTTATAGAGAGCCTTTGCAGTTACAAGTCACTCCTTAAAGCGATAAAGAGAGAAAAAAGAAAATGCAAAAACTAAGCACAGATTACTCCGGTATTCAGTTGTACCTGCACTCACCTTGGCCCTCTGACTTTGTGTCTAGAGGCAACATTAAAGTTCTATATATCATTTTCTGCAGTTACTGCTCTCATGCTATATTCATAGGCCATTACACTGCCTTTATAAATGCTGAAGTGTGGCCAACTGTATTGTCATATAGAAAAAAAATCAGGTCTCACAGAACTAGATAAAATTAATTCCTCAAAGTTTGAGTTAGTGTTTCACCTGCAGTTATCTGTAGTACGAGTTGCCACCTAAGAATTATTCTGGTAAGGTTTTAATCTAATCTGCACAGAAACAGGAAACCCTAGAGGAAGATACGTGTACAAGTGCACACAGAAGGCTGCAGTTGGGCTGGCTGCTGCCTACCTTCCTTCCCATACTGCCAGCGCCCAGGGGCCAGCACACTTTTCACTACTGGAGGTAGGGGGTGGGGGAGGGAAAACGACCTCCGAGTCATAAACGGACCGTGATTTTAAACAATCCAGAGCACAAAAAGGGGTCAAATTACTTAAGATAACTAACCGAAACCAAGGATTCCTACTGTCAGATTCGACACACAATAAAACACTCTCCACCCATAGTAAACGTCAAGAAATTCTACCGGGCCACCGAGTGACTATCACGAAAACACATCCAGCAAACTTCACATACCCACCAAGATTTTATGCTTCTGTGCATTTTCATCAGAATTTTTTAAAGTATCATATACTTAAAAGAATTCCCTCTAACAGAAAAATTTCCAGTAGCCAAAAAAGGGCGAGGCCAAAGAGCCGTTGGTGTAAACTATCTTACGCACATCCTACTTCTGGTGCACCGGAAGACCCCTGCGAGCAAAGCCGCAGCCCCGCACCGTCCCTGTCCCCGCCACGCAGCGGGGCTGCGGGGCGCAGTCCCCACAGCTTTGAAGCTGAATGGCTGACACATCCGGTCCTGGATCCCACAGCATTCCGCCAAACGCTAACTTCAAAGGCAGATTCAAACTCCCAGCACCGGGCGCTGTAGCCTCTGAGGTGCAGTAGGAATTCCCAGGGACACGCAGGAGGGGAGCCACGGAGTCCCCGCAAACCCCGCTGCCCCGCGAGCCCGTAGCATCCGCCCGCGTCGCTTTGACAGGCGTTCCCCGCAGTCCCCGGAATCCCCCGGCCGCCCGGGGCGCGCCGCCTGAGCCCAGCCCCGGTACCTGCCCACGGGCGCGCGTCCCCGTGGGGCCGAGGGTCTCTATCCTGTCACAGCGCGCAGACCCACCGCCGTCACCTTCGTGCTCAGGGTCCCCCACTCACTGCGCGCCGTGGGGGCTCTCAGGACCGGGCCCCGGGAGCCCCGCACCTTCGCGGCTTGCACGCCTGTCACATGTCCGCAAACAATAACAAACTCTCCCGCACGTTCCCGTCCCGTCCCCACGCCGTCCCGGGCGCCGCCCGACCTTCAGGAATCCGGGTCGCCGGGCCCCACGAGCGGAGCCCTGGAAGCAGCGCGCCGCGCTCGCTTCATTCATTGCCCGCCCGGCCCGGCCCGCCGCTCACCCGGAGGGGGCCGCTGCAGAGGGCGGCTCGGCCCCCGCGGGGCTCCGGGCGCCGCTGTCCCGCGCGGCCGCCAGCTCGGCAGAGTGGGAGCCGCAGCGACTCGCCGCTCCCAGGGGTGGCGGTCCCGCCGCGGGCTGGAAGCTACTCGCTCCTGCCGCCGCGTCCGCGGGCTCCGGCGACGGGGAAGTAGATGGGCTGGGCGGCGAGGCGGTGAGGAAGAGCGGCTGCTCCGGCAGCTGGTCCAGCTCCACACTCCGCACTTTGCGCAGCTGCCGCCGCCGCCAGTCCGCGCGCTCGCGGCCCGCGCTGCCAGTCTCCCGCAGCAGCCCCGCGCCCGCTGCGGGCGCGCCGCTTCCTTGGAGAGCTCCGCCGCCGCCGCCCGCCTCGGGGCTCGCCGCCGCGGCGCCCGGGAATCCCGACGACGAGGCGCGATCGCCCGCCGCCGCCGCCATTTTCTCTCGCGGGCTACATTCGCTCGTGCCTGCGGGGGAGGGAGGGGGCGGGGAGAGCGCGGGGGGCGGGCGGAGCGGCGGGCGCGCGCTGCGCCGCGGAGTGCGCGGGCGCGAGCGGGGCCGCGCCGCCGGGCCGAGGAACGCGGAGCCGGGGGCGCGCGACGCAGGTGGGAGGGCAGGGGCTCTGCGGGGGCCGCGCGGGGCGCTGTGCGCTGCAACCCGGTCGCTGCCAGGTAGTGCGGGGCGGGGCAGCGGCTCGGCGGGAGCTCGCCCACCCTTGAGCAAGCAGTTATTGGGGCGTGAGTCCCTGGTGCCGGAAGGGGACGGAGGACTCACGGTCTGTCACTTCACGCGCTTAGTAGCGGGCGCTGGGGCCCCCCGCGCGCACCGGCCCGGCCCGCGCCCGAAGCGCAGGTGGCGCCTGGGACTGTCGCCTGCTGCAGACGGACGCGAAGCCTTCTCTTAGGGAAGCAGACCTCTTGTCCCGCCTTCGTGTCACAAATAACACTTCTTGAGATTTCCCGTGCTACCTTGTGCACGTCTGAAGCCGCTGGTTTGGGACACCCTCCCCCTCCCACCCGCTCTGAAGAGGGACCAACCCCGGTACTCTGCCAGAGGTTACTCCCCCGTCTTGGAAAGGCAGGCTCCAACCGAAAGCGGGAGAGCACGTCTGGGGAAGGAGCCAAGCACTGTGCCAGGAAGCGCTGGATCTTGCCATCTTCTACCAGGTCCCTCCCCCACCCCCCAGATGCTCCCAGCTGCACGTCCCTCTTCCTGGCAGTCAGGTGACAGGCCCGGTTCCCGGGTCCCCCCCTCACCCCCCTCCGCCTCCCCGCCGCCGCCGCTGCCAGGTTGTCCTATGTGGCGTCTCCTTTCTCCTGCCTGAGAGTCTTTCTAGAAAAAGTGTCCGGGATAGAAAAGTCCGGATATATATATGTGATTTTTTTTCCGGACCCCTTTTCAACGGGATAGAGCTGCTGTGTCGCCAGTATCTCACCCGCCTCCGCTACTTCTTTTTCTCTAGACACTTTGTCTGGAATAGACAATCTCTCAGAACCCAGGATCTCTAAATTTATTTTGTGAAATATTAAGACATGAGGCGTGGGGGAGGGGTAAGAAGGGTTTTCATCTTTCAGAAAAAAGGAGAGATCTCTCCAGCATTTAGACAAAAGCCTGAACTATTTCAAAGTAATTGATTTAACCTCTCCAAAGTAGATTAAATGAAGCTCTCCTTAGGTGTGTAATGTCAGCTGGAGAGCAAGGTGATACAAAAGGGATTTTTAAAAAGGATCCTGACTTCAGTTTAGGCTCAGTGTTATGCTTACTGCTGTAACATCTGGCACGCTATAGTTTTCAATGGTTACATTAAAAGGTACGCGTTTTGAAAGTTTAGATTAGTCTGTTCAAGATTTAGGTCTACATTTAGGCTATAATTATATGCTCTTTTAATGGTAGACAAGCATAACACCCAAACCAAACAGTAGTTATTTCCCAGGTCTTCCTAGATTGCCACACCCACCAAATCCTAAATTGAAAAGGATTAGCTTTTCTGGTTTCTACCGAGATCTAAAATAAACCTTAAATTGGCACACTTGTAGTTAGGTACCTGTAAGTGAGAAAAGCCACTGCAGACCATTTGCCTTTGTTTCCATCTTTGGACCAGGTTTGAAAGTTTGGCCTGAATAGCAAAGTTAAAAAAAAAAAAAAAAAAAAAGGAATTCCAGCAAAAGGTGACTTTTGCTTTGTTATTTGTACAGTGTTTGAACTGTTTGAAAATGAGGGTGGGCATCAAATGAAACACAGTTGACTAACTGCAGTTCTGTGGCCTCCACAGACCACATCAGTCTATGAAGACTATGAAGACTTTAAGTGTTGTCTTTCTCCAATAGTTTCTGGTATTTTGAATCCCATTTCTTTTCATCTTTTATGGACGTATTCTGCTGCCATTATGCACTTCCAGGTAGTCACGTGGTTTTCTTTCAGAGATAAACAATAAAAGGACCAGACTGACTAAGGAAGTCTGCTCGCTACTATGTATGTTACTATAAAGTCTCCGTGAGAGCAGTGAACTAGATAGGTCCCTTCCCAACTTCGTGAGTCGTATGATTAAGTGTGCCCCTCCCCATCACCACACGCCCAACCCAGCCCCACCTCCACCTTGATCTTTGGAGCTGTTTGGATCCTGGGTTGTATTTCTGCAGAAGCTTGCTTCAAATGGCAAGCTGCTGTAAGCTCTACATTGCCCTAATTAGATTCCATTTCCCCTCTTTTCTCCACAACTAAGATTTCCATTCTCACTTGGACTTAAAGGTAGCAATGATTTTCTGTACACTGTAGCAGTTTCAGTGACTTTTACCAGAAAGAAACTTCTACCAGAGCTTTCCAGGTCACTGCTCCCACAGAGTGCTGCCGGGAATGGCCTAAGTCACAGTTGAGCTGCTACACCAAGTTCATTTGGAGGATAAACACAGGGCATTTCCTCATTGGGCATAAATATCACAGCGTTAAAATGAAAAGGCATATCTGATGAGCTGGCAAGGGTATTTCAGCTTGTATGTCATTCCATTCATATTTACTGAGCACATCTTTTGCACACACAAGGTGTTTTATTCCTCTCAGATTGTTGTTTTAATAATTGTTATTAATTATTAATATTAATATACAATCAATTTTCTTAGTTGTTTTAATCTCACTGGCTGTTTTAACAGAATAGAAATGTTTTCACCTACAAATTTTTTTTTTAAATAAAATTTATTTGTTTCATGTAAGTAAATTGTTACTGTCTTCAGACACACCAGAAGAGGGCATCAGATTCTATTACAGATGGTTGTGAGCCACCAAATAGTTGCTGGGAATTGAACTCAGGACCTCTGGAAGAGCAGTCAGAGAGCTCTTAACTTCTGAGCCATCTCTCCAGCCCACCTACAAGTATTTTTATCAGTGGGTATTTGTCAGGCTGGCTGACATATTTTCAGACCCACAGGTATATAAGCAGGCTCACACGAGATCTGTGTGCGAGGAAGATAGTTATGAGTCAGAATGAGTGGCTAGAGAGATGGCTTAGGTTAAGTAAGAGGACTTGCTGTTCTTTCCAGAACACCTGCATGGTTCCTAGCACCCAGCTCACAATCACTTGAGACTCCAGCTCCAGGAGACCTGACACCCTCTCTGTTTCTCTTGGGCACCTGCACACATAGGAGATACGTATGCACACACATAAGTAAAAATACGAATTTTTTTTAAAAAAAGAATGCACTCTTGAGAATAAGACAAAAGCTGGCATTCTTGGCATGCTTATAAATACTCATTTTGGATGCTTGCAAGAGAAGTGAAGCTAGGTCTTGCTTTCTTCATGCTTTTCCCCACCCCAGACTCTGTATCACCCAGGTAATTCTAGATGTTTAAAGTCACCTGTGGGCACTGTAGGTGACATTAAAGTAGCAAATTTCCTAAGTAGTGTCCATGTGACCAGCTGATCCAGTTGCACTATCTGACACTGGTGTGGTGGGCTGCCACGTAACGTGCCGAGGGAAGCCACAGCACAATAAGCACTCATGCCTCTGCTAATGTGTTCTTGTATACTGTTCACACTGGGGGACTTACAGGGCCCGAGAGAACCCAGTGACATTGCCAAGCCTTGCTGCACCTATTACAACTGCTCTTGTGAAATTTAATAAGCTGTTACTCAGTTGGTGATTAGATCAATACAATATGAGTATGAGTGAAAATTGCAAATTGTTCCAATGAGAAGTGGACTAAGTGCTTCAAAGGAGTGAGGTCAAGGCATGGAAAGCATTCTCTGTCAGATCAGTCATGGTTATGATCACTATAAAAGAGGGTATTCCTCTTCCAACAATTAGAAGAATTTACTTTGAAAGTATCTATGTTTGCTAACTTTAGTGACAATGCCACATGCAGGCAGGGTGAACTGTGAGAAGGAGCCATGGAAGTATAAGCCGAAGCCCTACACACAAAAAAACAAGGCCTTGTCACCAAATCCCAACCCAAACCTGCAAACTGAACAAAGCAAAGCCCTGTTATTTACATGAGAGTAAACAATAGTTGCTACATAAATAGCACATTGTTGCTATCTTCAGACACACCAGAAGAGGGCATCAGATCCCATTACAGATGGTTGTGAGCCACCATGTGGTTGCTGGGAATTGAACTCAGAACCTTTGGAAGAGCAGTCAGTGCTCTTAACCACTGAGCTATTTCTCCAGCCCACACTTAAGATTTTAAAAGGCAAAAATAAGTTTAAAATACAAAGTTTGTGGCTAGTAAAAATTTGAATACTAATTATTTAAATGAGCTGGTACTAAAACTTCTTGAAAGTTGAATGCTATTAAATATTTTATTAAAATACAACTGTAATTCTAGTAATTCACAGCCACATAGTTATCAATGTGTAGAATAGCAACACATTTCATATGCTTTGTTTTAATCTACAGAAATATACATTTAAATATACATATGTCTCAAAATTATAAAGTGATCCATAGCATTTTTTAAAAAAGATTTATTTGTATTTTATGTGTTTGCTTTTTTGCCTATGTGTATATGCACCACATGTGTGCAGTACTTGTGGAAGCCAGAAGAGGGCAGTAGATCTAGAAATGGAGTTAAAGATGGTTGTGAGGTGCCTCATGAGTACTGAGACTCAAACCAGTTTTTTTTTTTTTTTTTTTTTGGCAAGAGTATCAAGTACTCCCAACTGCTGAGCCATCTCTCCAGTCTCATTCCTTAGCATCTGTATACAGATGTGAATAGTTTGGGGGAACTCACATATGGGCCACAAAGAGAAGAGTTTGGACCATCAGTGACTGCATTGTCCTGTGCTATTGTTCCAGAATCCACCAGCTTCTGTTATTTTAAGAGACAAATTTGGCAAGGTAATAACTATTCATTCATTCTCATACTAAACACTTCAATCATTGGGACCCACTGATTATAACCAACTGATTACAAGCTCATATTCTCTAACACTGGCAGCAGCACCTCTGTGAACCTTGGTCCTTTCAGTTTATAGGCAAGCATATAAAGTAACACTTCTTTAGGGAGTTTGTGGGGCCTGGGCTTGGGGCGGTGAGTTACGCTGAGCAACTATTGTGTGACCAGGTCACTGGTGTTGGCTTTCATAAACTGGCTTTTCCAAATCTGTGACATATAGCACACTTTGAAGCAGAAGGCCAAGTGCAGAGTTCCCCTCTGCCCAGGTCTGCGGGAGGCACTGCTGGGCACCAGCTAAGGGCCAGGCCCTGTTCTAGGCTCTTGGAGTAGAGAAAGTGAGATAGTGCTTGTTACCTGGGGCAAGTTACAAAATCTTCTTGTGTTAGGACCACTTGTTCACAGGTCCACATTTCCAGGTGCTGGCTGGGGAGGCATTTTGTCTTCACCGCCTTCACTTTCCTCCCCAGAGACGCTAGCTCGTATCTGTCTAGCTTGCTAGATAGTCTGTAAACAGGAGTTGGTTTAGCGGGGATTACAAAACACCATCTAAAACTTTTAGGATCTGCCTTTCAACCGCAACCCCTCTTCAACACCTCTCTCCCAACAAACTGAAAATTTCCCGGTGATATTGCTTCATTTGCAAACTTATTCAGTTTAGAAAAAAAAAACAGCATCTCTTCTGTGTGTGAGATGCATACATGTAGGTGTGCATGTGTCTATGTGGGTACATGGACAGACAGTATGTGTGGAGGCTAGAAGTGGATGGTAGTTGTCTTCCTCTGTTGCTTGCCATCTTATTTATTGAGACAGGGTCACTGAACCTGGAAGTTATTGATCTGGCCTGGATGACTGGCCAGTGAGCTCCAGGGATACCCAGTGTCCACCCCTGGCCCACCCTCCCACCCCATGAGTTACACACACACCTGGCTTGTACTTGAGCCCTAGGGATCAAACTGAGGTCCTCTTACTGGTGTGGCAGGCATTTTACTGACCACAGCAATCTTTTCAGCCCTTCTAATTGCCTCTTTTGCAGATAATTGGTGTTGAGAAGGAATCCACAGAAGAGGAGCAGAAAGTTGGGAAAGGTTAAGGAAGATAAAGGATGGAGAACTCGGGCTGGAAAGCTGCACTTTTGGAGACCCTGAGACTGTTGGTGCAGGGAGGCGGGACGTGGATGCCACCAATATCCATGAAATTCATTCTGTACAAAGATGGGAGAGCGACTTCTGTGGCCTGGAGCTGAGGTTCCTGCCCGAGGACAACAGGGGTCACCCCAGGAAGTAGAACCTTGAAAAGGAGTTTGGGGTTTAGGTGGTACTATAGCTTATAAAAACAAAGGACAGTGGACATTTAGAACAGAAACCTAGAAAAGAAAATGTCTCTATAAAACGAACACATTTCAAAGGATAGAGGACAGATTCTAGAAGTTTCTAGAGAGCAGGTGCTAAATATTATTAAGTATAATTATAAATGTTTATTGAGTACTTACTGTGTGCCAGAGCAGTGCTAAGTGCATCATATTATTAACGTTTAATCTGCATAATAACCCCATGACGTAGGCACTGTAATCACCTCCATTTTACAAGTGGAGATGAAACAGAGAGGGTAGGTAACTGAGCCAAGGATATTCAGCTGGTAACTAGAAGATGTAAGATTTGAACTTAGATAGCCCGGTTCCACAACACATTGCTTTTAACCTCAAAGCTGCTTTGATGTCTTTCTGAAGTTAGTTGCCGTTGTTTTCTCGGTAGACATAAGCATATTCAAGGCCTTTTCTCAGTGTAGATATAACTCCTGAGTGGCTCCTTAGACTGCTCAAGTAAAAGTTATAGCAAGAGGCTCTTTATAAAAATAAAAAACCCAATCCTTTGAATGAGGATACTACACTTTTTTTTCCTAAATTCAAACCTCTTGTTTGAAAAAGTTGTGACTGGACATAAACTTCAGAGATAAAACTTGGAAATGACTATGGATTTTAAAAATTCATTTACAAAAAAATAGAAAATAATATCTTAGCATAAATGGTCTATGAAAAAGTATGGTAGAGACAGATGCTTATAAAAATTCCCTCTCCGTCCACTACTGGGCACTTGTAACTAGGAACCTACTAATTGCCTTGCTGGGGACTGTATAT
>JANHMN010000014.1:33518356-33525510 GCA_030674055.1 Rhabdomys pumilio
ACTATGAGAGAAACCCAGAAAAGAAGGCTTTCACTTGGGAACCAAAAGGGGCGACAAGGTGTTCACAGGTTTTCATTATTAGAGAAATTCCTAATCTGATTTGATTTTGAGACAGTCTCATGTAACCCAGTCTGGCTTCAAACTTGGACTATAGCCCAAGCCGACCTTGAATTTCTAATCCTCCTGGCTTGACAGGAGTGGATCAGTACATTTTTGACAATTACATTTAACTAGTGTGTGTATGTGCGTATGTGTGTGAGTGTGTGTACGTGTGCATGCATGTGTGTGTTCGGGTGCCTATGTGACACAGTGCATGTGTGGAGGTGAGAGGACAGCACGTAGGACTCAGGTTTCACCTGCCAAGTGTGTTCCGAGGCCTGAACTGTAGTGCTCAGGCTTGCTGACAAGCTCCACTGAGCCATATAACTAATCCCACACCCAACGTTTTAAAACCAATTATTTATTTTGTTAGTGTGTATGTAAGTATGTGTAGAGTGTGTGTGTGCGCACACACGTGTCCACATGCACACAAAGGCTGGAGGATAGCTCATGTCCTGCAATTGCCCTCTACTTTATCCACTTGAGACAGGGTTTCTTACTAAATGGACCTAAAGTTAGGCTGGTGACCAGTAAACTCCAGGCATTCCCCTGTCTCAGCCCCTTACCCTAGCACTGGGATATTAGCTTCTTGAGTGACCATACCCATATTTGTATGTGGGTTCTGGGGACCTGAATTTGGGCCCTTGCACATGTACAGAAAGTGCTCTTACATGCTGGGCCATCTCTCCAGACCCTTCTCTGCCATTTTAAGGTACAGGATCTTACTCTGTAGTAAGGTACAGTATCTTACGTATGGGCTGCACAGAAACTTCTGGTTTTAGCTGAGTGCTGGAATCATGGATGTGGACAACCACGCCTGGATTTAAAAAAAGAATAATAATTTCCAAGATGGGAGATAAACCTGTCATCGAAACAGCAACTCTAAAACACAAGTTTTCTTTGCAGAGCCTTCTCTCCCCACTTCATACACACGTCTGACCGTTGAGGAACGCAGCTGCTGTAGTAGGTGATGTCGTGCGCAGAAGCCCTGCTGGGCTGTGTTGTAATAGATTATTTCATGATGTCACATCGGTGAGCTCCATTCATGCCTCAGTGAATCAAGTGGAGAAAGGTACCCATTGGTTGCATTGGGCCACTACATGTATGTGTACCCATGTGTATCTACACCTCATGGAAACATACATTTATATATCCCCACACACAGAGATACATAAAAAATGACATACAAACATTGGACCAAGAAGAGGAGCCTTGGAAATTTCCTTTTATGGTTATTCTAATTCACTTTTGAGGTCTCAGAGGTTCCAAACAATTAGTTTTAAAGATTTGCTTCCTTCACTAGGATACTACTAATAGGATAGTGACGAAAAGAATTGCACCTAAACTCACACTATTTATTTTTTTTAATGTTTTAAGGGTGAAAAGTGCATACAAATATCACTAGAAATGGAAACCTCCAGAAATATAAGATCATCTGTCAGTTAGTTTTTAAAGACTCACTCAGTTAATTTTTATTTGTGTGTGTGTGTGTGTGTGTGTGTGTGTGTGTGTGTGAGAGAGAGAGAGAGAGAGAGAGAGAGAGAGAGAGAGAGAGAGTGTGTGTGTACCCCTGTGCTCAGGAGCCCATGGAAGCCAGAGAAGGTATCAGAGACACTGGAAATGTAGATATAGATGTTTGTGAACAGCCATGTGGATGCTGGGAACCAAACCTTGGTCTTCTGCAAGGGCACCACGTATCTTTATCGGCTGAACCATCTCTCCAACCCCATTCCAGATAGTATGTTTTTTAACTATCAAAAGTATTATTTAACTATCAAAACTATCAAAAAAGTATTTTTTAACTATCAAAACTATCAAAAAAGTATTTTTTATTTTTTCTAAAGTAATTTTTATCCTCTGTAAACTATCAATTATGAGGTCATTAGGCTCCTTCTGCATGATGACAGAGGAGTCCCAGGACATCTACAAGTTTGACTACGAACCTCTTTGCAGCCCCCCTGAACAGATGCGAGCTTTGGAGTGGTTTTAGGCATAGCCCTAGGTCCCCTGTTCACCTGTCAGTCACCCTGGCAGAATGGAGGGGCTGCCTTGAAATGGTCTTCTAGTTCCATCTGGAGTAGACAGACTCCTGGCAGCTCAACACCAGCTAAGAGTGAGCATTTCAGTTTGCCTTTAGGCCTCTTCTCTCTTCCTTGGATGCTGTTTCCATTTGACTTGAATAGGCTCAGTCTTGGTCATATCTTTTCATAGCTCTCTAACTAAGGTGGAGGGGGAGGAGGGGGAGGAGGAAGAGGGGAAGAGATGATGATGATGAGGAGGAGGAGGAGGAAGAGCAGGAAGAGGAGGAAGAAGAGGAGAAGGATGTTAATGTTGGGATGTAGCTGTCAAGGCTATTCTTTGTAAGAGAATGGGGCAACAGGATAATCCACTGGCCCTCAGTAAAAGCCCTGTATGGTTCTTCCCTGGAAGCCTCTGTTGGATTTGCTACCTGTGCTACTCTGTATGGCGGCCCTGATATGCCAAAGAAGATTTTAACCATTTCTATGACTGTTGTGATTTTTAATGTTCTCTTCATTTTTGTCTTGCTTCTATAATTTGTCAAAAAATAGATTGCTTCAAAGAGAGAACTATTCAATAATTGAGAGAACAGGGCACATGTATCATAATGACCGATGGAAAGACTAAGGGGCACCCTCTCCTGACAGTGAGGAAGTGTTTACTAAGCAGATGCTGTTTTGCATAGCATTTCTTTTAATCCCCCACTTTGAGATAGACCTGGGTCTTCCTGTTTTATAGCCTTGGAAATGGAGCCTTAGAGAGACTTAAAAAAAAAATAACAACAGGCTCTTAACTCTAATTTCAGCATTCTCCCAAATACCCATCCCTTTGGGAAGGATAAATGTAGTCTTTGCATGGTGACCAGGTGTATCTTAGTCAACAAATACTTATCAAGTGCTGTGAGGTACCGGAAGCATTGAGTAGTCACAGTGTCTGTAATCTCTCAGGCCTCACCAGGCCTATTTTGAGTAGCAACATAAAATTTGCCAGCAGTTTGCTGGGTTAGTAATTCAGTCAGTACCCAAAGCAGCAGATAGTCTGACTGATACTGACTAACCCTGCCCATCTTCTCTGCCCTTAGCATCGTGCCCTCACATGTATGGTCAACAGAGGCTCCCACTCACTCAATGCCCTGGCTTTCTCCAATCCACAATGACAGGCGTTAGGGCCCCAGTGTTCTGATGTGATACTTGCATTCCTAAATTTTCCTTTCTTTGCAAACTGAATAATTCACATTCATCTTTTTAGCAAGTCAGTTTCAGAAATTTAACCCTTCCTTCCTCTAAAGAGGCTCACATGTTTAAGGAAGAAAGGAATTGAGCAAAGGTGTCAAGAAACTCTTTGCTTTCTAAAGCCCTTGATACCCAGTTTTTAGGCTAACTAACACAAACAGGTCCAGCAGCAAAGGATGTAATCCCAGAGGTTGTGCATTTCTAAAAATAGAAGGCCTTACTTATTCTTACTTTTTCTTCATGTTCAATGCTACACTTTGGTGTTAGCATCCAGTCAGACTCACGCAAGTCCATTGAAAAGGGAAGAACAGAGGTATTCAAAACTCAACCATGAGGAAACAAAGTGAACTCAAAACAATGTTTCCCCTCCTGGGTGACCTGTCACCGGTGTGAAGGCCATGGGTGAAAGCCATGCCCCCTTTACTGATTGATTTCTCTTTATCAATTAAAATGTAACTGAACTCAAAATGGGAGTGTAGCCCCAGCCAGCATTATGCTCCAAGTACAGTGAGACTCCAGTATGCGTGGTGGAGTGAAGAGACTTTACATTACAGCTCTGGACATTTGCCTTTAGTCCCTCCCTTATATGCATGTCACTGAGTTAGAAATAATATCATAAAATAGTCGCTTCAACCAAATGACCTGAAGGACCAACTGATCCAACCCAAGTCTGGTTTTACTTAAAACAAAGATTAAACCAACTTTACTGTACTTGAAAACCTGTCCCAAGAATCCATGTCCACCTGTGTTTTTCTGGCAACTACAGGCAGATTAGTCAAGTGGTCTGTACGCTGACTTCCTTGTGTATGAAGTATACAGCTGAAAGGTTATAATAGCACCTGATTATAGAGTTAATGTAAGAAGTGAATACTTGAAATACACAACAATTTAATGAGACATGGAAGACACTACAAGGTCTGAGCCATTACACTTCTCTGTGAAGCCATATCGACAGGCTCTTGTGACATCACTTCAGAAACAATAGATCGATATCTTTTTACTGTTTAGTTATCAACATTAAAGTCTGCATTTTCTGCAAAGGCATCCATTCGCCCTAGACAGAGCATCTGCTATTATCTTCGGACAGATGGGACCAGAGGATCTTTATCCAGTAGAGTTCAAATAACAACATGGACTTTAGTGGATTGTGAGAATGACAATCAAGCCCCGTCATTTGAAAAGCAGAGTCTATAGTGGTGGTTCTCACCTTCCTAATGCTGTGATCCCTTTAACAAAAAATCCTCACGTTGTGGTGACCCCAACCACAAAATTATTTTTGTTGCTACTTCAAAGCTGTAAATTTGCTACTGTTAGGAACTATAATGTAAATATCTATGTTTTCTGATGGTCTTAGGTGACTCTGTAAAAGGGTCATTTGACCCCAAAGGGTTTTGAACCACAGGTTGAGAACCCATTGGTCTACAGAACTATACTTATTGTATGAGGTGAGTGATATGATCTCATTTATTTTCCTGAGGAGATTCTATTTACCCTGCAGACTGGTTTGAGATTTGAGCCCTCTCAGGATCTCTTCTCCCAATGCAGGCACTGAGTTTCCTCCATGTTTTCCAAGACAGTCTTCACTTCAGGGATCCACCCTCCTCATTTCCAATCATTCTGGCAGTTCCGTAGTTCTTGGACTATTGTGAAGGTTGGGTAATTTATGTCCCAGCTCCGTGCTCTCACTCGCTGTCTCTCATCTTTTTCCTTTTCCTTAAGTTTCATCAGTAAAAGTAGCTTAGGGCATCCACCAGTTCTGTGAATTTTGTTGTGAAAAATGCTGGTTTTCTGCTTCCACTCTCACATGCCCTCGCTGAGGAAGCCGGGGTCACCACTCACTGCTGATTTTGGTTCATCTTTCTATGTCTTTGAACATGTGGTGTTGCTGCTGCCTAATTATTCCGCCCAAGGTAAGCTCCGCCTTCTTTCCATGAGAAGAAGATTCAGTCCCACTCCCTCTGCCCCCCACCCCCTGTCCCGCTGTCCCGCCTTGACACCGGACTCACCATAACTCCCCACCTGAGTCTAGAACTGAGCTTTAATTTGGGTTTTATAGGAACTGGGTGTTTTCATGACTGTAGCTTCGGTTCACAGTTCACCTATGAAAGATAATTATATTTCCCCTTAAGTTTGTGTTAACTACAGTTGTTTCCATGCTTTAGGTTTTGCTCCTCAGGGTGGTGAGAAACTCAAGTTCATTTATCCCTAAGTGCCACATACACACAGCAAAGTGTTTCTAGTATCTGTGTCATATTAAAAGGCAATTGTAATATTGCCTTTTAGATATTACTGTCTGGGACCTTGCACTCTCCCAGGGCTCAAGTGAGGAGATAGCCTCAGCTTTGCTCACTTGGAATCCCCAGCCGGGACCTGTCTCAGTTGCCTTTCCTTTTTCATAGTTGAAGCCCATGAGTTCTCTGTAGTTGGGGCTTCTCGGTGAACCTGTGATAAAGAATCCCTTGGAACCTGCTCATATTGGTCGGTAAATATTTCTGTTTGCTAGCCACAAGTTTCTTTAGTCAGCTTTCTGTTGGCTGTTTAAGAAATACATGTCCTAAATTAGCTTTTAAAGAGGAAAGGCTTGCTGTGGGGACACAGTGCTTTTGCACTTAGGGAAGTGTGCCTGAAGGGAGTTAGTGGTAGGGAAGGAAAGCCTGGCAGAGGAAACTGCAGACCTCATGACCAGGAAGCAAAAGAGGAGGGATGGGCCAGGATTTGTGGGCCTTTTGGGGGAACATTCAACATCCAGCTCTGACAAACAACCTTCCCAGAGTTGCTTTCTAACACCCCACGCCATGTTGAGAGGTGATTTTAAACCAGATTTACTGCCCACATAAACTATATACTGCCTACTTATCATATTTTCTTGTTTACTGTTAACCTATGGGAAAGCCCTTCTTGATTTTTTTTGTTAAAAAATCATTTCTTAAGATATATATTGGATGGCTTATACTTTTGGAAAATATCAAGTTTCTCATGCCAGGATGGCTTCCTTGCCACATGTAAAGATTTGATAGAATTTTAGCTAAATGTTGCTAGTTTCAGAGTTTCTTAAAAGCTAGTGTGACAGTACTGAGGGACTTGTGTCCTTCGAGACACACAAAAAAATTGACATAGATACCCTAATGCCTGAGTACGGACAGGTTCTTTTGTTTCGTTTTTGTGTTAAAATTTTACTCTGTTGGCGACTGAAACTGACTTTACATTTAAACAATTAGAGAAGAAGTCACATATAGAAGCTTACAAGTAAAAATATGTATGTATGGGCTCCACGGCCCCCACAACACAATTGTCTAAAGCTATATGTATATGCCTATATCATTATGCTTGTCTCAGTATGCATACTTTGTATACACACATGGAAAATATTCCAAAGCGTCTGTTACTAAGGAATGCACTCAGTTCATATTTGAACAATTGAACTGGAATAATCATAGAATAATTTTCTTGAAGGTCTCAGGAGTTTAAAACAACAATACCACGAAGGGAGACCTGGCCCAGGAACAGATTTGAGGAAGAAGGAAAAATCCACAACCATTACAGAGAGCCTTTTGTTCACCAGAGTTGACTCAGACAGTTCCAGAAAGGGGCACCTTGCTGATTATGGCAGTCCCAGAAGGAAGCAGCCAGGACATCTCCATAAGGAGGAAGATGGCTCTTATGGAGAACCAAACGAAGGACTTTGCTTGCAGAGCCAATTGTAAAAAGGGTACGTATAAAATGAAGTAGGTTACTATAAAATGAATAGGTTAGAACACACACACACACACACACACACACACACACACACACACACACACACAC
>JANHMN010000014.1:33528113-33550264 GCA_030674055.1 Rhabdomys pumilio
TGTGTATGTGTGTGTATGTATGTGTATGTGTGTGTATGTGTGTGTATAGTGTGTGCATGTGTGTATGTGTGGTGCATGTGTGTATGTATGTGTATGTGTGTGCATGTATGTGTATGTGTGTGTATGTATGTGTATGTATGTATGTATGTGTATGTGCGTTGTTTTTACCCATACCTGCATTTTTATCAGTTGATGGATAACAGTTGGAGTACTTTTGTCTTTGGGTTATTAACTGCTGTGAACAGCTGTAGTAAGTTTTCATGTGAAGGTGCACTGTAACCTCTCGCAGGTGTGTTCTTAGAGGAGAAATTGCTTCGTCACACGCCGACTCTATGTTTAATGTTTTTAAACTCTGCCAATAGAATTTCCAAAACGGCCCCAGCATTTTACATCCCCAAAGGCAATGTGTGAGAGCTCCAAATGGCTGTTGGTCGTTTTGATTACTCTCTTCATGCGTTTGAGATTTTTTTTATTGTGATATGGGTTTATATTTTTCTAATGGCTAATGATACCGAGTATTTTTCCACAAAAGCATTGCCATCCGCTTATCTTCTTTGAAGAAATAGCTATTGCCACCTTTTGTTCAATGTAGTTCTGTACATTTGTACAGTGAAGCTATAAAATCTTCTTCCTGGGTACAATATCCATGAGCTTCCATCCCTCCTCCGGTATCATGCTTGAATTTTATTTATTTATTTATCTATTTATTATTTATTTATTTATTTATTTATTTATTTATTTTTGGCTCTTTTCTCTAACTCCCTGGTGCAATGGACTGCACCTCGGTTGTGCAAACACCCCCACATGGCAGTGTCTTGCTGTCCTCTGCTTTGCCCAGGGGCTTCAGGATTTCTTGCCCCTCCCCCACCCCCTGAGGTGAAACCTGCTTTCACATTCCTGTGAGGCTCAGCTGGTGGCTTGCATTTAGCTTTGTGCCTGAGAAAAGAGCAGCTCCCCAGAGGAGCAGAGATTCTCCAGCTCTCCTCTTTCTTAGGGCCCTAGATTTACAGACCAGACTAATTTGAGTTCACACCTCACTTGCCCAGACCACACCTCTTATTCCCCTGAGAGGATTAAGCTCCACCTCTGGGACACCCTGTTCACTTTAATTGTTTTTCCAGTGGCATTTTTTATTTGAAATTCCTTCTTATTTTTTGGAATTATGTTTTCTTCCCCGTCTTCCTTCCTTCCTTCCTTTCTTCCTTCCTTCCTTCCTTCCTTCCTCCCTCCTTCTCTCCCTCCTTCCTTTCTTCTTTTCTTCCTTTTTTTCCTTCTTTCCCCTCTCCCTCCCTTCCTGTCTCCTTTTCCTTTTCTTTTTGGGACAGGTCTCACTCTGTAGCTCAGACTGGTCCAGAACTTGGGGTTATCCTCCTGCCTCAACCCCAGCTCCCAAGTGCTGAGGTTACAGGTGCGCACCATCATGGCTGGGTTAGCATTGCTTTTATCCTATTAAAAAACTGTTAGGCTGGGGAGATGGCTTAGTCAGTAAAGTAGTTATCACACGAATATAGGACCCGAGTCTGGATCCCAGCATGCTTCTGAAACTCAGCCATGTCAGCACACACCTGGGTTCTCAGCAAAGGGGAGACAAAGGCAAGAGGATCCCTGGGGCCTGCTGGCCAGCCAGACCGGTCAGTTGATGAGCTCCAGGTTCAGTGAGAGAATTTGTCTTTTAAAATAAGGTGAAGAAACAATTGAGGGAGACACCAGATGTCAACTTTGATCCCCACGTAGGTGCACAAATGCACCCACATACATACCCCCCTCCTTTGCACCTGTATACACACAGAGATGCCAATTCTTGCAACCTTCACCTGAATAGCCTCTTACTATTTGAGGGAAAATGATCTGATGATTCCAGAGAATTATAGAGAAGGCAGTAGTTTTCACAGTTTAGCACATACCAGAATCAACTGAGGACTTCTTGGAAAACAGACTTGCTGGCTCTTCTTTAAGCTTTTGATCTGTAGAGACAGGACGAGATCTGAGAACCTGTTTCTTTGAGACGTTCCAGGGGTGGTACTGCTTATCCCGAGACTATACTTTGAGAACATTTATATAGAACAGCAGTTCTCAACCCGTGAGTCACGGCCCCTTTGACAAACCTCTATCACCAAAAATATTTACATTATGATTCATAACGGTAGCAAAAGTACAGTTACGAAATTGCAACAAAAAATAATTTTATGGGGGGGGAGTCACCACAACATGAGGAACTGTTAAAGGGTCACGGGAGGTCGAGGACCACTGATACTAAGAAACCAGACTTTTGCTTTGGGGTGTTAGGTCTCCCCATTTGTTTAACAAGTTTTTGTTTGCTTTTCATCTTTTTAACTAGCACATCAAGTGGTAGGCTTCATTTTGGCATTTAATACAAAATATGTTGATCTTCATCTTCCTTCCTGGCTTGTGCACTCCCACCCCTCAGGAGTCCTCTTCCTGCCTTGACGTCACTCATGGAATCCATCTCATATGGTAGCACCTTTTGTAACCTCTCCGCCAAGGAAATTGATCTTTGTGCTTAAATCATTGGTGAGGAAGGTGATGGGGGAGTCAGTTTGATTACCGATAAGGCTTGTGGAGAGCTCTGAGATTTCTTTATTTGGTTTCAGAAACATTTAACTGATAATAGATCCTAATGCTGGCAAGCCCCCCTTTTCTACTTGAGAATTACATCTTTGATTCTGTCTTTCCTAAAAACAACCATCCCAAATGGTAGTTGGCTGGTCTTAATGGTATCAACTATAGAATGTGATATGATAGCTGGATAGAAGGGTCAAAAGCCAGCATTATCAGAAAACTAGTGGGGGTACTAGCTGTATTCAACATAGGGTTATAGCCAACAGAGAAGCAGCATGGGTTAGTTAAGTCACTCAACTATAGATGGGCTATCGCTGGTGATAGGCTAAGCAAATCCTTGTGCACCCAGGACTGACTTTTCCTGGTAAATTCCTTTTCTGAAGGTAGAAGACCTTGGAGGCCTGGATTTATCACTGGCTGCTATCTTGTTTCTGACTGTCCTGAGAGATAAGTACTTAGAAGGGTGTCAGGAACTGCAGAATCTTAGCCCCACCGTGTCAGAATCTGCTTTTTAACTTACTTAGTTCAATCTTGTTAGAGCCCCAGAGTTGCAGGATTCTGTATTTGATGATGCAGTTGGGTAAGACAGGTGACCATTTGAGGGGTCACTCAGCAGAGTTCCTCTGTCTTCTCTGCTCCTTAGGATGAGTGTCTTTAGAGCTGGAGAGAAAGATGGGCTTAGAGCAGTGACTCCCAACCCTCCTAGTGCTATAGCCCTTTAACACAGTTCCTCACGTTGTGGTGACCCTAACCATAAAACTATTTTCCTTGCTACTTCAGAACTGTACTGTTGTGAATAGATTGTAATGTAAATATGATATTTCTGGTGGTTTTAGGTGACCCCTGTGAAAGGGTCGTTTGATCTCCAATAGGGTTGCAACCCACAGGTTGACAAACACTGACTTAGAGGTTCAGAGCACTGAATGCTCTTCCAAGGGACCTAGGATTGATTCCCACATGGCAGGTTACAACTGTAACTCTAGTCCTAGGGGTTCCAGGGCCCTCCTCTAACCTTCATGACACTGCATGAATATGATACACAAACATACATGTAGACAAAACACAAATTATACATAAAATAAAAGTAAATGTGAAAAAGAGAGATGAATGTTGGAACACTTTTCAAGGTTTGGACATCATATCATTTTGAATGGTAACAAACTGTGCCATTCAAAAGGATGGGAACACCTTGACTCTACTGTGTTGGGATACACGTTAAATGGTCTTGCAGTCTGGGTAGCTCAACAAAACATAGCAGTCATGGAAGAGAACTCTTACACCTGGTGTTAACACCATATTGACCCAGGTCTATGTAAGGGAAACTCACTATTGTCTATTTGCCCCTATTTCTCACCTTTTTTGATTTTCTATTATTATTTTTTCTAACTTGATACACAGGCTACAGTTGCAATAAAATATACTTGCTGTTGTCTCTGGAGTGTGAGCACAGATTCTCCTTGTGTTTTATTCTTTCATGAGAGGAAACATGAACAGGCCCCCACACGCCATATCTTATCTCTTTTCTTTCATCTTTTTCTTTGTTCTCTAAGCTCAAGGGTCTGGAGGACCTGAATGAGCAGAATCCTCCCTTGGAGCCTGAAGCTATCCGTGACCATTTCTCCCTGGTGCTGGCTTAACAACAGACTGACTTTGTAGGATGACGAGAAGTCTGAATATTTTTTGTTAATAAGAGAGATGCCCACTTCTATTTCCAGCATATTAAAATTTCACTGTGTATTTAGTGATTTTGGTTAAGTTCTTCCATGTACCTGGTTTTTGAAATTTTTTTTCTGGGACTTGGAGAGCAGACTCAGTGATTAAAAACGTTTGCTGCTTTTGTAGAGGACTAGAGTCCAGCTTCCGGGACCAACAGGGCAACTCAATGGCTTGTAACTCTAGCTCAGGGTCTCTGATACCTTCTTCTGCCCTGGTCCACTCTCTGTCACTTTGTCTCTCTGTCTCTGTCTCTCTCTCATACACACACACTCACATACACACTGTCTCTCTCACACACACACTTTTAAAAAATCTTTTTCTTTCACCCATCAGCCATTGAACAATACCTACGAAGAACACTTGTATAGTTGTTCAATATAAACCTGGTCTCTGTTCCAAAGGCCTTTTCAGACTAGCAAGGAGACATACATTTGAAACAATAAAAATGACATGGAAAGAGACTTGTCATCATCCTGACACTACGGGAACAATAGACATGAACCCTTTCACTTACTGGTTAGCATGGGGATCATTTACCAGGTTTCCCAGGCTCAGGTTATAGCTGGTGCTGGCTCTTGGCTGCCTGTACGTAAAACCTTTCTTTCCTCCTTTGTAATTGTGTAACTGTGGTTAGATCAAAAGACCATCAGCCTCCAGTTTCATCACCCGAGGAAGAAACACAATAATAAGGCCATTACTAGGATCAAACGAGTTATTATGCTGGGGGCACCAGAATTAGTAATATCTAGCAGTATTTGCATATACTATATGAATGTTAATTATCTTATCACCCCTTATTTCCAAATAAATTCAACATGGCTATAGAGGGAGATTTCAACAGTTAATCCATTGGGAGTAGGAAGAATACTAAAAATAGAATTTCCATGTGTTTTTTCTTTTTATTTTCTTCTATTCCTATAGTTTTCTGCTTTAGAATATATCTTTGATGCTTATAGTTTTCTTATTATATGATTTATTCTTTAGAATTTTCTTAAATTATATATATGTATATATGTATTATATATGTATATATATGTGCATGTTATATATGTGTGTGTATATTTACACAAACATACACACACATATATAATATATATATGTTATAATATTATATTAATAATATTATTATTATATAATAATATTATATTATAATAATATATATTAATAATATTATATATGTGTGTGTGTATGTGTGTTTGTGTATGTTTTCTCAGGTTATACATATGAAGGGCAGAGAACAGCTTTGTGGGTTTGGTTCTCTTCTTCTATCTTTACATGGGTTCTGGGTATTGAACCCAGGCCAGAAGGCTCTCCCAGTATCTTAACCAGTTGACCCATTTTGCTAGTCCTGGTTTCTTAATGGCTGAACATGTGTACAGTTATTTTTTATTGGCAAAATATTTAAGGAAACTTAAACAGGATTGTATTACAGGTATACATGACACCCTGCCCACGGAAGGGACATGAGGTTTACAATTTACCAAGCAGCCCCATGGATAGAGCAAACATATGAAGTGTCTATATCTGCCTGTGGTCCTCAGGACATTCACATGGACAGAATGTCACCATGAGGGCCTATGCCTACCATCGTCAGCCCCCTCCCCCCAGGCTGATGTCTGGCTTTGCGGGTTCCCAGGGGTGTTGGCTCTGGTATCCTTACCCTATGTTCTCACACCACACTCTCAGCTGTGGTGTGGTGTGAGACACAAGATACAATCCACTGCGATTTGAGGAGTCTGTATCATTGGCCAACACTTTCTCCAGAGTGACTGCTAACGAATGATTTTTTTTTTTTTTTGATGCTGACTTTCCTGGCAAACAAGTCAGTCCTCTGAGAAGCATATGAAAACATTTACCATACAGAGCAATCTGGCTTCCCTGCCTGATTCATTTTCAGATTTTCTCATGTAAAAGAAGCTAACAAAACAACAGCTGCTTAGCCACCAAGTTAGTAAAAGATGCCATCATATCACATGGCTATATTGACTTACTTAAAGCAATTGACAAATTCATGAAGGATTTCCCTTCACACCTTCACACTTGGCACAGCTTTTGAAGCCTTGCTGAGAATTTGAAGATTAATTTATGTAAACAAAAAGGAGACCCAGGTTTACTAGAAATTCCATAAGCTCAGTACATATCTAATTGGAGTTCCGTAAAAAATCCGCTCATTAAAAAAAGCAGAGAAGGCAAGCTCCAAGGAGAGCTTATCGTTGCTTTCTCACTGGACAGAAAAATAACAGGGGGCTGGTGGTAATTAGTAGGCTGCTCGGGACACAAATTATTTGCTTTCAAAATTAGTTTCCTGCCCTTAGCTTTAAAAAGTACCCATTCTTTCACAGAAGTTCATTTTTCTAAATTGAGCTAGTTTCAATGTTGTTGTTATTGACAAGGTCTCATAAAGTGCAAGCTGGCCACAAATTTTCTACATAGCAGAAGATGACCTTGAACTTCTGATCCTCCTGCCTCCACTCTTGTACTGTTGAGATTACAGATGTGTTCCATCATGCCGGGTGTGTGTGGAGTCTGAACTCCAGGCTTCTGTGTGCTAGGCAGGCACTACACCAACCGAGTCATATCCCTAGCCCTGCATCTCACAATCTATTTTATTTTAGAGACAGGGCCTTCCCCTGCCTCAACATAATCTTTTTATTAATGGTTTGGGAATCTCATACAATGTACCCTGATCACACTCACTCCTTAATCCTCCCAGGTTGGCCCTCACACCCTCACACCCTCCCCTAGAAAAGGAAAAAAAAATACACCAAGTCCAATTTGTGTTGCCCACATACTCAATGGAGCATGGTCAAACTCCCAGTGGCCAGCCCCTTAAAGATAACCCAGTCCTTTCCCACCCAGCCCCCAACTCCCACCAAATGCCATCAAGTGTGAAGAGCTACACGTCAGCGTCTTAATCACAATGTTTAAGAACTCTCTTCAATAGCTTCCTGTCTGGGCTGTTTCTTTTGTGGGGGGAGGGAGTGGTGGTGTTGGTCCACGGTTACAATGTAGCTTTGGCTGTCCTGCAACTAGCTGCTGGGATCTGTCTAGCCTTGACTTCATAGAACTCTACCTGTCTCTGCCTCCTGAATGCTGGGATTAAAGGCATGAACCATCACACCCGGCGATATCTCATGATTTTTAAAGGGAAAAAAATCCAGAGACTCTGTCCCAGCATACAACTCTTTCTTGGGAACCAGCTGAAGCCCCACAGTGGACTGGTCTTTACCTTTCTTTCTCTATTTTTTCTGGCTACAAAACAAATGTCTGCATGCTGACCTTACAAGCCTTTTGTGTTGCCGTGTGAGCCCACCAGCTGATGCTGAGGAGGAATTTTTAATGATGTAATGCACCCATTATTAATTGTGACATGCTTATTTACATAATGTGAGACAGTTTTTTATTAATGAGAGTAAAACTTCCTCAAGTTTTTCTCTTTTTTTTTATGATTGTGCGTATGTCAATGTGATTTAGTCTTTTAATAAAAGTGAGTATTATGACAGGCAGGTTAGCTAGGGAATCAAGCACGTCTTACCTTGTACGCTTGATTGACAGGTTCATCCCATACTTACACGTGTATAATGTGCTCATAGCAATTACTGTGACTTCACTTGAAGAGGATTGTGCTGGCATCTCTTGTTTTCGTCATTTTCGTATTGTTTTGAAGATTCACATGTTTCCTCTCCTTGAACACAATTAAGAAAATGTGGGCGCTTAATTTGATACTTCCAGATTTGGTGAGTTTTACCCGTTTAATGTGAAGGGATTTCTGTAAGAATTCCAGAGTTCTGCAATACCTGGGCTTACTTACTTCTAATGAGCGAATGAACACACTCCCTGGGCATTTTCTATGTACTGGCTGTAGTATAAACAATGTATATCAGTGCTTCTCAAGGTTTAGTCTCAGCACCAGCAGCTTCAGCATCTTCTGGGAACTTTCTAGAAAGGTAACTTCTCAGACTCCATTAACTGATGGACAACTCAGGCAAGGAGCCTAGCAATCTCTGATTTAACAAACACTGACTGAGACTATTCTGTTGTCTAAAAATTGAGAGCCATGCTCTGGAGGATTTAAGGTTGGACTAGAGTGCAGGTTTAGTCTGTCCTCGTAGCCTTTGGATTGATACATTCTGCCGATGCACATGTTCCATATAAATGAGTCTATTAATTATATCATTGTGCGTTCCAAGTTTAGTCTGAGAAACACTCTGTGTGATTCAACCTCTGCTGCGTAAGCAGGTCCCGAAGCTGTGCTGGGAAGGGCAGATTCTCCTCCCTGAATCCACTTTTTCTTGGATTCTTGGACGCCATAAGGCTCAAGCTGTGTGGGGGAAGCTAAAACCCACACCCGGGTAGGTGACGATCAAAGGCAGAAGAAGGGCCTGTGAGGTTTGAAGAACAGCCTGATGGGAGCTTGCTGCAGCACCGGTGGAAGCTCTTGGCTTAGCTGTGGTCTTTTTGTCCTGGGCCTTTGGTGCATGAATTTTAGCTGGGTGCAGCCATTGGAATGCCCCACCCATGGTCTGCCTTTTTGAGTAAACGAGATTGTCTCTTCCAGACAACATGGCTTTACCATCACATCTAAAAGTAAATGACTACAGTTTTTGTTCTCCTCCAGGGAGGCAATAATCCAGCAGCCGTCTGGTGGCAATTTGCCGGCCTAGTAGGGAACACAGACATTTGGATTTCTTGAGAGTAGAACATGGAGTTACTGAGTAAGGGTACTGAGCTGGTCCTCAGGTCTGTCTCCTGGTTTCAACTCTGTGGGTCCCAGAAGTAAGATGGCCTTGGTCTTAATGACAGATGCCCTAGTGTTCTGTGTGCAAAGATGTTCTAAAGTTTGAGGTGTGCAACTCAGGGGGTTCAGCCAACAACTCTACTGTGTTGTAAAATGTGACAGGGCAAGTGGCTTGTCCTGGGTTGTATAGTATCTGTATGGTCATCAGCCTTGGGGCTGTCATTCTCTGATTTATTCCAATACTGGGGTTGTAAGTGAAAGGTTGAGAAGTCTGTTTCTTGTTGCCATGGAATCAAGAGTTGGGTTCATGGGTGGATGTACACAGCTGGATCTGCAAAGCATCTGAGTGACTTGTAAGTCTGGGGTGGGAGGGAGTAAAAGGGAAGTCAGTTAGCTTTCTCTGAACATCTGGGATAGCAACTTTCTGAAGCTTCTCTCTGTTCCTGTAGATACCCAGTTCCTACACAGTTCCTGGCTTCTGCACTTTGAAGCAGCTCTGTTCTTGGGTACTTCCTCACTACAGCTCTGAGCTTGGGTACCAATTGTTCCTCATGCCTCTGAGCTCATTCTAGAGTTCAAGAACTCTCAAAAGGGGCCACAAAGAATCCTTCTGGGTGCTTTTCCCATTACTTTCTTATCCTATCAGTCAGAAGGAGAATCATTATTGGAGTTCTATTGTTTACCAGTGTACTGGATGGGAGTGGTTCCTACAGTCCTGACAGAGGAGACTGACTCCACTGATGCCTCTGATGCCTTCCTGATGGAATGTTCCAGCACTCAAGAGAAATGTGATGTGGTGCTGCTGTTTGGGTCTGTGTCCTATGCTCAACCACCTGTTTTACCTGTCTTACGTCCAGGAGCCCTTTATTACTGACTGGCAACAACTGATCTTAACCCAGAATCACCAGGGTGTGGATTGTGGCCAGGGGTCATCTCCCTGCAGAGAAGCTCTGTTACCTGGAGGATCAAAAGGTGAGCCTTCACAGAGCTTCCGTGGGGCCAGTGTATTGTGGGATCCAAGACTTTCAGCTTCCCTTACTGTCAAGGGATCTGCCTGGCCCTGAATGTGAGCCCCTTCACTCCAATTTTGAATGCTCTAAGGCATAAAATGAAGCCCTGCTTTTATTTTGTTTGCGTTATATTGGAATATAGCACTAAATGTTTAACTCTCTAGGCATGCCTCCTTTTGGGTCAAAGAAGCCAGTGAAGGTGGGGCTAATGTAATCTACACTAACGTAATGCCTCACGCCTTTCCCCAAGGTGATTTTATTTACTATAGTTTTTGTTCACAATTAACACCTCTAGGTTTGGTTTGATTTGTTTCATTTTGAGACAGGGTCTCCCTATATAGCTCTGGCTGTCCTGGACCTTACTATGTAGATCAGGCTGGCCTTGAACTCACAAAGAGGGTTACCTACCTCTGCTTCCATTAACTAAAGGAGTGAGCCGCCATGCACAGCTGAACACCTCCAGTTTTTAAAGAACATTCCAAAGTCCTAACCTGGAGGCTTCTCCTATGTACCTAGCTTCCTCTCCCACTCACACCTGCTGTGTTTGCTGTAGCCATGACTACAATAGATTTCATGTTGTCATTTGTTCTGCAGAGGGAGGTACCTGCCTGCTTCCGGCCCTTTCAGGTCTGCAGTCCTATCAAGGTCCGTCTTTGCTTCCTGATGGTCCAGGATGATGAGCACAAGATGAGTGTGCATTGCGTGAATGCTTCCCTCATAGAGAAGTGTGGCTGTTCCTGAGATACTCTGGAGCCTCACGAGTTTGACATCCATTTATGCCTTGGGAGTCTGTTAAGCATCTTGTCTCCAGAGCTCTTTGGTGGTGGGTGAGGGGATTTGGTTTCTATTTTCCAAAGCATAATGTAGATGGAGTTAGAGGAGTCACCAATCCAAGGATACTTCCTTTTATTGGCAGAGCCCCTGGGTTGCTGTTCTCAGACGTTGATATCACTGAGGGACTGAACCACTGGGTATCCAGCTGTCTGAGAGATCTGAGATGGATTGTCTAGGGAGGCCAGGTTTAATGGCTATCGTTGAGGACATGTAGGAGAAGCAGTGTTTGAATGAATGGTTCCCCCTCTGTATTGGGCTAAAACTATACTGTTTAAATGGGGCTCTGTTTTGGATTCTTTTAAGCTGTCCTGCTATTCTCTGTGCCATAGGTTTGGGGCTGATTGGAAGTTTATCTAGCCTTGGATTACAGGTCCCTTTAGCCCAGCAGTCCTGGCCTCTGGAGTAAGTGAAAGCTCTGTTGAAAGGGTATTGTGTCACAGGCTAGCCATGAGTGCAGGGCACTAAAGCCCTTGCTGCCTTTAGATTAGTGTGTGTGTGTGTGTGTGTGTGTGTGTGTGTGTGTGTGTGTGTGTTTTGTCTCAACGGAAGGGTTAGATCTCAATGTTTAAAAGACACTTCCTGCTGAATGACTTTAACTTAATGGAAGTTAGCTTTTTTATTATCTTCAATAAAATGTTATGCTATTACTTGAGAGTCTCTTATTTTGGACTGTCCACCTCCTTTCTTTGAACCAGCAAGATGAATGAGTATATGTTAGGTTTCAGGTCTTAATTGTCAAGGACCATGAAAAAGAGGGTGATATATCTTTGCCCATTCAAGCATCCACTTTGCTTTATTTATTTATTTATACTATTTTTCTGTGTTCTATTCCTCTATTTAGCTACCAACCTTTATTCCACCCTAATTCCTTCGAACCTCCAACACTAGGTAGGAGAGAAAGAAGGTGAAAG
The DNA here is from genome assembly GCA_030674055.1 of Rhabdomys pumilio. Lineage (NCBI taxonomy): Eukaryota > Metazoa > Chordata > Mammalia > Rodentia > Muridae > Rhabdomys > Rhabdomys pumilio. The sequence goes on from JANHMN010000014.1 coordinate 33,539,903, forward strand.
GGGAAAGGGGCATAGGCCTCTACAGGCTACTTCCTGATAATTAGGGCTGTCGGGTTCCTTGGGGCAAGTCTAAACTTTATAGTTAGGATATCTTCACTTCTTGTCTTTTTGCTCACTTTGCTATGACTATTTGACAAACCTCAACAACAGCAGCCAGGAGCAGCAGTGGGGAGCAGTAGCCACCTTTTTCTCTTCGGAGCGCCTCCCATCCATCTCTGGGCTCTGGCGTTTAAACATTCTCCAGAGTTTCTAGAATTAAACTATCTGTAGCTGGCAAAGATCATGCCTCTTCAAGAGCAAGAGACCATCACAGTAAGTGGCTGTGGACAAACTGAAGCAGCCTCATATCCCACACCTGGGATTAAGACAAAAACATATTCACATAATATAAGTGGGCTTTTAAAGGAACCAAAACTCTCACTACATCCACTCAAATGACTTCTGGAGTGGCTAAAAAATAGACATAGAGAAGGATCCCAGTGTGGTCTTTGTGCCAAAATTACTCTTCAGTTTTGGTGTAGAAGAGGGATACTTTGTACCTCCCAACATTATATGTTCTCTGTCCCCTCAACAGGAGGGGAGGAGCCCACTAGAGGCCTTAGAAATCTCAGAATTGCCTGTGACACTGTCTTAGTGGATGGTCATAACTCTGTATCTGTGTGGGTTGGTGGTGGAGTAAGGGCTGTTTTTACATAAGGCCTTCGGGTGGTGGTCTCAGCTTTCTTGGTCTCTGTCTCTGCAGAAGCTGGGGTTTCTAAAGTAGACAGTGATGCCCAAGTTTCCTTTAGTCCTGAGTGATTTTTTTGGTAGTGATTTCAAAGGGAGAGAGGAAGAGAGAGAGGAAGAGGAGGCCCATGTGTAGAGTTCTGAAGACCACTGTGAGAGCCAGTGTTCTAGCCATGTGTGCTATAAGGACTGACTTCAGGTTATCAGGCAAGTGCCTTCGCCTTCTGTGGGCCCTGTTTTGTTCAGTACACTTCTACAATCCAAGTTCTAACTTAGGGTAGTCGTTTGGTTTAGGTTTCAGTAGCATCTACAGCATGAACAATGTGAAAAGCCTACTGTCGAGATGCAACTCTATCTCTGGAGACCGACTTGGGATAGTGTTAGGTCTGACGTGCCTGTGACACTGCTCTCTTGCCTATAGCTCTTCAACAAGGTGTCAATGCGGACATTTCAAAATTTTAACATTCAAATGTCTATAGTGATAACATTTGGCTATGCTAGTGTTATATTTAAAGACTTCAATAATACATTTGGTTCATTTCTTTATTGGTAGACACTCAAATGGGAGTTTAAAGTCCTAGGCTATTAAATGTTTGAATTCATCATATCTTCATGTAGAAGGAATTCTAAGGCAGAAACGGTAGACATAGAGCTGATGGAGTCTTGAGTTGGCCTGGCACCACAGTTGAGCTTCCTCTAAAGATTGCCGTGTTATATACCCCCCAAGGGTGAGTCTTCATTTTCTCTACAAAGGAATTTACTTTGATGAGGAAAATATTGTTGTATTGTTTCAAGTTGTATCTTCTAAAATGAGAATTGGAATATTTATTTGTTGTTGTTGTTTGTTTGTTTTTGTTTTGCAAGACGGAGTCTCTCTGTGTAGCCTTGGCTGTCCTGGAACTCACTCTATAGACCAGGCCTCAAAGTCAGAGACTTCTCTGTTTCTGCCTTCCAAGTGCCAGAATCAAAGGCATGTGCCACCACTACCTGTCAAGAATTTTAATATCTCTTAAGTCTCTCCGAATTCTTTTGAGTTTCTTTGCTGACTCTCCTCTTTTGGTTTATTAAACTCTCAATGAGACAAATGTGGCACATTATGTTTGTAGGGCATTTTCTTGATTGTAAATTGATGTAGGAAGGCCAGCCCACTATGGGCAATACTATTCCTTATGCAGGTGCTCCTAGACTGCATAAATGGGAAGCAAGTAAGTTAAGTTCCTCCATGGTCTCTGCCTTGAATTTCTGCCTCAACTTTCCTCAAAGACGGACCTGGAAGTGTATCATAGTTTTTTCTCAGATTGATACATACCTGAGAATAGAGAATTTTAACTGAAGAATTGCCTCCATCAGATTGAACAGTGGGTGTGTTTGTGGGGCTCTGCTTCTGTTTCTGCCTCCAAGTTCCTGTCTTTAGCCTATATAGTGGCTTTTTCTGGTGATGGATTGTAATCCAAATAAGTTCCTTTTCTTGTTGGGTTGGTTTTGGTCAGTATTCTATCACAAAATAAAAAGCAAACTAGGACAAAGAGTAGGATAAAGCATCTTCTCAAATTGCCTTTGGTCAGAATGTTGTCACAGCAACAGAAAGCAAACTAGAACAGACTCAGTCTCATGTGTGAGGAGACATGCTTTCATGGTTTGGGATTACTTCTCAAAGAAGCTGAGGTCTGAGTGACAAGCAGCTATCAATGTAAGCAGAAAAGAAGCCTGGGGTGAATGACACAGTACCCACAAAGCTAGTGTTATTAGGATAATTGTGACTATTGGCCGGGGATGGGGTGCTAGGCTGCTGAGAGGGTGAGAGTAGTGATTTTGGCAAATGCAAGCAAGTGTGAGTTTCTGGGCGGAGCCAACAACGCTGTGTTTGTTCAAATAGTTCATTGCTTTTCTACACTAAAGAGATTGCGTTAGTGACATACTCCAAGAGACTGACTCTTTGTAGTGATTGATCTAAAAGGCCCTGGGGATATCTACTAGGCTGAACACACATATACCCTAAGGCCTTGTAATTTCACCAGAAGGTAAACTAACACTATCTGTAAAGACTCCTGGCTGGAAAACTATACAAATACTTATCATCAATAGGTATGTATTTAATAATAATAAAAATTAATAGTATGTATTTACATTAATGGGGATGGGATGAGAATAAATAAAATAGGACTGTTCACAGTGGAGGAGAATCCCACAGACATGATTCAGGGGAAGAAGGCAGACGCGAGAAAGAAGGTAGGACCTGACATTTGTCTAGAAGAAAAATGGCAAGATCAGGACATGTACTTTTATTCCATTTATGGAGGCAACTAGAATGGTCCGCTTCACCGTAGCCTCAAGGGTGCCTGGAGCTTCAGAAGGATAAATTGGGAGATTCTAGTTAGTGTATGTAATATAGTTTTGCAAGACGAAGAGGGTTGGTAGTGATAATTGTGTAACTATGGGATTGTACTTAATGTACAAAACTGTGCATTTAAAAAGGCTAAGACAGGACTGCAAAGAGGGCTCAGCAGTGAAGGACTCTTGAGGAAGATTCCCAGCACCATCAGCTGATGACTCACAACTGCCTGTGAGGGGATCTGACGCCTCTGGCCTCTACAGGTACCTACACTCATGGACACAAACCTCCACACAGACACACAATTAAAAAAATAAATCTTCAAAAATATATTTTAAAAGGCTGATCCTGGTGGTACACACCTTTAATTCCAGCATTCAGGAAGCAGCAGACCTCAGTGAGTTCTTAGACCAGCCCAGTCTATGTAATGAGTTCTGTATACGTAGTGGGGTCTGTATATGGAAGTAGTATATTATACGTGTTTATCACACTTCAAGTATTAGTTTAAAGCAAGCAAAGCATTACTGGGATAATAGCCACGCCTAGCTGGGTGTGGAGCTAGAGTGGCTGGAAGAGAGACTAAGGGGAGGGAGAAGCTCTGTAAAGTAAAGAATGTTCTGGATACTTAAACAGAGGCCCTGCTGATATGTGAAAATTCAATATGTGTATTTATACGTACTTCTGCATGTACATTATCCTTTAATAAGAAGTTACCTTGAAAGGAAGAGCAATGAGAAGCTTTAAAAGTGAACCAACAGATAGACTATTGAGAACCGGGAGCAAGGCAAGCTTCTAGAAACTCAGTTGGTCTTCTATAGACCCAAGGAGGCAGTGATGCTTTGCAGAAGAGCAGACCGAGGCATAGGACTTGCTAGGGTCACGAGGCATCTACACACAGGCGTAGCAGCAGATTCTCGAGCATGTCAACACGAGGCTGTGGGAGAACATGCCTTTCTCTACTTAGTTGAAGTTTTGTCACTGTGAAACATGCACTTAAAAATATTTTTTATTAATTCACCAAGTTTTACATATTGTAATTTGATCATATTCGCCCCATTCCCAAGCTTCTTTCAGATCCATCCCCCCCATTCCATACCCAACTAACTGTGTACTCTTTGACACTCTATTGGTTTGATTAGTGCTGCCTATATGCTCTTGGGGGTGTGGCCATCCACCTAGCAGGGGCCACACCCTTATAGAAAACTAATTTACCTTTTCCCAATTACCAGGCCCTGCCTAGCTATCAGTTAGTTAACAGGTCTGGCCTTAAACTTTGAGTCTTTCAGGTAGAAGGAAACATTCTTTTCTTTCTTTTCTTTTAATTTAATTTTTTTTAAATTGTGTTTATTCAGTCTATTCTGATTATTTGTTTGTTTGTTTTGTTTTGTTTTTCGAGACAGGGTTTCTCTGAATAGCCCTGGTTGTCTGTCCTGGGCCTAGCTCTGTAGACCAGGCTGGCCTGGCCTCAAAGCCACAGAGATATACCTGTCTCTGCCTGCCGAGTGCTAGGATTAAAGGCAGGTAGCACTACCACCAAGCTTGGAAAATAATTTTCTAGTTAAAACTCTTAATACATTTCTCACTTCTGGTAAATTAAGAGTGATCTGAGCTTATGTGTGTTGGCGCTGGAGGTTTTAAGGCAATCATGATAGGCTTTTATTTTTTAATCTTATAAAAGTGAGTTAAAAAATTGGTGATGTTGGGTGTGTGGGAGAGAGACTGAGGAGGGGATTGTGATCTGGTTGTAAAGTGAAAAAATAAGTCAATTAATGAAAAAAGAAAAAAACATTGGTGATGGTCTTAATGTTTTTAATTGGCAAGGAGTCAAACAAAGAAGGCGTTTGAAAAGTTTCAGGACCTCAGTCTTTCCTATAGATGCATCAGAAAGAGCTACGTTAAAATGCACAAGATGGGCCTTTCAATTAAGATGTTGCCTTCTTGTTCATTTATTTTTCTGGGCAAAGGGGCAGGACTGTCTTTTCTGACGCTCTCTACATTCTGTCTTTTGTGCATGCCCTCTTTTGTTTCTGTATTTGGTCCTGGAGGGCACACTCGTCCTGCTTTGCTGGGTCACACCGGCCTTGCAAGAATGCTTCCGCCCACCTCCAGTCTCAGCCACATGCAGCTCTTTCTGCTTGCCTCGGGGGTTGAGCGGTGTGGGTGGGATGTGCTGTAGTTAGGACAGTCACGTGTCCATGGCTGGCTGCTCTGGGCCCTGTTCTCCGTCACACCTGATCGGATTCTGGAGACATCTTGCCCGAGGGACTGGGTCTGGTTAAAATTAACTGTCTAGAACACCAGCAATTATCCATAAGAAAAGTTGTGAAAGAAACATGGGGTGGAAGGGTCGGTGAAGGCGGTTCTCTGGGAGATGAAGGAAAACAGAACAGGAAATGGATGAGAGCTTGGACAAAGGCAGTTTTTATCACAGCTAAATTGGGGCACATCACGCTGTATCCTCAACACCGCTCATGACCGGCACTAAACAAGCTACCCGCTGGTAACTGCTGATTATTTCACAATCACGAATGTATGGATGCGCAGGAAGGAAGAATACAATATCACTTGAGAGACTCCCACACGAGGCTCATAGTGCTGTTCCCATAATTTTAGCCTGAACCCAGGCATGCCGACATATTTTACGTGGAGTGCAGGGTGCAACCCTATTTACTGCAGCCTGCAGACAAGCCGTTCTCCTGCTATGTGGAAATCTCTCATTTCCCTTCCCTACTGTGTCTTGGGTCAGCACTTGTAAACTCCTCTCAGACAGCTGGCTGTGTATTAAAGTCTATTTATAACAGCAATGGACAAGCGATTGTTTGTGGAGAATTGTCATTTCTGCTTTGGAGGACAATGGGGGCATTTCTTCTCTGTCCTGTGGGTTCAGCTGCCGAATGCTACAAACATTGCCTTACCAGGCCCTCGATAATTCTGTGGACTGCCGCTCTCAGAGGCGGTGATGGTCATTTCAAATTCAGCATAGGTCACAGACACTTCAGGACAGAATCTTTGGGGTTGCACTATAGAGAAGGAAAACGTAACGTTTTGTGTGGAACGGCGAAGTACAAGAACACTCATAGCATTCATCTTTACAGTCGACATGAAAACTAGCTCCATGAAAATAGATTATTTTTGTCTTACAGATCCAGTTAAAGTATAACCATATGTTTTAAAAAGTTCTATTCTAGGCTTGCAGGTAAACTTCAGAGCTTTTTTCTTCAATTAGAAAATATAACAACTTTTGACAAAACTAAAATGCGCTGGTCATGCTTGGGCAGTAAAATAAAAATGCAAATGGAAAAAATCTGTTTGGATTAGTCTAGAGGGCTTGCGTCGTATTTTTCCTTTTCAGAAGAATATTTACTTGATGGTATGGAAAATATTCATTTTATAATCAGTAGGAAGAAAACACAAGTTTTACGGCATGTAAAAAAAAAAAAAAAGAATCACAATTATCCATACCTCTGTTCATAGGAAAAAATAGACATAGATAGGGAAAACTGATTTCTGGGCTTTTGGCAGATTTTCAATTTGATCAAAAAATTCTAAACTTAATTATTACACAGTTTTTTCCTTCTATTAAAAGTAGATTTTTAAATAACTATATTCTGACTATATTTCCTCTCCCCCAACTTTTCCCAGTTCCTCCCCACCTCACCTCTCATTCAGCTCCATGCCCTTTGAGACTCTACAAGTTTTGAGTCTAGAATAAACAGACATTTAAGAAATAATAAATAAAATAAAACAAAACCAAATGAATCAGGAAAGGGAAAAACAAGTAGAAGAAGAAGAGCCAAAGAAAAAGCATAGGAGACAGACACAGAGTTCACATACACAGGAATCCCATAAAACCACAAAAGTGGAACCCATAAAGATAAAGGACCCGAAAAGTCAAAACAAAACAACCAAAAAACAAACAAAACAACCAAAAAAAAAAAAAAAACCCACCCCCCCAAAAAACCAAAACAAAACCAAAACCAAAAACAAACCAGAATGTCTTGACACACATTATGAGACAAAGAGACAACTTCTAAAATGGTGAGTTTCCTCTTGGCCATCTTCTTAAGAATGGTTCGTTTCCCCAGTGAGACTCCTTTGGAGAAAACTAATGTTTTATGTGCAAGTTGCTATCAGTCGGATAGGGATAAGCATGGATGTCTACTCTGGGTTCTAGGACCCCATCTGGAACTAAGTTTAGAGGGCCTTGTTTTCTCCATGTGTCCATCCCCTCTGGCTCTTACCATTTATTTTTTTTCCAGTAGGATTCTATTAAGTCCTGAGGGGAGAGATTTGATGGAGACATTCAGGGCTGACTGTTTCAAAGTAGGGTATTGTTGTTGTTTTCTAAATTACCTCTAATTTAAGTAAGTGTGATGTCTTCATCCTTTTTCTATTTTTTTTTGAAAACAGAATGAAATGACATTTCATTCTAAAATAATGCATTCTGGGTTTTAGCATAATAAAAAGCACAGAGAACAGTTTAAAATAATCTGTTTCCTCCTGTTCAGATACTTGTTAGTTTAATAAGAGACTGTATGGTTAACGAACCAGTCAAAGAGCATTAATCTGAGCTTCCAATGAAAATGATTAGAACCCTCTTTTATAATTATCAGTCTAAGAAGAAATAACTGGATGCGTGAACACAGATAGGGGGACTCCAGGTCCAGGGCGGATAGCAGACAAAGCAATGGATGTCAGGGAAGCTTGCTCAACTTGGAGGAATTCTGCACGAGTCTTCTTTAGATGCTGACTTCTCTGTGTCTGTTTCATCTGGTGAATGTTAGTGCGATTACATCTCCATCTCCAGTCTTCACATCCTCATGGTACAATCAATATGATTCTGAGTGACTTTTAGGGGCAAGAGGTGAGTTTTGTAGCTTAAAGATCCAGATTCTCAGTCCCTGGATTTCTTTAAGTCACTTCGTTGTAAATGAACTCACAGATGAAAATATCATGCGTCTAGATTAAGGTAGATGCACTACATGCTTTTAAAAAAACCATTTTTAAAATTATGACTGCGTGTTTATTTATTTATTTATTTATTTTTTGTATGCGTGCTTTCGTGAATGTGTGTAGGAGCACGTGTGGAGGCATAGGGTAACCTGTGGGAGGCAGTTCTCTTCTACCATGTGGGCTCTGGGGCTGGAACTCAGGTTGTCATGCTTGGCAATGGGCACTTTTTTCCAGCTGAGCCATCTCGCTGGCCTTTGCTGTGATTTTAAGATCAATAAGTTATCCCTAAGTGACTATCTTTTTTTTTGTGCTTAGTAACTTCTCGAAGTTTATTTTTTGTTTATTTGGTCCATATTTTGCTGTTTTGGAGAGAATATGGAGAACAAATTAGAACCGAGGTAACCTTGTATACTGATGTGGGACTGAGTTCCAGAGCCTCAGCCTCAGCCTCAGCCTCAGCCTCAGCCTCAGCCTCAGCCTCAGCCTCAGCCTCAGCCTCAGCCTCAGCCTCAGCCTCAGCCTCACCATGGGCTTGGGGGCCTCCTGCCGGAGACTGTGTCCTTAGGTACTTCTGGGTCTAGTACATCCACCTAAAGGACATTAGTGATGAGACCTGAGTGGCAGAGCCAGAGCCCTCTAGAGAGGACTCGGGACAGCAGCCTAGTGGTTCTGTTTTCATCTAGGGCAAAGTCCTGGATTCTTTTGGAATAAGAACCTCGAGAAACGCTCTGCGGAGTCTGGAATCAACTTCAGGTTTCTTAGAGAGATCCTCATGCTTAACCCAGGTTCCCATTCAGAGGCAGAGAGGAAACTGTTTGAAGCTTTCCGTGGGGCTATGCAATGTTGAGCTCTCAAAGAACTGTTGATTCATCTCAAAAGCTCCATTCTGTGGGTTTATCAGGAAACAGAAGTGAGCATTCTACAGTGGCTGGTGCCTCTGTGAGGATTGCAAAGTGGAGATGGACAACCAAAATGGGAAGATGAGTATCAAAGAGGCCAAATGAAGTTACTGGGTTTGTTTCTATTCCAAAGAGATTTGATTATTTTTTCAATTGTATTTTAAAGTTAGCATAAAAGAAATGAATGTAAGGGAAATTTGCCCAACCAGGGACCTGTATTGCCTACTCCCTGAGAGGGTAGTATGTTGGGAATTGTAGTTCTTTCACACACATAGCGCAAACAAAAGGCCTTAGTCAATGGAAACAATAAATGTAGAGAAATAAATTAATTAATTTAGTCACCTGGTGCTTTATTATATACATGTGTTTATGTATGTATGTGGGAGTGTGTGTGTGTGTGTGTGTGTGTGTGTGTGTGCATATGCTTGAATGTGTGTGCATATGGAGGCCAAAGATTAACATCTGTAGTCTTCCTGGATTGCCCTTCACTTTACTTTTTGAGACAGGGTCCCTCCTTGGTCACGGAACACATTGATTCAGTTATGCTAACTGACCAGCAAGCTGCAGGGACCAGCCTATTTTTGTGCATCCCAGCTCTGGGGTGACATATAAATGGCATCATTCCTGACACAAGTCCTCAAGAATATGGAGCCCTTTCTCCACTGAGCTATCTCCCCAGACCCCAAAGCTCTCTCTGTAATACAGTTTCATTGGTGAACAAGTCAAGTTTTCCCTTCTAGGAATTACAGTGCTTGACACGTCTAAGAGCTGAGTTCTTGGGCAAACATGATATCAACCTGGCAGGTCTGGGAAAAGGAGATCAGACAGAATTTTGTTCTTGGGATTCACAGGTAGGGTGCGTTTCTCGGAATGATGGATGAATGGTGATCTGGGAGATCATAACCATGTCGGGGTCATTGCCCATGCTCCCTGACATGATCGATTGGACACTGCTTCCATCAAAGCCTTCTAGGAAACTTTGAAAAGACAAGGAAGATAGAACATTCAGGAAAGAGGCTTAAAGTCATCCATGAGGGGAGAGGGGACAGGAGAGAGAAGACAGAAGAGCCAACCTGGGAGGGAGTTGGGTGGACAGAGTGAGCAGGCCTGGAGGGAGGGGTGAGTTCATGATGATTCAGTTCTCCACAGAATCATCATGGAAGCCAGTGTTGCTTTGTGCTGCCTCATTAGACCCGGCAAGGCCTTGCTCCACCCATACCTAGAACAGCAGTTCCATCAGGGAGAGGATTCAGCCATTTTCCAGTCTGGAAAATAACACATACAGAGTATGATTATTTCCAGAATGATCTTTGAAATTCCACTATGGAGACTCTCACAGAAATTAACTCTGGATCATGGACAAGGTAACAGAGACACCATGCAGCCATTGGGAAGGTGACAGAGACACCATGCAGCCACTGGGAAGGTGACAGAGGCAGCACGCAGCCATTG
>JANHMN010000014.1:33550274-33587744 GCA_030674055.1 Rhabdomys pumilio
AGATACAATGCAGTCATTGGGAAGGTGACAGAGGCAGCATGCAGCCATTGGGAAGGTGACAGAGATACCATGAAGCCATTGGGATGGTGACAGAGGTACTATGAAGCCATTGGGAAGGTGACAGAGGCACCATGCAGCCACTGGGAAGGTGACAGAGACACCATGCAGCCACTGGGAAGGTGACAGAGACACCATGAAGCCATTGGGAAGGTGACAGACACCATGCAGCCACTGGGAAGGTGACAGAGACACCATGCAGCCATTGGGAAGGTGACAGAGACACTATGAAGCCACTGGGAAGGTGACAGAGACACCATGCAGCCATTGGGAAAAGGTAACAGAGAAGTCATGCACCAGTTCTTAGAATCAAACACTAGATTCAAATTCTGCTTAAGTCATTTACCACAGTGTGTCCGTAGATAAATTAATTTTTTTAAAAAGATTTTATTTATTTGTTTTATATATGTGATGAGTATGTTGTCTGTATCTGTCTTCAGACACACCAGAAGAGGGCATCAGATCCCATTACAGATGGTTGTGAGTTACCATGTGGTTGCTGGGAATTGAATTTAGGACCTCTGGAAGAACAGTTGGTACTCTTAACCATTGAGCCATCTCTCCAGCCCGATAAATTAATTTCTTTAAGTCCTAGTTTCTTCATTTACAGTTAAATATTATTTGTAGTACTAGAGATTGAACTGAGCAACGCCCCCAACAGATTGGCCTGCAGAGCGTTTTCTCGATTGCTCATTGATATGTGAGGTCCCAGCCCACTGTGGGCAGAGCCACCCCTATGCACATGGTCCTGGCATATGTAGGAAGGTAAACTGAGTAAGCCAGGAGGAGCAAGCTAGTAAGAAACATTCTTGCATTAGCTCCTGTCCTGGAGTTCTGGGCTTGGCCTCCCTAGTGGTGGACTGTAACCTTTAACCCCCCCAAAACTCCTCCCTTCCCAGGAGCTGCTTTTGTCATGATGTTTATTACAGCAACAGAAACCCCTACTAGGATAGGATACTGATCATTACCACCGACATTTTATATCCATCTCTCTCTTGGGGAAATGCTCAGATCCAGGGAACCTGCAATGAACTAGCCATGAGAGAAAGGGGAAGAATCTGAAGCCTTGCCTCTGTCTTGCTAGGTCAACTTTACTAAGGGAAGGTGAAAACTGTGCTTAGTGGCCATCCTGACACTACTCTCTCTGTGGTGTGGGTGCTTCTAACCCCTTCTTGATTGTGCCAGGCTCTGTGCAGGGGAAGGGGTAAAATTCAGCGGGGTAGTCTGAGAAAAATCTCATCAATTTTATATCTTAAGCTGTATTTTCTTATATAACAGGGGCAAAAATCAGAATTCAAAAACAAACACAGCACACAGCAGCACCCTAGTCTATTTTAAAAGGCACACTTACACATGAAAATCTCCAGAGGAAGAAACTCCAAACTATCAACGTGAAAATTTTAGCAGAGGTTAACTCTATCAATCAAGCTTGGGCTGATTGTCACTTAATCCATTTCTACTTCTGTGCTTTCTAATTCTTTTATAGTGTGCATGCATTTGATTTATGACCAAAAAAAAAAAAAAAAACCTCTGAAACAGGCTGGAGAGATGGCTCAATGGTTAAGAACACTGACTGCTCTTCCAGAGGTCCTGAGTTCAATTCCCAGAAACCACATAGTGGCTCACAACCATCTGTAATGGGGTCCGACACCCTCTTCTGGTGTGTCTGAAGACAGCTACAGTATAGTCATATACATTAAATAAATAAATAAATAAATAAATAAATAAATAATTCTTTGCCAGGCAGTGATGGTGCATGCCTTTAATCCCAGCACTTGGGAGGCAGAGGCAGGTGGATTTCTGAGTTCGAGGCCAGCCTGATCTACAGAGTAAGTTCCAAGATAGCCAGGGCTATACAGAGAAACCCTGTCTCAAAAAAAAAAAAACAAAAAACAAAACAACAACAACAACAAAACCCTCTGAAACAAACCCTCATTATAGAAAGTATGGGAAAAGAAAAGAAACATAAACAAGCGTCTGTCTTTTCATTTCTGCATCATTTTAGTCATTAATTGCTAGTCATGTCCAAATGTGTGCATGTTATGTGATAAAGGCCACATATTATTTAAATTTAGTGACCTCTTTTTAAAAACATTTAAACATTACAAAGTCTATATATTTACTATCATTTAAAAGCAACATTATAGATAGCATGTATAATTAACTATGATCTTATTTTTCCTTTTCATAACATTTTTTGTTGATTATTTGGGAATTTCACATCATGACCTTAATGTTTCTTTCTTGGGAGTCATTTGCTATGACTTCTTCATGCACATGAACTCTTTCCCATGGTGCTCAGGGCTCTCAGAGGCAGGAACTAGAAGCTGACAACACTTTTAAAGATGAGGGTTCAGGTCTGACACAGTGTCACTTCCACCATAGTCTACAGCTGATGGCAATCTCAAGCCAGCCTTGATTCAAAGATGAGAAGGAATAGACCCTGCTTCCCCAAGGAAGAGTGGTTGAGCATTTAGAGAAGGCAGCAGAGATTGGCAGCCATCTTTGGAGTCCAGATCATTTTTGAAAATATATTGAACTATCATTTGATAAAATTTTACAGATTTTTGAAGTTTTCTCTTACTTGAAAAAATTCCATAGAAGGTAGTCTTGTGACTGTCTCTTGAAGGAAGAGCAGAAGTAGCTTGTTTGAGTTGGCCCTCTTCAATAGAACCATGGTGCCAGGAGAAGTCAGTCACAGCTGGGATAGACAGCTCCCAGGTATGAGTTCCTGATTGCTGAATGACTAGTTATGCCTCAGGCAAACACTGGAACCTCCCATTCCCTGAAGTTCAGCTCAGGCTATTCTTCTTCAATTCAGACCTCCTGGGCCAAATCACGTTGTGAGCAGAAAAGCCAGGAGGGAGGGTGCTGGGTTAGCTTTGAAGGGAACAAGGCTGGAGATACCACTTCTGGGAACTGACCAGAGATATGGCTGAGGGGAAGGAAGAAGGAGGTGCTGAACAAGGTGACCAACTGGAGAACTCCAACCCCACCTTAAAGATACAAGGTATCTGTGGTGTTTAGCTGCACCAGGCACACACCAGCTATGGCCACTGCTCTTTCTCCTGGGAAGAACAGAACAATCAGAAATTGCACTGTGGCCTCCAAAGAAACTAACCTGGGCATTGCAAGGCTCTGGATTATTTAAAGGGCCAGGAAAAAGAGTTGTTCATTCTTCACGTACCTCTGATGTTCCTCTGCCCTTCTCATGAAACTCTTGAGAGTACCAGCCATCGCCAGCCCCTTTCCTCACTTGCAGGAAGCCCTCCCTGAGCCTCGACAGAGGTGCCATACATAATGATTAGAGGTGTGCCACTCTGATCAGATCTAATGCTAGCTTCTTAGTAACCAATGGTGGCTTCAGTAAGCTATGGACCTTCTTTGTCCCTTAGTCCCCTTGCCTATAAAAGGGAGATTTAAACATACTGTCACCTCCTTTAGTGATGGAAGAACAGGAGAGTTAATTCACATAAAATTAAAATTATGTGTGGCTTACAGCATACACTCAAAAGCATGAGCTATTTCAACTTTCTATCAGTTTTCAGAAGCTTACTCTTTTTGAGATTAAAGGACACTTGTTATTTATTTTTTTTTTAGAGTAGTTTTAGGTTTATAGCAAAGTTGAACAGAAAGTAGAGAGTTTTACATGGTCTGACCCTTGTCTGTAGCTGACCTTGCTGTGACCACCCTGCCCTGGCTGGACATGTCAGTGATCATACAGTGTCATATCAGATTATCAAAATTCATAGTTTGCACTGAGGTTCATGCTCAATATTGTCCAGTCTATTTGTTAGAGCGACATATGATGGTGTTTACCATGACAACATCATGAAGAACAGCTTTTCTTGTTTCAAAGTCCTGTGTTCCACAAGTATCACTTTAAATTACAACTTGCCTCCAATCACAAGTGACAAGACATTTCTTATGTGTGTTTAGCTCCCGCTTCTAAATGAAGTAGAATAAGCTATTCTACAGCTCTATGCATAGCACTTGGGGAATGTATACTGAGTTGGTAGGGAATGAATAACTAACAAATTAGACATAGGGATAGAGACTTGAACTTAGATCAGTTTCTGCTCTCTTTTCAATATGTTTTGTGTTTTCCACACTTTCTCCAATTGGTATATTATTTATATTTGTATTATTTTTAAATACTATATTTCAGAAGGAAATGTTAGGGGCAATTTTGTGGATGTTTAAAAGACTTTGCTGTCTCTTCCTTGACTAGGTTCCTACTCAATGATACCCAGCACTGGTCCCTCTGGTCCCTCTGTTGGCAGCAAGCACCATGCTGTCTATGCTAGGTAGTGTTTCATTTCCCCACCAGAGCTTGTGTTATGTGAAGGTCACATCTGAGTTCCTTCAACTGTGCAAACTCAGGCATCAGACACACGTCTCAGGGTCTGCTTTGTCTTAGATACAGAACGGTTTGACAATGGTGACACACATCATGGAGAATTTTGAGTAGTCTCTCCATAAACACGTGTAAAATAGTGACTGATGCATCACGAGAAGTTATGGGTGTTGACTCTTGTTTCTATTGTACATGGAAGTCCATCAGTCCAAAGATGGTTCTGTGCCAATAGGCTGTTGGGATCCTCATTGTTTTCTGCCTTTTTGATGGCCACACCTAAACACTGAAGAAATGCAGTTCTGAAGAGAAAGAAGCTTTCTCCTCCTTCTTTCCTTCCTTCTTTCCTTCCTTCTTTCCTTCCTTCTTTCCTTTCTTCCTTCCTTTCTTTCTTCCTTTCTTCTTTAATATAACCCTAACTTTCAGGTTGTCTTTTGAACTCAACTCTCTAATAAGGAATACATGGAGAAGACAGAGGCTTCCAGATCTGGCTACAAGCTAAGTTATAAAACGGTATCTGTTTACTCTCTCGTTTCCGTTCACCTCTTATCAGTACAATGGTTTGAATGTGAGATGCTCTCCATAGGTTTATGGCTTTATGGTTTCAATGTTTGCTCCTAGCCGATGGAGTTGTTTTGCAGCCTCTGGAACCTTTAGGAGGTGGACCCCGGGTGCTGAAAATGGACTGCTTGAGGTGGGCTTGTGAGGGTCTACCTGTTTTTGGTTCCTGTCACACTCTCTGCTTCCTAGCCTCTTATGGAATGAACAGGCCACCACATCCTCTGACAGCTGTGCCTTCCCCGTGGTGATGCCACAAACCCCGTGACACTGTGAGGCCAAATAACCTTCCTTATCTTGTTCTTGTTGGGCATATGATCACAGTAACTAGGAAATGATGTATACAAATAGCAACAGAAGAAATGTAGCAATCAAGCTAGGAGGGCGAGCTGCTGCCTGGCGGAGCATCTTTGATTGCGTGCCTATATCCCAGATCATCTCAGTAGGGGCTACGAGGACATATGGGTTGGAAGATGCCTCCTTCCCAGCCAAGGCATAAGCCACTTGTGAGTTTTTATCACTCCAAGTGTATTCAAGATCACGGACTAAGCTCCAGTCCACGTCTCCTTGGCTGTTATGTAAGACTTCCCCAGAGTTTCTACATTGAGTCAAGTTTAATTTAGTCAGTATTTAAAAATCCAAAACAGTCCTATCTTAAAGAAAAAAAAGGTTGTTATCAGGGCTGTATGGATGGCTGAGAGATTAAGAATACTGACCGCTCTCCAGAGGACCCAAGTTCAAATCCCAGCATGCACACGGAGGTTCACAACAACCTGTAATTCTATTTCTAGGGGATCTGAAATCCTTGTTTGGCCTCTAAGGGCACCAGGCATGAATGTGGTGCACAGACACACATGCATACAGCACACCACCACCACCACCACCACCACCACCACCACCATCATCCCCATTCTCTAATAAGTTTTAAAAAAGAAATGACTGATGTATTCTTATGTGGAGTGACTTTCATTTGTTCAGCAGATGTTCTTGGACAGGTGTGGAGTTCTAGGCACTGAGGCAGTTGTTGCTGTGGATACAACAGGCCAGGGCAACCTGTTCTCCCATGGAGCTTCTTATATGGACAATAATGAAAGGCAGTCTTGTGAATCAGTAATGCCCAGTGTGTCTCAACATCAAGAGAGACGACAAGAGCCATCTTATCTAGAATGGTCCCATATTGTTTATTATCAGTCCAGGTCAAAGCTCAACCAGGAGTATCTAATCCACTCTTCCCTCTTCTCGGCTCCAACCCCTTTTTCCCATTGAAAATCTAAGGTTGGTGCTTCTGGTTGGTGGATACATCGGGATTCCCCAGAGAAAAGTACACGGAACCTAAAGAGAGGGGCCGTGTAAATAAGGAAATGGCCCAGATGGTTATAGAGGACAAGAATCATCGAGACCTGTAGTTGTTGATCTGGAGGGAGACTTAGGAGAGCTGGGGACATGGCCCCTGTTTAAACCTGAGGGCTTGGGAGTCAGGAGTACCAGCGGTGCCTGTTCCAGATTAAATCAGAAGTCAGGACATGATGAAAATGGTGGCTTAAAAACAGGCAGAGGAAACAAAAATCTCTCTTTCTCTATCTTTTATCCTATTCAGTTCTTCCCTGCATTGGATGGGGCCTGCTCACATCCAGGAGAGGAATCTGCTTTACTTTCTCTATTGATTCAAATGCTAGTCTCACCTAGAAACACCGTCACAGGCACAGAATAATGTTTAACCGAATGTCTGGGTAGCGCATACGGAGGTCAAATTGGCACATACCACTATCCACCACAGTGGAGCTTAGGTCAGGTGCCCAAACTAGTTGCAAGAGAGGCTGCACACATAAGTACTAGCCTTTCCGATTTATACAGCAGTGAGAAATGGGTTCCTTGTCTTAAAAAGAGGACTTCCTAAAAATTCTCTAAAAAACTAATGAATTAACTTTAAAAAGGTCAGATAGTGCCTAGTTTAAGAGCAGCAACTGTTTTCTGCAGACTACAGCCCTGATTACCAATCTAGTACATTCTTGGCAACACAATGGTTGCTACATTGTTGATTTTTTTTTTCTTTCAGAAAGCAAGCTGATCGGGTGAAAGAGCGAGCGCAGAGAGTTTCATTCTTTAGCATGTGTTAAATTATTTCTACACTGGAGCAAATGCCATGGACTGAAGTTGTTTCATGGGAATTCAGGCCCCGCTCACTTTGGCAGGGAGTCTTAACTATTTTTGGAAGTTGGATAAAAATGTAGAGAATCTGGTTTTACTGTTGGTCATGTACAGTAATGTTATTTTGGTGTATCTAGGACAATGACATGGCTCATGCTTGTTTTTAATCGCCTTTCTGGGGACGTAAGGGTGGGTGAAGGGGTCAGAAATAAGGCAGAAGCAACACAGTTGGATCATATCCTGTCCCGCTGCTCTGCTCACCCACAGGAGACCCTTGCCTCTGAGTGCCTGGAATGCCTTCCGTGCAGAGCCTACCAGGTTGCTTTCTGGGTTTATTTTCATTTGCCTATAGCTAATTTGTTCTCTAGAAGTTGCTAGGAAATGTTCAACCTAAGAATCAAGACACTAGCAACCGAGCTGTAACTAATCTCTGTGTCACCTAATCATTGTGGTGTTGGGCAAGTTGTTTAGGCATTTGGAGTCTGTTACTTTTTTTTTTTTTCTTTTGGGAAGGCAGGGTCTTGTGAGTCTTCATTGCCCTATTTATGAAACAAAATGGTGGATGAAATGACTCCTAATCAGGATGCTTTGGGCTGTAAAATAGAATACCCACATAAAAATGTCTTTTAAAATAAGAAATGTGCCACCCATCAATCAAAACCCTGGACTCTTGAGTTATTTCTGGGGCCAGATCAATGGCTAAAGGATGGAGAACATGGGCTCTTTTGTTTCATGGTACTGTCATCCGCAGCACACTGGTGATGTCTCGCCATGCTTATAGACATCAAGAATAGTAAGAGGATACCACAGAGGGAAAAGGAATGTCTTCCTTAGGAGTGATTTTATGAGGAAACGTTCTGGGATAGGCTGGTTTCTATATCCCATGCCACAGTCTCAAAGGAAGGCAAGAAAAAAAAGTATTGATTATGACTTGGAGCCTTAAGCAGAAGTACAGTTCTGCAGGATCCTTCCACCTTCCAACATCCTTTGATCTGAGGCCTTGAAATCTGCATCAGTGAAAGCAAGGGTCAGGCATAGGCCCTGGTACACTGGTGTTGGGGTTTGCATGACTCTGTAAAGATAAACAACTGTAATCTTCTTCTATGAAGGGTAATACATAAGGGGATGTGAATAATACCATCTACAGCCTTCTTCATAGGTGTGGTGGTTTGAATGGAAAAATATTTCTTAAAAAAAAAAAATCTTGGGGCCAGGCAGTGGTGGCACACACCTTTAACCCTAGCACTTGGGAGGCAGAGGCAGGGGGATTTCTGAGCTGGAGGCCAGCCTGGTCTACAGAGTAAGTTCCAGAACAGCCAGGAATATATAGAGAAACCTTGTCTCGAAAACAAAACAAAACCATAAAAACAACAACAACAACAAAAACCCTTGTATTTCAAATTTTAAAAAATTTAATACACTGTATCTCTCACTGTTAGATGAAGTTTACTAAATAATGCCTAAAGGCTTTTCTGAGCTCAATGTTCTAATAACATTAATAATATCTACTAACCTATTAATATGTGAAAAGTATATTTTTTAATGGTATAAATTAATGATTCAGTACTTGGAAGATATTCTAGCACCAGGCATGATTTTCCTCCCATTGAGTGGGTCTTTAGTGCAACTAAATATCTATTGGTTACTGCCAACACATGTGTGCCACTATTGCACTTTTAGGTCACGCTGGCAATTGTTGTGGTTCAGAGATGTCACATCTGGAAAGGGTGACTGGTTTCTTCCTTCCCTCAACAGCCTGCACATCACCTTCTGGAACTACGAAAGCTAGACCTCAGGAAGGAGAAGGCATCTTAACATTTATAATCTTTAAAAAGTAATTTTAGTTTTTTCTGTTTTAATTTCTAAATACAGTAGGCACTGGTAAGTGTAGTCTTCTTTATAAAAAAAAAAAAACCCAACCAAACAAGTTATTTAGGGTCTTTAGTAATTTTATGTGAAGAGGTCTCAGAACCAAAAATTTGACAAATATTAGTTTGTTACATAGAACAATGTACTTGTGGGTAAGCATAAAGTCTGGGCACACTGGCAAATTATACATAGTGAATGACTTGCATAGATATCCTTTGAGCTGTTCCTCCCTACTGAAACACAGTCTAGTGTGCAGAACTGTAATGAACACAGTCATAGATACAGCAATCCTTGAATGTGTATCTTTGATGAGAGGCCCCGGAAAATCTCAGATTATTGCTAACAAATACAGGCCTTCCATGCAGTCCCCCAACAAAGTGACCTTGGGGATTCCAATTATTATTAGTTTTAAACGTATTTATGTTTTCCACTCAATGGCCACCCTGTAATTCTGACACCACTCATAAGGCATGCTGTAGCCTGACCGTTTTCTCTCTGTGTCTGACGGCAAAACATGCAATTAAGAGAAATAAGCTTAAGGTTTGTAGAGTTAACCACAGTGATTAACAGCACAATTGCTTTTCAGTGGGATTTTGAAAGTATTTTCTTTGTGATTGTTCATCTTAAAAGGACCATTGCTCATTTTCTGTGTCTCTTTATCTCAGTATATCATTAGTGATTTCGGGGCCTGATAAAAATGCTGCCAAGCCTGGAGGAAAAGGTAGCAGTTTGGTAGGGAAATTGTCACAGAATTATATTTTATTGAGAAATGTCTTTTTGAAGTGAAGTTGTAATTTTAGTTACTTTTATACGGCTGTGATAAAATACCATGACCAAGGCAACCTATAAAAGAAAGCTGACATTTTCAGAGGGTTAAGGGACCATTATGGCAGCAAAAAGTAGGCATGTTTGCTGGAGTAGCTGAGAGCTCACATCTTGATCTGCAAGTAAGAGGCAGGAAGAGAAGGGGAAGAAAGACACAGAGAAAAGAAGAGAAGAGATCTTCTCATAAGGCCACACCTCCTAATCCTTCCCAAACAGTTCCACCAACTGGAGACCAAACATTAAGACATGTGAGTCTATAGGTCATTCTCATTCAAACTACCACATATGTTGTCAGCTCAAGTTGGAATTTAAGGCTGCAAATGGATTGAGATTGGCTGAATTTTCTACTTTGGCACTCCATTCTGTCAGCATGTCAGCTTTTCTCTCCTTCACCTATCCTGAGCATAATCTTGCCATGTCCCACTAGAACTGTAGGAATGATTCCCGAGTCAGTAAGACTATGGCTTCTGGGTGCTGATCCCTGTGCCATAAGGTCTTTTGCTGGATGGTAAAATATCAAATCCAGGAAGGGAAGAGGTTTCCTTTCTGTTGAGGAAAGTAAGTAGTTAAAAAAAAATTCATCTCGTTTTAGACATGGTAACAGACTGATATTTGTCAATTGCCCTTTTTATATTAGGTCCTCATTACAGTGATTCAGGGTTCAGAAAGAATCTTAGAAGCCATGAGATGGCTCAGTGGATAAAGTATTTTTGATGAAATCTTGATGCCCAAGGTTGGATCCCTGAAACCCAAAGAAAAAACTGATTCTTGGAACTTCTCTGCTGACCTCTGCTCATTCCCACCACTCTCTGTCTGTCTGTCCGTCTGTCCATTTGTCTGTCTGTCTGTCTCTGTCACACATACATACATACACACACACACACACACACACACACACACACACACACACACACACGTAAAAGAAAAAGATTTCATCAATTCCTAGATGTTATTTATCCTGCTGCTATAAACTGCTAAGTGGCCATGATGAAAGGAACTGAAGCACCCGAGATTTTCTGGTTAAACAGTATAGGTTCTCTGCCACACATAAAGACTTTTCCTTATGACAGTAGTTACTTAGCAGACCGGTATGTGCCTAACAAATGCTGTGAGGGAGAGTGACCAGAAGCATATTAGGGAAGAGACTGCTAGGAAATTGTCTCCCTGTTTATCATCCTTCTGTGAGGAAGTTTAGGGGGGCCCATCTGACATCATTTATATAGCAGGCAGCAATTGCAATTACCAGCAGAAGGTCATGCCAGTTCATGCCTGTAATCCTAGCACTTAAGATGCAGAGGAAGGAGAATTATCTCAAGTTGTAGGCCAGCTTGGACTCTGTCGAATTACACTGTCTTAGAGCAAGAGGTATAGCAAAGGAATAAAATAAAATAAAATAAAATAAAATAAAATAAAATAAAATAAAATTAGGATTATTGAACATAACAGGGCTCTGTGGCTTTGGATGTATTTAACTTCCTGGGATTCCTTGAAACTGAGGTTGAGGATGAGAATGTCAGTCTGTCAAGGGCTGTGGAATAATTCATGTAAAATGCCTACAAAGGGCTTGGGGCTCCATAAGGTTTAGCTGCGAAGTCTTGTTATCAGTAAAGCTAGTGTTCTGTTCAGAAAGGCTGGGTATAGATTCTAAAAAGCAACCTTGCCTAGAACATGAGTCAGATGCCTGGTTTGGATTAAAGTCGGTTTGACCTCTGGAGTCACAGGTGAATGAATGGAAGGTTGATAAAGGCTCAGAACGTCGTGATTACAGCTGAGATAGGTTTCCTCTGGACCACTGTGGGGGGACCTGCCATTTGAATCTTGAGAGAGGGCCTGGGGCTGAGGCCAGAATGGGGATACAGAGGGCTTGTCCTGTGTGCCAGTCTAGTGGGTGACATTTAGGTTAATTCTGGACATCAGAGCATCTGAAAACTTTATTAGATTGACACCTGGGGCCTAAGAGACGGCAGAGATTCTAAACAATTCTGCCAGGAAGTTTTCTCCTAAGGCCATTTTTGATTTAGGAATTAATCAGTCATTTTATAGCAGGTAAAATCATTAGGTCCCAGCCTGATATTACCCTACAATTTAAAAAATGCCAGAGAAGATGTTTAAGGCCTATATAATTAAGTAAAGTGACTTGTCATCAATTGTAATGTGTGCCCTAACAATTCCTGTTTCAAAAATCATTTGTGGGAAGAGAAATTAATATTGCCCAACCTGCGCATTTATTTTAGATTTTGGCTGCAGATCTGAAAGTTTTCAGGCAATATTATTTAAAGAAGATGAAGTTTATATCTTTTCAATATGATTAGGGTTGCCGGGCAGTGGTGGCACACGCCTTTAATCCCAGCACTTGGGAGGCAGAGGTAGGTGGATTTCTGAGTTCGAGGCCAGCCTGGTCTACAGAGTGAGTTCCAGGACAGCCAGGGCTACACAGAGAAACCCTGTCTCGGAAAAAAAAAATCAATATGATTAGCGTTTAACTCTAATTTGACTTTATACTTGTCTATCAAACAAATGATTAGACGTTAAATGACATTCTGTATGCAAGAGTCCTCGTGGCTTATTTTTCAGCCCTTTATTAACTAGTGGTGTGTCACTGACTCAAGGTTTCTATTTCTGTGATAAAACACCAGGACCAAAAGCAACCTGGGGAGAAAAGGGTTTATTTCATCTTACAACTCCGAAGTCACACTCCCTTCCTGAGGGAAGTCAAGGTGGGAACTGACGCACACCACGGAGGAACAGTGCTCACACATGGCTTGTGCACATTGCTCTCTTGCACTCTCCAGGACCATCTGGCACTGCCCACCCTGGGCTAGGCCTTTTAAAACAATCACCAATCAAGAAAATGCACCACAGGCTAATCTGATGGGGGCATTTTCTAATCTGATGGGGGCATTTTCTCAGCTGAGGCTTCCTCTTGTCAGATGACCCTATGTTGTGTCAAGTTGACAAAACACTAACCAGAACAATGATTAGGAATATTTCATGACTTCGAGGTATCCTGGGCTACATAGTGAGTTCCAGGCTAGCCTAACTATCCTACAAGTCATTATTTCAGAAAACAATCAAAACCCAAACCAAGTGAAGAGAAAGAAGAAAATTTCAGGTGTGAGCTAATTACGTAGACTGCAATCATTCTTTTGGATCCTTGCTACTCACAACTTGGACTTAGCATCAGTTTCACCTGGGAATTAGAAACGGAAACTCTCAGGCCCCCTCAGACCAACTAGATCAACATTTCAAAACTAACACCAGGTCATTTGTTTGCACAGTGGATGTGAGCTCAAGCAGCTTTGCTCGAGGCCACAGGAAGCTAATCAGGTGATCAGAGAGCTCACCAGACAAGCAGAGCTCCAGATTCTTCAGAGCGAGGCTACGGAACATGGAACAGTTTTCTAACAGTTCAGAAGTAAAGTGAGACATTTCACAGGGAAGGCAGAAAGTCATAGAAATAGAACACTGGGTTTAGATAGGTTTAATGTTAACATCTTGTCATATTGTACTTATCTCCCTTGATTAAAGATACTTTTATTGAGAATATATATATACTGACATATATATTCTAATATATACACACATATATGTGTACATATACACACACACATATATATATACATATATTTATGACAAAATATATCAAAAATGTGCTTTTAAAACTCAGGTAGTGAACAATCCAGTCGAATTAAATGCATTCATACTTGAGGCAGTGTCACCTCTATCTGTCTTCAGAACCTTCACTCTGCATCCCTGAGTCAAACTCTGGTCATGAAGCAGTAGCTATAGTTTCTCCCCTTGGCCTGTGGCCACCACTATTCTACGTTGGGAATTTATTTCACCATAAGTCCTCTAAGTGAAACTGGTGATATATATTCTATTGAGTGTAGCTTTCTCCACTTACCATAATGCTTTCAAAGTTCATTCATGTGGCAGGCCACAGAAAATTTCCTTTCTTTTAAAGGCAGAGCCACAATTCATAGCATGTTTGTACTGTATCTTATTTCTCTATCTATATATTCATTGTTTGGTGAACATTTGGGTGGTTTTCATTATGACTTTGTGAATAATGTTGCTATGAATACTGGTGTATAAATGTCTGTTTGAGTCCCTGCTATCAATTTATTTTTAAATTCACCGAGAAACGGAATGCACAGATCGTGTAGCAGTTGTGTGTGGGTTTTACCGCTGGAATGCTTTTTAGGTGGCTGTGGCATTTTGCATTCTTATCAGAACGGATACGCAGGCTTCCATTTCTCCACACGATCACCAACTCTTGCTTTCTTTTCTCATTGCTCCGTCTTCGAGGTTGTGACGTGGCATCTTGCTAATTTACATTCTCAGTTATCCTGAATACCTTTTTACTTCCTATTTATTTATCTTTTTTTTTACTGGAATGTCTATTCAAGACCTTTGACCAGTTTTTGTTTTGGTTGATTGATTGGTTGGTTGGTTGATTGATACAGGATCTCACCATGTAGCTTTGGTTGTCCTGGAACTTGCTATGTAGACCAGGCTGGCCTTGAGTCATAGATACCTACCTGCCTCTGCCTCTGCCTCTTGAGTGCTGGGATTAAAGGCAAGTGTCACCATGTCCAGCCCTTTGATTATTTTTAAATTATGGCTTTTATCTTTGCCCTTAAAGTCTAGATAGCAACTCTTTACCAGATCTATAACCTGTGAATGTTCTCCAGCACTGGGGGTGGCCTTTCTATGCTTTTGACCTTATTCTTTGATGCATGAAAAATTTACGTTTTAATGAATCCCAATTTATCTGTTTTATTACTGGAGCATTTGGTGTCATGCCCAATAAATCATCCAAAGCCAGAATGCTTTTCTCCCTTATTTCCCTCCAAGAAGCTATGCTTAACTTTTTCATTCACTTTGACTTTATTCACAAATGTGGTATAAATTATTGCCTAACCTTATTCTTCTACATGTTGATGTCCAGTTTTTTTCATTGCTATTTGCTGCAGACTGTTCTCCTCTTAAAAACCACTTAGCCATACCGTGAGGACTTTCTGGAGTCCTTATTTTATTCTACTAGGACATTTGCCTACTTTCATGCAAATACTGTACTGGCCTAAATGCTGTCAAAGCTAAAGTCATCTACAGAGTTTTTCAGAGTGTTGATAGGTAGTTTTAAAAAATATTAAGCTTCTATGCTTTTCACAGGATACCTATGAAATTGGTGTGCAAAATTCCCAAGAGTATGTTCATACATTTATCACATTTTATATATCTATTAGTATTTTTAGGTTTTTAACTCAATTATTAACTTATAAATAGCCTTTTCAGTTTGTTTTTTTTAATTCTGCAATATATTTTATAAACATTCTGAAATGTGTGTATCAATTAATTTTCTTTGCTGTATTAAAATTTCTTTTTCTATCCAAATTGAGCTACAGTTTTATATTTATTTCTCCAACAAAAGGCAGCTAGGTTGTTTCAAGCATTGCCTTAGTCAATGTTCTATTGCTATGAAGCAACGCCATAACCACAGCAAGTCTTATAAGAGAAAGCACTTAACTGGGGCTGGCTTACATTCAGAGGTTTAATCCTGTTGGTTAGCATGGTGGCACACAAGCAGACTTGGTAGCTAAGGCTCTACATCTGGTTCTGCAGGCAGCAGGAAGAGGGCATCACTGGGCCTGGCTTAAACATATGAAAGCTCTAAGCCCACCCCCCAGTGACATGCTTCCTCCAACAAGACCACACCTACTCCAACAAAGACACACCTCCTAAGAGTGCCACTCCCTAATGAGTAAGCATTCAAATATATGAACCTATGGGGGCCATTTCTCTTCAAACCACCACAAATGTTGTAACATTTTAAAAATATTGTATTTGCTAAGTGTTCATGGTTATATACATGTGCACATGGGTCAGAGGACAATTCATGGGAGTCAATTATCTCCTTATGTTGTATGGCCCTGGAGATGGATGGGAGCTCAGGTTGTCAGACTTGGTGGCAAGCTCCTTTATCCAATGAGCTGTCTCACTCGCCCCATGTGTAGTTAGCAAGACTTCACTGTGTTGGTTACACTACACTTTTCATTACTGTAACAAAAATCTAAGACAATGCATTTATAAAGAAGAAAGTCTCACTTTAGCTCTCAGTTTTGGAGATGTCAGTCCAGTACCAGTTGGTCCTGCTGCTCTTGGGTATCTGGTGAGGTAGATTGAACAGTGTGATGGAGTGTGTGTAGAGAAGCAAAGCCCATGCTGGGAACTTAGAGAGAGAAAGGAAGGGGCTTGATTTTTATTACTGTCTGTAAAGGCATACCCTAATGACTTAAGACTTCTTACCAGGCCCTGCCTCCTACAGGTTCAACCATCTCCCAGTAGCAGCAAGCTAGTGAGCAAACTTTTTATAGCACATAGGGTTTAGGGATACAGCCCAGATCTAGACTACAGCATCTGTCAAATGCTATTAGGCTAAACCAACCATCGCCTTTAACTTTACCAAGCCAGTTCAAGACTAAAATAAAACCCCGGGAAACCCATCCTGTTTGAAGTCTGATCTTATTTAATATTGCTTCTGGCTTTACAATTCCATTTATATAACAGCAGATCTTTTAAGTTGGTTGAGTCAGAGGCAGCAGACAACTCGGTATTCTGGGCTCACGTTTTCCGGAAGTTAGATATTCAGAAGCTGAGGAATGAGGTGGTCAGTGCTTGTCAACACTCACCCTTCACCCATCAGGCTGAATGCTTGTCATCCTGGGGGTTGAGGGGCCTGTCCATGATGCACAAGGCTATGGGAGATGTCTCAGAGGAACCAGAAAGCTCATGCATAGGCAGAGTCACTGTTTTGAGCAGAAGGCCAGCACAGGGTCCAACTTCTGTCAGTGGTCATGGATGGGACTCTCAGCTTGTCCACATTTTTTATTGCTGTATCTACTAAGAGGCAGTGACGAGGTGATGCTTCATTCACAGGGCTGTTCTGAGCTCTTAGCGAGATGTTGTCTGTAAAGTTGCTGAGGATCTGTAGGGTCTGTCATATAAAAAGTAGTGGCTCCCTCTTAGTCATGAACTGAAGGCCCCAGCAAGAGGTTGGTTGGTTCTGTGAAAAGAAGATGCAGCCATGGGCAAAACTAGTAAACAAAAATTAGGTTAGAACAGAATAAGACAAATACACTAATATATCCCCCTTTCTCCAAACCCACACTTCAGATAGGGCACTCATGGGGGTTTCTAGGCTACACGAGAACTTTCCGTGGAAAGCACAACAGAAACCACGTGTAACTAATATTTCATCATCTTTGGTTTTGGCCTCAGGAGGTTTTGACCTCAAAAGTCTAATATTTGCAAGCCAAAACTTTATGTATGTATTTATATGCTTATTTATTTCTTATCAAGTAGTTTCCTTAAGTGGAAAAAAAACCCCCAAAACCAGAAACTACCCATATTTATTACCCCCTGCTTTATAGATGACACTGAAGAGTCCCTGGAAAAATACAGACAGGAAATCTGTTTCCTACTTTGAACTGAAGTTTAACCAGTTGTTTGACTACAACATTTGTTTTTGAGATAAATACAGATAAACATTCTGTGTGGGGGCTGGAGAGATGACTCAGGGGTTATGGGCACTTGCTGCTCCTATAGAGAATGAGAATTTGATTCTCAGCACCCAAAGTGAGCAGGTCACAACTGCCTGGAACCAGCTCCAGGGGTGCCCATGCCCTCTTCTGGCCTTGTAGAGGACCTGCACACACGCACATCATATACACACATATAAATACACAGACACAAATACACTCAGAAGACTTTTAAAAGAAAAAGAATCTCCAGTGTTGTCACATGAAGCACGAATGACATAGTGTCTTGGTTGAGGGTGGAGCTTAGAAGATAATGGGAACTGTTCGCATCTAAACAGAGATCTGGGTCCTGTCAAGCAAATAGAGAAAGCATATGATTTCTGGAAACCATTCACTGGAAATGACTAAAAGCAAAACTCCCTTAAAACCAACACTACCCACACCAGATGAAAAATGAGACATGATTTCAGCAGGCAGCTTTGAAGAAATTGATTTTGCTAACTGTTCTCCACTAAACCCCAATCAGCACCAAAATTCTGACTTCACCTGGATTTTTGATATGCTAAGGATCTGGGAATATATATATATATATATATATATATATATATATATATATATATACACATACACATATATATAGACACAAATACACTCAGAAGACTTTTAAAAGAAAAAGAATCTCCAGTGTTGTCACATGAAGCACGAATGACATAGTATCTTGGTTGAGGGTGGAGCTTAGAAGATAATGGGAACTGTTCGCATCTAAACAGTTCCCATTATATATATATATATATCCATATTTGTTTGTCTAGTGTCATTTTAGGCCCTAGAAACAGCACAGACTTCATCTGCTTGGTGGTATTAATTTAGATTTTTCACAAGACCAGAACGACTAAAAGAAGAAAGCTAGGCTTGGTTGCAATGTACAACTAAAAGGCAAACAGGAAACGAGTATTTTCTCAGCCAGCTGTTTCCGACTGAGGGTCCTCTGTGCAGTACAGTCTCTGAAGCGTTCACTGTTCAGCTTTAAACAGATTGAAATGATCCACCAGGGAAGTGAGAACAAACCCCAGGGCTGTGTGCAGGCAGCATTCAGAGCTGGCCCTGAGCTGCTGTGGAAGGGCGAGCTGTGCAGGCCAACATGTCCGAGCTGAAGGCGAGCCTTTGAAAGCTATCTTTTTTAACAGGATGAATGTGAAAAGCTCCGGGGAAGGGGGAGAAGGCAGCACAAAACCGCCACTTGAGCATAGCTTCCTGTCCGTGCGGCTCTCTCTTTGCTGACAGTTATTCTTAGGCCTTCTTTAGCTTCAAAGGTTTCCTCTTTTCTATTTTTGGTAGCAGAATATGGATTTAGATCCGCCTTAACCCCTCTCCACTACTAATCGGTGCCCCAAGGAGAGTAGCGCTGCTGTTTTCTGTAGCGATCATGTCTCTTTCTTTTCTGCGCCTTCAAATGATCTTTAATATTACAGACACAGATTTACGAGCAGGAGTCAGTGAGTTTTCAAACTGATTTAAGTGTCTTGATTTGCACATTCCTTTCTCCAGCAGGGGCATCTCAGAGATCAGCTTGGCAATGGGGGCTGACTTGTGTGCTGAGTGAATGAACCCTTGTTGATAAAATAGATGGCTGCGGAATGGCTGGGAAGTAAGCAAGCATGGTTTGCGTTAGAAGGGCCATGGAATTGATGAGAACCAGTCACATTTGGCAAAGAAAAAATGGGCGTCTGTGTAATCGGAGATCAGCTTGTTGGATGTAAAGTATAAAAAAATCCACAAATATAGGG
This sequence comes from Rhabdomys pumilio, assembly GCA_030674055.1. Lineage (NCBI taxonomy): Eukaryota > Metazoa > Chordata > Mammalia > Rodentia > Muridae > Rhabdomys > Rhabdomys pumilio. Next base: position 33,569,414 of record JANHMN010000014.1, read on the forward strand.
ACCAGAATGCTGAAAAGCACGGCTGTGCAAAGGAAACACCTTACCCTTAAGAGTTGGGGGAAACTTGGTGAAGGGCAGAAGGTATATTCCGTTCCTCTAATTCTTCTTCCGGTCCTGCTCCTGTTTTTCCTGATCTCACGACCACCTGGCTTTACCGATTCAATTAACAATAAGCTTGCACGTGTCAGTTTTAAGCCAGACGTCTCAACATTTTAAAAAAGAAATTTTAAGGCTCCTATCTTGCCCCTAATATCTAGGGCTGCCTTCTTGAATGCAGAGGTGGTGCTCTCGGGAATGTCCTCAACTCAGTCCAGCTGCCTCTGCCACATGGTCTTAATCAAGATCTCCCTCTCTGGCTTTAAAAGGGTGACAATCTTATTCTTGAGCAGGATTACTGTGGGAATGTGTCAACGGAAGCATCAAGGGCTCTCCCTGTCTTCCCAAGGTTACTCAGCAAGTTTGTCTGCCAAAGCATCTAAATCTGACCATCACTAACTATCCCCAAGAAATGCAGCCTCTTCCTTTCTGTGAGAGGTCTGTGTGCTACTGATCATATCTCATTATGCAAAGAACAAAACAATCGAATGAGGACGCAACAGGAGTATAGCTCTGAGATCACTTCTAGGCACTTTACAAATGGATAATTGGCAAGGTGGGGTGGAGGGAGGGGGAGGCTCGCAGATGAGGTCATGTGATACATTTCTAGTACTAGGAAAGTGTCCTGAAATGTATTTTACAAAATACTTTTAAGTAGCAGACAGCATCTTAGGTTTGATGTTGACTCTGAGATTAAAAACCACATGTCAGAGTTAGGATGTTCCTGGCTTTAGAGTCTTCTCCAGGGAATTTTGAACCTGCTGATTTCTTCAGAGTTATTTTAAATGTGTCCTGTTCTGACTAACTCAGAAAGATGGTATTGTATCTCCCATGAGAACAATAATTTACTCTTTCTTATTTCTCTCTCTTTTCTTTTTTAAAGTAGAGAAAACTACTCTTAATAGAATATCTGCCTTTTCCTGTGCAGAAAAAGCCATCCCTCAGAATTCCTATGCAAACATTTGGCCTCCCAGGTTGGGAAAAGATTAAAAAGGCAGTGGGGAAAAGTCTATAGTGGCTCTTTCCGAGATGCACTCACAACACTTGGCAGGGTGAGGTGTTCCTAGCAGGTGCTGGATTTGCTATAAATGGACAATTTATAAACAGAGCTGACAACTGGGAAAACAGAGCAGTGGAGAAGGCCGGCATTCCAGGGACCAGCGGTGATTTCCTATCAGATCCTCCTCAGCACAGAATTATTGATAGCTGTGATTCCGAAGAAAGCCAGTTGGCTAATGCCTGAAAGGGCTGTACCTCAACTCACGTATCATCTGCTGCAAGATATTTTAAATAGGTCAGTACAAATTAGCTTCTTCAGCTTCGAGGTTCCTTAATTAGCAATTTAATCGCAGTCTTTTCTTCCCTCCTCAGCCTGAATTTAACTCTCTTTCCTCTCTGACAGAGGAACTGAGCAAGTGGGAAAAGTCTGTCTTAGTAGGTATGGAAACCCAGTGGGTGGGAAAGGAGAGGATTCAGGAAAGCTTTTCAGACACAATGCCAACACACAATCTGCTCACAGCAGAGTCATGCATGCAACCCAGAGTAGTGGTTTTGACCCTGTATCCAGGAGAAATGGAAGGGATACCGGGTGTTCTGTGTTCTGGGCCCTGGGGCAGAAACAGAGATGGATAGTTGAGCTATCTATTATCTCTTTTGCTGGTTGTCCAGAGCTACCAGCTACTAAGTCATTTTCAAGATTCCCAGCAAGACTGCTTCCAAAGTATTTCTCTGGGTGCATCCTGTACAATGTCTGTTCTTACTGTTATTAATATTGCTGTTCCTACTACTAGTCTTATTTGAGCCTATTCCCCACCCCACCCCAGTGGAGATGCTTCATTGGCCCGTGCACAGAATGTTGAGTGGCTTGCTGTATACCCATGTGTAGCCTTGTATGGGTGTACAGTGAGCAGAGTGGCCATACCTGTTTGCTCTGTGTGAGTGGTTTTTCCAGGAGACATTTATTTGGCTGGGACTCGACTTTTCTCCCAACCACACCCTCTTGTTTTTCTCTTCAGACTGAAGCCCTGACTCTGCAAGGAACTCAGACTCCCTTAGGAAGAGTGAAAACTGCACAAGCCTGAGGCTGAGTTATGGAAACCGATGAACCTCCCAGCTGAAAGGTTGGACTAGATGACATGACTGTCAGAACACAAAGTGTGGGATTTTGAGGGAATCCAGAGTGGAATCCTGAGGGGCCACACAAGCAAAACACTTTCAAATCAGGAGGCTCTGATAGGAAGTCACCACTGGCCCCTGGAATGCCGGCATACTGCGCCTTCAAACACTAAGGAGACAAAGACATTTGTTCTTGGCTAGAAGGCTGTGAGTACACATTCCTAAGAATCTTCCTTGTCTCTGGAAATCACAGGTTCAGAAACTGTGGTGAACACTAGAGAAACCTCACCAAGCATCTACTATTTGCAAAGAACCCTACCGGCCAAGGAGAGAAAGGGAGGGTATGGATGCCAAGCAGAAGTTTATGAAGTGTTTAGGGATGCACCATGTACGGGAGCAATAGACTACGGTCAAGCCACAGACAACAAGGGAATATTCTAGATGTGCCCCAGAAAGTCAGGGCTGGCAGTGGTTTGGCATGACCAGAGAGAAACACATGAGCAAATTAGGACTTTATAGGGTGGGCATTCTAAGTACAGCGATTGGAGATGCATGAGAGAGACCGTTGCATGGAGGAGATTCTGGGCTGGGGCCCATGGGGAGGAGATGCTCCCTGAGCTTTGGAGGTAAAGACAGAGGGAACGCACACATCTGATGGTCCCGAAGGGTGTGCAGTTCATCTTGCTGGAGACTTTCAGGAAACTGGGATTAAGAAGGCAGTGGTCAGGAGATCAAGACACCAAGAAGAGCAATCATTGTAGCAGGTATTTATAAAGTCTAGCAGGTATTTATAAAGTCTAGCTTTTGTGTGACGGAGGCTGGTCGGCAGAGGTTCTTTACTAGCTATATGGTCTGTAGCACACTACACTGGTAGAGTCCTTCATCCTTAGCATCCTTCTTCCTCTTTTGCAGTCCTGTTTGCCGTCTGTCTGAGCCAAGGCTGCACAAACTTCTGCTTGTGGACTTTCCCCACAAACAGAGCCAAAGTGAAACAAAAGAAGATACATTTTTCCAAAGTCCACTGCTTGACTCTCATCCCCCTATCCCAGATTGGTAGATTCCCACTAGTGCTGTCCTGATTTATTTGAAGCCTTACTGGACATTAGAGCCATTGCTTATTCTCAGAACTAACTCAGAGGGTCATTTCTGAGCCCTGGGACATCTGTTCAGCTTGACAGTCTGCTAAAGCAGAGCCATAGATTGGGTTGGGTAGGGAGTATGTTAGCTAGGGAGCACTCATGTACCAAGAGCCCTGGGTGGAACTTCCTTTTCTGTCATAGGCTGACATTCTCTCACACCTCAGCGCATGGCCTGCGGACAAACAGTTTGGACACGAACTGGGAGGTAGTTAAAAATACAAGGCCTTGTCTGTGTGTTCTGCAATATCACATGAGAGTCATATGCAGTTGGAGTTTGCAAGGCACGACTCTCAGTCCAGCTGTGTGGAGGTATCACCTGTGGTGCTTTCAAAACATTCCCAGACAGACTGCTTTCCCAGGCTGAGAAAATCACAATCTTTAAGGATACAGTCATGCAACTGTTGTTTTTAAAGAAAACTTTCAAAATGATTCTAGGTGCAGCCTGAACTGGGAACCACTGACTTACGCTCTGGGTAGCATCTGTGTTTCCAAGGTGTTGACTTTCCCTTCCTTTGAAAGACAAGCTACGGTCCACAGCTGGGATGAGGGGTTGCTTATTCTGCATGCTGGCCAGAAAGTGACTGGTGAAGGACAGATGTTCAGCTAGTATTGTAGGATTCTCCTCCAAAGTGTCAAGATGGCAGTTTGTTCAAAATTGTGAGTGTTTTGTGACTTTGGAGGAAGCCTTCTTGAAAGAGGCATCTTTTCTAAGATGGTTATCTTTGCCCCCAACCTTCTTCATATCAATGAAGGTAACACCTGGCCCTGGGGTCGGGGTAGGCTTCCTACCCACCTACAGCAGAGGCTTGCTAAAGAATTCAGAGTATTGATTTAGTACAAAAATGCTCACTTTGTGGGGATACAAATGACTTTTCAAGCAGGTTTCCATTACCCCTCAGCCTGGGGTGGATGTAGATGCCAAGTCTTAGTTTTGCATGGTTGTTTCAACATATTTTCTTTCCTTTTGTGCCTTGCCCGTTACTTAGTGCTCAGGAGCTAAATCTCCAGGCCAACTATGAATCCCCTCAGTACCATAAACTTGGCCACAATATCTAGGCCTGCAGAGATAGCCTCTGAGCCAGTTCTGCTTAAGAGATATTAGCACCTCTGTTTCTTCTTGCCTTATATCTGGTTATCTATGGACTTGCAGATGCAGAGGTGCCTGACCATGGTTGTGTATGCAGTCACTTTCTCCTGGTTCCTTATTATTTTGTATTCTCTTAGAATTGGGTTTCAGTCATAGCCTGCTTGTCTGGTTTTATTAAGCCTTTCTAGAGACTTTGTGTAGAGGCTAGGGTCTTCACGCAGGACCTCCAGGAATTACTGTGCTGAGGTTTGTCTGTTCCAGGTGCTGTGAACATTGGATTCAGATCAGCACAAACGTGGATCAGCATTGGACTTGATGTTCTCTGATTGCTCTACATCCTGAAAGGACGGCTGGCTACTCCACTAGAGGCCTCCGTTTTACACGGCCACCTTGGCATCTCTCTCACTTGATTTTCTCTCCTCTGTCTTTGGCTTGTCATCAAAGTCTCAGGATAACTTCTTTCTCTGAGGCAGAGTTCTGCAGCACCAGCTCTTGCTCATATGAACCACTGGGCCAAGGCCATCGTGGCCATTCTTTTCCGTTTTTATTTTATTATTTTTTACTTTTTTGAACATTTAAAAAAATTGTATATTTTATTTATTTACATTTCGAATGTTACCCACTTTTCCTGTTTCCCCTCAGCAAACTCCCTATCCCATCTCTCCTTACTTGCTTCTATAAGGGTGCTCCCCCACCCACCTACCCACTCCCGCTTCACCACCCTAGGATTCTTCTACACTGGGGCATCAAGCCTTCATAGGACCTCCCCTCCCAGTGAGGCCAGATAAGGCCCCTTTAGCTCCTTCAGTCCTTCCCCTAACTCCTCCATTGAGGTCCTTATGCTCAGTCTGATGATTGGCTGAGATCATCCACATCTGTATTGTGCACATCTGTATTGTGACCATCATTCTTAACAACAATCATCAATCATCCATCATTATCATCATCATCACCGTCACCGTCACCGTCACCGTCACCGTCACCGTCACCATCACCATCAATTATTTTGGCAAGAAGCAAACAGACTTGGAGATGAACCAGAGTGTGATGGTAACAAAGGTCTCACCTTTTCATTTTTGGTTTAGGATACCTTCCTTAACTCTTCACCATACCCTGGCAGCAAGGTAATCACAAGAGAAAACTGAACAAGCTTGGTCCAAGTGGGGTTTATGATGGTTGTGAGCATGTGCATACGTGCACATATGCACATAGAGGCATGACGGGGGTATTTGTGCAACAAGGACTTATTCTGCAAATAAACACTGTTGCCATCACTCCAGGCACGTGACATCGTCCTAATCGTCCTCTCACCCCTCAGGCTTCTGACTGCCGGTCACGATGGCTCCCTCGGGGATAACAGAACACTACTTTCTGGAAGCAGATTCGTGAGGCAGATCAGAGGAGTTTAGATGTTGCTGTCTATAAAAGAATTTATAATTTGTACCTTGCTGCGCCCAACTTGCTTTTGGGCATCCTCACTTGGGTGCTTGAAGTTGGTATGCCCTCTGTCCAGACAAGCATCTTCTTGGGCTATTAATTATGTAATTAAAGGTCTGAACCTTCTCATTTAAGACGATAATAAACTGTTTAAAGCTATGCTGCTTATAAACTTATTTTTTTGTCTTTCCATTTATTGTCATTCAGTGCCTTTTATCATGAGCTGGCTGGCTGGCCAAGCCAAGCTAATCACTGCCCTATTGCTTTTGGAAGACAAGGTGACACCAAGACCATTGATGGGTCTATAAATCGGATCTGCTTTCCTCTTCTCCCTTTCTCACTAGGCATGAGGTTCTACTTTGGCTAAGTCCAAGGACATAGGCAGGAAGACAATGGCTGCCAGGACAGCTGAGAAGACTGACACAGAAAATAGCAGGCAGAGGGCAGAGGCCCTGGGGCCATAGGAGGGAGAAGTCCAGGGAGGACACTACCATGGACAAAGGGCAGAACTCAAACTGAGGACTTTCATCTTGTGTTAGTGGTGAGAATGTTTACCGTATTAGTCAGTGTTATGTGACTATCCTTGACAGGGGGTGAATGAAACCCAGAAGTGACAACTTGCTTTGTGTATAGAAAAGGAACTAAGTGTCAGGTGACGACAGTAGGGCAGCATATGTCTTCTGCATATTAGTAGGTCTACTCTATCCTCTACCTGCAATAGAATTTAACAAAACCTTTCTGTCCTCCACCCCTGCTGTTTTAAGCTTTATAAAACAACTTACCATCTTCAGAGAGGAGCAAGAAATGCATATCATGTAATGGCACTCCCTTGTCCCGTGTGAGGACAGACTAAGAAGACATTACCTATGAATCAGGAAGTGGACCCTCATTTCCGATGCCATTTTTTTTCTTTAAATCACTTGGGTCACAAACTTCTAAAACTTTCACAATCACAAGAAATAAATTTCATGTTTATGTCCCTTTGTGATGGAAACCGTAGCACATGAAGACACTAAGTGACTTCAAGTGACAGCAACGTGGATAAAAGCGTGTGCTTGAGAGTTTCAGTCTTAGGCGCAAATACTGAGTTCACCAACCACCGGCTCTGCAGCCTGAGACAGCTCTTGTTCATTTTTTTTTATTCTGCAAATATTTATTGAGTATTAACTCCATGCCAGGTATTTTGTGTGCTGGGAAAACAGCAGCAAACAATAGCAGTTCTGTTCTCCTGTGATCTTGACATGTGAAAAGGTTCGGATAAAAAGTAAATAAAACCTAGAAGACATTAGGCAGATGGGGAGCGAGTATGATTAAAATACATTGCATGCATGTATGAAACACTCAGAGATTTAATAGAAATGTCAAATATGTAAAAAATGTAAATCTATGTTGAAGCAAAAAGAAATGGGAATCATGGAGGAAAGGCAAGACAAGAAAGAAAGTGGGGAGGCACTGCAGTTTTGTAGAGGGGATTCCTCAGGGAGACTGTGATGCTCCAGCCAGAAGTTCTCAGCCTCTCTCACTTTCCCAGCGTACTTCTTTTCTTTCTTGTCTTTCTCTGTCTGTCTGTCTGTCTGTCTGTCTGTCTGTCTGTTTCTGTCTCTGTCTCCCTGTCTCTGTCTCTCTCTGTGTTTGTATCTGTTTCTGTCTCTTGTCTCTTTTTCTGTGTCTCTCTCTTTTGATCTGTCTGTCTTAGTCTTTCTCTGTGTCTCTTTTTGTCTCTGTCTTTCTCTGTGTGTGTGTCTGTCTCTGTCTTGCTTTTTCTGTCTCTGTCTCTCTGTCTCTCTGTCTCTGTCTCTTTCTGTGTTTGTATGTTTCTGTTTCCTGTCTATTTCTCTCTTTCTGTGTCTCTCTCTTTTTGATCTGTCTTTCTCTGTCTCTCTCTGTCTTAATGTCTCTCTCTATGTCTCTCTCTCTCTGTGTGTGTGTGTGTGTCTTTGTCTCTCTCTTCAGTACTAGACTAAACAGATTGTCTGTGTGTCTGTGTGTCTGTGTGTCTGCCTGCCTGCCTGCCTGTCTATCTATCCGTGTGTTTCTCTCTTCAGTACTAGAGGTCGAATGCAGGTCCATATATATGCTAAGAAAGTGCTTTAATTTGAGCTGTATCTGTAGCCCTTTGTTTTTTAATTTACTATTACTATTATTATTGCAATGCTGGGCATTGAACTTGGGCCTTATGCAGGTGAAGCCATTGTTTTGCCAATGAGCTGCATCCTCAGATCCTCTTTTCTATTTTATATTCAGAGACAGACTCTTACTATGTTTCCAGGACTGGTCTTGAATTCACACAGTAGCCTTGAACTAATGATCTTCCTGTCTCAGCCTCCAGAGTAGCTGGAATTACAGGCATATACAGGCTACCAGGCCTGACTCACTCTTCTCTCTAAACAGAATAATGATAGCAACTCCCTCAAAAGGTAGGTAGATTTATATGAGGAAATGGTAAAACTTGAACAGCGGGAACAAAATATTCCCTTAATAGTATAGATATTATCTTGATTCTCTCATCTGATAGACAGAAGCAGGCTTCAATAAGAAAGCAGTTGATTATCCTCAAACTTTCATGCTGTTATTGTACCATTAAGAACATTGTGCTGGCTAGTTTTACATCAGCCTGACAGAAACTAGTGTTCTTAAATGCTTTAACCTGCCTTCTAGTTAACCACCTACCAGAGGCAGTGGGAAAAAAAGGTTATTAGGATACAGGGAAATTGGGCCTGCTTAGAAATTGTTCTTTGGAGCAAATCTAATCTGTGTTGTCAGGAAATCAGCAGTCCAGTTCACAGAAATCAGTAACTTGATCCTCTCGCAAACACCTCACGAGTATACCAGCAGTCCAGTTCAGTAGTGCCAGGATAGTAAACACAAATCAGCAGCAGTGGCATGACCCAGCAGAAACATCCAGGCTTCCACCGAATCTGCAGGAGTCAGTAGGAACGGCCAGGATCAGCAGGGACACCGGGAGAAGTTCTCTGCCCTGCCTCTTTCAGTGAAGTGAACATCAGCAAAGCTGAGGATGGGAGAGCAAGAAGTGTTGCAGAGCTAGCTATGCAAGCAAGCCTCCGTCCCTGTCTGTTGGGTCCCACTAACACTCTTTCGAAACATCACAGGTCCTTCCACAGGTCTTGCCTCAACCAAATACCATACAAGTCTGTCTTAGCAAAACTCCCTGTGAGTCTGTGTCAGCTGACATCACTCTGCCAATTGGCCCAAATCTACAAAAGCGCCAAGAAACCTCCAGAACACCACCAGGAGGATTTTTTGTTTGTTTGTTTTTGTTTTTTTAATTGGTTTTCTTTCTATGAAGCCAGGACAAGCCTTGCTCAGTGACACACTGTAAGGTGAACCAATACTGTGTGTTGTTAGGAAGAATGCTTCATCACTTGTCCTTGCATGTGCTTGCTTTAGCAAAACACCCTTTCACCTGTGTCTGCTTCAGGAAAACACTCCTTCATGTGTCTGTCCCAGCAAAACATTGTCCCACACAACTGACTTTCCAAAGAAACCCAAGTTTCCACTTCAAGATGGGCTCCTGCAAACATTTCCCCCCCATTCTGTTGTGGGTGCCTCTTTATTCAACTGACAGTTTCCTTTGCTATGCAAGATCTTTTTAATGTCACAGGGGCTTAGTTGTCGATTATAAGCCTTATTTCCCGAACAACTGGAATCTTATCATAAATTCATATTTATGCCTAGATCTTGAAGTATATTTCCTTCCCCTTGCCCCAGCAGCCTCTGAGTTTCAGGTAATATGTTGATGTCCTTGATCCCTCTGGAGTTCAGGTTTGTGCAGGGTGAGAGATACAGAGCTAGTTTCTTCTGGATGTAGATTTAGTTTTTCCAACACTATTTGGTGATAATGCTGTCCTTTCCACAACGGGTATTTTTGGCATCCTTGTTAAAATCAGGTGGCATGTAAAATTGCATGGCCTTATGTCTGGCCTCTATTCTATTCCATTGATTTAACAAATTTTATACCAGTATCATGCTGTTTTTATTGCTACAGCTTTTTAATATAACTTGAAGTCAGGTATGATAAGGTCTCCAGCAGTATTTTTTTATGTTCATAATTGCTATTGTTATAAAGGGTTTTTTCTTTTTATATATGAGCTTTAAGATTTTTAACATTTCCATGAAGAATGCCACTGGGACTTTGATTGAGATTTCATTGAATCTGTAGATTTAATTTGGTAAGATGATCATTTTAACAGTATTAATCTTACCAATTCATATGCCTGAGGACGTCTTTCCATTTTCTAGTGTCTTCCTCAGTTTCCTATTCAGCATTTTTCAGTTTTCATATAGATGTCTTTTATATCCTTAGTTAAATTTATTCCAAGGCATTACTTTTTTTTTCTTTTAAATATACTTGTTTCTATATCCTGTGTATGAATGTTTTGCCTGCATGTGTGCCTAGTGGCACTAAGAGGGTATTAGTCCCCCAGGACTGTTACATTACAGATGGTTATGAGCGAGTGGATGCTGGGAATTGAACCTAGGTCGTCTGCTAGAGCAGTAAGTCCCCTAAACTGCTGAGCAATCCTTTCAGCCTTCCAAGGTCATTTTTAAAAGGATATTGTGAATGATTGCTTCCTCGATTCTTTTTCATAGTGTGCTTGTCATTGATATATCGGAAGGCTATTGATTATTAAATGTTAACTGGATCCTGCCACTTTCCTGAGCATGTTCCTCAGTTATGAGTTTTAGGTGAAGTCTTCAGGGTCTCACGTATAAATCATCTGCAAATGATATCCTTTGATTTGTTTCCTACTTGTGCCTTTTCCTGTTTAGTTTCTTCTCTTGTTTTATTGCTCTAAGATTTCCAGTAACAAACTGTATAAGAGCAAAAATATAGACCCCCTTTTTTGTTCTTTAGGAGAGATGCTTTGAGGCTTCCCCCTTTCAATAAAATGTTGTCTGTAGGTTTGTCATATATAGCTTTTATTATGTCGACATGTGTTCCTTCTATTCTGAGTTCTTTCAAAAATTTTAACATGAAGGGATGTTGGATTTTGTCCAAAGTTTTTCTGCATCTATTAAGATGACCATGGGATTTCTGTCCTTGAGACCATTTATGTAATTTATAACATTTATTAATTTGCATATGTGGTACCAACCCTGCATCTCTGGTGGTGAATGACCATATGGATGCATTTTTAAAATTTTGGTTGGCAAGCACATTGTTGAAAATTTTTACATTTGTGTTCATCAGGAAGACTTGTCTATAATTTTTTTCTTTGCTGCATCTTCGCCTGGCTTTGGTATCAGGGTAATACCAGTTTCCTAAGGAGAGTTTGGTAGTGGGTCCTTCCTTTAGAATTTTACAAAATAGTTTGAGAAGCATTACATTAGTTCTTTGAAGAATGGCATGGTGTAAACTTCCATTTTAGCTAATAAGTTTTTGATGTGGGAGGAAGTAGGCTGAGTGAAGATAAAAATTAAGTATTAGATCTGGTTGGGGAAAAAAAAAAAAGGAAAAACATTCTGGTTGGGGTAGGGAAAGTATCCGGAAAGGGAAAGTCTGGGATACAGATATTTCATTTTTAAATATACGGATGTTACAGCTAAGAAGTAAAAAGATGATGGGATAAAGATAAGAAAAAGAAAAGATGTGGGAATAGGAGGCTCCGGGAGTGGACGATATGTGGCTGGCGAGTGTAGTAAATACCCTGTAATGAACTACTCAAGAGCCATGAGCAATGTTCCCCAAACATAGCCGAGAAGTCTACAGACAAACAAATACGCAAAAATAGGAATCAAATAGCTGAAAATAAGGCATAAAAGGAGTATGCATGGACTGATTGCTGGCACAGCTGCACTGAGATGAAAGGCAAAGGTCTCTGCTCTTTCTGGGTCTAGCAGTTTCCATGTTGTGCTGTGTGGTGGAGGGGGATGTGGAAGCCATTGGTCTCCAAAACCTTAGTGTTCATGTGGTTCCTTCTGCTTTGGGGAGGTGAAGGAAGGTTGTCCTTTCCTGCTAGTTTCCTCAGACCTCTGAAGTCCATAGTGATCTGCTCTGGTCCTGCAGGTCCTGTGTGTGTGAGGAACAACACTTCCCTTGCTCTGAACCAAATTCTCCAACCCCTCGCCTCTATTCCCATTTGTACCGTGCTTGGTTAAACTGCCAGCCCATCTGACATTAGAAGAGATCGCAATGCATTTAAGAACAACTAGGCCATGTTGGAAGGATGAGAACTCAGGGTCTGTCTCCTTACACAATGCAACGTTCCATTGTGCTCTTTAAACCAAGATTCTATCTAACAGGGGAAAGTAAATAAGACACTTCTGTTCAGCTTCATAAGGATGTTTCTGTGGATACAAGGCACTCCCTGGCTTGGAGGGGTAATATTAAAACTCATTAAACTTTGAGTAGACAGAATGCACAATGGCGCTATTATGAAGACACTCAAGAAACAGCTTGAATGCTCCGCCCGCTTGGCATTTCTAGCTAATGCATCTTAAAAAACAAAGTTCCCACATTTCCATTGGTCCTACTACATTCTGGAACCTCAGTGCTTCCCATGCAACGTCTGAGAAATGACTTGTCCTCTTTGTAAGCGGAATCAAGCGCTTAAATTGATTTTCAAATGTTCATGTACCAGGAAATGTGTGTGTGCGTGCACATGTGTGCATGAACATGTGTGTATTTGTATGTGTATGTGTGTGTGCATATATGTGCATGAACGTGTATTTGTGTGTGAGTGTGCATGTGTGCGGGTGTGTGTGTGTGTGTGTGTGTATGTGTTAGAAGTGATAGAAAATTGGTATAAAAAGCAAGCATGTGGAGAATTTCTGCACAATTTTGGAACATACTTTTTATAATGCCTGTTCTATACTCTTTCTGTCAGAATTCCCTCTGGAACATGGGTCTAAGCCTCACTGCCCCGACCCTGATGTCCGTGAGTGTTTTGACACGCCCCTTGGCATTTTGATAGATGTGGTTCATTTTGTTTTGTAGATGGTTTCATTTAAAATGAGAACTGGTTCTCCACAGGGTTTGTCAGGCAGACAAGGCTTTTACATACTCCAAGGCCTCTTGATGGTCTGAAGGGCTGTCGGCTTCTAGTAAGTTTCTGAGACCCAGGGTATACCTGGATGTGTTCGAATTAAAATTGCTGTAAAGAGATTGGTATTGGCAGAAGAATGTGACTATGTGACATCCCTGTTTGAGACACATCTCCCATTTCACAGGTATGCATTAGGCTGTGTGGTATTCTTTCTTCTATTCCTGGCCTGTGAGCATCTGTGGGACTCAAGATGGCTGAAGCCAGTTGTCAACACTGTATTCAGGTTCATCCATGACTGTCATCCAGTTGCCTTCTGACTATTGTAGGCCTCTAATTTCCTAATCATCTTTTCCTAGTTCTTTCAGCCTGAGATTCATGGAATACTGCAGGGTCTTTTTTTACTTTTTTTTTTTTTTGTTGTTGTTGTTGTTTTGAGACAGGGTTTCTCTGTGTAGTCCTGGCTGTCCTGGAATTCACTCTGTAGACCAGGCTGGCCTTGAACTCAGAAATCCACCTGCCTCTGCCTCCCAAGTGCTGGGACTGCAGGGTCTTAAGATGTTTTGCTTTCATTTCTGTAGCTGCGATGAAATACTCTGACAAAAAGGGGAGAAAGGGTTTATTCCACTTATAATTCCAGGTTATAGCCACCATTGAGGGGACGTCAAGGCAGGAACTCAAGCAGCCAGCCATATCATGCCCGCAGTAAAACAGAGAGACATGAATGCACCCAGGCTTACGTGCTTGTGGCTTTCAGTTAGCTTTCTTTCTCTTTTACTGTTCAGAACCTTCTGCCTAGGGAATGGTGTTGCTCATAATGGACTTGGTTTTCCTAAGTCAATTAGCAATCAAGACAATCCCCCACAGACAAATCTGATTTAGATAGTTCCTCATTGAGACTCTTCCCAGGTGATTAGAGGCTGTGTCAAGTTGACAATTACCCGGCACAGACACCCGAGAGTGATTTGGATGTAAAGATCTTTCTGTTGCTATTTGTTGAAATTTTTTACCAAAAGAGACATGTGTTTGGCTCATCTTTTTCACATTTTAACAAAAACTTAGGTAATCTAAGAGAAAACCAAAATAAACGTGTTTTGGGGAATATAAACATCTGGGATGTCACTCCACATGTGTCACATACCACATATACTGAAAAGAAAGAAAGGAAGGAAGGGAGGAAGAAAGAAAGAAAGAGAGAGAGAAAGAAAGAAAGAAAGAGAGAAAGAAAGAGAGAAAGAAAGAGAGAAAGAAAGAAAACAGCTTTTGTGAATCCATAAAATTCCCTTTCTGTTGAAATGCACTTATAGGTAACTATATACTAATTTTTAGTTATACAAATATGCCTGCATTTTTATTGCATAAGTTGGACATAAAATATAAGGTTATAGCTTCTTTCTCATCTTTTGACCTGGATCTCTGTTCTAGGTTCTTCCCTGAAGGAAATCACTCTAAGTATCATGGTATAACTCTCTCTATATTTTTTCTCTGTCTTCCTAGACGTGCGTGTGTGCGTGCATGCGTGCATGTGTGTGTGTGTGTGTGTGTGTGTAGTTGTATGCCATTAGTGTTCTTTGACACTATGACTTCTGTTAAAGATAAGAAGTCTGCCAGTGGAAAGGGTAGAACCATGTGAGTAGGAAACACTTTGGAAGGCAGGAGGAAACTGCCTGTGCAGGGAGAACTCTGAGCCTCAGAAACTCATAGTGTCGCAAAAGAACAGTGGAGAAAATTTGCTTTGCTCCTGGCATTTGGCATTGCTGTGGCTCTAGACTGGGTGGTGCTTACCTTTGTCTATGGATTGTCCGACACACTGTGATAGCTAAGAGCTTCTAACTGCTGGTGGTGCTGAGAAAACCATTTTTTTTAATAGTTCATGCTGAGGGAACAATAGAGATCAAGAAACCCAAAGAATGCTGGCTTTAAAGTAGACCAAGTCCCAGGGACAGCTCTAAGGTGCCGAGTTTCTGCCATCTCTGATGGTGTTGCAACCATGGCCTTGTCCTGATTCAGTTCGGAGATCTGGAATTTTTAGAGATCACAAGAGAGAACCATTAACTTTGCTGAAAGGGTTTAGAATAAATCAACTTAATCTATTAACAAACAAACAAACAAACAAACAACAAAAACACATGTCACCAGTGAAGTGGAGAGAAGAAAAGTATAAAACCAAGAGTTGAGACATCTTGAAAAAGAGAAAGGAAATCTAAGAAGTTCATGTGAGAGCAACTGAAAGTAAGCTATGGTCCCATCCGGTTATATCACAACTTGATTTCTGCATGTAGGCTTGATCAAGATCACAGAGCTTGACAGTGAAGTTGGGAGAGGGAGGAGTGGCTGCCTCGTTGAAAACAATTATAAATCAATTCTTCTGAGCCTTTTGTTTTGGTAGAAGCGGAGACACTCAACAGTGGTGTGCACGCGATGCCCAAATATTCTGCAGTGTAGTGGAAGAGACCTCCTGACATCGATGCCTTCTGCGGGAGCCGTCTTTGAAACGGCACCTGTGTTCCAGTCAGAGAACAAAAGGCTCTCTGGGGCTGATGCTTTTGGGAACTTCCACGATCCATGTCTTGTTGCTGGCTGTGTCCCTGCTGTGGTTTATATTGCTTCACTTTGTTCTTGTCATATAATTGTCTTGACTTCTGTGTCCTCCTTTGCAAGATCTCAAAGCTTTGCCCACAGTAAGAACTGAGGGACTCTTCCTCTAACTTAAGTTGCCTTGGTTCTCATTCACACAGTGGCAGAAAGATAACAGCAGGAAGACAGGAAAGGCTGGTCAGTCTTCCCCTGGTGACCACGAAGCACCTCTTGACAGAACTCCTAGACTCTTATCATCTCTTCTTCTCTTGGGGCCTTCATGCTTCAAAGGAGTCCTGGAACAGAAAGCTCGTTTGAAATATTGATTTACCTTTTTCTTCAGACCTCTGTGAACCGCAAGGTCTCCTCTACCCTGTCTTTCACAGTTACAACGTGAGAATCACAGTGGACCTGGGACTAGCTTTTAATTTTCTTTTCTCGGTTTCTTAGCAGCATAAATGCTTAGAAAAGCCTCAAACAAGGTTTTAAATTTGCCTTAAGAAAAGGAAAATTGAAGATAAATTGGGAAGCAGGTAGGAGAGGCGACAAAGCTTCGCTCCGAGAGGAGTAGATGCAGGTCCGTTGATGCTGAGAAGGGCTAGAGGAAGCAGCTGAGTTCCCTGGAGCCCTTGAACCTTCCTTCCCTCTCTGCTGAGCTGCTGTGCAAGGTGGGGAAGGAAGCCTCTGATCACACCAACCTGCATTGGATTCACTTACTCTCGGGACCATGTTAGGTTCTGCTCGCTGGAACGTGTGCTGGCCAGAGTTCCCAGACAGCTACCCATCATCTAGAATTCACGTCTTGAGGAGTGTGTTTTCTGAGAGCTTCAAACAAGCAGTCTGAAAAGTGACACTAGGAGCAGTCCCTGTTTCAGAGTTTAGATTGTTCTAAATGACCAGATGCTCTGATGATATAACAAGCACCAATCTGTTGGAATAAAAGGTTTCTGATACGTTTGAGGGCACAGTGCCGTCTTAACTCATGATGCAGCCCAGCCCGCTGGTTATAACACCCAGAAGTATACAAACGAAGCAATCTCCTGTTCACAGAAGGCCGACTCTACCTGATTGCTGGTATAAGTGGTTGTTTAGAAAAGCACTGTGTCTCAGGTTTCCTTAGTAATTCAGATCATCCATAAATCTTCCCTGATTGTCTTTACTTTAGTCTTTTTTTTCTAAATCTAATTGGCTGCACTTAAAGCGTCTGAATTTGAGAAAAAAAATGGAGAAGTGCATTAAATGGATTGCATCAAATACAAATGGCTCGATGCTCCATTAAAAAGCCATATATTGTTCTACTTAGTGGGGTAGGCTTAGACTGTCACCATTGGAGAAGGAATGGTAATTATGTAGTCATTTTATACATGTGGTTTCAAAGAATATTTAAGATTTTTATGAGGGGGAAACAGGTCAGAAGACTGTATTAGGGTGATCCAAATTTTCCAAAAATAATTATATATATGAACACATATAAACAGATAGATATATAAACAAAAAGATCGAGGATTTTGATAAAACAGATCAGATTAACAGTGCTCATTTAAATTTTAGAATTGAGCATAAATTTAATTTTCTTTGTATTTTTTCGGGGGAGCTGTTTATATATTTTTATGAAGCTTTTTTTTTATATAAGAAAAATACCATAGAGGAAAACCAATTAAATTATAATCTAACTTTACAACCAAATGCCATCCTGAAGAAAACAATTTTTGCATGTTGAAAAACACTTGGGTTCCTGCATGTTTGGGAAGGAGGCTCAGGGAGAGCTGTAGCAGGTTCACACCCTGCACAGCTTTCTCCAAAGCACGGACGTTTTTCTTTTTAAAAATGAATCCCTGATGTGCTCTTCCATGAGGGAGACTTATTTCTCTCACCCTCAGCGTTCCTTAGTTGCCTGGTTATCCAATACTAAACAATCAGCACTGAAAACCTGTACATACAAGTGACATTGTACTAACTGGGCAGGCTGTAGTTAAACACTTAGGAATGTATCTATGCATACACATCTAAGCATATATGTGTATGTAACAACGGTTAAAGAAACAGAGATTATGTGTTTGAAAGAGAGCAAGGGAAAGGCTTGGAAGGTGGAAAGGGAAAAGAAAACTACAGTTATAATCTCAAACACTGAGAGAATTATAGTAGCGAGTCTCTGTAGAGCTGCAAGCTTTTAATCTCCAGATCTTGGGAAGAAGTGGTTCACTCCTGAAGAAGCCAAGTGGTTGCATGAAGTGTTCTTCTAGGGTTGCTGACTGGGCAGAGTGGACAGCACCCCAATTTCCTCTGATGGATCAAAGGGCCACTCTGGAAAGCTGGCCTGACTGGCACAATCTATAGCTGTCCTATGACGAGTCTCTGTCTGACCTCTTTTGTGTGCTTGTGTTCCTGTTCTTGGAACCCAGGGACCCACCGGTGCATGGTAGGTGAGCACCCAGCTGATCCCTGAGCTCTGCCTCTGCCTCCACCTTCACTTCCAGGTCCTCCCTCGTGCCTAAGCAGGCATCCAGACTTGACTATCATCTCACAATAGCCTGTGGTAAGGGCTTTCATCTTGAGACCAGGGACATTGGGCACATGATGACACTGCACAAAGGTTACCCCCAAAGGCTGGTCCCCAAAAAGAAATGTGCAGTTTGTCTCCTGCCCGGGCATGCCTGCCACACCCAGTGAGGTCTGCCTCTTATGTAAAGGAGGTTGGGCTGGCAACCAACAGTGGGATTGAGACCAGGGCACCTTCATGTTCAGAGTGTGGTGTTATGCTCTTTGGCTGTCTTCTGAGCCAAGATTAAAAAAAAAAAATCAAACCAAACAAAAAGCCAAACCAAACCAAACCAAACCAAACCAAACCAAACCAAACCAAACCAAACCAAACCAAA
>JANHMN010000014.1:33601929-33659394 GCA_030674055.1 Rhabdomys pumilio
ATCTATCTATCTATCTATCTATCTATCTATCTATCTATCTATCTATCTATGTCTAAAATAACACAGGCGAGTGCAACAAGGCAACAAGAATGGCTGTCAAATCCCCTTCCCTTGACCCACCAAAAGCAAGGGAATTATTTTCACAGGAGGTACCATGACTAAAAATAGAGGTCATAGGAAGTTCTTTCACTGAACCAGGGCCTGGTGTGGTGGCATCTATAGGGTGACCTCACATAACCTTCATTGCCTCCCAAAGGTTCCATTTGATATTAGCATATGACTTTGAGATTAGGTTTCCCACATGAATTCCAGGGCCAGTCCTCAGACTTCTAGTCTATGGGCTGTAAAGGGGTGTGTGTGTGTGTGTGTGTGTGTGTGTGTGTGTGTGTGTGTGAAGTTGTCCTCAGAAAGCGATTTTTTTTCTTCTCAGACAGATATGTAGCCTTGAACTGGTTGTAAACTTATAATGTACATGGCTTCAAACACGGCATCCTCCTGCCTCAGTGTGTCAAGTGCTAAGATTTCAGATGCACATTACCACTACTGTCCTCTGCCAACTTCTCATCATATCCTGACCTTAAAAACTGGATCGTGGGCCGAGAGATCTGCACTTAGCTCCGACTCTGCCACGTATAACCCAGTGAGTCCTAGAAAGTCTCTCCTTCTCTCCAGACCTCTATTTTTCTTTCTGACAACGAGGAAGTAAGACCAGCTTTTGCTTTGCTAATTTGGATCTATGCTTTCTGGAACACAGACAAGAGTATGCTATTCCTCAAGGTCATTTTCCACACTGAAAATAATAAAATGCTAAGGAGTTGACAGAAAACTGAAAGGGCAGAGTCCTAGGTTGTTTATAAAGGACAGGAGTACATCTGGAGGCTACTGTGTTGACACAAAGGGTACCAGTGAGCCCTGCTCAGAGGGCACTTTCTAGGAGGCTCTGCTTCCACGTCTTAAAAGTGGCCAACTAGCCACTTCCCTGTACTGTCACCTTGGTGGGGGATGGGGAGTAGGATTTCAGTGTGTGAATTTTGGAAAGACCTTTATACCACAGCAGAACCTTCCAGTTCCTTTGTCTGAGGCAAAGCCGATAGGCATCTCACCTGAGAAAGGTACAGTGACACCTCCTTCCTTGGAGGATGTGCTCACACACTGAGGCTGTGGAGAATTTTGGGTGACAGAGGGTAGCGTGAGAGAGGACCAAAATAAATACAGATCTCCCTGGAAGAGTGGTGTTTTTATAGAGGCATGCGGTTTCATGCTCATGTTTTCTCCATAAAGAGCTCTCATATTCCCCCAGCTCCCCATATTGTGTCTGTCCTGTAATTTTCAATTTGTTCCCACCCAGCTTTCCACAGAACTGTGTGTCCAGTGAGGGTCATGCTTCATTTCAGTTCATAAACTTTCAAGACGTCTTCCGGCCCGGTTGGTTTTTTGGTTCTTTGGTTTTTTTGTTTGTTTGGTTTTTCCCCCCCCCCAACAGATACAGATTTTAAAAGTTTGGTGGCTCTGTGTTTGCCTGATTTAATTCTAGAAAGTGATACTGGTTTCTGTCTGTCATTGGGGATGAGCTTCCCTTGGCAAATACATTTCTGGAAGTTAAAAATAAGTAGTTGGTGTGAATGAAAACCAAAAAAAGAAAAGGTAACGAGTGGTACATATATACAACATAGAGTTGTACATTGTTTTTTTTTTGGTGGGGGTGTTAGGGGAAGGAGAGAGGGGGTAAAAGACTGACTCAGTGAAGGGAAAAGAAAAAAGGAGTTTCATATCTGAAAGTAGGATCCACCTTGATCCATAAGCATGAGGCAGAGAGCTAACTGGGAATTTCTTGAGCTTTTGAAGTCACAAAACTCATCCCCCCCCCCTTCATGACATATCTCCTCTAACAAGGTCACACCTCCTAATCCTTCCCAAACAGTTTCACCCACTTCGGACCAAGAATTCAATATGGAGGCCATTCTCATTCAAATCACACACCTGCTTTTGTGTATAACAATGTAAAAGTTTAAAACAAACAAACAAACAAACAAAAAACCAAAACAAAAGTTTTCCTAGTTCCTTCTTTAGCTTTGATTTTTACCTCTGATAACTTTTCATTGCTATTTCTCAGACATGAGGGCAGTTCAGGGACTGGCGGGTGTGGGATGCAGGTGGTGGTGTGGCTCACCCCGGGGTCATATCGAGAGCTCAGAATGGTTATCTCTGGTTGTATTATGAAAAGCCCAGGTTGGCTCAGATTTATGAGGGTGCACTATCATAAAAGCCAAGCAAACAAGCAAGAACATTAAATCAACTTTGAGACTCTTCTGTGCCTGGGAAGCTGTGATCTGCCTCTTGTGCCTGCTTTAATACCTTGGTGGTGGATATCAGCTACCACTACTGTGAAAAGGGCACCCAACCTCAATGAGTTCTTTACCATCAAATGAAAAGGCTAGGGGTTCAGTACCCAGAGTACGTTACGCCTATGAAAACACAAAGCGTTTTAGTTTTATTTCAAACCTGTATTTTTAAAAACTTCCTCTTTTGGGGGATGTGTGTGGGGTGTCTTCTGAAACAGGGCATTGCAACAAATTCCAGGCTGGCATGGAACTCACTATGTAGAACAGGGTGCTCTTGAACTTGTACCCATCCCACTGCCTCTGCCTCCCAAGTGCTAGGACTACAGGCATGTGACACCATGCCCCGCTGGAGAATTGCTTTTAAACTTCTTCTCTGAGGAGTTACAGTGATGGAGAAATCCTGGTAAGTCATTTCAACAGTTTGGCTCTCCCCATCCTCATCTCAGGAACTGGACTGCTAGGCTTGGCCAAGGGTAAATGCAACTTGGGTTTCAAAACCTTGCCCGGGCAGCTCTTGCTTCTGTGGCCTTTGAAGACCGAGATGTGAAATGTAGCAAACCTCAGGCAGCATTTACCAAGAATTGTTTTGGCATATTAGGCAAGAAATTCTTCATGGCCAGGATTCCCAGAGCCTTCCCTTTCCTTGTCTGAGCAGCCGGAACCACACAGCCTCTGCAGCCCTCTTATCTGCCTAGACGGTCTTTGATCCACCCACCTTAAAGGGAACAGGAACATGGTTTGTTTTCAGGCACTGTCGGACCCTACATGGAAACAGTTTGTGTATTAGACACGGCAAATTAAAAAACATCTAAAAATAACACCTTAGAATGGGTTGTTTATCATTTCTTTTGAATAAAATGTGAATTCCAGTTGGAGGAAAAAAAAAACTTGACAAAAATAATCTTGCTGAGGAAGCTCCTTTTGGCAATTTGAGATTTTTTTTGTCCTCTCCAATCTCTTCCTGTCCTTTTCGCTGTCCTTTAAAACCATAAACATTATATTGGGATCAATTAAGTCTACTAAAATCTTCTGGAAACAGTTCAATTCTTGTCATCTTAGAACTTGCAAATCGGCATTAGGCGTTTCAATATTGTAGTTTCTTAAGGCACACAGAGCTTTGGAGTCATCTGTATGAAGAGATTAATTTCCATTTGTGCTGTAATCATGATAGAAAGCAAAATATACCCCCTAGAGGAGTTGTTATATATCAATCATCTCCTCTGGGATGGACAGCATTAGCAAGAGAATCTAAACTTTTAGTCAGTTCATTGTTAATTTCTCAATATGCATATAGCTAATAATCCATTCTTTGTTTATTTCTCAATATGCATATAGCTAATGATCTATTCTTTAAGAGAGAAACTGTCTGGACTTTTGGAACTTGTGGTGGTTTGAATAGAGACCCAGTCTCATATGTGTGAAAGCTTGTTCCACAGTTGATGGAATTGTTTGGGAAGGATTAGGGGGTGTGGCCTTGTTGGAGGAGGTCTGTCACTAGGGATGGGCTTTGAGGTTTCAGGAGTCCATGCCATTTTCAGTTAGTTCTTTCTTTTTCTGACTCTAGTTGTTGTCTTAATATGGAAGCTCTTAGTTACAGTGCCATGTATGCCAGCCTGCTGGTCATGATTCACCCTGTGAAACTGTAAGCAAGCTCCCAATTAAATGCTTTTTAAACATAAGTTGCTTTGGTCATGGTGTCTTTTCACAGCAATAGAAAAATAACTTAGGTAGAGCTCAATTATACTGGAAATATTTTACTTAATAAGTAGACAGGAATGAAGAAATTGAGTTGAAATATTTCCTGTCATTTCTGAAAATGAATCTAAATTCCAGTTCAAATCATGTGGGAAACCTACATTCTAGTTTCTAGAATCTAGAATCTCCATGAAGACTCTCATAGTCTAGCTTTGGAATTGGGGCATGAGCTCTCCTCATCATGTGGGAACATTAAAGAGCCTCCCAAATCATTTTGATTAGATTGGAACCAAATGAAAGCTCAAGTTCTTATAGTTTTTAAAAATGAGAATGTGAGACCCAGAGGAAGGTGAGGAGAAGAGAGCATTTCTGGCTTGTGATGTTGGACGCATAAGGTTTTCAATGTAGCTCTCTAGTTAAAACTCTACACTAAAACATGTTATTATTTCTATTGGGAAAGAAGCTAGGAATTGGATCACCGGATGAGTTTGGATGTTATTCTTGAATTACAACCCTTGCTTTGATCCATTTTTAGGTTTGTGCCCATAAGCAGTGTCTGTAAGCCCGAATTTCTCAGTTGTAACATGGCCAGAACAACAGCATATGATAGGGGTTTATGGCGACAGAATGAGAAAATATACAAGTCACCTGCTAACAGAGGGCATTGTCTCAGTGTCCTTAGTATTACATCAGTAGCATTAAGAACCCGAATATTTCATCAATCAGTGTACCTCTCCAGGTGCCTCAGGTGTCTTGTATGTCCTGCTTTCTCATGTCCAAGTTCCTTTCATGTGTGTTCTTTTTTTCATCCCTATTCTCTGCATGGTCTGTTCGACCTCAGATACATAAACCTCCCACCTTGGGCTATTCCACCTGACTTTATCCCCCTCCCCACTCCACAGCCAAAAAATTTCTTGTTCCGAAGCATTTTCTTTTCTTTTTTTTTTATTTTCAATTTTTTTTATTGGATATTTTATTTACATTTCAGATGCCAATCCCTTTCCCCATTTCCCTTCCCCAGAAAACCCCTATGCTGTGCCCCCCTTTTCCATTTGGCTTTTATACAATTTTTTAAATGTTAATCAAGGGCTTTGTAAGTATGGTAATGCTCAATCAGAAGTGTAACCTAATACCCAACCTAGCTATGTAAACTATCTTTGACTAGTGGAGACACGTGAACTTCTGCCTCCATGGCCCCTCTCTCTTTCTCTCTCTTTTTCTCTCTCATTACTGAGCTTCTCATCTACTTCATCTTCTCCTCTCCTTACTCCATCTTTTCCTCTCAGTGCTCCTTTCCCCTTAGCTCCTCCTACATATTACCCTTCCTGTTAAAATAAAGCTTTTCTCTCAGAATGCAATTAGAGCATAATTATTCCTATTTGTACCAGTGAGGTACAAGATAGTCTTAATACCCAGTCCATCCTTTTGTTAACTAACCAGAACCTCTGCTGTCTCTCTAGACTAGAACACTTAGTTTTGCGAAGCATTTTCTTATTGTCCGAAACAATTCAGGTATGTAGGTTACCTCTAAAAACACACATATACAATTATTTCTTAAAGAAGAAGAAGAAAAAAAAAGCAACACTGTTCCCTTTCAGTTCATCTTCATGTTTTAGTTTTTTTAAAAATACATTCTGGGACAGAGAAGTGGTTCAATGCTTAAGAGCATTCACTGCTCTTCCAGAGGACCCTGACTTGATTTCCAGCACCCACACGGCAGCTCACAACCATCTATAACTCCTGTCCCAGGGGGGTTGATTCTGTCTACCAGTCTCTTTAGACACTGCATGCACATGCTGCACAGACTTGCATGCAGGCAAAGCACCCACAGGTGCAAAATAAAAATAAATAAGCCTTTGAAGATATGCCTTCTGTAAATAACCACAGTGAAGACACAGAATTGTGTGGTGTATGGGAAAAGTGCAGAGAGAAGCAGCTTTCTGTCCAGCTCTGGGGATCTTCCTCCTCTCCCTGCGTGTATTTATCAGAAGCTCTGTTTCTTGCTGTAAGATGAGGCAGTTGGAGAGACCATTCCTGAGGTCCCTTCTAGTTTTAAGACTATCCTGTGAGTTAGTATCTCCACAAAAGAGAAATAGTCTTCCAATGCTGGTTAGCTAGGGAGTACAGCTGACCACAAATGGATGCTCAGATTATCCCCTTAGTTCCTTGTCGCAGAGAATGAGCATAGCCTAGCCCACAGCAGCATGGGTGGGCCTATTTCTGCTGGTGGGTAGACACCTTTTTTTCCCTTCTCTAGTCCTTGGGCTTGTTGATCTTTAGTTGCTCTTAGATGGCTCCATTGTGTATTCTTGGTTGGCCTCTTCTTCGGTTTGTGAGACAGCTGAGGGTGGGATGGGGTTTAAATATTCAACCTCTGTCCTGAAAAAGAATAGGTCTATATGTGTTAGAAGCAGACCATAGATTGCTCTCTGTTGTGAGGAAAACCAAGAGCCGATCCAACCAATGTGTTTGTTAGCCTCCCAAGGGGTGGAGCGGGGGGGAGGGGGGGGCACCCAGGGAATTCAGAAACAGGCATGTATAGAGAAATGCTCTTATTAGCCCCTTGCTAGATTTGTTTTTTAGAGTATGGAGAAGGCACAGCAGCCTCCTTGATGACAGCAGTCTGAAGAGCTGGGACAGGAGGTGCTGTGTTAAAGGTTAATGTGAAGCCTCGCTGTATGTTGAGTACTCAAGGCACCGCTAATGGGAACTTTCCAGGGAGAAGGGTGGGTGTTATTAACATGAAAATATGTATGAGGATCCCTGAATGAAGGCTTTATGTGACAGAATTGGAAGATTATAGGACCCCGGCTGTTGGGGGAGGGTGGGGAGGGCAGAGAATGGCACTGGGAGGTAGAGAGGGAGAGAAGGAGAGGGGAAGAAAGACTTTGTGGGCTGCCTGTTTGAAGGGTCTAGAAGGAAGGTTTGGAGAACACTTTGCAAAATAAGAGATGGAAGAGAGGCAGCAGCCTGAAACTCTAAGCAGAAAATACTAGGGATAGTGTTTTTTAAAAAAGTAAGTTTTGAAGGTGAGGCCCCTCTGGGAGGGAAATATGGAGAAATAATTGTCTCTGAACTTGGGGCCATGCTGATCTAGTGATCCGTGCTGGGTTCCCTGATCTTTTGCAGCTAAGAGCCCTGGCTGTTCAGGCTGTACAGGACTTGGAAAACGACATTGCTTTTACAAAACAGCTAGGACAGAGTGTTCCCGGCCATAGTGCCTTAGGTTCTCAGATGGGTGCTGCAGACCCAGCCGGCTCTGTCTGCTAACTGGCCCTTTCCATGCCCTGTTTCCCTTGGATGTGCCTACTTGGGCCTCCATATTAGACTAATCCAACCAACATCTGACTGGGTGACAGATGCTCTGCACATTTCCTCATTTACCCTTCAGAAAGATCCTCTGAGTGGGAAAATACTATTCCCATTCCATAAACGAGGAAACTGAGGCCTAGAGATTAGATGTTTTTTCTCTTCTTACCCCCCAGAATGACTCAGAGCCAGGGTTTAATCCAAGCGATTTACCACTGTGTACCCAGTCTACCATACTAGTACTCGATCCTGTACCTTCTTCTCCGTAATTCCTTCCTGTTTGTCTGTCACTATGATTATAACTATCCCAGGATGGGCCTCCAGTGTGTTCTACTTTCAGGCTGGCCATTAGATAGATGCCTTCAAAGTGGTCTGCCCTCTTCACTTTCTTTGCTGATGCTCATGGGTCTGCCTGGTTCCTGGGTCTTGCTACCTTGTATTTTATGGACCTGTTGCTTATGGAGGACCATGGCACTCCTCTGAGATTTCCTTACTACCACAGGTTGCCCCAGGTTCTACAGAAAAGTGGGGATCCATGGGCATTGTGCTACCAACAGACAGGAAGTGAATTTGGGGCAGACAAGGTGTGCATGGAGCATTAATACTGATGGGTATGAGATCAGGCCCTTAGTAGTCTCAGAAAGAGATGAGTCTATAGGCTTGACTTTTTAGATGAGGCCAAGAGTGACCGTTCCCCCTTTTGTGTGTCAGGCTCACTTTTCAGTGGAATCCTTGCTGTATCCCGGAAGATTTTATAGCAATATGTCTTCTCTCCCCCCCAACCCCACAAGTTTTATATAGCCCAGGCTGACCTCAAACTCACTATGTAGTTAAGAATAATCTTCTGACCTTATGTATCCATATCTCTAGTTCTGGAATTACAGGTGTACATTATCATGTTATATGGTGCTAGAGATCAAACCAGAGTTTTGTGCATCTTAAGCAAGAAAGTATTCTACTAACTGAGCTACATTTCCAGCCCCTTTGTCTTGAACATAGTCTATGGCATCCTTTGCCAGGCTGGATGCTGTGCTCTGACACCTTGTTTCTGGGCAGAGGATTTTAAGCTCTCACTATGCATCCCAAGTATGTATCAAGTTTCTAAGAGCTCCTGACCCTTCTAGTCCATCCTCAGAAGACACTCTATGGCCTGAGGTAACAGCCAGGTACCCACAGTTTTATCAAAAAGCGATCTAAGTTCTTCTGATACACAGCTGTGACTATGACTAACCACTCATGAGCTGAGGGGTGGTCCTGAGCTGAGGGTATCGACAATGAATAGGAACAGAGCAGGAGGCCCAATAGCCTAACCTTAGATGAGATAGTCAGTCAAGTAAAGGCACAGGAGTCATGAGGATGCTATCCAGGGTACCAGGAGAAGATAGCAGCACAGGGGAAGCTGGATGTGTGCTCATCATAATAAGGTTCTCTGCAGGAAAGGTAAAACACACCAGGGTGGACAGATAGGTTGGTTGGTTTGTACAATGTCAGCAGGCTCTATGCTATAGAGGCAGTTTAACTCCTTAGTACCCTGTTTTGGGTTGAAGTGAAGGACTATTTGACCTGT
The DNA here is from genome assembly GCA_030674055.1 of Rhabdomys pumilio. Taxonomy (NCBI): domain Eukaryota; kingdom Metazoa; phylum Chordata; class Mammalia; order Rodentia; family Muridae; genus Rhabdomys; species Rhabdomys pumilio. Next base: position 33,610,843 of record JANHMN010000014.1, read on the forward strand.
GGAATGTCCAGGCCAATTGGAGGAGATAGGTTCTGGATTTGGTAGGCTCTTGTACCTTTTGCCATCTTAGGAATGGACCAGTCTCTCCCTGGCCATAAAATAAGATGCCACACAGGCAGATACACAATATTTACATCTGAGAAAGGAGTCTTTCACGTCACTTTGCATATCTGTATATCAAAGAAACTAAATCTGATTGGAGAAGAGCCACAGAGTTGTCACTGACCTAGAGGAAGCAGAATATGTACTGAAAGGTACTGTGGGTCAGAGCTGTTTAGAGAGAAGCGTGGATCCAAGAGGCTTTTCTGGGGCACAGGACACTCTCCGTGGCAGCCCCACCAACGAGAGTCGCAGGTGTGCAGTAGAGCTGGCCTGAGCCTAGGAGACAAGCTCTGTACGCTGAAAATGGAGCTCTTCAGAGCTCAGAAGATTGTGAGTGAGTCCCAGGCATTGAACACCCAGCTTCTTACACTGTTGGTGTTTGTTTGCTTTGATTTGATTGCTACTATGTCCCAATTCTGCCCTCTAAAAAGAAAGTATATGACTTTTTTTTAATTATTATTATGATTTATTTTTATTTTACAGGAGTCCACCATTCAGAGATATTGGGACTTTTAATAGAGATTTTAGAATTTTAGACATTGCATATCTTAGAGAGATTTGGGATATTTTAGAGAGACTTTGGATCTGTTTAAGAAATGTTGAACTTTCAAAGAGATTTTTGAATGTTTTAAAGAGACTCAAGTTTTAAAAGCATTTGAATTTTAAGGACTGTAGAGTTTTAAAAGTTGGAATATTTTTATATTGTGGTATTATATGAGACTTGGGAGACAAGAAAGGAAAGGTTATGCTTGACAGGAGTCAATTGTCCTGCTTAGTTTTTTTTTTTTTTTTTTTATCAACTTGACACAAGCTAGAATCATTTGGGCAGAAGAAACTTCAAGAGAAAATGTCCCAGACAGATTGGTCTGTGGGTAAGCTTGTGGGACATTGTCTTAATTAGTGATTGATGTGGGAGGGCCCAACCCTTTGTAGGTGGTGCCATCCCTGGGCAGGTGGTCTTGGGTTGCATAAGAAATCATTCTGAGCAAGACTTAAGAAGCAAGCCAGTAAGCAGCACTCCTCCATGGCTTCTGCAGCAGCTCCTGCCTCCATGCTCCTGCCCTGCTTGAGTTCTACCCTGACTCCCTTCTAGATGGACTGTTACCTGGAAGTACAACACACCTGCTTCTCCTCAAGTTGATTGTGGTCATGATGTTTTATAACAGCAACAGAAACCCTAACCAAGATACCCATTGAGCCATTTTCCTAGACCCACTTCTAGGTAATTTGATATAGAATCATGCCAGCCTTTTGTGTAGACCAGGCAGTAGAGCGGGTCTTGAGAAGACAGCTATTTCTTTGCAACTGTAGATAGAAATGTGAACCTAGCAGTGCACATCCCAGAACCGTTAAGTAGAAGAGCTGTCCCAATTTTTTTCACATTCTATATAACAGTGATAAGACTCCTGGAATATCTGCCTTGATGAAATTCACTCTGGGTTAAATAAATAAAATATTATTGAAAAATCTGTATGTGGTATATAAAATGAGCGATTTAGGCAATCTATCGTCGTTCATCAGGCCATAAAGTTAGATGATTCAGTTTGTTTCCCAAATCAAGATGAAGATCTCAAGTACAAGATATTTGTGCCGTTTATTTTGGAGTTAAATACCCAGAAGCAATGGGATAGAATGGGGTATATAGACAGAAAAGAGAAGTAGCCCGTATTGCAGTAGTTTGTTATCCAGTTGATGCTATTAGTAACAGACTCTGGGCTTAGCAGGGCTTTAGAGAAGCATATATGATATCTTCAGAGTTGTCTATTGTCAGATAATGGTTGGACATTTCTTTGTCTAACATTCCCCCTTTGATAGAAGACTTTCACAGTGCCTAGAACATGTGCTGTCTGGGCTCCTGTGCATTTAAAATTGTCATGGAGGCAGGAAAGTATAAAATCAACCTGCAGGGCACAGAACGGCCTGCTAAAACAGTGGCTGAGCTCAGAAAACTGTAAGACGATGTGATAGGGATCAATTGTGCCCCCTTAGAATCAACTGGGAAGTCACCAAGCACCCGTTAGTTTCCTTATCTTCATAATTTACATAGCGGAGGCAATCGGGGTGTCTGGTGGCCTGTGTCAGGTGAGTCAGATCTGAATTCTGATTATATTACATTTCCCTACCATATGTTTTAGCAAGATGCTTATCTTAGTCCATATGGGATGCTGTAACACAATACCTTAGGTTACATAATATATAGACAATGGACGTGTATTGTCTCCATCTCTGGAAGGAAGAAAGTCACAGGTGGCTGTACCAGCAGATTTGGTATCTTGTGAGGTCTGGTTCCTTCAGCTGAAAAGCGACAAGAGTGTGCCCTAGAGTTTCTTCTTTTCTTTCCTTTCCTCTTCTTCTTACCTTTCCCTTCTTTACCTTTTCCCTCTCCTGGTTCAAATCTTCCATGCTTCCACTATATAGCCCTGGAAAGCCTTAAACTCACTATGCAGTCCAAGATATCTCAAGGTTTCGATGGGATTTCTACCTCAATTCCAGTGCTGGAATTACCATCATGGCCCACTGTGCCTGGTTTCCTCAGGCTGATTTTCTGATGCAACTAATCCCCTTCATGAGGGCTGTGCTCTCAGCAGTCAGTCACCCCTTTAACAGCCCCACCTCTCAATCTATCACATTGAGTGTTAGGGTCAAACATTTGCATTTTGAGGAGATATCACCTTTTGGGCAACTACAATGCTTAGCCACACTAAGTCTCGGTTTTGCCACCTGCGGTGTTACTAAAAGCTTCTTGAAGATGTTGGGATGGGCTTGTCCAACCAGGCAGAGCAATGATAATGCACTAGCAGATTTGGCTTTCCCAGAGTAATATACCAGAGGAACATTTGGGTAAATCACTGCTGTCTAAAGAGTTTGGTCAAAGTCTCAAATGAGCTCACACTAATATGTCAGTGTGGAAGGCATGAGTGGCCTTCCCTGGTGACATGGAAGTAACAATTTTTCTTTCTCCACTAAAGTATGATTTTGGTAGATTGTAGAAAATGAACAAAGGATGTTTATTATCTTTCATTCTTACCTTTCTCAGGAGCCTGTTTGAGTTTGTTGTTGATGACATTCCTTCTAGAGATCATGTCCCTATGTGTTCTAAAGAACTGCCCTGAGGTAGGGCGTTAGGCTCCTTCGTCTAACTTCGTGAGTCATCCTGGCTATGGATGGATCTCTGAAGCTTGTGGAGATGCTATTGGTATAATCATAGATTAGAAATAAATCGAGGTATTTCTAATAACTTTTGTTATGTTTATTATAGAATAGCCATTTCCCTACAGCTTGCTAGGGAGGGTACTGAGCCTAGAGGATCTTAATAAAGAATGAGCAACCTGACTATTTTTTGTTTTTTTGTTTATTTGTTTGTTTTTTTGTTTTTTAATTTGAAGAAATGTCCCTACTATCTTTTGGAACCATCAGGAATGTGGTTGCAGGAAATCAGTGGTGGACATGAAGAGTCAAGATTGAATTCTGAGTTCAGGTATTTTCCTACATCAAGAGTTTGCATAGTAGAAAAAAATATGGATGTTTTAGTACCTAAACAGCAGGTTTGTATTATACAGCTCTTGTGGTTATGGTGAACTGATGAGGAATTGGACCCCCGTGAGGAGGAGGAGTTAGGGCCCCACAAAACCCAGGTAGATGCTGTTAAATGTCTGCTTAGTGAGCTGCTCTGAAGTTTGGCTTATGTCCCTTCACTGTTGGTAAAGCATGGATGTTCAATAACCAGAATTCCTCAATAAAGGCAAAGGGAACGGAGCAGAGCAGACTATGTGACTACCAAGTATATCCGTTGTCAACTCTGATCAATGTCTATATACATTTGGAGTCGGATGGTAATACATCATTACAAGGTTTCTATGTTGTGGATTATCAAGACTGACATTCTAATTTTAGCCCCAGTCTTTCCACTGTGACTAAAACAACAAGTTCAGTATTTCAATTCTAGATAAAACCAGTTATTTTTAGGAGTTTGGTGTCATATTGTAATACAAGAGTGATAAAGACTGATACCGTGGGGTGCTTCATGAACAGAGTTCCAAATTCGTATGAGAACATCTGTCTCCTGCCTGTGTTTGCTCTGCAGATTTTACCCTTGCCCCTCAGAAACAGTGATTGTGTCCTTTGTTATCTCCCTGTGATGCTGGAGTTTAATGGTGACTTGACCTGGATTCTGGTTTTGAAAGGAATCGTTTTCCATTAAGTAGACACTCACTGGCCTGAGGGTATTTTTAGTGTCTGTCTACTGTTTTCCTGAAGCAAAAAAAAAAAAAGGAGAATACACTGAAAAAACAAACTCATTTGTTACGGCTGCTCTGATGGGATTTATTTTGGGTAAGGAAATTATGGAGGAAGGGCAGTATGAAGCACAGTAGGTCTGAGCACCTACTATGAGCATTGTGATAGGAGGTAGATAAGGAAGTATAACAAAAGTTTCTGTTTTGCTTGACTGTGCTGGTCTTATGTCAATTTGACACACAAACTAGAGTTATCTGAAAGGGGGGGAGCCTTAATTGAGATAAGATGCAGCTGTAAGACATTTTTTAAATTAGTGATTGATGGGGAGGGTCCAGCCCATTGTGGATGGGGCCATCCCTGGGTTGGTGGTTCTGAGTTCTATAAGAAAGGAGGGTTAGCAAGCCAGGGGAAGCAGCCAGTAAACACCATCCCTTCATGGCCTCTGATTCCAGGATCCTGACCTATGCTATCCTGACTTCCTTCAGTGATGAAGAGTGATCTGGAAATGTAAGCCACTGACACCCTTTCCTCCCCGACTTACTTTTTGCTCACGGTGCTTCATCACAGCAATAGAAACTATAACTTAGACAATGACCTTAGAGTCTGGTTAGTGAAGCACTGTGTGCATGTCAGAAGCAAATAGGTCTCTACGAATTGCTCTGTGAATAGGGTCTGAGTGAATGATGCATACATAATGTCCTAGAACATCAAAGTCAGGAGCATCTCATGGAAGCTGCAGGGTTTAAGTAGCCCTATGAAGGAAGGATGAGTAGACTACAAGAAGACCAGAGAAAGAATTGTCTTTTAAAACTTAATATTGTCTGGAAATCTAACCAAATGAATCCTGTTAGAAGTGGCCAGCAGGAAACAAGTCTAATCTTTGTGCCACATACAGAGGCACTTGCAAATTATACGTGCATATATTTATCTATATCCATATGCAATTTTTCCAGGATGAGAAATTTAAGTTCTCACAGGATAAAGGTAGAAACGGGGTTGTTTTCTGTTATTGTGGTTGCTGTTTTTCCAAGAGGAAAATAGTCTCCCACCTTCTTCGCTTTACCACACAGCTGAGGATTCTGGTTTCTTTGGAGGTTTTTGTTTACACTGTCTCACATACAGGGTGGGAAATTGGAACTATTGCTGTGCACTTGACAGAAAGATCCTCCCTTTCCAGAGGCTAGTTCTTCTAGAAATGATGCTATTTCTTTGTTACTCTTGGATAGAAAACTACACTCAGATGGTGTCTTGAAGAGTGATAGCAAGTTTATCTGAAGAGAAGCTGTCCATGCGGCTAACATCAAATCATCGCTGTGTCTCAGTTAGGGTTTTACTGCTGTGAACGGACACTATGACCAAGACAACGCTTATAAGGACAACATTTATTTGGGGCTGCTTACAGGTTCAGAGGTTCAGTCCATTATCATCAAGGCAGGAGCATGTCAGCATCCAGGGAGGCATGGTGGAAGAGGAGCTGAGAGTTCTGCATCTTCATCTGAAGGCCACTAGGAGAAGACTGGCTTCCAGACAGCTAGGACGAGTGTCTTAAAGCTTTATGCCCACAGTGACACACTTCCTCTAACAAGGGCACACCTACTCAAACAAGGCTGTACTTCCTAATAGTGATACTCCCTGGGCCAAACCACTACACTCTGTTTTGGGTTTTCATACATAGCATGCTTTAGTTGCTTACAGCTATGTTTGCTCATCTCTTCTGAACTTCCCCTCTGCTGGATGATGGGGAAGTTCCATCCAGTTTTGTCTTTCCTTCTGTAATCTAATTTTCAGGAGATCTATCTCAGAATTCCCATTTGTTTCAGTTTTCTACCTTTACCTTGTGAGAACTGAAATTTCTCATCCTGGAATAATTGCCTATGGATATTATATATATGTATATGTACATGTATATGTATAATTTGCAAGTGCATATGTATGTAGCATAAATGCATATGTGTATGCATGTTCACATGTATGTGGGCACACTTTTTCCCCCCGCTGAGGTCCACATTCTCATTAGCACTGGGAAGTTGGCTAGGTTTCTAGGACCAGGCATGATTTCCCTCTTGTCAAGTGGTCCTTAAGTCCAGTGTGACAGCTGTTGGTTGCTAGTGACACATGATTACTACTTATTGTGCCTTTGTGCATATCTTGCCGTGCTGGTCATTGTCATGATTCAGAGATGTGGCAGCTGGGTAGGACTGTTTAATTGCTTCCTTCCCTTGGCAGCTTGCACAATATTTTCTGGAATCATGGAGGCTACACTGCAGGAAAGAGGCCTTCAGGTCAGATCCAGCTCAAATCACTTGAGCTCTAAATCCTAAGTGTATGGTGTCTTCAGCAATAGGGGCCTACTCCCAATCCCGAGAGGCAACAACGGGTTATAGCAATAATCTATAGTGTTTTAGGAGTTACTCAGACTACCCTGGCTAACCATTTGAAAGGACTTTTCTTGTGCCTTGAATTGGGAATTTGTTAACCTAAATGGTTTAACTTTCTTTAAGATCACACATGCATGTGAGCGGGCACACGCACATATTGTGTATAATATTAATTAAGTGGAAAATGATGGTTCTTTGAAGTTTTATCAAGCAACAATGGTGTTATTGGTCCCTTGACCTTATTCTTTGGTATTGTCCTCCCTCTCTCCTCTCTCCCTCCCTCTCCTCTCCTACCTATTCTCCCATCCTCCCTCCCTCCCTTTCTCCTCTGTCAGTTGCTCTGACTGGCAGGACATGAGCTGGGCTTGATAGCCTCTGCAGTGGCCAGTGTACAGACAGCTGTTTTGAGTCCCACTTGAACTCTCTTGCTGGGTAACTGCCTATAACAAACAACGAACACTTGCTAGATTCTTTAGATTTTTGCTGTTACTCTTTCATTTATTTCTCTAGGTTTTATGTTTTTAGTTATGGGTTTCTTATTTTTATTCAGTTCCCTTTATGTTTTCAAAATCCAAGACTGCCACTTACTTGGAGAAACGGGGTAAAGCACTCCTGGGTATTATTCTCACTGCATAGGATGCATTTCCAGATGGTTATGTGGGAATCATTTGCTCATTTACTTTTGCAAGGCTGAGGATCAAATTTAGGCCCTTCTGCGTATGTGAAATTTCTTAATGTAATTTTATTTTCTGAATAACGTCTGGCTCTGTGTTTCTCAGCAACTGGTTTCTTTTTTAAAGAAGATAAAATGTTTTAGAAACTTGATTACAATAATGACATAAGTTAGACATCCCAAGGGAAAGAGTTCACAAAGAGACGCCTCCAGCGGCGGAAGGGCAAGTCTATAACTGACCCTCCTGCTTTGTTCTCTTCATGGGAAGGTTGGTTTAAAAATGTGCACAAAGCTTAGTGACTGTTACAGAACACGATAGGCTTCAGGGTGTAAGTGAAGCAGTATATCCCTTCTACGTGGTACTGGCAAGTCGGGTGGAATGCATCGGAAAGGGTACCACTGGGATGTGCATTCACAGGTGGATGTAGGTGTTGCCTGAGGTCTATCTGATGAGCCTGGGTCAAGACTCCAACTGCACAACAGAGTTGGAAGGACCTGGAGAAGGGGTGGGTTTTACTGAAGGAGAGAAGTCCAGGAACAAGTGATCCAGTGTACACACAGCACAGAAAAGCATGATGGGACAATTGGAAATTCCAGAATTTAAAGTTCCTAAAAAGGTCACTGTGGAAGAAAGTCAAGTCCTTTACTATTCCTTCCAAAGTAGAAGAGCCCTTACGGTGAGGAGAGGGATGGCAATGCTCAGAACGACAAGGGGCCAGTTGGTTGGGTACTGGGTACCAGCAGACTGAACTTTTGCGGGCAGGGCAATACCAAGAGAACTTCTATTTGGTGTGGCATCTCCAAGCTCCAGTGCCTAAGTACAGGACAGCCACTCCCCTTAGCCACAGATGCCATCTGGGCACAGGACAGATGGGCAACCCTCCTAATCTCCCTGCCTTCCAGGGCCTTGTAATTAACATTAAAAAGTTGGATTGAAACAGTACTTTTGTTCAGACTTTTGTTTTTTTGGGAGTGATTTTTGGCTTTGTTGTTGTCGCTTAGTTTTGAAACGGTGGAATAAAGGGTCAAGTATTTACATGGAAAAAAATTAAAAGATGAGAACCCCAAATCGCCAAGACCCTGAAAGATCCCTCTGTTTTATAAGCTGGAATCCAAATTATAACTTCTTTATCCTCCACCGTCCAATAGCTTCAGACTCTGTGGTAGTTGCTTCCTTGACTTTCTTTATGGGTTTTTACTATTAATATGGGCATTTCTAAACAACGGAGGTGATTGCTGCTTACTCTCCTCTTGCTATACCATTTTCTGTGTTTTCTCATGTCTTACTTTTCTTTTTCATTCTGCATGGTATTTGCACACTAGAACTCTGGATTGATAATTTCCTTGTTGTATGGTTCTCTGTTGTGTGATTTTTGCCACAATGCAATTTGTTAATCTACTATGCCCTTAGCAGACATTTAGGTCATTTCTGATTTGGAGCCATTATAGATCAGTATTGTCACCAAACATTCATAGCTATACATGCTGGGGCATATGTGGACAGTTACTGGGGGATCAGGAACAGAACCACTAGGAACAGAACCATTTAGGTTCACTCCTTACTGGTTCCCAAGTGGAGCACCCATTTTCTTCTATAAACAATACTCCCCATGGGAGGCCAGGAGTGATGGCAGCTACGTTGCAGTGTTTGGAGCGAGGTGGTCTTTGAGTCTTCCTTATGTTATATGCACTCTAGTGCTTTGTTCTTATCATACGTGTCCCATTTTCTGGAGTCTATGTGATTTTATGCTGCATTGTAAAACTGGATTTCAGTGATTTCCTATTCCAAAGTGCAGCAGAGATCTTGGCCTCCTGGCTCTCAAGCAACCTCTTTGCTGAGATTTTTAATAGAACCACTCAAGCTTGTGCTTTAAGCTAGATAGTTTCTTAAGGATATTTTCATTACATAATGAAGTAGAGGATTAAAAAAATGGACAAGCTATTCCCTCAGAGGCCTGTGTGTCCTTTTTATGATTCTGAATTAGCTTGACTTGGGTCTTGGTTGAAAGCAAGGAAATTATATAAGAGGATAGTTGAAAGTGATCGGATTAAAATATCTGACTGGTTTCTGCTGGAGAGGACGAATCAAAACCTGGAGTGCTGTCTGAGGCATACGGTGAATATCCATCTAGTAGGTGACATGTTTGGATGTCAACCGTCTATCTCATGGGCATGAGACCATAGTGAAGAGGTTCAGAGGCTACTCGTGCTGTTAGGAGTTCTCTCTGCCAAAGTGGCAAAATGTCAAGATGGAGACTTTCCACAATGTTGCCCTTTGCCAGAAGCGAAGACTGAAGCAAATGAGGACTGGAACAGCCTGGGCAGCCGGCAGGCCAATGCATGTAATGCATTTCATTAAAGATAGTTAGCACAAAGAAATGGTTGTTATTATGCTTCGTCCAAGTTGGGCTTAGTAGCTAATTAAGTATAAGTGCCTTCTTTTTCCCCCATGGCCATATGCAGTTTTTGAATTCTTCCACCACTAACTGTTTTAAAGAAGAAGTTAAATGCAGAATGCATTGAGTTTGGTAGGGAGTTTAAAGGTCTGCATTTTCCCACCAAAGCTATTTAATATCAGCTGTGGAGTGGGTGTGTGTGTGGGGGGGGGGAAGGGCTGTGACCTCCCTTATTTTTACAACCATTGCCATGATTTCATGGTGCTGGCAGCAGTCACCCAAAGGGAAGAAGTAGACTTTATTACAGTAATTATATACCAGAATGTGGGTATTAAAAACAGAAATACTTTTCTACTGATAATTAAATGTCAAAGGAAAAATGACTTTGCCCAGCTGGCAGCCCTTCATTGTGTTTTTAATTCACTAATGGCCTCTGTGAAGACAAGGTTGTATCCATAGGTTAGAGGTTCAGATTCTGCGTGGCCTTCTGGCTTTAGTTTCAGGATGGTAAATGGAGCAGTTGGGGAGGACAGGTGTGTCAGAACAAGTTAGGTTGATCCCCTCCTTCCCCTAGAGTATAAAATCAGATATGTATTTACTTGAAAAGATGTGGCCATTGGATCTGCAGACGAGTTGTGACCTCCACTGAGTCACACTGCTGTTTCCGTGTTTCTGTGGTGTCAGGAATCAAACTCAGGGCCTTGTGCATGCTAGACAAGCATGACACAGCCAAGCCAAATCCCCAGGCCATACTGGATCCCTTTATCACTTTTCTCTAATATGTTTTGATGCATTTGTGAATGCCAGAAGAAAAAAAATATGACTGGAAATTCATCCACAAATATGGTATTTTTCTGACTTATTTAAAACTGTAAAATCCTAAACAAGATAAAGAAGGGCTGAATAAGTACCTGAAGATGTAATTTTTTAAAATAGTCATATGCTGAAAAATATGAGCTCGTGGCTACTAAGTTATTCTCATCATGCATTAATTGTAGATCAATATGTCTGGGATGGCAAATATGATCCTTATGTCAAAAGACTGCATCAGGCCACATTTGAGTCACTCTGTAATTGAATTTGGTTCAAGCACCAAAACAACTTCTGAGTTTCTTTGACCACCCTCAAATAGCTAAAAGGTATAGTTCTTTTTAATCTTTGATTTGAAGTGGGCACTTAGTTCATTCTCTGATGTGCCGATTATCCTGAGTGGATAAATAGAATATTTGTAGGAAGTCAGTAGCAAACATCAGAGCAGATTTGAGAGCTCAGTCTCCATCAAGTGAGAATCTAGATGTAACACCCTTCTTGAATTTTTGGCCAGTTGTTGATCCATGTAGACTACTTGAAAGCGATCTTGGATTTTTCTATAATACCCGTGCTTGATCCTGATACAAATGCTTGAGGCTGATTTTCAGTTTGAGTTTCAGCCTGGATTGTTTTCTTTTTGGTCACACGGAAGGATCTGGGTTCAGTATGTCTAGAGAGGTTAAGTTGCTGGTGGATTCTGGAGTGGGAGATACCTGCAGGAAGCCTTGATCTGGGAAGCACTGGTCACCTCAATTCACAACAGCCTGGGGTGCTTGCTGCTGCTGACAGCTTCATTGCTGGAAGTCCAGACTGGTCCTCAGATCATGCCACTGGTTCCTCTTCTGTGTTTCTTCTGTTCTCTGCAGTGGGTTTGTCTTCAACAATGAACTATTCATGGGCACTGAGCGAGCAACCCAAGACAGAGAAGACGGCTGCAGACCCTGCGGGCATTTGGCCATGCTCCAGTCCAGATATTCTTGGGAATGTGGAATTATTTGAATCAAAGGGAAATAAATCTTTTGCAAATGTTAATACAAATGGCTGTGGGAAGGGTTTGCTGCTAAAAGAGTAGCTGAAAATTCTTGGTGCCTACTGAGTTATTTTTTTGGCAGGGAATACTAGGTTGCTATGGGAATGATAAAGACATGATAATCGTCATATTTTAATGGTTCTTCTTACAGTGTTGTACTGTGTCCTCTTCAACTGCGTTGGGATGATAAAGCGTGCTTTTTGAATCATCTGACTACTCTTATCTTGTGTTTAGTTTTCTTACTCGATTACATTTGAACTTGAAAGCATAACTCTGACTCCGTTCCTGGATCCAGCTGTTGCTTATTTTCTTTGTACCAGCACACTCAAGGTTTTTATTGTCAACTGTAAGCTTCCCTTTTCATACGTTAAGTTGGAAGGGGTGTACCCTGGGAGATCTGAAAGTCTATATACTGTTCTAATATAATGGAAAGGGGAAACTGTATAGTACATATCAAAGGCCAGTTGTTTTGGGCTATCTCTCCTTTGCCACACTTAGAGAATGTCACTGTGGGGACGTCACTAAACTATGTCTCTATATTTGTAAAATAGAGATAATTACCTAACTACTGTGGTGGTGTGAGCTTCTTAGACCATGTTCATAAAATTCTAGCAAGGTGGTCAGTCACAAGTACCGGTCTCTCAAAAAACCCTAAAACTAGATCTATCTTGTGACCGATCTATAATACTCCTTTACCCAAAGGACACCGAGTCAACATAGCAAAGATGCTTACAGATCAGCATTTTGGTCTATTTCTCAACAAGTGGAAAATCACGTTGGGTACTGGAAATCTAGCCAACTAGTCAAGGCTGGTGAAGTCATGGATCTTGGAGAAGGAAGTACAATTCCTACTTAACTAAACCAGCATCATTCCTAATTGCATTCTAAAAGGCAAAAAGGAAAGGAAACATGTTCTATATACACACTAGAGATTGGTTAACCGTAAAAATGAATGAAGTTTTATGGTGTCCAGGAAATGAATGAGCCTGGAGACAATCAGATTAAGTGAATTGAGACAAACACCACATTTTCTCTCACTCGTGGGCCCTGGATTTTATGTAGCTTACATAACATTATGTATGTACATATGACACAAAAGTAGAAGTGAAAGTACCTAGGGGAACGAGGGGAAATAATGGGAGACATAGGGAGAAGACACAGAGAGGAGGGGACATTACAGACATATGTTTAATGTATAATATATACTTGTATGAAAATGTTCTCACATAACACAGTACCATATATAATGAATATATACAATGAAAATCGAACAACAAATATACCTATTACTCTAGACAGGATGAGTCATAGGGGGGAAAAATGCAAATTTAGCCTCCTGTGTTTTCTTTGTTCCATTATAGTTCGGGCTGCCTTTGGAATCATCAGTGTGTGTCATGGCCTACTGAGAATCCTGGCCTCCAACCTTCATCTTCCGCTTTGGGCTCTTCATCTCCTTTTTGCCTTTTCCTCCTTATCTCAACAACCCCTTTCACTATTATCTGCATGTTAATGATACCAATATTCATGTCTCCAGGCTGAACATAAATCTCCTTTGTGTATTCTACTGCAATCTTGAGACACACCTCTAATAGGACACGTCTGCTAATTGTGTCAATCAATTTTCTTAACTGGGTATCTAAGAGGCACATTTAGGACTAAACTTAAGATCACAATCCCCTGAAATCAATATCCTCCTCCCCTGGCCTTTATCTTTCTTGCAAATGACGACTCAACCCAAGATGCCTTGACCTCATCTTTGATTCTTTTTCTCATACTCCACACCCAACCCAATGGAAGGAAAGTCCAGTTGGTCATAGCTGCAGGAATCTAATAGCTCGTCACCAGCTATGCTGATACTGTCACAGTCCAAGACACTCTCCTTCCAACCACCGTCACCACCATCATTATGTGACGACAACAGGTTAACAATCTGCTGCAGCGGCATCTCAGTGGTTCTCAACCTGTGGCTCGCCACCCCCACAGCAACTCTCCATCTCCACAAATATTTCCATTACGGTTCATAACAGTAACAAAGCTACAGTTATGAAGAAGCAACTGGACAATTTTATAGTCTGCGGTCACCACAACATGAGGAACTGTATTTAAGGGTCACAGCATTACAAAGGTTGAGGACCACTGGTTTAAGTGAAAGCAGTTGGGTTCTCTTTTATTCCATACCTTCCAATTCCAAGAAACTGAATGAGTTGTTCCTTGTGCTGTCCCAAGACTATGCTACCTCTGCTTTGCTCAGACTTTGGAAACAGCTACTTCCTGATCCGTACAGAGTTCTTCCCTCCTTTCTTGCTGCTTGTTAATTAGTAAGACCATCTTCTGCACCCTGCACAGTAGCTGCCCTTCTCCTCTCCAGCCTGGAGCCTACTCTCTCCTCTCCCCAGTTGTGCTGTCTCTGTGGCACCTGCCAACAGCTGACATATGTCTTTACATGTCTGAAGTCTGTCTTTTTCTTCAGTACCAGATTTAAGAAGGCAAGAACCTTCTTCCTGGCTGTAGTTCCAGCACCTAGAAAGTTCTAGGCACATGCTGGCATTTAATTATATGTCCATCTATTAAATAAATGAGCAAATGGTTATGGAAATTTGCCTTTAAGAACAGGAGATTGAAATAACCCTTGTAAGCCTGAATAGGATTTAATTTTTATTAAATATTTCAGTATCCTAGTTTAGTGTTTATCTAAATTTATTTACACAGTTGAACATGGGAAGATGCTGGGGTGATGATTAATTTGCCCTTCAAGGCTGGTGATACGGAGAAATATTTAAAACTGCTTGGCTATAACATGACTGTCTGAGTGCATGCTCCTCTGAGCTCTACTGCTGAGCTACTTATTTCTAAGAGGAGTGGTAATTTCTTAAAGGGATAAGCATCTTTAGCCTGGACTGATGCAGTCACTCATATAAGAACATGGAAAAAAATGCCACTTGCTCATGTCAAGGAGCAAAGGGATGAACAAGACAGAAAGGGGCTAAAGCCATCTCTCTCTTTGGAGGATAAATACACATGGAGTTAGTTCCACTCAGTAACTGTATGGCTTCACTTATTTAAACCTTAATTCCAGTATTTGTAAAGTGGGAGGCATAGAGTATGGTATTTATGAAGTCCATTCTCTTTCTCTCTCCCTCCCTTTCTCTCTCCCTCTCTCCCTCTCCTTCCTTCCCTCCCTTCCCCCTCTCCTTCCCTCCTTTCCTTCTTCCCCCTCTCTCTCTTCTTCCTTCCTTCTCTTCCTCTCTCTCCCTCCCTTCCTTTTCCCCCCTCTCTCCCTTCCTCCTTCCCTCTCTTCCTCTCTCTCCCTCTCTCCCTCCCTTTCTCCCTCCCCCTCTCCTCTCTGTCTTACACACACACACACACACACACACACACACACACACACACACACACGGAGAACACTAAAAAAGATCTCATCTTCAGACTTGTAGATAAAACTTCTGTTAAGGGACCAGAGCAATGGGTTACTGGTTAAGAGCATTTATAGTTCTTGTAGAGTACCTGGTTTGGCTCCCAGCACCCATATCAGATGTCTCACAACTGCCTGTCACTCCAGTTTCAGGACATCTGATTACACTTGACGCATATAATCTCATGCAAGGACACACACAGCCATATATATAAAATAAATAAATCTTATAAAACCTCCTGTTAAAATGGAAATCTCCCTGGGGGCCAATCTTCCTCCCTGCAAAATAAAAAGATGTTTTTGTCTAAGGCAGATTCTAAGGCTCATGTTTGTGCACGTGTTTTGTTTGTTTGTTTTTCTCCTTATTTTCATTGTGCTTTTTAAAATTCTACCCCTCCCCCAAAATGGTTGTGAAATTAAATCTCTCTCCTTTCCCCTCTCCCTTTCTTCTGTTATTTTCATTTTATTTTTGAGCAGTTTACTTGCAGCTGTGGTCACACATCTACACAGAAGGTGAGGCCTTGTGTCACACATTTATAGATATGCTATACAAAGTTTTGTTTTGGTGACTGTCAGCAATGCCTTGAAACAGTGTGGGGGAGCAGAACTCACTCTTGAGAACTCAGCTTTGCAGGAGGACAGGAAATCGTCTATTGAGAAACTGATGACATGAAAACGCTGAAATCCATCTTCAGCCTCAGTTCTGGTCAGTTTGATTGGGAAACAGCAGCATTTTAAAGCTAAATGTCTCCTTCTCTTATTCCTGTGATCTTTGTTATGATTTCTAGGTGAAGATTCAGGCTGCTAGTGTAGCCTTTTGGTTAGCTGATTACTCAGAAGGTCGGCTTATGAGTGTCTCCTGGCTGTATGCCTTGGGTGGTTGTACAGGTGCAGAAACAGAGAAAATAGAAGGCCTGGGTTTGAGATGTCCTGATAAAAGCTTGCATGAAAGGGACTTCATGTTAATATTTAACAAATGTGCATGGGCACCGGGCTGAAGTGGGAGCAGCTCTCTGGAAAGATGTTTATCAAATCTACAGTCCTTTCTGCTGTATGTGCGTGCCCGTTTGTGTGTGTGTGTGTGTGTGTGTGTGTGTGTGTGTGTGTGTGTGTGTTAGGCCAGGCTGAATGGACAGTAGACCCCAAGGATCTGCCTCTCAACCTTCAAAGCACTGAGATTGCAGTGCACATCACCACACACAGTTATTTAATTTACTTTTGTGTGGGCTCGGATGATTTATCATACTTAGGCCTTCATGTTTGTATAACAAGCAGTTTTCTCCTCAACGTTGTAGCCTTTAAAATGGGCGTAAAACCTCTCCAAACACACACACACACACACACACACACACACACACACACACACGTCAAAACAAAGTAGGTGGGAATTTTCTCTGGAACAAATGGGGAGGAAGGGATGCCACAACGGCACAGAGCTAACTAACGTTACCTGCACATGTGCAGACCCAGTGTGAATTGTTTTCCAAACATAGTGTTTACCACTAAAGCGTGTGTGCAGTTTCATGTTTAAAGGTTTTAGAAAAAAGTAAGCAAATTGGGAGAGAACCAGGAATGTGTTTGAGATCTTAAAAAGACGTGATCACAAAAATCAGTATTTTAGGGATGTATCTAGTGGGCTAATCAAGCAATGAGTATAAGATAACGTATGCTTGTAATCTGTCCTTGGGTAGTTGATAGACTAACTTTCTGGAGTGGTTATAAAAATATACACTCTGATTACGTTTAGAACTAAATTTAAAACGCCTTTACTGGGTTGTGTCAATTGAAATTATATCAAAGATGTTGGCAACCAGAGAGCAGAGGCACATCCTAGGTGATAACCCAATTCCATATGCAGACCAGCACTGGGAAGCCAAGGATGGGGAGGCTCAAGGGCGAGTTCTAGCTGCAGAGAACTTGTCTTTGCCCTTGAGGGGTGGGCATAGAGTGATTAGTCATCATAGGACATCAGATACATTGCCTGTCCCACTGACTCATTTAATAGGAAAAAAGACCCAAGAAATAGGAAAAAGAGCCAAGAAAGAGGTGGTGGAGAGACGGGAGGAATGGACAGACCAGGAACTTGCTGTAGTGTATGTATTTCCCCTAGCGTTTGGTGAAGAACACCCAAATGCTTACCAATTCTACCAACTACACTTTGCATCATTCAATCCATCTGAAGAACAGCAGCCTATAAGTTTTGACAAAGATTGTGTGACACAAACACACCTAGGTACAATGTACACTGTCAACTGTGCCTCTTCCCAAGTGATTCCTGGTCCTACCACACTCCCAGAGGCAGTCCACAGCTACGTGTGTGAGAGTGGGTATGCACGCTTGTGTCTCAACATTGGTTAATTTTGCCTGCCTAGGAATTTCATATCATAATCATAAAACACGTGCTCTCTTGTGTATAAAGATCCCTTCACTTGACTTAATATTTTTGAGATGTCTGCTTCTGAAAAGTTAACATAATATCCATCAGTCTTTGGAGATTCTTGGGTTAGCATTGGGAATGCTGGGTAGTGGTTGAGCATACCATCCCAGCACTCAGTGGGCAGAGGCAGGTGGATTTCTGAGTTCAAGGTCAGTCTGGTCTACAGAGTGAGTCCCAGTTCAGCCAGGGCAACACAGAAAAACCCTGTCTCTAAAATCCAAAATCCAAAAATCTGTCTGTCTGTCTGTCTGTCTGTCTGTCTGTCTGTCTATCTATCTATCCACCCATCTTTTTTTCCATCCATCTATTTTTTTTTTTTTAAACTGGAGTGGTGAGGGTAATGGGGAGGAGAGTAAACGGACCCTATGGATAGAAAGTTTGGTCTCTTAATTTTCTGTTGCAAAATTGAGGACGGGTTCTTGTCAAGGTCATACAGGTTGAGCTGAAACTAGAACCCAGATCTCCTGACCCACTCTTCAAACAGTGAGCCAGGCAGCTGAGTGCGGTGGTTGTTTTGAGCCGATGCCATGTGAGACTAGAGAGTTTCGACAGAGCTTTGCTTAGAGGATGTGAAACTACACTAACCTCATGTGACAAGAGATCCTTGGAGGCCTTGGTGTGGGGCCAGGAGAGGAAGTCTGCATGGCTTCTGGTTACCAGCTCCACCTCTGAACCCACTGGCCTGGGGTGACTTACGGTGAACCTTCTCATTTGCAATAAAACGAGACATGGGGCAGGAAAAGCTTTTCTGCACTGACACGCACAAGGCAGGGCACTGCTAAAAAAAAAAAAGGTGGGTGGGCGGAGCCTCTAAAAGGCACCTTAAGCCGCACGCCCCTCCCAGAGCAGGGGATCTGGAGCTGAAAACAAATCCCTCGGGAGGGAGGGAGAGATGCTGTGGTTACAGACACAGCCTTTGTGTCTTGTATGCATGTTCCAATTCAGCCCCAGATGACAATGACCTGGTAGTTCCTGCCTGCCAGCTGTTGGCTGGCCTCTGTGAAAGTCCCCAATGTTTGGGCCAATGCCTCGTGGGCAGGTATCCATATCATGAGGCCAACTGGCACTGTTGGCACCTTTGTTGGTCAAATGAGCACAGTGACTTGGGACAGAGGTGGCTGATCCACCCTCCCTACCATCTGGCCTGTGGGATCCCTCCTGTAGGTAGGTGCCCTGGGGAGAGAGGGTTCCGGTTACCATGGTAACTGTGCAGAAAAGGAGGTTCCCTCCTCAAGGTCAGTTTAGTCTCTTTACTGCCAGGGGAAGAAATGGATCTGTGGCAGCCAGGCCGTCTATATCAATTCGTGTCTCATCTGTTTGGAATCTTTACTTCTAATTGGACCTATTATTAGTGTCTGGGAGAGAATCTGAGGGCTGGTGGATCTGTTGAGGGATGTCATTATAGTGAAGACTAGGTCACCAGAGAAGTCCCAGAAGAATCGTTCAGGTGTATACCAAGCCGAGCTGGACAAAGAATTCCAAAGGCTTTCTTTTTTTTTTTTTTTTTTTTTTCAGACTTGCAGGTTGGACGAGTTCTCTGGGCTATTCCGGGATATGGAGATTAGCTCTGACTGAGGCCTTCACCCTAGATGTCCTTTGGCCAAACTGTCCTGGGCACAAGGGTGAAGGGACTCTTGTCAGCTTGCTGGGCATGGCTAGTTTCCCACAATGAATTCATTGTAAAGGACCAAGCATTCTTGTTGATGCTGTCTCTTCTGTAAAGGTTCCATGTATGCCTTTACCTTGGACGGACGTTTCTGGCTTTGATCAGGAAGTCCAAACTCCTTCATCTTACTATTTCTGCATCTCACTTCTGATGAAAGCTGTTCTCACCCAGGTCACTGGGCTCAGTGTCCGTGATTTTCCCACTCAGCCTTTCCTCTGTGTGTTGGCATAAAGATTCTCTGTTTCAGGCCTTGAGATGCTTGGGAGATAGACTAGCATTATGTTAGTGTGAGAACTTCTGAGCCTCCTCTTGGGGTAGGGGTGGGGTGGGGTGGGTGGGTGGTTTGTTTTCTGTTCTGCCTACTGATATCAAGTTAAAATTCTTTAGAAAGGTTGGTAGGTACTTAAGAATAGGAAATATGGGTTATTCTGGGTAAGCATGAACACCATGCCTGAAAGTATAGCTGTGGACACAGCCGTCAAGTAGATCGTCCCCACTGGTCTTTGCCAGCTGGTTTTGGAGACTGAACTTTTTTGTGTATAAAAAGAAAAGTTCTCGATATATTTACCGATTAAGTATTAAGGAGATTTGAACGAAACATATTTGTTCTGGGTATAAATTTCACAAAGGGAATGTAAAAAAAAAATCAATGATCAAAATACATCATCTCCTAACACATATCTTAAAAGAAAGAATGAGGAAAACCCATGATGAACAAATATGAAAATTTTAAATAAGGAGAACATTAGACCCTGCATGCCCATGTCTTGCCTTTACCCTGTACTTCACCCTGACTCCAATAAAACTATATTTATAAAATTTGTCAATTTGATTTATTTTTAAAAGAAACATTAACTAATAGTTTGGACAATGAGAGACATAACAGAATTCTGGTTTTAGAGGGACTGGCATTAAGAGAGGTTGTCAAGAGAATAAGGTGGAGTTTCCTAGAAGATGAGGTGACTATAATGCAGACATTTCTTCTTCGTGGTGGGGATTAAAGAGATACTTGTAATAATGTTTTAAAAAGCGGTTTCTTATCCTACAACTGCACCTCACCTAGTATCCTTCAGACACAGGTCGGCTTTGTAGCTTATCCCTTGGATGCACACGGATTTGAGAGGAAGGAAGGAAGACGGCGATGATGATATGGACGGAACTGGGTTGGTGAGAGGGGATGAAAATGTAGGAGGCAGGCAGGAGGCAGGGGAAGAGGCCCAGGAGAAGCCTCACCCACACACTTTTGAGGGAAGGTGGGGCTGGGCAGGAGGGACTTTCTGCTGGCCTTTGCAGTGTTAAATGAAAAGGGAGGCCCTTGGGCAATGGGTACGGGGTGGTGCCTGCCAGGCAAGTCATAGTATGATGTCGTGCTTTGGTTTGCCCTTCAGGCCTGCTTCCTTCCTCTCGCCTACTGTCTTACCGTGAAGGTAGACCCGAGTAGACCACATCAAAGGTCTCTGCCCCCTGACTTACAGATGGATTGAAAGAAGAAAGCGAAGTGGCTACGGGAAAAGTGCCATCAGATCCTTTCCTGAGCATTTGTTTAAAGGTGGCAGCTCCTGATCAACAACCTCCTCCATTCCCCAGGACCCGCAGGAATCACTTCTCACTTTTCCTGACTAGTAGTGGCAGCTCACTCTTTATTGCTCTAGCTCGTTGATTATCATTTGTGGCTTCTGTGTTAAACGCTCTTCAGTGTGAGGATGCTATCTGTCTCTGACCGAGACCCTGACTGATACAGACACATACTCTGGAACAGCCTTATATAGAATACGGGAAGTTGGAGGTGGAGGAAGCAACCAGCTGCCTGGTGGGAAAGGAGTACAGGGGGTTGCATAGGACTCCATCATGGACGGGTGATGTTTGAGCTGAGACTATGGGATGAGACCTTTCCCTGGGGTGAAGGCAAGTCCCACTCTTCTGTCTTTCAGGCTAGTGTTCACTTCAATAAAAAACGAGTGGCCACCTGGTCACAACAGCTGGTGATTACCCTTAAGAGGCACAGGAAAGTACAGACAATGACACCATCCAATTATAATCTCTGCTGCTCACCTGGCCCACTCTCCCGGATTCATCGCAATTATGATTGGCCTCGAGTTATGATTTTCTTTAACATCCTGTAAGTAATTTTTCCACCACTGAAAGAATTTAAAAATACATATTTGGAGGTTCTTTCTCTCAGAAAAGGCAGAATAGCCTTAAGAAAAACTGAATTCAGGCTGGGGTGTGATTTAAATGGCTTGCTGTGCTGGTTGTCAACTTGGCACAAGCTAGAGTCATCTGAGAGGAGGGAATCTTGGTTGAGAAAATTTCTCCGTAAGATCAAGCTGTGCAGAAGATTGCAGAGAATTTTATTAATTAGTGATTAGTAATTAGAGGGCCCAGCCTTTTGTGGGTGGTGTCATCCCTGATCTGGTGGTCCTGTGATCTATATGAAAGCAGACTAAATAGGGTACAAGGAACAAGCCAGTATGCAGCACTCTTCCATGGCTTCTGTATCAGCTCCTGTTTCCAGGTTTCTCCCCTGTTTGAGCTCTCGTCCTGAGTTCCTCCAACGATGGGCAATGATATAGAAGCATAAGCTGAATAAACCCTTTCATCCCCGAGTTGCTTTTGGTCGTGGTATTTCATCACAGCAATAGAAACCCTAACTAATTGTTTGACATGCTTGAGACCACAGGATCTGTCTCTAGCACAGATTGTGTAAGCCAGCCATGGTGACACACAACCATAATCCCAATACTTGGAAGGTAGAAGCAGGATAATCAGAAGTCCCAGGTCATCCACAGCCACAAAGCAATTTCAAGCTTGGGCTACGTGAAACTCTACCTCAGAAAACATGAACAGGAACAAACCAAAGAACTGAATGTCACCACATCGTAAAGATAAACTGTGATTAAAAAATATTCTAGTAATTTTGTACATTTATCCTATTAATTTGTTTTTGCTTGCCCCAAACTTTAAGTCACTATTAACGGGCCTGACTATAGGCATAAGAGTCTTTCAGGATTGTTGAGTTATTATAGGTATTATTATTAATTACTATTATTATATTTGTTACCACCCCTCTTTTTTTTACTTCCTCTCTTCCCTTCCTCCTTCTCTCCCTTCCCCATCCTCCTTCTGCTTCTTGAAGATTGGGTTTTCCTTTAGTGGAAGAAGACAATTGGTACCAAGGAGTCCATTTGGAGCTCAGGACTCTGCCTTGGACAAGAAGAGTCCTTATGTACACAGTAGCAACAGTGATGCCCAACTCCTTTCTAACCTAGTGGAAGTGCTGCCTGTAGTATACCTTCTTTTCTTGGTGCTCCCTAGATTGTAAAGACAAGAACAGAGCACATATGAAGGAGAGGAGGCTGAGAACATGGCCAAGAAGGAAAGAGGGGCAGAACTGATAAAAAGCATCAGAAGGGACTGGAGGCAGGGCGTGGTCATCAGTAACCTTACGGGAAGAACATCCAGTGGCTGAGCCTCTGAAATACTGACACAGTCACCAGACTCCCTATAGCGCAAATGATTATGCTTACATATCAAAGGAAAAGGTGGCCCTGAAGTCTGGACAATTCAGGACCTTACAGGAAAAAAAAGAGACGGAAATGGATGGAGAGCTTCTGTATGGGAAGGATTCAGTAGTACTGTGTGGGGAAGTGATGGGGTTATAGACGAATTAGGCAGGTAATATAGTGCCAGACTGGCTCCTGGAAATGAGGGATAAGACAAGACTGTGTTAGAGTTAGGACAGGGCCTTGGAAAGAGGGAGAGGTGGTAACTCTTTCTCGAAGGCTTCTGATGTTTTTGTGAGTGGTGGTTTGTTTTTTTTTTAAATTTATTTTTATTTTATTTTATTTTTTTTATTTTCAGGGACTGAGCAAATAAAGAGTAATAAAGTAAGTAGGACCTCCTATTTCAGCCACTGATTCCTGGGATCACAGGCTTCTGTCACCCTGCCCAGCTTAGAAAGTACTATTGTGTAAGACTGAAAGATGGCAAGGTGCACTGATCCTGTGAGTTATTTGTAATAAAATCTTATAGGAAACGAATTAACACCGTGTTGGGCTTGAACTCCAAAAGTAATATAATTCTGTGGGTTTCTCCTTGCTTTAGTTATCCTATAATTATAATAGTTTAAAAATCTAAATTTAGCATGTATAATCCCCCTTTGTCCGTCTGTCTGTCTGTGTGTCTCTGTCTCTCTGTCTCTCTGTCTGTCTGTCTGTCTGTCTGTCTGTCTCTCTCTCTCTCTGTGTGATTGTGTGTGTGTGATTGTGTGGGTGTGCGAGTATTCAAGATGTGTGCATGACATGAAGCGACATTTCCTCCCCTCCATTAAACTCCAAATAAACAACTTATTTATATTCATGTTATTATTCTATCTATTTTTCAGCTCACACTCAGCCTCTGTTAGTCAGGAAGCTGGGGGAGTGACTGAGGTTAAACATCTGATGGAGACGCAGTTGTATTTTCACATGACTTTGCCAAATGAGATTTCTGTATTTAAACTGGACATTTTCCATCCGGAGAGCCGCCCTGACTTCACATTCAGATTTACTGAATAAAAGGCTCACAAGATTTCTGGCCAAGGGAACCCAGTATCACATGATGAGCACACGGGAGCAAGAAAATGGATACGGGATTCCTGCTAGCTTCTGCACACACAAAGAGCATGGTTCTCTTTTCCCTGCAAGAAGAAAGCATACGATCTCTGTAGAAAACCCTGGGGGAAAGTAACATTGGTTTTGGTGTAGGTTTGAAGGTCACATTTGGTTGGAAAAGCTTTGGTGTAGGAATCTGTCATAGGAAGGAACACATGGAATTTGGGAAGGAGGTTACTTTACCAATAATAACAATAATTAATAAACTTCTTTAAGAGTCAGAAGATGAATATCTAGTGTATTAAAGAAGTTACAAACCGGTATTTTCTGCACCCATGGGGTCTTATGTTGCACAGTGTGGAAAACAGCACTGAGTGAGTCATCCTCCCACCCCAAAGTCATATTGCAAAATGTCAAAATGTCAAACACCACCCCATGACCAACCATAGGTGTTTCCTATGGGCAACATTCCTGGGTTGGGAAGCAGCATGGAGCCCTCCAGTATTACTGTTTATTACACAGCTGGAAGTTTGAAAATGACATGGCAGTACAACTGGTTTTCTTCCTCAGTTTTGCCTCCACTCTTTTGAACAATTTGAATGAAACCTAGAAGGTATGGTCAAACATCTGTGAGTTACATGCATCGGAGAGAGTCCCCGAGTTCTATCAATGTACCCCAAAGACCCCCACAGGTTAGAGTAACAGACTAGCAAGAGACTAGATTTCAAAGAAAAATAAATATTAGGCTTTGGGTTTTAAGAATATCAGCTGACTGGCTTAACAAAAGTTCATGTGAAAAGCCTCACGAGTTTTATCACTACGGGAATTCAGTGTCATATGACGAGAGTGAAGTCTTAGGGTGCATTGGAGCAAGGAGAATCCTTCTATCAAGGACAGCCAGGGTGTGTGTGTGTGTTTTAACCTGATCTTGCCTTGGCTGAGTTCCATATGGTTTAAACAGTCCAAGATAAACAATTCAGTTTGGAAATAGCCAGGTGACACAAGGCAGATACATAACCATATCATCTATGAAACTGTGTATGTGGGGGGGATGGGGATTAATGGAAGGACTCATAATTTGGCACTAAATGAAAATGTTCAGGAGGAGGCAGGGATGATTTTTTTTGTGTGTGGAAATTTTTATCTGAAAGGTTGGATGTTTAATGGAACTTAATGAAGTTTGTCTGGCATTTGGGCAAGGCTAGGGTCCATGTGTGATCTCATAGAAAAGTTGAATTCTTTCACGAGTAAGAAGATGTTCAAAAGTGGCACAGAAAACAGTCATGACTGATCATGCCCAGAACCCCAAAAGTCAGGCAGTGGAGGGAAGAGGAACATGAATTCAAGGCCAACCTGAGCTATGTAGCAACGCCTTATCTCCAACATAAACAAACAAAACTCCTGGGCTAGCAGCAGAGAGCCTCTCGGATCCTTTACAATAAGGTCAAGCAGAAACTTTCTCTTAGGGAAACTGATAAGGTTCAAATTAGGAATAATCTCACAGGCTCAAGAAGGACTTGAGGACTGGGTTCCCAGCTTTGCACTGCTATTTTGAAGGCTGTCGAACCTTTAGAAAGTGGAGCCCATCTGGTGGTTGTGGGTGACAAAGGGCAAGCCTTTGAGGGTTATACCCACTCCTAGCTTCCTCCTTCCTGTTTGTTGTTAGGTCAACAGCCACTGGTCTGCTTCCTGTTGCTTCAGACTCCCACCGAATCCTTTCTCTGGTATCAGGATTCCCTAAAGACCTAATAGAGCAAATGGAGATATTAAAGACGGAGGTATTAATGTGGTGTACAGGCTGAGGTCCAGGTAGTCCAACAATGGCTGTCTCTGGAGAGAAAGGCCAAGAATTCAGTAGTTATTCAGTCCCACCCAATCTGGTGCCAGTGTCTCAGAGGATTTCTAGAAAGATGGATGTCTTCAGTCTGTATTGTAATCCAGAAGAAATAGATTATAATATCAGTGAACTAATGACTCAGCAACCAGATAGATGAACCTGCCAGCAAGAGTGAGAAGAAACAGGCAAAAAGCAAAAGGTTCCTTCTTTCCTGTCTTTGTATGTAGGCTGCCAATAGAAGATGTGTCAGAGATTTAGAGGGGGGTCTTCCCATCTCAAACAATTAAAAAAAAAAAATCCCTCACAGGCATGCTCAGCTGCTTGGGTTTTCATTTGAGTTCTAGATACTGCCAGGTTGACAACCAAAATTAGCCATCATACCAGCTGTGACGGACTGGAACTCTCTAAAATTAAAATAAATATTTCCTTCCGTATTACAACTTGTTTCTGTCTGTCAGGTGTTCTTTTTATTTTATGTTTCAAGACTGTAATTTAATTACAACATTTCTCCCTTCCCTTTCCTCTCTTGCCCCGTCCCTGATCTTCTAAGTCATGGCCTCTTTTTTTCACTAATTATTATTGTATATGTTTAATTGTATATTGTATATGCATATATATTCCTAAATATAACCAGTTCAGGCCGTATAATGCCATCTGTTCCCAGCTTTCCTCATTTGTCTATAGCTCTTTGCATAAGGTTGAGGCCTTCTAGGCTTTTCCTTGTCTGATTTGACATGCTTGGTGTCATCTTTGCACCGTTTCACATTTGGGCACTCATGTTGATGAGATCTTAAGCGTATAGCTTCTGATTTATAACAATACCAAAAAAGCTATCTAATAGAGGCAGGTAGCCACACCGTCTCCCTCTTCAAACACTGTTCACTAGGAGGCACAGTTTGTCTCTGGAGTAGTTGCTTTCCTCTTTTACATCACCCACAAGAAGACCCACATGCATATTAATGACTTCCAAGTTTCCACATCTGGAGTTCAGAGCTATAATTTTTTTTAACCAAATAAAGGTGCATGGGTGTATACGTGTGTGTATATACGTTTGTGTGTGTTTATATATTTGTGTGCACATTGTGTGCACATGGCCAGTATGTGTTCTGTTTGTATGTGTGTGCATGTGCATGTGGCCACAGTTGATGTCTGGGGTCTTCCTTAGTCACTTTCCACCCTTCTTCCTTAATTCTTGAGACAAGGTCTCTCTCTGAATCTGGAACTCAGCAATTTAGCTAGGCTGGCTGCCCAGTGAGCCGCTGAGATGGTCTTGTCTCCACCTCCCCTGTGCTGGGATTGGAGGCATGTGCTGCTACTCTCAGACTGTATGTGGCTGCTGGGGATGAAGTGCAGGTCCACATGCTTCTATAGCAAACTACTATTAAACTTTGATTTCCTGTCTTATGGGTAGTTGTACTTCTGTCCCTGTAGACGATACGGTCTCTCGTGGATTCCATCTACAACAAGGCCTAAAGAAAGACAGAAGCAGAGGATTAACTTGCATATTTTGAATGAAAACACACACAAAAACATCTCTGTATGCCATGGAGGCCAAATGTCAGGGATGCTGAGCAACCTGTGTCTGCGCTGGAAACTGTGTTGGTCTGGTTCCTGTGGGTGACAGGAATTGTCCCTAGAGAGCACAGAAGAAATGGTACAGCCCTGCCTGTTGTTCTTCTGTGTAAGTGGGCACATGGGCCCCTTCTGGTTCCATTTAATTTCAGCAGAAGAAGTAGAGAATGGAGACAAATATTTGGCTATGGTTGTGTAGCTGTGATCGCAGCGTTTGGAAAGATTAATCCCTCCTCCTTTCCTTTCTCTTGTCTCTCTGCTATAGAGGTGGCACGCAGAGTGTCTGAGCTGGGAGAAGACAGGAAACCAAATGCTTTTAGGATAAAGAGTGGCTACTTCAGGAGATGGAGGAAAGGCCTGGAATGAAGGAGCGAACTGAGGAGTGTTTTTTTATTCCCCCTCTCATCTAGCAGGCCTCTGGAGACCCCTTTCAGAATCCCGCTTCCCTCCCATTAGTCTCTTTGCAAGGATGTGCAGGGCCCCGAGGAGTTCCCGAGGAATCCTGCAGCTGTTGGGGCCTCGGAGGAGATGGGCAATGTGTCTCCCAGTCCTTGTTAATCCCACAAATGGCCCATTGAGGGGAGTGGGAGAAGGGAGAGGCATCCAGGATTGCCCCTGAGGTCCCTCAATGGGGGTACTGTTCAGGCTTGGGTGAAGGCCAGCCCTGACCCCATGCTGGTTGTTAGGGCTTCATTCTTCCCCAGGAGGTGGCTGGAAAGGCAGTGAGCAGCTGAGGCTCAAGGGAAGGGACTGCTCTTGTTCCTCACAGGCGCTGCTGACAAATGAGGGGAAGTACTTCCTCTTTAATTGTTTCTATTGTTCATCACATTTACATCCCAGGCACCCCTCCCCCGCCATCCTTCTCATTCTTCTCTCACCACCCAAGACCTCAGAGTCATGGGTTTTTCTTTTCTCTCTCCAATCTTTCATCAGACAAGAATCAATATCATTTTCTCTTCTCTTTTGTATCAATTCCCTCAGTCACTTGGCTTAAGGAGCAAGTGGGAACAGCTGTGGCTTTGCTGTGGAGCTGCCATGGTGCCTATGCCTGCTATGCACACATCTGTCAGTCATCCTTACAGCCCAGCACCCACCCTCCTCTTTCTGTGCATTACCTTGATTTTCCTAATGCAGCTAGCCAGTGACCTTTGGTGTTGTAGACCTGCCTCTGGGTTTAGGAGTAGACACAGCATCTGTTAATTGAAGGTGGACAATTTCTTCTCTTGGATTTGCAGAGTGGATAGTTGGGAATCACACTGGGTTGAGTCACTGAAATCTGGAAAGAGTGTGCTGGATGTATTGAGAAAGAGACTATGTCTCCCCAGGCTGCCAAATGGGTACAGTCTCATTAGGGAGTTGCTTTAATCACCTTTGCTACCACTGGAGAAAAACCACTGTGAGAACATAGGCCACCAAGCTGACTAGTTTTCTGTCAACTTGGCAACTGCCCCTCCTCATTTTAGAAAAGGGAACATCAATTAAGAAAATGCCTCTACCAGATTGGCCTGTGGGCAAGATTGTGATGCATTCTCTTAACCAGTGATTGATGTGGAAAGGGCCTAGTTCTTTATGGGAGGAGCCACCTCTGGGCTGGTGGTGGTCCCGGGTGCTATAAGAAAATAGGCTGAGCAATCCATGGTGAGCAAGCCAGTAAGCAGCACTCCTCTATTGCCTCTCTATCGGCTCCTGCCATGACTTCCTTCAGTGATAGACTGTTTCCCAAACTCTGACCTGATAAGTCAGGCTCCCATGACTTATCAGATTCCAAACCTGCACCACCACACCCAGCTAAAACTGGATTTCCATCGACTATACCCGAAACAAGTCTACCTGAGCGAAGGTAGAGACATTAATTATATTGTTTCCTGCTTCCAACTACCTGCTCAGGCTCCCCTTGTTTTATAATTTGCAACACCAGAGAGAAGATGCACTAATGTCATCCCAACCTCAATCTTGATGAAAAGAAGGTTCATCTAGTTGGTGCCCCTCTACTAGGCCCTTTCTGTGTTCCCCAGGGTCTGTAATCAGAGGCCCAGCCTCACACATCCATTCAAAAGTCACTTATTGTGTACTGACTGTATGGCATGAAATGGTCTTACGTAGCTTCCCATCAAGCCTTGGAGAGGTATGACAGGCAACATAATGAGAATGACCTCTTCTCCCATTGGAACACCCACAGAGGAAGGGACTGAGCAGTGGGTTGGAGATAGGCCATGCAGAGGACAGGAGCCTTGACTGTTCATTCAAGGATGGATAGAGGTCTCTCAGGTTAAAAAGCTTGGCCCTACAGCTTAACACATGTCTGACCAGTGAACCCTACTCTTTAGCGCCAGGCCACCAGTGCTGGAGTTAAACAGTTCAGAGAAACAACATCCTATATCCCAGGCAACGTGAGTGCACCACCAGCCGGAGCTTCCTTATTTCTGTTTTCCTCTTCAGCTCTTCAATGGTGTGTAAACACTCCATCCCTATATGAGAACATTTGCATACAATGTATACAAAAGTATACAAAATGCTTTTGACTTGACTGACCAGAGTAGGTTCTGTTGCTTATACTACAATGGCTACAATATTTATTCATTCATTCTGAGATGTGGTCTCCCTGTATAGCCCAGGCTATGTTGAAACACACAGTAGAATCTATCGCCTGTGCTCCCCCAGGGCTGGGATCCTAGGTGCACACTGCCAAAGCTAGCTGTAATTCTTGTTTTTAAATTTTCTGATAATTTGCTGTCTAAGAATGCTTCCTTTTCAGGGAGAAACTGCCTTCCCCAAGATTAGAGGATTTTTAGAAGTAGCTCATCTGTCATACGTAAACTAACTAACAGACCCAGCACATTGATACCCTCCCTCCACACAACCCTTTTAACATATGGCACCGGTATTCAGCCGACCCTGAACGATGTGGTCCCGTGTCACATGACATGCCCTCTTCATGTGATGTCTTCACAGGGAATATATTAAAATTGTTCTTTCTGTGTCGCGGACTTTCAGTGTCATTACTCAAACAGCTGGGCAAGTTAAAATCTGTAGCAAGAGTGGAGGATGAGGATTGGGGGTAAGTGTAAAGCCTACTCAGTCTTGTTCCTCATCTTGTCTCTTGTACCAAGCACAAAGTTGGGGAGTAGTAGATTCTCAGTAAATGGTAAGCACATGGACTTAAAAGTGAAGGCAAAAGGTCTTGGCATGATTTTGTTGAGTTTCGCCAAACCCCAACATTGTGCTTGGAACCCTCTTTTCCCCATCAGACCTCAAGAATTACCCTGCCCTCATCCCATAGCCACATCAAGTGTATTTCTAAATCTTCTGGGATCTCTGATCCTGCTTCAGCACAAGCAGGGTGTGGTCTGAGTTCAATCAGGAGAATTCTCCACGGAGAGAGTTTGTCCAGAGTATTGGCTGACAGCCTATTCCTCTTGAGTTCCTGCAATGGGTGAAAGGTTTGTGGACAAATATGTCCATTATTCATGGGCTACAAGGACATTGATGTTACTGAGAAGGTCTTGACCCATCCCAAGCAGATGAGTGTTATCAGAAGGACACCATGCTCATGAGTCTCTTCACACAGAACCCAGCCCCACCAAGGCCATTTCTAAGTTAAAGGCTTAACAATAAAGCAATTTGTAATTGGTTTTAAAAAATTATTATGAGAAGCTCATGGAATTGTATGAAGTAAGTAAACCATATTTTACTATAACCTGTAATTCTGACATCAGATTGTCAAATTAATCAGTTGTAGCCCAAATATAAGAGAGACAGCAAATGTCTACAGAATCTTTGCAAAACTTCAAACTGTCTTTATCTATTCAGGGCCAAAGATGGAGGGAGGACAGAGGCCAAAGCTTCATGGCTTCTGATGTCTTGAAAGGGGAGTTGTCTTTGCCTTAGAGGAATGTCAGAGAAAAACACTACCTTGGGTTCCTCAATTGTTATCTAGTTGATATGAGTCCTCCTTTCTTATTTAAACAAAGATAAGTTGGATTGCTGGGGAGATTTCTAATTTTAAGACTAAAATATGAGAAACCATGGTTGTCACCAGGCCAGGTTGTCATGGTTGTCATGACAAACCATGGTTGTCATGGCCAGGCGGAGATCTCGTTGCTTTGAAGCCTAACCTAACCTTCCATTATACTGAGCAAGTCGATTAAACACCTTAATCCTTCTAAGCTCCAGGTTCCTCATCCATAAAGTCTTTAGGGACTTGAGAAGGTTAATAAGTTTCTTGTATATTGTTCAGTCCAGATCTTGTAGACCTTCCGGAAGCATTAGTCACATTTACTGTTATAATTAAGGTATGTAAGGTCATTGCTTTAAAGGATTGCAGCCGGATAAATTGATGAGCCACACTAGACTAGTGATGACGAATCCTGAATATCCGTCTCTGGCTTGGGATGTAAACATAGTCACCTGTGTATGTCTGGGATGGGGGAAGATATTGGACTTAGCATGATAACAGGTCACATGATAGGATATTAGATAGGATATTAGTCCATAGGTTCTAGGACTCACCTAAATGAGAAAGCCATTCAGTTTGAGGCTATACAAGTCTGTAGGGTCTACAATGGAAGGCATCGTACCAGGCTTTGAGAATAGTGACAAACTAGAGGATACAGGGTGGTTAAACTTTTGTGGATGGAGAAATAGATTACAGTATTTGGGAAGAGAGCAACTGGTTCAAACCTGGAGCAGTTTGAAGGTTGTTGGACAAAAATAGTTAAGGCTAGTAGGTAGAAGCTGTGGATAGGCATTTTTATCTATCTTACAGGTTGGCAAAGGGGTGGCAGAGACTTCTAGAAATGAGTAGTGGGGTGGGCTGCCATTCAGGGTTTCTAGAACGATTTAATATGGCTGGGATGTTTTCTAGGAATGCTAAAGAAAGGTCTTACTCAGGAGCACAGGAAAGGGACTGGATTTACAGCCATGTGGGTAGGAATGATGGTCACAGTAGGAAAAAATTTTCCCCAGGGACAAAGTCTCTGAGAAAGAGTAGACATTAGGCAAGGTCCAGAGCTAGGCACAGAGTGCACCTTCAGTAACCATTAGTCACATTTATTATGATGATTATTAGCCTGATATTTCAAAAGCTTATGGACAAGTGGATTGCTGAGTTACACTGACTGCATGAGAGATTAGAAATCTTGCAACATTTCCTGGGCTTTACCCTGGCTTGATGTGTAACTTCAGCCAGTTCTTGAAGCCAGTTCTAGGGAGAGATGGGAAACATTTTGGGGACTGGGTATGGATAACACATACAGGGACCGAGAGACCATGGTCAGTACTGATAACTGGAAGTAGTTTCCTATAGCGTAGTGCAGATGTGAAGGGAGACCAATGAGAAGAGAGCAGAGAACTTTATTTTTTCATCTTGAGATCAGACCATATTCTGGGAGCTGTGGGGAGGCACGCACGGGTGTAACACATGCAGAGAATAACGTGGCAAGATCACCCTCATTGTCTCAAGGGCCCACAAAGAGGAAGTAGAGAGCCAGGATTTCTTGATAACCTACTGGAAATGTCACGTGAATGATAGCATACCATACTGCCAGCCATTTATTGGGTGGGTGATTGTCTCTATCTTATAAATAGACAAAGACCAAAAGTTAAGACTTTTTCAATGTTGTCTAATTATTAAGCAATGGATTAATACTAAAAGCCTATTGGGTCAGATTCCAAGGTCTTGGTTTGTTTTAGCCCAAGGAAAACTTTGTATGTTTTAGAAATACGCAAAGTTGAATCTCCAGAATGATTAATGACTACTTAAGTATTGTCTCAGTCACACTGAGGCATGTCAAGCCATAGACTTCCCTTTGGGGTGACCCACTGCTTCAAGTCCTCCTTCCTAAAGCCATCAGGCCACAGAAAACCTAAGGCTCATTTCCAGAATCTGAGCTTGGTGTTTTGTTTGGTGTTTCTGTACCAGGTGGTTCTTATTTTTGAGTAGCTGGACACTTGGATGTTGGCTCATCGCTTCCCCCTATGCAGGTGGAGAAGCCGAGAGAGCAACTGCAGAGACGGAAGAGTGGAGCGGATGATAGGTAGAGAGGAGAAGGAAAGTGTGTCCTACCTAGGGCTCTCTAGTTCTCCTTATCATCGGTCTGACATTTCTGCTTCTGTGTAAATTAGATAGAGTTAGTCTCTGTTGCCTTGGAAGAAGATAGGGGAAGTAAATTCATTAGCGTTTGTGAGAGACTGAGGGAGACGGGCAGAGGGGAAACATGGGCAGAAAATGATGGCAAGCAGGAGCTGGGTGGGTGGGAGGGGAGTCCTGTTGTGTCTTCTCAATACTCCAGTGTTACCAAGTGTAAAATTAAGGACTTCTCTGAATAATGACCTGGAGACCTTTATATCTATTAAAGGCTTCAGGCACTATAGCTGGATAGAAACTCAGCTGTTCTAACCTGACAATGATGACCTGGCCTACATGGGGCCCATTACCTGCCATGTTAGTCCTGCCCTGTCACCTCCTTCTTCATCCAAGTCCTGATGGTGTCTCCCCAGGTCCCACTAGAGACACTCCCACCCTGCCTATGGGCCTGGATGTCTTCCCTTTTTCTCTCCTGCTCAGCTATAGGTTGTTCAGGTCCTTATTAACCAATCAGAAGGTGGTAGAGAAAAATGTTTCAGATTGCTGAGTCAAGAGATGCTTCATAATAATGATAATACCAAAGTCTGGACTGCAACTAGATCTCTGGGAACAGAAATCAACATCTGAATACATAGTCCACAAAGCCATCTCCCAGCAACCAACCTTTCTTAATGCTATAGGAGCTTGGGCTTCTGGTGAAAATAGTGAAGCAGTTGCCTGGGCCCCATGAGGTGTCACATCAAAATGCAGGAGTCAAGGAAAAAAGACCATAAAACCTTGGGCAGGTGATGACCTATCTCAAGCCCCAGAAGTGGGGTTCAGGCTGAGGTTAGTCAATACAAGGAGTGGGTCTGAGCACACATCTGATTTATGATTGAATTCAGAGGCCTTGATCTTCAAAGGTTGAAGACTAAAATTTGGGGTGGAAGCTGGCCAAGTTCAGGGTGGAAAATGTTCCGGCTGCACATAGTAGGCAAGACATGCAGGGACAGTACTGTCCTCCCTCCTCAGGATGTCAGGTTGCTACCTAGATCTGGAACTTTCTAACTTAGCATACAACAAGTTCATCAAGTCGGATCTGTTATCACATAGAGCCTTTTTGGGGATAAGGTTGAAGATTGTTGCTCTGCACTGTCCACTCCCCCACAAGCATAGCAGTCCCCATTACCAATGTCCCCCATCAGACTGGTACAATTGGTGGTCTCACCCTGACACACCACTAACACCCAGACATATGGATCACACGAGTGATCACTGTTGTGGGTGAGTTGTATGAGTTTGAACCAACGATGTGGATTCAACGGTACAATGTCACTTAGTGTAGTTTTTGGAGACTAAAAAAACCTCTGTCCTTAAGTAGTATTTTATCAACTTTCAGAATATCACATGGCTGAAATCATATCTTGGGATGGGATTTGGAGGTTTGCGGGTTTTGCTTTCGATATAAGTAAGGTCTGTCTATGTAGTCCTTTCGCTCCTGAAATGCACTATGTAGACAATGTTGGCCTTGAACTCATAGCGATATGTTTGTACCACTGCGCCCAGTGGGATGGGAATTTTGAAATGTCCTTTACTTTTTCCCCCAAGACTGGTATATTAGGGTGAGCTGGGCCAGGTCACGTCAAAGCAGCAGGTACTCCTTCCCTGCTGGTCTCCACCCTGGCCAACCCCCTCCACTTGGATGCAGGGTCTTGTCAGTGAGTGCATACTCCAAACCCCTCACTTTACTGCCCTGTATCCCTTCTCTTTCTGACAGTTTCTAAATGCACTACCCAGAAAGAGGCTTCCATACATAAAACACAGCGGTCATCAGCCATTCCAATGTGCAGTGTTACCACTTTCTGAAGGTCGCTCTCGACTTGAAAGGCTGCTTTACCAACATTGCATGGGTGAATCTTTATCACGGTGGAAAGATTATGTTCTTAAGCATAATAAAAGCGGTAAACCTGGCATGTTTGGCAAGAGCTTGTTGATTTGTTGATTTTTAAAATGAGTGTCTTAGAAATATGCATAGTAAAAAAATCAAGATAAACTATTTTAGATTAAAAAGTAGTAGCTCCCCCTCTTAGATTTCAGCCACATGTTTACCAGTTTCTTTAGTATTCCCCCAACTTTTAAAAGTCTGTCTGCCTGCCTGTATGTATGTATGTATGTATGTATAAGTCAGGTGTGTGCTCAGGCCTTTCCACTCCTCTGAATTGGTTAACACTGACCTGACCCACCATTCCTGAGACTTGAGGTGGGTCTATTCCTGGTCCAAAGTGTTTTGTGGTCTTGTTCCTGTCTTCTTCTGCATAAATATATATATATATTTATATATATATATTATATATATATATTTATATTATATTATATATATATTTATATATATATATATATCCTTTTTGAATTTTAATTGCAAAAGTTATAATGACCATCTCTGTATTTCATATCTGTGTGTACTTTTAGATGTATAAAGCTATTTCTAGCAGTGTAATTCCTGATTCACATGTACGGACTTTTCTAACTTTTCCAGACACTGCCAAACATACTCATCCAAGTTGTTCGTCCTCACTGAGATTCTCAGCATCAGTTGACAGTTGCCTCTTTCTCACTGTGCTCAGCAGTGTAGCATGTGAGTGTGGAGGTGAGTATGGGCAAGTGGATTCATTGAGAGGGAACTGCAGGTTCTGATGGCCACTGACTGACAAGTGGACCACCTCTCCCTTCTCCCTCCATCTCTTTTAACTCTAACATGGACCAAGAAAAAAATCACATCCAATAGAAGCCACCCTTCCTTCGATCTAGAGCCATGCTCAGGACTGGTGACTTTGGGGTCCCTATTGAATGGAAGCTGATGAGCATTGGAAACAGAGGTTGAATGATAATGCCTCTTCTTTACACCAAAGTTTTTTTCCAGATGACCATTCCCTTTAAAAATGTCTAGAAAAGGCTTCACATCTTAATGATATAGGCGCTGTGAAAATGAGCCATGCAGAGAGTCCTGGCAAATCCTGTGTTTGAGTCTTGTCCGTTCTTGTTCAGAGTTTAGTGCCTCTGTCTGGGTGTCACTTGGGTGATTTGCTTCTTGTTGTTCCTAAACATCTGAGCCTTGGGTGTTTTGCAGCTTAGGCTCACTTCTATTGGAGGAAAAAGCAATGGTACAATACAAACCAAGCATGCTTGCTACTAAAGATGTTAACCCTTTGTTAATCATGAATGCTTTAGAACAATAACAAGTTAAATCAGTATCTTTGGTCAAGGTTTATGATTGTATTATCAGAGAAACAGAATGGGGTATGCAGAGACCTCCTGAAGCAGATGTACCATGCAATTTGGCTCTAGAAATTCTGGAAGCTACAGAGTCCCATGGTCTTCCTCACTAAGCTGGAGAAACAGGACAGCTGGTGGAGTAGTGTCAGTCTGAGCAGGTAGGACAGCTCCAACAGAGGAAGTGAATTCTCTCCTTTTTTGCTCTCACTAGCCATCAAGAACTAAATATATCTATCTACATGTCCACTTGATAATGTTAGCCTGCAGAGGTGAGAGCATCTTCTCTAGTCCGTCACATCAAACACTTGCTTTCTCTAGACACAGTGAGAAACAACCTTTCCTCAACTCTCTGGGCATCCCTTCACTGAGTAAAGCTGACATATACAATTCAGTTCAAACTTAGAAACAATGAGAGTGTCCTGTTAGTGTGGTGAATATGGGGCTTTAAAGCTAAGGAGCAGTGTGTAAGGAAAACCCTGCCCTGCTGAGGAGGGGAAGAGGGCTGGGGAGAAGCAGCCTGTTGTCAACATAAAGTTCCTGTCCAGTCTGATTGAGTGGGATTAACTCTGCATCTGGGATCTTACAATCTCCTGTTGCTCTCACTTCCCTAACCCCTGGCTTTACCTCTTCACGGCCTCCTGGAACCCTTAGGAATTTATTAATGAGGTCCAATTATGAGAAATGTCAGGGTTTTAATCAACTTTAGATGTATGGCTGACGGGTCCAGCTCAGCCCCCCTGAGAGAATGCACATTAAACAGGATTTGCTATGAATTACAGAGTTGACTTCCCTGCTGTTCTACAATTTCTGTCCTATAGGCCCTTCCCCACCATCCATAGCACCCCATTCCCCCTTCCTCCTCCTCTTCCTCCCCCCTGCTGTCACAGAGCAGTGGATTTTAGCTGAGCCCCCTCTCTCCCCCTCCCCCCATTTTGAAACCACAGGATAAGCAGAAAGCTGCAGACCAGTAGCACTGGCTGGCTTCTGTCTCAGACTTCTCCTTCTTTACTTGTGGCTTTCAGCTAGGTGCTATGGAGAGACTTTTCCTGGCCATTTCCACCCTGCTCTCTGGGGTAAATAGCCTGTTTCCTCTTCCGGGCTATTTTTGAAGACAGATTAGAGACTTGACAAAAACACTTGGAATAACTCTTTAAGCAGGTTTTCCAGACACCAGTGGAAAGAAACAAAGACTTGGGTGAGAGCATAAGAGAATAATACTGTTCTGTTTACCATTCCTGATGCTTCAGGCCTCACAGAACAAACTGTGGGTCCTTTCCGACCATGGAAACTGCAAGTTTCCAGGGCGTGGTCTCCTGCGCCTCCCTTTGCCCTGGGAGTTACAGCCTCCCATCAGCTGCTATGGGAATGCCACACGTGGTATTCTTTTGGCCATTTCCTCTCCTGGGAGAAGGCCGGGCTCCACCCTGTGCGGTTTCACAAAATGATGCTAGGCCACTGGGAGCCTGTGGCAGTGAATTGCTAACATCCTCCCAACTCCTGTAGGGGTGAAGAGCCTCTGCTCAGCTGATTAAACATTCTTCAAGGGAAGACTTTTAAAGGGACCACTGCACAGTGTGGCTAGGCTTTTCATAAGTAAGCATTCTGTTTTTACAAGGTAGGAGGTGCAGTTTTTGCTTTGTATTTTTGTATTTGTAGGTAAGAAGATTGGCTTTCAGAGGTGGGAGTTTCAACACAGCTGCCAAATAATGCATTTATTAAAACTTAAAAAGAAAGAAAGAAAGAAAGAAAGAAAGAAAGAAAGAAGGAAGGAAGGAAAAAAAATCAAACCCCACGAGTAAAAATTATGTTGGGCACAAATGCAATAAATCTCGAATCATTACCAATTCCTCCTGATTTTCCTGTGTTTTGCTATTCTCTGCATTTCCGAGATTTATATACTCCCGTATGTGGCATGGAAACACTGTGGAATGGCGCAGCATTGCTTATTTCTCCTTAGGGACGTTGCTGTCATGATGAACATTTGATGTTGGCCGCGGAGGAAGCTTTCCTACTTTTGAAACTGACAAATGCTGCAAATCAGGGCTTGACCTATTTATTCGTGTCTGGCTTGTCTGGAGTCTAGATTTAGAAAAATGATGGGGAAGGTATGGGAAAATCCGAGTGAAAACTTTATGTCTACAGCTGAACATGGTATCTAAAGTCTGGAATGCTTGTGCTTGGGATGGTGAGGCAGGAGGATTGCAAATTCTACACCAGCCTGGGCTACATAGCAAAATCTCATCTAATTTTTTTTTTTTTAAAGTCTGATGACAGGAGACTTTTAGGGAAGAGGAGGGGATCAGAAACGGGATGTTGGTGGCCAAGTGGGTGTAGTGGGGAGATAAGATCAAAATATATTACATGTCTGTGTGAAAATCTTAATAAGCAAGGTGTTCAGTGTAACTAGCTTGTACTGCTTTAATTTGTATGTCTACAGTTGAACAGCATCCAAAACTGAGAAAATAGGAATTCTGTTCTTGAAAACTCTGATTTATCAATGAGGTCAGTTGTGTCTCCAGCCTGTGCTGATTCACTTTCTTCTTACCTTAAGAAAATGAACACTAAATGAAACAGTCACACCAGAACTCTCCTTGGTGGCTGGTTGTTAGACACTTTCCAGCCCTTCACCAAAGGAAACCATGGTCTTTGATGTCATGGGGGGAATGTCTTATCTCTTTTTCTGGTTGTTTCTCTGTAATGGGCTTATGTTCTTAAATCCTGATGTCCCAAGAGGCTGAAGCCACATGTATTAGGACCTTCAAAGGTCATGCTGCTCAGGCTTTCTTCACCAGATGGTCTGGAAGAAGGTGCTTCCTCCATTCTGTCCCAGCTGGAGGAGGCCATGAAGAATCTGGTGTGAGCTGCGTGACATGGCCAGGAGTGCAGATTTCTACCCTAGCCTCAATGACAGCACATAGTGACAGTGTACACCAGCTATATGAGTCTAGTTACGACCACGTCTGCAAAGGATAGTGGACTCAGGTTGCTAAAAG
The DNA here is from genome assembly GCA_030674055.1 of Rhabdomys pumilio. Classification (NCBI taxonomy): domain Eukaryota; kingdom Metazoa; phylum Chordata; class Mammalia; order Rodentia; family Muridae; genus Rhabdomys; species Rhabdomys pumilio. The sequence goes on from JANHMN010000014.1 coordinate 33,650,314, forward strand.
AAAGAAATGTTTTGGTAGTTGAAGTGAGAGCCTTTTCAACAAGTGAGTTTATCCATCTCAGTGGGTTCTTGAAATGATTACATAAAATAAGGTACACGATTTTCTTAGTGGGGGTTACTATATTGTCATAAACACCATGACCAAAAGGCAACTTGAGGAAGAAAGGATTTATTTCAGCTTATATTTCTATGATCATCATTGAGGGAAGTCAGGGCAGGAACTCAAACAAGCCAGGAACCTGGAGGCAGGAGCTGATGTAGAGGCCATGGAGGGTGCTGCTTACTGGCTTGCTCCTCATGGCTTGCTCAGCCTGCTTTCTTTTCTTTTCTTTCTTTCTTTTTTTTTTTTTTTAGAAACCAAACCAGGAACTCCAGCCCAGGGATGGCACCATCTACCTTGATCTGGGCCCTTTTGTATTAATCAATCATCAATCAACAAAATCACCAGGCTTGCCCACAGGACCATCTGGTGGGGCACATTCTCTTTTCTAAATGACTCTGGCTTGTGTCATGTTTACATAAATCAGCCGGTACAATGTAGTATTTTGCATACAGAAATTCTTGGATTACAGTTATTGCTATTATAGCATTAAATTCAGGTGACGTTTTCTAGACTGCAAGTTCTGGTAGGGCAAGTGTCTTCCCAATGCTCACACCACTTTTAGCATCACATCCAGCTTTCCTTTTAAACTTAATAGTCAAAATTCCCATTTAAGCCTTAACATGTTTGCTTAACAGCCCCTATAAATCAACTGTCCTCATTCCCTATTACTAGATAATGGAAATCACATTCTTGGTCCCACACATTATCAAGAAATTCTGCAGGAATTATCTATATCTTTGACTAGCAAGTAAGAATGTATGACTGGGAAACCCTGATGTCTCCCTGTCTACAGACCAAGCAACAATAGAAAGCATCCTCTGTGCTCTTCCATCTAGGACACACTTGTACATTTAGCCACCTGCCCGGAACATTTATCGTTAGTTTATTTTTGAGGAGGTTGTTCTTTTACTGCTTGTATTTTACTCAAGGGAAAGATGGCCATTCGTGATTGGCCACTGTTTCATATTTATGTTCAGCAGGGCACTGGAAAAAGGCACAGACTGTAACTCTAGTCTTGGAAACCAGACTGAACTGTTATCTCTATTTAGCCCCACCCAGGTTCCTTTAGCTCTGGGTGAGGCAGCTTTGGCCCTGATCCCTGGGGTTTGCTTTGTTTATTTTTGCTTTCAGTCTCTGAAAGCAAATGTACCATTCTCCAGTCTCCACACTTATTTTGCATCTTCTCTTGCAGTGCAGAGTTCCTACACCCAGTCTTCAGAGGTCACTTTTTTTTTTCACTGCCTCAGTCTGAGTTGCCACAGCCAGCTCTGATTAGGGTCATTACCCCTCGCCTAGCCTCTATTGCGCATGCTTCTGGCCGGTGTGATTCACTTGGGTTGTGTGTTGTATTGGCCAATGTTCTTGTTGCTGGAGCAGATTGCCTGAGACAAACAACTTAAAAGGAGGAAAAAATTGGCTCATGGTTTCAGAGGTGTCTGTCACTAACAGCTGGAAGGGTGTGGCAGAACAGCAGTTCATATCAACATGAGACAGGAAACAGAATCCTAAGAAATCCATTCTGGTATTGCCCCTCTTTCCGTTCATCTTTGATTCCATGCAGGCCCCTAGCCCACGGGGTGGTGCTACTCACATTTAGGTTTGGTCTTACTTAATTCTCTTTGGAAAGAACTCCACAGACACGTCTATAGGTAGACCTTATTAGTCTCCTAGAAACCAAAGGTGTTTATGAGCTTCTGATCCTCCTGCCTCCACCTCCCAAATGCTGGTATTATAGGTACATGCTACTCTACTCACTTTCTGAAGTGCTTGGCTTTCAACCTGGGGCTTTATGCATACCGGGAAAGCACCTTACCTACTGAACCGTACCCCCAGGCCTCAGGCAACTGTAAGTGCAGTCAAGTTGCCAACACAAATTAACTATCACTTTTGGTTTGTTTCCATTTATGCCTATGTTTTTCACCAGACCAAAAGCAACTCATTGTAGGGGTGGAGGAGGCCTGGTCCTGTAGAGTCTTGCTCACTCGTTAAGGTATTCTTTCTCCATGCTTCCACCTGCCTCCATCAGGAACTTCTGTGAAGGACAGCTGTTCCTCAGAACATTGTCAGGTCTGTGGAATATAGCTGGTAGCTGGCCCTACATAGGTCACTTAACCTGGAAGTCCTGCAGTGTCCCCTGATTTTATTCCTCTGCGTTCACATGCTTTCATTTGATTCTATTTAAAGAGTATCATAGATCTAGATATGGTGTCGCATACCATTAATCCCAGCACTTGGGAAGCAGAGACAGGTAGATCTCTGAGTTCAAAGCCAGCCTGGTCTATAGAGTGAGTTTTGGGACAGCAAGAGCTACACAGAGAAATCTTGTCTTGAACAAATAAAATGAAAGAACCAAAACCAACCAGACAAGAGTATCATAGAAAAAGACTTAAAAAAACACGATTGTGTTCAGGAACATATCCCAAAGGCTTACTCTGCAAGTATCTCCTTCTCTACCTCAGGTTCCCATTAATCAGTTTTCCAAGTGTGTGAAGACAGTCTTCAATGTATTTTGGGTATCTGAAGGTTCCTAAGGCTTCCCATGTATCTTCTCTTCTGAGCAAGGTGTTTTACTTGTAGGCAGTTCCCAGCTCATTGGCTGCCTCTCATGAGTTAGGCAAAGGCTTTGCCGCTAAACCACACTCACATCCCATCCCCAAACTTACCTCCTGTTTAAGTTTTTACATGACAATTAGCAGAACCTATAGCATGGCCTAACTTGAACATTGAAATGGATACATTTCTGAAAGAGAAAAAAAAATGGTGCTAACAGGTTCCCCAGTCCTAATCTTTGTTAACCCTTTGAAAGAACAATATTCTATCTCCTTTATTTTGCATTTTCCTACTTCCAACCAAACTGTGAACTGCAGGGAAGCCAAGGCAATGGCTAACATCTTCATCCCTCAGCTGCTGTTCTAGTACCAAATAGGCAATCTTCTGAAAGCCCGTGGTTTCATGGCTTTGCAGGCTGACAGCTCTCCGACCTCAAGCTTCCGACCTGCTGACAATGGGAGAAAATAAAGTTAAAACCATTTCAGAATTATGTACAAGGACAGCTTATGTCTGAGAGGTCATTTTGAAAACTCTGTTTCCAATAACATTCCCAGCACCTGACATTATTCAACCTTTTCCTCTATTTTTTTCCTGCTTAGAAGCTTCCCACGTCTAGTCTCTGCTCTATTAGAAGGGTCTGAAGTGGCCACGGCTGTTAGACTGCTGAGTCCTGAGCAGATATGACGCTGCTACTGTAGTTACCAAGTAAACTCTTATGTTTAAAGTCGTTCTCAAGTTGGGAAATGGGGGGCGTGTGATTGATGAGTATTTTGGCTGGATATTTTGGCAGTTATGGCAGAATTTAGTAAAATATACTTTCCCAAAGTATATTATTTTGTTTTTATAGTTGAAAGGGATGAAGCATTTTAAAAAAAAAAAAAAAAAGAAAATCAAGCAAATCCATAAAGAATAACGAATACCTTGTGGCACAAACAAGCACACTCAACAGGCAAAAAGCTTTCCAACAAACCATAGCCAACAAATAACTTTTTATTTATTTATTTTAAAGATGATTGGTTTATTTTTGTTTTGGTGTATAAGTGTGTGCATATATGTGTGTATGTGCACTGAGTATGTATCTGGTACCCTTGGAGGTCAGAAGAGGGCACCAGAGCTCCTGGAACCGGAGTCATAAAAGGTTGCGAGCTACCATGTAGATGCTGGAAACCTAACTATTGTCCTCTGCAAATGCAGCCAGTACCCCCTTAAGCTCCCATTTCTCCAGTTCTAATTTTTTCTTTGTCATTTAACAAAATGATACTATCCAAACAGTCCTTTGGTTATAGATGCAGAGTGTGAGGGCAGATGGAGAAACAATGCAACTGTATTTGTTGTAAGAGAATTATAATTGTGTTTAGGATGATGATGAAGATGATGATTTCAATGTCTTAAGACTCATGTAACCCACACTGATCTTGAATTTTCTATATATCCAAGAATGACCTTGAACTCTTAATTTTCCTGCCTCTACTTCCCAAGTGCCAGGCTTGCAGGCATGGACCACCATACCTGTCTCTTAAATTGTTTCTTTACTTGAGAGAATAGTGGATGTGATCTTCTGGGAAAGATCTAAGTTGGCTTGGGTAGCACAGACATCTTCCAAAATAAGTCAGCTTCAGTGATATTTATTGGATGCTTCCTATGGGCAACGGTCCCTTGTAAATCTTCAACTCAGTATTAACCAGATACAGCATTGCTTAGCTTAAAGAGGCAATGGCGTCGACAGTAGGAAGGATAATGCTGCTTTGTCCCCTAAGCTAATATTCACAGCTAACCGTATGGAATATCTCACATTCTTAACCCCAGATGAGCAAATCAAAACATAGGGAGGCTAGATAATTTACTAACACCAGAGCCAAGATCTGCAGTCAAATCCAAATCCAATGGCCAAGCTTCCTTTTCATCATGACTTCAAACAGAAGTTCCTTCATTGGTCTCTCTGGAGGTGGGATGGTGATGTGGGGGAGGGGATATCACCCATGACCACTCGTAGGGAGAGAGATGGGCTCTGGCTTCAGCAGTGGCCAAGATGCCCTATGGGTGAGCATCCTAGTCCTGGCTCACAGGGATTCAGAGACATCAGTGCTGGTACAAGCAAGAAGTGCTTTGAGCATCTCAGATGAAAGGCTCTGGGTGAGTATAAAGTGTAGCTATTAGAGCCCAGCACACAATTTTATATAAAGGTGAGTGCTTACTAATTATAAGACAGCTACTCATTTGTAGGTTAATTTTCTAGCTGAATCTCTCATTGGCACTATTCTACAAGGACTACAGAAGTGCTCACGGGTTGATGGCCAAGATTCAAAAGCTGCTTACCCATCACATTTAGCCCCATTTGCTTAAAATAATAATAAAGAATAATAGTCATTGTAATAAAGCTTGTTTACACCTTGTCTTTGCTTGGTTGGCTTCAGAGTCTCTGAAAAGTTAACCTTTGACATCTATCTTGGGTCACTGGTCTCTGACTTACATAAGAATCTGAGAACATTTTAGCAATCCGGAAACTGACAGGAGTTAGTCGGCATCATCTCTATGTGGAGCATACCTGCTAGGGAAGAGAAGTGGAGAAAGCCAGATAGTTTACCTGGAGCTTGGAAAGCCATGTAGCTTCTGAATGCATTAATACTCTTAGGCCATCTCAAATTGCCCTGAAGGTGGTTGTTATAATGTGTCTCCAGGTTAATGTTCTTTTTGTTGACTTTTCAAGGACCCAGGCAATGATGGCTTAGAAAAGAATGCAATTTCCGTGTGTGTGTGTGCGCGCGCGTGCGCGTGCGCGTGCGCGTGCGCGTGTGCGCGCGCGCGTGTGTGTGTGTGTGTGTGTGTGTGTGTGTGTGTGTGTAAGAGAGAGAGAGAGAGAGAGAGAGAGAGAGAGAGAGAGAGAGAGAGGAGAATAAGCACATGGGTATGAGATTGAAGGAGTCAAAACCCTTGTATAAAAATGTGATTGTTTAGATCAGTGCCTTGCTTAGCCATCATCTGAGACACTTCCTTTTGCAGTAATGGGAAGCCACACAGAGATCTACAACAGGACAGTGTGCACAGAGTTAGAGATTTTGGCGCACTCATTCCTATACGTTATTAAACCCCTCCCTTCAGGGCTCAGGGAGCTGTGCAGAAGAGGAGGCAGAAAGCCTGGAAGAGCCAGAGGTGATGAGGGACACCAAGGAAACGGATCTTCCAGACACAACAGGATAGCTGTACATATGGATTCACAGAGACTGCGGCAGCAAGCACAGGGCCTGCATCGAACTGAGTTAGTCAGGGTTCCAGCCCTGAGAGGAGGAAGTGGACATAAGGCCCCACTTCTAACCAGGAAGCTGCCTAAAACTGATACCCACTAGCCAAGAAAAAATTGTCTCCAACTGAGTCTTACTGGGCGTGATAACCACACGTACGGGTAGGCCCAGGCCCAGCAGTAGATGGTCAACACAAAACAAGCTCAGTATTTTATTTTATTTTTTAAGACTCTGTGTCATGTTGCTTTTATGAGTGTTTTTTGTTTTGTTGGCCTTTTTGCTTGTATATAATGTTAAAATTCTAATGTTGTGATGTTTGCCTGTGTTTCCTGTGTTTTTTATCTTTGTTTTAATGTTTTGTTTTGTAGAGAGGTAGGGAGGAGGGGAGGAGAGTGCGATCAGAATATATTACGTAAGAATTCTTTTTCAACAATGAAGAAAGACTGAAAATTTTTTATCATTGTTTTTCCTTTGTGCCTAGAAATAGAAACCATGGCAAGATTAAATGTCCTGGGCAAGGTCACAGAATAGATGGCAGCCACGAAACAGGAGTGCTGATGGATTGTCTGGGTCCCGAGGTAGCATGCTTCATGTAAAACCCCAGTTTTGTTATTTTTATCCTTGGGACAGGCTTCAAAATCCATCCCAGTTGTGACACTTAGCTTCCTTCCGCCTACTTTCCCTCCCTCCCCTCTACATCTCCCTGTGCTGTTACTCACTGCCCAGTTCATCTGTACTCTGCTAATTAAAATGACAATGGCTGCTGTAATAAATACTCTCATTGGACATGGCTTGACCACTATTCAGTTGTGGGAGTTTTGTGCCATTTGTTTGCAGCTGGTATAAAGTCTATAGCGGATGTCTGGATGGAGGGCTCTATTCAACAGGAGGTGACCTTGAGCCTGAGCTTCATTTGTTCTACTGCTCCAGGGTCTTCAATTTCTGGCTTCCCATGTTACCCCGGGGTATCAAAGCGTCTTGTCATAAGGAAACAACATGGAGGAAGACGGGGGAATTCAAGCGGACCATGGAGCGCCTACTCTGGAAGTGACTTCTGTCCTCCTGTTTGAATTACCTTGGCTGAAACTCTGTTTCATGGCCACACCTCACTACACAGTTGCTGGCTGCTTCTCCAGGAAGAAGAAATGGACTTGTTGTCTAACCAGACTCCCTGCCTTGGGGCACTTTCTCCAGCTTTGGTTTCTGCGTCTCATTTGCCTTTAGATGGTTGTTGGGGATTCCTTGTCCAGCCCCTGCTGTACAAAGGAGTCTTAGAGAGACTTCACCCTGCTTCTTTGAGGCTCCTGTTTCATGCTCATCTTCTGTGGGAGCCTCGGAACTCTGAGCATCGCTTCTCTGGCACCTTGCTTCCCTGTCTCGTAGCTGCTGTCACCTGGATAGAACAACTCAGCCTTCCTTACGCTCGAGTCACATCTCCTGGACCCCGCTCTCCTCTTGCCACGGGGCTTCTCCCTTTCAGCAGCACCTGAAACAGCATCTCTGGACCTGACCCCAGCACTCTGTATACTTAATTCATCCTCAGTTTTGCTGTCCTTTCTGCCCCTTCCACTGAAACCCTTGCCTAAGCTCTGATCATCAACGCCTCATTTCCAATTCCTAATTATCCCAAACAGGCTTTGGGCTGAGCTTTCCCAGTGCTCTAAAGATGGCCCTCAAGCTTCTTGCTCATCGTCTCGGAACTTCTCCATTTCTTTACTCTAAGCCACTCTCTAGATGACTCCTCATGCATGACCTTTTCCTACACAAAGTATGAAAGACAGGCGGTGCCGGCACCATTTCACCTATAGGTAAAATCATCCGAAGGGCACAGTGACTTTCAGGCCACAGAATATACACAGTATACATAGGACAGACTCAGTGCAAAATAAACAAAAGCCCACCAAGCTTTCAAGTTTCTTCAAGCTCTCCATTTTCCCCCCGACTCTGTATTGCTTATTCCTACCGAGTCTGTTTCTGTAGTACTCCAGTCTCTCACCTCTGTTGCTGTGTCTGGACAGAAACCTGCTAAGCTTGGCACCACCTGGAGTGGCACACCCCTTGAAGAAGTGTATGCAGAATGACTGAAACTTTGAAATAATGAAAAGTTGTTTGTTTGTTTGTTTTTAAATTATCCTCAGCTTGGGTAGGGAGAGGGGTAGTGCTTGGGACTCCCATCCAGAGCCTCGCCAGTGCCAGGCAAGTACTCTACCACTGTAACGTATGTCCACTCACTCAAAGATTTGTGGACTGCTTTAAAAACAAAATTAATTTTTTTCTTACATGTATGGGATATGGACGTGGAGTTGTCAGATAAATCAGGTAATAGTCACTAATGAAGCCAGCAGTATTTTTAGACCTAGTCCGTTAAAAATGTATGCTTGGACTTGTGAACCACATGAAGGGTCAATGAAGGGGACTTCTGTTAAGAAGACTTGATGTGATGTTTGCAGCTGGAGAGATGGCTCAGTGGCTAAGAGCACTTCCAGAGGTCCTGAGTTCAATTCCCAGCAACCACACGGTGGTTCACAACCATCTGTAACTGGATCTGATGCCCTCTTCTGGTGTGTCTGAAGACAGTGACAGTGTATTCACATACATTAAAAAAAAAAAAACTTAAAAAAAAAGAAGTCTTGATGTAGCAGGAGAGATGATTCATCATTCAGTGATGGTAAAGTGGGGGATGGAGGGCAGGAAGCACAAAGTCCGCCTGTTACTGCAAATGACTGCTAGTAAGAACATACCTTGTTGGAGAGGTTGAAGGTGGAGTTTGATTCCACCTTAATATTATGACTAACTGACCATTAAACTAAACTGTGCCACGGAACACCATATATGTGATCCCTGCTTCTGCTTAGCAAGGGAGAAAGCCACCAAGCTCACTGCTATATAAACAGTGCTTTGACAGGAACAATGAATACTGGGAAGGAAAAGTATGAAGCATATGGGATTGTGTAATGGGGAGATGGTGAAAGGGTCTGCGGCAGAAGGGCAAGATGTGGTAGAAATACCACATCCCTCACCTGATGAGCCTGGCATCAAAAGGGCCTCAGATTTTAGATATGCCCCCCAGCAGATTCTGGAGCGTTTACATATGCATAATGAGATCTTGGTCAAAGGAGTCCAAACCTAAGCAAAAAAATTCATTCATTCGTGTGTGTGTGTGTGTGTGTGTGTGTGTGTGTGTGTGTGT
>JANHMN010000014.1:33659404-33686648 GCA_030674055.1 Rhabdomys pumilio
CCCAGCTTCTCCATTTGAGGAGACAATCACACCATTCTAAAAATTCCTTTAGCAAGTACGTTGATTATATCTCTTATTTTTTTTTCCTCTGATGGCTGATAATACAGTTCTGCTGAGTATTCAGGAAACTGTGTTGCTTTCTGTAAATCCACTACAGTTCCTCTTTCATTTTGAATGCTTCAGTCAAGTGGCCTATATTAATATAAATACTAGCCTGACTAGACAATAAATGGTAGCACAGAACAGGGGTTGGAATCTTTTTGTCCTGCATATCTTTATAAGGACCTACCTTCTGTTCATCTTTGAGTAGGTGTCACCAAAGGACATCCTTGCCTACTTGAAAACCCATAGCACTTGGCTTTGTGGTCTAAGGAAATGAAAAAATAATAATATGGCACACAGTCTAAAAACAGCTACATGTTGCCTTTTGGGGAGGTGGTGGTGAGGAGGCAGTTTCTCTTCAGTCTGTCTCTATACGCCCACACCCCCTTTAGTACTCTTGCCATTTTCATCCTCCTTTTCAAAAGCAGTTCTAAGAAATGACCCATGTCAAGCCATTTATTTCTTCAAGGGCCGTAATGAGCCTAGTGAATGCTTGTTCTGGCCGTGTTTCCATTGTAAACCTTATCTTTAATGATGGAATGAGAAGAATTTCAGGTATTGGATAATAACCCAAAGTTGAAGTTTTTAAGTTCTGTTCACATGGCGCTCAGACAAATAACTTTTTATTGGCAGGAAGGGCCGTTCTCACTGGGCACTCATCACGATTTGAGTAGCTGCTCTCTGCTCCCTCCCCCCTTTGTGGAACTAACTGTGGAAGACAGGGAATGAGGGTAGGGTGACAGGGCAAGTGGAAGAGAAGAACTCCTAAAATGTTACTTTCTAAGACATTTGAGACCTATTTAAGTAGAGCCCTAATACCTGGCAGGTCAGAAGGGATGTGGAAGGGCAGAAATATCTGTTGAAAGTGAACATTAACTTTTTTCTTGAGATGCCAAGAAAGCACTCGAGGAGAGTCCCCCATTTTCTAGGGAATGGAGGCATCTTAGAGTGAAGCCCTGCCTGGTTAGCTGTCAGATTTGGTTCATGAACGCAGAGATGTATAAGGTTTTCATTAGACTCACCATGACCCTACCTCTATCTAGGTCTAATAACTGTTAACAGCATTTATTCTGGAATTCTAGTTTGGTAGCCCGAGAGAGCTGACTCATCACCGAGGTTCCCTGAAGCTCCAAACTCCAGTGCTTTCTGAGATCTATGAAACTAGATTCAGCGGTGTAATTTAATATGTTATTATTGAACCAAAATGCTTGGGCTCAGGATGCTGGCTAGAAGTAGGAGGCCGGAATGTGAAGGGTAGCGGTCATTTTCCACGGCTTGTTTCTCCCTAAATGGGAGCAATTACAGAGCCAGGGGAAGAAGTAGAAGCTACTGGTGGCAAATCGATGCTAACAATATTGACAACACTCGGATCAGGGATCTGTGGTGAGAAGGGAGGGAAAGATCAGAGAGATTCTAGAACTCCAGGAGTATCCGTGTCTTCTAATGGTAGTGAGCTGATCTGAGAGAAGGCATGGGTTTCCTTTGATTAGATGATTAAAAATCTTAGCCACCGGAGAGTTCCTCAAAAAATGAAACTGCAACTCAGCAGCTCTGGGATAATCAGAGTGTTTATTTTACAGGCAGCTGGTTTCAGAACCTCAGGGAAAAGCTGTTCCTTAGGCACCAGGTCTCATAAATCAATGAAGGACAATAGAGAAAAATTTAGAAAGGACGATTCTTGAGTTCACTGGGTTTTTTTTCAGGCAGAATGCTTTCATCTTTAATAACATTGTGGACACTTTCTCTAGGAACCTATTTGGTAGAAGAGTAGCCTTCATCCTAATAGGCTAGTTATTTATAATTCATTGATAACTGACAAAAATCTCTTGCATCCTGAATACTTTGCCAGGAGATGCAGTGCAGACAGAAGAAAGACAAGAGGCACTCACAGTCTTAGAAGAATTTGGAGCTTAGCAGAAAATGCACTAACGCATTTGTGGCGGGTAACAGATGTAGAAATCTTTTAACCTTCTAGCTAAAGCTTGTACCACCAGTCATTTCAGGAATTCGAGTCAGTAGAGGCTGAGTGGATTAGCTGGACCACAGTGACTCCAGTTTGTGGGTCTTTGGGCTCTTTGATAACTGCTGTAGTTTGGATCTTAAATGTCCTCCAAAGTCCATGTTAAAGGCATGGTTTCTAGGATGGCATTGCTGGGAGGTAGTATGAAGTTTAAGAGCTGACATTTGGTGGGAAGTCTTTGAAGTGCCTCTTTGAAGGGAATAGTGAGACCTCAGCTGATTCTTTCATTTTCTTTCTCTTCCTGGGTGTGAAGTTGGTGATATTTACCCTGTCATGTGCTCTTATCATGATGGGCTATGTCACCACAGACCCCCAGTGATGGTGCCAACTGGATAGAGACTCTTATCTTTATACATTGATTACCTTAGCCATTTAAATATCTTGTTACATTTATTTATTTATTGTGTGTAGGACACATGAGTAACACAGTGCCTATGTGGTGGTAGGAGGATAACCTGAGGGAGACTGTTTTCTCCTACCTTGTGGGTCCCAGGGATCAAATATGGCATTAGGCTTATTAGCAAGTACTTGTTCCCAGTGAGCCATCTCACCAGCCCATCATGCGTACTTTTAGTACTGACATGAAATGGCATTACTCCATGTTTGAACATTCCTTTAATTTCTAGTTAGGAAGTGGATGGCTACTTTTTCTTCATTAATAAACATCAATATTTAAGTGGTGAAATGATTCTAGGACAAGAGTTGGAGAATTTCTTCAACCTCTTTTTTTTTTAAAAAGAAATATCTATTTTTATTATATTTTATTTATCTATTTGTGTGTGTGTGTGTGTGTGTGTTGATGTATATATTGAGAGTGCATGTTTGTAGATCTTCTGGAACTGAAGGTACAGGCAATTGTAAACTATCTGATGTGGGTGCTGGGAACTGAACTCTGGAACGTCAGAAACTGCTTTTAACTGTTCATCTGTCTTTGCAGACTGTCCTCCAATATCTAAAATGGACAAAGAAAGGTAAAACAGGCCCTCTGTGTTGGATCAATGATGAAAATCTTTTAATTTGCTGTTTGTTCAAATCTGTTCTGTTGAAAGACCTTACACCAGTTTCCTGGCTTCTTTCCTTCGCAGTCCTCTGGGGATGACGAATGATGTATTTGATCCTCAGGAAGACTCTACCAACAGTGGAAAGATGGAGGTTTAGTGTTTTTTGTTTGTCTGTTTGTTTTCTTTGCAAAAGCTGACTTAGGAGCTGGATCACCGGTAGGTACTTATAGACCCTCGAATTCTACCCTAGCCTGTGGGCAGGACGTGTTCCTTTTATACATGTGAACAGCACAGTGTAAACTCACTAAATTGGAAATACACTTATCTTGCTTTGTGCTTATCAGCCTTGGGAGGGTCAAATACGTTGGAGATTACTCCTTCTGCTCCCTGCTAGCCTTGAAAAGCATCAACAGATTAGCAATTTATTATTTTTAAAATAATGACCTAATTACATTTATTCTTAGAACTCTGAGTTGATTCTACATAATTTTTTATGTTAACCACAGAAACACCACATATTAGCAAATGTGGGACAACTTACTAAAACTCTCTGTTCTTAATGTAAACTCGTCAGGAAAGACTAGAGGGAAACGCTTAGTTTAATAAGCAACATGTACAAAGGATTGTGGCAAATGTCACACTTTGTGGTAAAATATTGGGTGTCCCGGGCAAGGTTCCTCAGACCCAGAGATTGAGAAAGAAGTCTTAAGGAAGTCTTCTCTGGTAAAACTCATCTGAAACGGAAGTCAGCAGTGTCAGGCAGGAAAGAGGCGTGGGCAGGGGTACAGAAGAGCTAAGCCCACAAGGCATTCTGAAATGGAGTGGTCCATGGTTATTCCATCTCATAGCAAAAGAGAAAGCTCTGTTGGTACCCAGCTTAAAACAGTTATCCCACTTCACAACAAGCCTTTTAGGTGCCTACGCTTAGTTAGTTGTTGGCTACAAGTCACCTATCTATGTTTGTGCTGACATACTAGGATACTATCAACAGACTGAATCTATAATTAAAAAGCAATTATCTGGCTCACTGCTCTGGAGTCTGAGAAACCCAAGAGCCTAACATTGGTACCCGATGAAGGTCTCAAGTTGTATCATGCCATGACAGAAGGTAGAAAGTCTAGAGAAGATGGGGACAAGAGAGCAAGAGGGAGCAGAACTTGCCCTGGTAATGACCCCACATATTTGATAAGTAGCCCACTCCTGTGAGCACTCCACCTATTTATGAGGGCAGAGCTCTCAGTCTAACCACCTCTTCTTTGTCCTCATCTCCCAACACTGTTGTACTGGGAATTAAGTTTCTAAGACAGGGGTGCTAGGCAATGTATTTAAACCAAAGTATTGCCTTTGGGAGCAAGACCTCCGACCTAGTGACTTGTGACCTAGTGGCTTCAATTAGTTAAATGTCTTCATAGGAAGAGTGAATCTGTGAGCTCCTATAAATGGGAAAAAGATTCACCGAACCCAGTAAAGGGCATCTGATACACATCAACACAGTCTGCTAACTTGGCTTTCTATCTTACATACATAATTTATGTAGAGTTAGAGACACCTTTGTTTTAACTATTTTTTGGTTTCTGTCTGTCTTCCTGCTTTACGTTTTGATCTAGTGTCATATACCTCTTAGCTTAAAACTTCCTTTAACTTTTTCTTTTTTTGTATGTCTGTTGGTAACTAAACTTTTATCTAAAAAAAAGTACTTCTTTATTTTGAAATTTGCTTTCACTAGGAAAAATTTTTTCTCCCTATTTTAAGGTATTATTCTACTGTCTTTGTGATAGTTTGAGTGAGAATGGCACGTAGGCTCATACATTTGTGTGTTTAGTCTCCAACTAGTGAAACTGTTTGGAGAGGATTAGTAGGTGTGGTATTGTTGGAGTGGGTGTGGCTTTGTAGAAGGAGGTGTGTCAGTGGGCAGTTGGCTTTGAAGTTTCAAAAGCCCATACCTGACCAAGTTCTTCCAGTTACTGCTCCAGTACCACACTTGTCTCCTCCTTGCAATGGCGATCATAGACTAACCTTAAACCTTCAATTAAATTTCTGACAGAAGAGTTGCCTTGGTTACAGTGCCTCTTTACAGTCATAAGACAATAGCCAAGAAAGTCTCCTAGCCTGCCTATTAGTAACCTACTACCGTTCTTACTTAGCTTTACTTCTCTGTTTGCATTTTCTTTCCTCTTTATCTTTAATTTTAAACCACTTTACTCTAACTGGTCTAGTCACGTGGGAGCTTATTCTAGTTTTTTTTTTCTCTCTTTCACTTTACTTCATTCTTTGACTTGTTTGATCACTTGATCATAATCTATTTCTTTTTGGAAAATAACCAGCTTTTATTTATTCGAATATTCCTGGTACTCTATGCAAACATTAAAGCCAAGTTCATGTGCTCTGTCTCCTTCAACTCTTTTCTTTGTGTTTCAGTTTGTGCAGCATGCACAGGTCCACGTCCAAGGTCACAGGTCAACCCCATACCTCAAGGTCACAGGTCAACCCCACACCTGACTTCTTGAATGTACCGATGATTTAGATGAAGGCACTTCTAGTACCATCCCACTCTGTGTCATTTTCTGTATTGTTATTTTCCCCTTATCGTATCAATTGCTCTACTGAAAGATCCTACCTGTTTTCCCTGACTATTGACTTTAAGTCATTAATCAATCAATTGTTTTAAAGTTTTTCTCTATATGCTCCAAACTCTAGTTTCATCTCTGAGTCTTGTTCTCTTGGATGTTTTTTCTTTCAAGGTGTGGCTTTCTATCTATCTATCTATCTATCTATCTATCTATCTATCTATCTATCTATCACACACATATATGTGTGTGTGTGTTGTGTGTGTGTATGTATGTATATATCTTCTAACTTTCAAGAGATTGCCTGATGAATATGTAAAAGAATAAAGACTGAAGTAAATACTTACTGGCTAAAAGTAGACTTGCGTTTTCTACTAGGCCAGTTGTCATGGAGAATATTGTTTTAGAATGAATTTGAAATCAGAAATTGAACTGTTTGAATTTTAACATTGCCATGGCTATCACTAATAAATCACAGGCCTTTCTCTAATGTGATTTTGTGCTTAGGCTAAAGAATTGATTAATGGAGGATTGTTTTAAATGCTCCCTCTTCAACTTGGAGCCTTTCATGTGCTCTGTCCTTCAGACAGGGCTACAGTCTCTGCACTGACCGTCCTCCGTCAATGCACTCCTCATTCAAGTGTCTAGCCCAGTGGAGGCACAGGGGGTTTCCAGTTGTCCCATTTAGAGTCTTTGTCCTAGAGAATGCTGTGTCTCTGTATTTTAGACATGATTTTAAAAGCATTTCTGTGCATCAAATAGGTTCAATCGATCTGACAAGTCAGCCAATAAACCTCTTCTACTAAGCTAAAGAGACTTGAGCATTGAGATGCAATGAAGCAAAGGCCTCTGCAGCTATCTGGGGAGTGCTGCCTTTCTGCTGCTCATGAGGCTGTTGTGGGCAGACAGTCTGGGGCAGCGCTGCAGCATTCCATGGGAGAGCTTCACAGAAAATGGGCTATAAATGTCACTGCAGAGGTTACACACTTCATCAGTCCTGGGTAGAGGAATATTCTAGCTCAGTGCTGAGTTTGGGGGAAGTTCACTGATGGCTCTAACACACAGGGACATTTCTTGATACTCAAGCCAATTGATTTAAAAATTTCTTGTAAGGGTAGGAAATGAAAGCTGATGGAAAAATGGACGGAAAATTAAGAACTGACCAGATTTCATTCCTCGGTTGAGGTAAATCAATCAATCTAAAGTTGAAGTAACATCATTGACCACAAAGCATTATTCTGACATCAGGGGAGACAATGTCTGTGGAGTCTTTACATAGAAATGGTACCTCAAAAGTCCAGCAATCTGGACCTATTCTTGTTGATGTTATCACTATTATTTTTTAATTTGTTTGTTGATTTTTTTTTTACTGGCCCTTATAATTGGGAAGTTTTTTTTCTTTGTATAAACAACTGCTGCACTAATCTGATTGGCTCTTTTGTGCACCGAGGAGACATGTTGTTCTCCTAGTTGTTTGACAACAAACCAATTTCGTCCTCCATGCTCTTGCTTCCGAGTCAAGTCATTTAATTTTGTTCATTTTTTTTTCTTTCAGGTATGATACTTGGAGAAGCAACTTTTCAAAATTCTTGTGTTGCTCTGATCTGAGTCTCGAGGCAACTGAATGGAGCCATCACCACATACTAATTATCGAATCCCTAGGCAGTTCTAATTTGTCCAGACATAAAGGAAGCTGCCCACACACTTTTCCCTGGAAAATGACAGCTCTGTACTAGTTCATCCCCCTACGCTGAAGGGTCAGGCATGTCCTTGCACTGACCGCTCCATGTAGGCTTTTAAAGATACACAGATGCAGACGGGCTCTGGTCCGTTTGACTTTCTGGTCACCTGACACTTTTATATAGCTCTGCCTCATGCCCACTGCATCTTAGATTCTCCACTTGTAAGGAGGACATGATGGCTGCATACAGAACTGCTGGGATTATTCATTCCCGGAGCAGAAGCTATTGCACTGGCGTGCAGTGGGAAGATTATTAGATCACTGACATGAAGACAGGGCCCTTAGGTTCTGGAATTTCCTTTTGTATAATTTAGATCCTAAGAATGCACTCCGGCTGCTCTTTCTGTGCATGCTTGCATAGGCTTTCCTTTGTCAATATTTTCTTTGATAGAGAACAGTGTTTTATTTCATTAAAGAATGGAAGATACTATAGATACCCTTAATGCATTGGAGAAGCGATGGCCTGAGAACATTTAGTAAATAAAAACTTACTGTCAGGACAGTTCTTGGTGAAGTTAAGAATTATCATAAGAAAAGAAACGATGGAGAGCCGGAGAGAGGAGGGGAAGGGAGGAAGAAGGGGTGTGCTCAATAGTAAAAACATTAAACAGTTTGCCATTACTAAATTTCTTTTCTCACCTTTGTAAATTTTAATCCACAAATACAACTGGCTCACTGTTGTGAACAGTCATTTTCCAGAAGAGGAAACAGAAAAGACACAAGACCTCTGAGAATGATTGAAATCTGAGTCTGGATAAGATTAAAACAAGAAAACCTACAATGATATCTACATATAAATCAGATTAATAAAAAAATTAAAAGACAGCTGATATCAATTATTGGGAATAATATGGAACAATAGAGGGTCAAAAATTGGCTTGAGGTTTGATAACATGATTAAATCAGTGTGCAAAGCAATTTGGTATCAACTACTAAAACTGAATGCATGCCTACAGTATGGCCTAGCAATTTTTCTCTTATGTATCTCAGAGAAACTTTTATTCAAAAATCATTCAAAGAACCATGTTCATAGAAATATTATTCTTATTAGTGAAAATCTATATATCCACCAACAGCTGGATCAAAAAGGTTAAGGATTTTTATACAATACTGCAAACCAGTGGAAATGAGTGAGTGTTATGTATTTCATCTATCAATGAAGCTACCTACCTATGTTGTATATCTGAATATCTCTGTGTGCAGACACATGCATGATGAATGATCTAGAACCAGTAAAGGAAATTACAGAGCCAAAGACACAGGGTGCACCCAGACTGGCACAACCATAGACTGGAAGAGCAGAGAAAAGACATACTGAATGACTCAACTTGGAAAAATGTTAGAGACAAGACAAAGGAAATGGTGTGTCTGGAGAATAAGGACCACTTAACACTGTGCTTTTAAAAACAAGAGAATGCTTAGTGGTACTTCACCAGAGGATGTCCTCTGGGAATAGGAAATTGACAGATCAGAAAGGGTCATATAAGGCTTTCTGCAGGGGTCAGAGCAATGGAAGGGTGCAGGGATGCCATTTTGTAATTTTTCAGATAGTATACTTTTAGTTTGCATAATTTAAAAATAATAAAAATTTAAAGGTTAGACTAAAAAGTATAATAAACATGGTTACAATAATATTTTACTACGAATATGAACAAAATTAAACATTCATTGCTAGAAAACTAAGGGTAAAGCAAGTGAATCTTAGTTCAAACATGGGCTCTGGGCACTTGTCAGAAGAAGCCCGGCATGCATCAAGAAAAATGATTTGGTAAGGGTGTTTGTTAATGCACACCATTCAACCTGGCTCAAATATAAAGTTGAAGCAATTGTAAGGGGGCACAGGTAGAATTTTAAAATAGGATCCAGGGCCCAGATACAGACATACATGCACATAGGCGTGTAGACATGAAGTAGCAGCAGCTCATACTAATATTGTCTTTGCAACTAGGAACACTGTTGTTGAGCTCATTTTAACACCTCGTAGGTCAATGATTTCAACATAAGGCAAAATTATGACTATTCACCTGCTAGGACTTGAGCAGAACTTCTTTCAGGGTGCCTGACTTCCACAGAAGCCAACAATCACTTCACCGTGGGCTTCCAAAGCAGCCCAGCACCTTTCCCGTCATTTATTCCTAATAGGAGGTCTGGGTTCAAATTCGTTTCTTTCTGTGTATAGATATGACCTCACTGGAAGCTTGGTCCTAGTCTACTGTATTCACTATCTATCTAGCAACAGAATACCTGACACAAAAGAGGTGCTCAATAATGAATATTTGTTAAGTTCACACATATATGGTCAAATAAATGGGTATGGACTTGGTATGAAATAGGTCTTTGAAACAGTATAGAAAAACAGAAGCCATAGAATCAAATAACTGAAACTATCTACCACATCACAACTGGAACAAACAAAAAACTGAATGGCAGGGGAAAGGCAAAGTGGCAAAAAGGGAAAAAAATGCCTGAAAATGTCAGGCAAACTGTACAAGACCTGTGCAAGATCAAGCCAGTCAACATTCTAGCATGGAGAGGGGAGGGGCTTATGATTCCAGACCCCTAACTGAGGAGCTATCAAGTTCATGGCTTCTGAGACATGGAGTAAGTTTTCTTTAAGAGTGTGGTTGCTGTGCTCTGGTGGATGAGCCTGTACCAAGAGCATATGTGCAGCATGTACAAATGAAGCTCAGTGATATATAGATGTAGGCATATATATATATATATATATGCATATATATTACGTGTAGATTATCCACACACACATACACATATTTTTAAGAGGACACTAGGTTTGAAGGGACAAGGAATTGTTGGATCTAAGAAGAGTTGGTGGGGATTAGGACCAAAGCACATTGTATGCATGTATGTATATGTATGTATGTATGTATGTGTGTGTGTGTGTGTGTGTGTGTATGTATGTATGTATGTATGCATGTATATATATGTGTGTATGTGTGTATATGTGTATGTATGCATTTATGTATATATGTGTAAGTGTGTATGTATATATGTATGCATGTATGTTTGTGTTTATGCGTATGTATGTATGTATGTATGTATGTGTGAATTCTTAAAAATGAAAAAAATATATTTAAAACATCCAGTAAAGAGTTACTGTCCCTGATTGACAGGTGGCTCATATAAATCTATAAAATAAAATGAACAAAGACTTTGTGCTAGTCAGCTCCACACATGCTCATAATCTACAGCCTTGTTTGCAGCGTTGTCTGGGTTTGGATGGGTAGTTCTTGCTCAGCATCCTTCTGCGGTCGCAGGCTGTTATTAATGAGGGTGCACACTCCCTGTGAAGGCTTCCGTCATGGCATGCAGCTGCTTCCAGCTGCTCACTGCAAGCTACTTGTGGTTTTATTGAGCTTCTTCAGGTCTCACCCAGCATAGAGACAAGGTCCCAGCAGAAGTATTTCACCTGCCAGAGTTTCCTAGGACCCTGGGGGAACATGTACAGGTGGTACTAAGAGGGCAGCACAGAAGTCACAGACACGCTTTCACCATAGTTGTTGTCCAGTTAAGCATACAGCTCAGATCCAAGGAGAGAATCAAATGCCACTTCCTCAGTGCAGAAGCAGCATATGGGGCACAGAAAGGAACAGCACTGGTGGCGGCCATCTTTGTAGGCTGCTCCCTCCCCCATCTGCTGCTTGCTTTCTGTGCTATGCAGGAGACATGAGTCGGGTTTCACCTTCCAGGAAGGCACACATGTTTTGTACACTTACTAAAACCCACTCGGTGCTCGGTGGCTGTGTAGTTTGTGCTCCGATAATATGCTTCCTTTTAAAGCCAAATGTATTTCTTTCAAAATCAGCTTGCTTCTGGCAATCTGCAGAGATCTGCCTTTTGAAAACGACTTTGGTGCACACCTTCAGGCTCATCTGGTGGCTTTTAAGACATGATGCACTGGACACTTCCCCCTCCATCTTTGAATTGTACCCTGTAGTTACTGAGTTACAGGAAACAGTGTCATGATTGCTTGTCGTTTGTGTGTGCATGAGTGTGTGTATGTGTGCACACATGTTGGAGAGCCAGGTGCCACCTGAGTTTTGGATGAGAAAGATGGCTTTGCATTTATTTGAATGTTTGAGCAGCCCAAAGGGTTCTTGTGTACAAGCCCTGCCTTGGCTAGCTCCTGTTACTATCTTGCTACAGAAGGTCATGCCAACTGCTTAATTACACGGAAAGTTATGAAACAGCCGGGGCAGCAGAACACTGATCAGCTGTGGAAATAAACCCTTCTTGCAGCAAGGATGGCTTCGAGCCACCAGGCGTGTCCGTCCATCCATGCCTGCATGTATAGCTCCCTTGTATAAAAGGGGTGCCCATGGTTGGGCAAAGTCCTGGGTTCACCTTTCTAACAGAGCTAGGGGTCAGAGCACAATAGAACCATTTTAATCAGAGTGAGATTATATCTGAGCACTTCTAGTCAGACTTTTCCTTTCATTGAATGTAAACAATTAAACCTCTCTATTGGAGACTTTCCCCGCTCATTCCACAGCGCACCACAAAACAGCCATCCAGGGCACCAAAATGGGCATTAGAAAAGAGATTCTGCTCGCACAGTTTCAGGATCCGCTGACTACCTACCTGCCCTTCAACCATCACCTTCAAGGGGAAACGATTGCTAATAAATCTGAGTTAATGGAGGAGAGGTCTCTTCTTCTGGTTTGGTCTGTCAGGTGCCTGCCTGGCTTGGCTTCATTCTCACCTTAAAAGCACACAGATTTTGGACTTGTAAAAGTTGCTTTTTTTTTTTTTTTTTTAAAATCTACCTTCACGGAGAAGACTCCCAAGGAGAGCTTTGGGAAATTAGAGACTGAGAAGAAAACAGACGTCCCAAGAAAGAGAAGGAATTTCTGTGCTTGAAAAACCCTTTTCACAGGAGCAAGCAGGATCCTCTCTGAATCGCGAGTCTACAGGAAGCAGCTTGCCCACTGCAGAGGGGTGGGGTTCACTCCGATTTCTCTGAAAGCGTTTGGAGAAGGAAAAAGCCAGGCTCCCATGCCAAAAGACAACTTTAACCTTCCACTAGCAGAGCCCAAGGTCAACCAAAGGTCACAGGAGCTGTGCTGAAATCGGAGGGCTGGCAAGCTCCCTCCCAGCTGCCTCTGATGCTGCAGAAATCGATAGTTGAAATCCAGGCCCTAAAGTTGTTGTCTCTAAGGCTGGCCTGTGACGGATGAAGTGGTTCGAGGTGCCCATCAGGGTTCGAAGTAGACATTGATATAGACTCGAGCTCCCACGGCTGCCCTGCCCCTTCTTAAAACCTAATTTAGACCATATCCGAGTTTTCATAAAGACATTCCTGATACCATTGTGCTGTAAATCCTGTCTGATCCGACCTTCAAATACTTATGCAAACTGAAATATGTCTGGAAAGAAGTCAAAACAAAACAAAACAAAACAAATATGCCACACCATCTCTTTGCAGCAGACTCCTCCCTCCTCATTTGCATTTCAGCTCAGAC
This sequence comes from Rhabdomys pumilio, assembly GCA_030674055.1. Classification (NCBI taxonomy): domain Eukaryota; kingdom Metazoa; phylum Chordata; class Mammalia; order Rodentia; family Muridae; genus Rhabdomys; species Rhabdomys pumilio. Next base: position 33,672,316 of record JANHMN010000014.1, read on the forward strand.
CTCTCCAACCGGCTCCCAACTGTTTAGGCCAGTTAATTAGTTATAATTGCAGCGACTGTTTCTCTGAATGCTCTGATGGCCTTATGTCTGGAAGGCAGCTTAGCCCGGAGTTTTCAGCATGTGTGAACTGCGTTGGTAGCGTGTGTGTGTGTGTGTGTGTGTGTGTGTGTGTGTGTGTGTGAAAACTTATTACAGATAAGAGCAGTTAGTTTAGTCTCTGTCAAGATCTGCCGTAGCAATAATTTGCTTTCTTCAAACATCTACAGGCTGTTGTGTTCCAGGAGCTGTGACCTCCGCCTCTGCCTTCGCTCTGTCATTACAGTGGCCTGTTTCCCCCCAGGAGCATTTTGGGTAAAGCGCTCTAACTCGGTTTCGGATGCAGTGTGCTAATGATAATTTGCGTCACTTGCAAGTTGTAGCAACATCGAGATCTCGTGGTCTATCTTTTGGCTCGTGACACCGTGTAATTAGAGAGAGTGGAAACTGGGAGAGTTAAAGTGGCTGTGAACTCATATTACAGTCCTGAAACCAAAAGGAAGAGAAGAGGAAGTGGCTGTTTCTGTGGAGGATGGACCGCTCTTTTACTCCTATAAAGGAATGTCACAATCTTTCAGATTTCAAGGGGAAATAAATAGTCTTTGTTCTCAAAAGGTTGTATTATTAGTGATTTTAATCCATTTCAGCTCACATGTATTGAACACTGGCAGTTATGTTTAGAGAGATGAGAATAGCAGTCAGGACTAGAGATCTTGTATGTGGGGTTTGTATTCAGATATCACACTTCATTAGAGGGATTTATTCAGTCTTGTGAGGTAGGCAGGGTGTGTATTTATTAGTCCACCCATCGAATGAGGAAATGGGAGCTTGGAAAGGTTAATCAACTCACTGACCCATGGTCCCAAAGCTGGTGAGAGCCATGGTTAGGAACCAAGGATCTGATTCTATGCTTCACCTGTCTTCCTTCCATCTTAAAGACTGAAGAGTGAGGAACTAAGACACATAAAAAGGTTTTGTAAAAACAAAGTTTTTGTTTTGTTCCCAATTTTGTAAAAACAAAATGGCAGCCACAGTCGCATCTCACAGATCTAGTGAGACCTGTGTGCACCAGGACTATATATTCTGGTAAGTGAGAAATGTAAACAACTAACGAGGTGTTTGGGATGATAGGAGTTCCTCAAGACAAGGGCCTGTGAGCTTTGCACAGGAGACGTTCCTCGTGTCTGCTACATCCTTACTTACCCAGAACCTTTTAGTATCCTGAAATCAGGCAAGGGAGCAGGCTGTGCCATCCTTAGCACAGTCTATGCTAACTGTAGTCACTCAGCTGGACCTGGGAAGATATCACAGAGGCTGTAAACATTGAACAAAGGTCTGAAGAGCCAGGGGCTGGGGGTGTTAGGTGACGACAACAAAGACTATGATGATGTCGACTTAAAGAGGAATGGCTCCTGAGCCGAATGGTAGATGATGCTTGCTTAGTTTTCATTTTGAGCCAGGCACAGTTAAGCAAGCCTTAAAACACTCAAAAGGAGGGTCCTAGTATCCTAAACATGAAGAATAAAGAAAGAGAGGAATACATCATGCAAGCATTTGTCCCAAGATTCACAATCAGCTGGTGTTGGCCTTGAACTGCTGGCTCCCTACCTAATCTCTTCCCTGAGCTGTTTTGCTTCTCGAGATCCTCCAGCAGATGCTGTCCCCAACCCCAAGATGAAAACCTACAAGAAAAAGGTTTCCTATGGTTTCAGCTCTCAGAGCTGACCTTCTTAGCCTCCTATGCCCTACTAATGCTTTTTATCCAGACAGCTCAGGGATCGGGGCAAGAGGTGGAGGTTGGGGTCTGGAGGGGCTGTAAACTTGGGTGTTAGTTGTTGTGGATTAGGGGGATGATGAACAAATTGGAAGAAGGTGAGTCAGGACTAAATAGAAATGTGAGATGCCATTGTGACCACTCACCCCTCCACAAAGCTGCCCTTCTTGTGCAGAGTGAGAAGACAGCGGCTGGTCTGTCAAGGAGGAAGGGAGGCAGGTAGTTACATTTGCATCTAAATTGCTGTGACCAACCAAAAAAATGAGAGCCCCTAGTTCTAGGTTCCTGAGCACCTGCCATCTCCCTATCGGTGTTAGGGCGGTGAGCTTGGTGGTCTAGGCCTTTTTAAAAGTCAGGTATAGCCCTTTAAACGCTTGGACAGAGCACTTCTATTGAGTTTTCTGTTGACTATTGCTTTGCCCTGTGGTTCAAGCCAGTTCTAAATAAAGTAACAGGCATTGAATTTTGCTCAGTTTCATTTTAGGCTTATCTTTTCCCTTATCTGTGTCTCTGAACTTCCAGGAGGTAGTCGGCATATAAGATGTGTGCCTTCAAGTGGGCCATTTACTCAGTCTCTTCAGGTGTTAATGGTAACTAGCAGTCAACAGAGATTTTTAATCACGAAGGGGGAGAAGGAAAACAGATTTGAACGAATGTCAATGACAAATGTCCTTCAGTGCAGGCTCTACAGAATGCCTAAGGAGACATTATTGGCTCTCCCTTCTGAGGTTTGCAGTCCTAAAATGGAGGTGCTTTCTGGGGGTGGCTGGGTGCCATTTCACCTAATAATGCCTGCAACTTGCAATCTTGTCCTCTTGAAGGACAATTTTCTCTCCTCCTAGAGATTGGTTTGCTTACTGTACAAAGCAATAGGGTGAACAGGTTGCTAAAACTAACAATTTGTCTTGGTTGAGGTTTCTGGAAGCAGACCCCGAGATGAGGATTTCTATGTAAGCGATTCAGTAGCAAAGCACTCTGGGAAGAAACGGTTAAGACATTGGGGTGCTAGACAGCTCAGGGGAGAAAAAAAAATGATGGGAGATCTCAGGTAAGTGCCATTGGTCGCTGAATGTTCAGACAATTATGAAATCTAGTTTGCACTGTAGCCTGGGTCACCTCAGCAGAGACAAGGTGCATCACACTGCACCATGGTTTGGCTATGATTGTTATTCCAGTTGGGTGAGACCATTACCACAATGTGGTAAGACCATTACCACAATTTGAATTTGAGCAAATTTGAAGCAAGCTTTATTAAATACTGGCCAGAATGATGGGCTCTTGCCAGATCCATTCCATTCCAAGAGAATAGCCTCAAATTATGTTAGCCAGGTGTTTATAAAGGTGACACCTACAGGCTATATACTTCTTACCTTCATCCAATCTGGGCAAGCATGTATCCTGACATACTTCCTGCCTATGTACCACCCTCCTGCCCACTGTGATCAAGTACATCCTGTGCAGTTGAGGCAACCAACCTTGTTTACAGAAGTTAAAAACATGTGGCTTGTTATCTTACAACAACAGCCCCTAGCACTCTAGAATTTTATCTCTTCTTGGGCAAGTGGGGCTTAAAGGATCATCATTTTTGTTTTATAGATCTCTTCAGCATAGTAATGTAAACTTAACACATAACTTTAGTCATCATGTGACATATGCTTGCTAAATGCAGAGCCCCAGGTGTTTCCTGCATTGGGTGCTCCCAGCCCACACAATCCTGAAACTCAGAGCCAGTTACTTCAGAAGGTTTCAGTAAGGAGCTAGCATCAGTTATTGACAGATACTGCCATGACAACTCTATTGTGTAGTTCCCCTTCTGGTTTTGGAGAGGGATGGTTCCTCAGCACAAGGGACCAATGAAGAGATTCTGCATGCACTGATTCGTTTATTTCATGACCATTGAGTATGTTCAAAATGCTGGGGTACATTTAGAATGTGTATATAGGAATAAGTGTTAGATAACAATGCAATCTCTTACGTACATAAGCTGGCTCAGAGGGTAAAAAAGCTTGCTGCCAAGCTGCGGAAACTGAGTTCACTCCCAGCACCTATATGACAGAAGGAGAAGCCTGACTCCTGCAAGATGCTCTCTCTCTCTCTCTCTGTCTCTGTCTCTGTCTCTGTTTCTCTCTCTCTCTCTCTCTCTCTCCTTTTCTCTCTCTGTGTTTAATGAATATTTTTCAGACAATATATTTTGATCATGTTTTCCCCATCTCTCAATTCTCCCAGAGTTTCCACACCTCCTTACGTACCCAATTTTCTTTTCTTTCTCTCTTTTAAGAGACAAAAACCAAAAACTGCAAGCAACAAAAGCAAAACAAAACAAAATAAAAAAACCAAGAAACAAACAACACCCCCGGCACAAAAACAAAATAAAAAACAAGCAAAAGACCAATAAAACGTTAAAACAACACAAAATGAAACAATGTATAAAAATACAGATAAGGGTTGTTTTGTGCTGGCCAACAACTCCTGGACACACACACACACACACACACACACACACACACACACACACACGCAGATTCCTTCAGTGTAGAAACTGAAAATAATAATCAACAACATCACAAGTGTGACCACAAGGCAGGGACGAATGCACTGTGCGATTTACAAACAGCACCTCCCGCTGTCCTCTTCATAGCCATATGAGGTAGGTAGTTATACTTCTTTCCTGTTTTAAAATGGGTAAACTGAGCCGCTTCAGGGCTAAGTTCCTCCAAACCCCACAGCAGTGTTTAGAATAGATTTAGGCTCATCTGACAGATCAACCTCGCTAATGCCCCTCACACACAAATTCCCAGCTTTTATCAGAGTGTGTTCCAAGATGGGACAGAACCGGTGTGCTGGAATGGGAGGAGCTCAGGCTTGGTGGTCAGTGGAAGTTCTACCCAGAGCACCCAGGCCTTGGCCAGCTGTGAGATTTGTGGCCAAGTCCTCAGACTTGACCATGAGCTCATCGGCAAGGTGGAGGAGGCCGATACTTAACTTTTTCAGGGTTGTCGTGTTCTGACCTAATGACCCGGAAGCAGCTGGTAGGCTCTTCCCCTCTCAGTAGATCACACATTATTGATCTTTTCCCCCAAATGTTCGGAGGGTATAAAAAAGGAGCTAGATCCCACTTGGTTTTCAAATGTCAGTGATTAGAGCATTTCTCATTGTGGGGGAAAGGCAAGCCCCAGTGACCTAGGACCTGTCTGTACTGTGAATTGTTCTGTGGGGTTGTCAAGATATACCAGGTGGGTGGTGACACAGCAGCCTTGGCTGAACTGTCAAGATCCCACATTTCTCCTTGAGGTGGATTTTGGCATGTTTTTCTCTTCCAGAGAAAATTGAGTTTCCCCCAGGCGCTCACCACACTCCCATTATAGTGACTGGTTATATAGAATCATCTCCTTTGAGTAGAGGGATCATGTTAATGGCAACTGGTACTCCAGCATCCCTTTGTAGGAGATAGGAGAAGAACCCCAGAGTATTCCCCTCCCAATGTTCTTGGCTGATGGAACAATGGCAGGAGTGGGAAGTTCTAGCCTGTCACCACACAGTCCTGCCCCCTACCAGTGCTCCCTAGTGTCTCTCTTCTGAGAAGATGGCAAGTCAGAGCATGCTAGTAGATGAACACGAGTGACCTGGAGTTGCTGCTTCTGAGTCTGGTTTGGATCTCAACAGCTCAAAGAGTCAGGGAAACAAGATTTGGGTGGGAAGAAAAATTCCTTTCATCTCCTTTTGTTTCTCCATCTACCATTCAGCAGGATGTGGCATAAGGGTAGTGGCCCAGCCATGAGTCGGGGAGCTGTGAGTCTGGGAGCAGCCTCCTGTCGTCCATGGGGCTCACCCTTCCCCCTGCCCTGTCTCCACGCCTCTCCTTTCTTCCCCACATCTCAAGTTGGTTCACAGAACTTCTTCCAGATCTAAGGAACTAATTGTGAAATATCTTTGTGATTATAGTTTATACATTTAATTAGAAGCTGGGAATTAAGCCTGCAAATGCCACACAATGAAAGCCGGAGAGTCTCCTAACACAACCCCCGGCTTTCCATGAATGTGGGCTGAGTCACCCATCTGTCTTCCACCCTCACCCCCTGCACCGAAGCCCTTGTCTTTCCTGCTGGAGTCATCCACTTTCCACACCTGGATTTAAAAAACTGCTGAGCTCTCTCTCTCTGCCTCATCCCGCTACTGAGGCAAGGCCTTGAAGTCTGGCTGCCTTGTGGGGCAGCGGGAAAGGCCACGCTCCTTGTTAGGGGGCCTGGCACATCAGTTATCAACTCTGTATTTCTCTACATGGGAGCAGGCTACAAAACCCTGATCAAAAGAGCAGTAAAAGAGTTAATCTTGTTCCTGTGGCGCAGTTATAAGGGTATCTCGAGTGAGCGATGCTAAAAAATGTTGCTCATTTCCTTTTGTGGATTGAGATAAAAATGGTTGCCATTTTCTTGCCTATTTCTGGTTTTAGGGCCCTGTGAAGGAATATTTATTTCCTTGCTTTTTGTGGGAAGTGGATATTTGTCGATTTAGTGTATCTTGAGAATATTTGGGCACTAGAAAAGTATACAGATAGAAGTCTGTCACCTCTGGTCAAAGTCAGTCTCATCTCTGCCACCTCTCATAGCTTGAGGAAACCATCGCCGTTCTCCTATTCTCCCCGTCTTTACACTGGCTTTTCTTTCTACATATCTATATTATATCATAGGCATGTGACACATGAGAACGTAGCTTAGTGGATAGAGCACTTTGTAAGCCTGCGACCTGAGTTTGATCTAGCACCTATGTATGGCAGTGCATTGGGGGATTAGGTACAGGAGGATCCCTAGGGTTTGGTGCCCAGTCAGTTTAGCCAAATCTCTGAGGTCCAGGTCCAATGAAAGGCCCTGTCATAAAAGATAAGACTGAAGGAGATTGAGGAAAACATGTAATGTTGATCTCTGGTTTCCATATGTGTGTGTGTGTGTGTGTGAGAGAGAAAGAATTTTTCACACAAGTTATGTGTGAGAAAGAATTTTTTTTCACGTCTTTATATTTGCCTGATTCTAGTCTGCTCTATTATATATGGTAGGCACTAGATGTTTGTCAATGTTAAATTCTGGAAGATCATGCAGAGAAGACAACTAAAGAGTTTGCAATAACTGTTCCTTGGAGCATGGGCTGCTGTTGACTCACCCGTGTTTCTGTGGGAACCCAAGGTTCAAATATAGACCAAGAAACCCCTGCTTGTTTGCTTGAGGGCATTCCTGGCCATTGGTGTGAACTAAGACTATCAGTAAGAGTAGGTGTTCTGACTGTGTAGCGGCCTGCTCTGTTCTGCAGGTCCGGGTTTAGCAGAGTGGGGGGAAGAAGGGGAAGAACCGCGAAGAATAGAGACAAGCCAGAGGATCTGTAGTAAAGTCTTCTTTACTGTCTCCACCATACACACACCACTACACCTACCACTACTACACCACACATACACACACACACACACACACACACACACACACACACACACACACAACAAGGAAATCCTGGGTATTTATAGGCTTTTGCCATGTGCCTTGTAGGCACGTGGATACCACGTGCCTTGCAGGTGTGGATATGACGTAAGCCTTACAGGCGTGGACAGCACGTGCGCCTTACAGGCATGTATGGCGTAGATAACACGTGGACAACACGTGTACCGCATGCCTTGTAGGAGTGAATACCACGTGCTCCTTGCAGCTGGGGGCACTTAACAGCAAAACAAGCTATATGGGATATCAGAGTGTGCTTCAGCTGTTGTAGGCCGTTGAAAACCAAGTCTCATGTCAGGGTATATGGCTCAAGATGGCTGCAAAGCTGATAGCTGCTTTCTAGCCACTTTTTGCTTAAAGTCGGCTCCCAACATGACTGTACTCCTTAAAGGAAGAGAGCTGGAGAGATAGAGGAGAAGGGAAGAACATTCTGTGGCTAAGCCTGTGACAGAGTGAAGTTCTGCCATCAACTGGGCACTGAGGATGGTTCATTGAAAAGCCCAAAGCATATATGGCAAAGGGCAAATCTTCAGCAGCAAGTGAGGGACCGTGAGGACCAGAGTCACCAAGGTCTCAGACAATCCAGATAAATGGGAGAAGGATAACTGCAAAGTAGAAGAAAGATCCAGGCCTCCGAGATCTTCAGGAGAAGGGAAGAAGATTCTGAACTGAGCTGAGAGAGAACTTGGCTACAGTGGGGTATATCCTAGAGGAGAGCCAGGGGCAGGAACATTGCTGAGTCTTCACTGCCAACGTAGCCCATAAGGAATGCAATGGCAGGCTTGGCCTAAATCCCTAGGGATTTATGACTTATCTGCTTTTAGGAGCTTCATATTAAATTCTTAGTAAAAGCGTGTGTGTATACACCTGTGTAGAGGGTCCACATGGGTCCACATGGGTGCTTCTTGTTTCACTAAGACACAGGCCAGAACCTGCAAACCTCTTTCCTTCCTTTCTAGGTATCTGACAACACAAAGTTCTAGTATACCCTCAGCATTGAATTTGGCTTGAAACTTATGTGCAAATTCAAAATTCTGTAGTCATGTCATGGGTAGTGTTGAGATGGCTCAGTGGGTAGAGGTGCAATCTATTAAGCTAAGTTTGATGCCCAGAATCCACATGATAGAGAGAATTGACTCCACCAAGCAAGCCGACTTCCATTGTGCCATGGTATTCTCTCTCTCTCTCTTTCTTTCTCTCTCTCTCTGTCTCTCTGTCTCTCTCTCCTCTCTCTCTCTCTCTCTCTCTCTCTCTCTCTCTCTCTCTGCTTAAAAAATTAAAAAGAAATCAGATGCTCAGAGAGGAGGAACAAGGGAAACAAACTTCATATGATTGGGATCTAATGGTAAATCACTGTAGGATTCACCTACTGACATGACAAGACACATTGAGTAATTGTAGCCACCAACATGGGAAGTTGCACCCTGCGGTGCTGGGGCATGTCTACAGTGCCAGTACTCAAGAGCCAGAGATGACAGATCATGAGTTTAAGCTCAGTCTGGATTCTATATGAAGACCCTGTCTCAACCCCTCCCAACCATCTCTCACAAAACCAAAACCAACCCAAACAAACTAAATCCAAACAAAACCCAAGTATGATCTAAATCCACTTTTCCCACTAGCAGTGATAGCAGCTGCTTCAGTTTCTTTTTTCCTGATTGGATGGTGGAACACCTGGTAAGTCCCATTTGTCAGCCCTGTATTCTGGGTACCAGGCCCACACACATGCTTAGAACATGCCCTGCCTTGTGAGGAAAGCCAGTCTGATTTTCTTCTGTGCTAAATTTTCGAGAATTTAGGACATAGGAGTTTCTGGGTGGGGTTATTGTTTATGTCTCAGGTGGCACTGCTGTTAGGAGTCTAGTGGCTACCCCTGGAAACCATAATTATCATAATATTCATATTTGCATAATGATTTGCAATTTAGAAAGATATCTTGCATGTTCAATTTCACTTAATTGCCAGAGCAGTCCTGTGGAATCAGCGAGTAGCCAGAATAGATATCCTTACCTCTAATTTATCCAGGCACGAAGTGGAGTCAAGTCCCAACTCTCGTGACTCTCCTAATTCAGAAGTCTTAGCATCACTCCAGATTTTTCAGAAGACTGTGAACCCCACAGTGGGCAGAGCTTGTGTCGGGTGCCCCAAGGCCTCTTCCTCCTTGCCCCCAAAGCTGCTAGTGTGATACCAGTCACACCTTAGACCGTGATGTGGGATTGTTGAATGAAGTGCAAACCCTTGTCTGGGAAGATGGTTCATCTGACAAAGTGCTGCCATGCAGGCATGAGTACCCGAGTTTGATCCCCAGAACCCATGTTTTTTTAAAAAAGGGCCAGGTGTAGTCGGGAGTAGTTTAAATCCAGTACAGGAGAAGCAGAGGTAGACAAATCTCTGGGCTCATTGACCAGCCGGCCTAGCCTTCTTGGTGAATCCCAGGCCAGTGATAGATCTTGCCTTTAAAAAGAAAAAGTGACAAACAGTACTCAAGGATGCCTTTTACCTCCATACATGTGCACACAATGCATGTGTAATGTCACATGTGTGTATGCACACGCATGTGGATGCACATGCCTGAAATCCTTCTCAAGGGGGAAAAAAAACTAAAGAGAAACTCACCTTCTTGTTTCCACACTACCAGACTTTAAAGATCCTTGTGACGCTTCATCTTATACTGGTCTCACCTCCATCCTATGTAGAATTACACCTACATATCTGTTAGGATATAAAGTTCATTTCAGGAGAGTGCTGGGTCATTTCTGGGTGCACAGTAACCTGAAAGATGATACCATTGAATTTGAAAGTCTGTTCACTTGTTCAGAGCTTATCAGTCTCATGACAACTTCGAGAAGTCCTGTGGAGAGTGTGGACTTGGTGACTACTCCAGAGACAAGCCAGTCAGATTTGATAACCTTTCAGTGAACATCATAAAACCAAGGACGAGGGAGGGGTGGGAGAAAGGGTGTAGGAGCACCATCTTCTCTCAACTACCACTATAGAGATAAGTCTGGCACCTGTCCCCAATTCAAGACCCAGGAAAAACGTTCCTCTTCTTCCCATCTTCTGGAATAATCCTCAGAAGAGGACAGTTTACAGTAGACTAAAATAAGCACTCATTCCAACCAGTCACTCAACTTAAGAGATCTGTGTAACCTCAAGCAGGTGACATTTGATGACGTTGTCTTTTGTACCATGTGAATTTTAGTTTCGAAGGTCAACAGGCAAGATGCCGAAAGCTTGTCTGGATGCTCATTGACCTGAGCCATCCAACTAGTATTCAGCAAGCACAAAATCTATTTCGGTTCAGCCCCTGCTCCCATTCTGCCCTGTCAGCAGGAAAGAAAGGGGACAATTATTTGGTGATAATTACTCTGACGGCAGTAGTCTCTGGCAGCTGCTGGAGGAGAGTGGTAATTGCCTCCTACCACCCCCTAACCTTTTCCAATAGCTCTCTGAAAGCTTGATAAGAGGGACCGAGGATCTGTGAGCAGCCTCGAAATAACTCTCTGTCCACTTCCATCACTCAGGCGTTAATTAAACACAATTCATACCTCTTCAGAAACTTGAGATGATGCACGTTAAGGAGGTTTGTAAATGAGGGGCAGGGCTGCACAAATGTCACACGTTGCTGTACATTGTTCAGCCTTGTTCAGCTCCCCTTAGCTGAGTTAGGAGTCTTTCAAGTCTGCTGCCCTGGGAGCCTGCTCTTTCTTCCCTGGGCAGGGGTGGGGGTGTGAGGTTGCCATTGGAGAAGAAGTAGGCTTTTCTCCTGGGAATTTTGAGAGAGGACTTTGGACTGGAAGATATGTTGGAGAATGCAGACAATAAAGTCCATGCAAACGTTGCCTCTGACTGGTCATCCTGTTTGTTAGCATTGCACCACATGGTAATGAATGCTGTAGAAAGGAAGAAGTATTACAGGTCTTCTAAAGAGGTTTTCTTCCTTCTTTCTTTCTTTCTTTCTTTCTTTCTTTCTTTCTTTCTTTCTTTTTTCTTCTTTCCTTCCTTTTCTTTTTGTTTCTTTTTTTCCTTTTTGGTGTTCATTTGTTTTTGGTCTTAGCCACAGCTTTTTGCATTATTTAACTTCCCTCTCCATAGGATTTGAAGGTAGAACGATGTTCACGTGGTTGAACAGTATGATTTTTCCACCTGTTCCCGGAAAGGGAGGGAAAATGGGGCAAGCACGTAAAGTTCAAGGAAGATTGTTGGTCGTGTAGCTGGTTCCCTTTCACTTTATAAACATATGTGGCTCCTCATATGCATCACACACACTCTTTGGATACATGAAATTAAAAAAAAAAATCTGGTAAAAATGTTGTGCTATGAAAGCTTTTCTATCTGTCTTAAACTGGTCCATTAAACATCCTTAGTCATATATTGTGGAAGTGTTGAGAAACCCAGAAGGCCTTAGGAGCCCAGTTGAATACAGTTCATGAAAACCTGATACCAACATTTCATTGTTCACCCCTCATAATGTTTCCCCATCCCTATCACAAGCCTGCAATTCCATGGGTCATGCTGGTTGTGATTGCTGGGTCATGCATGTTGTGAAATTCTACTCTATTTCTTCTGGTCTTTGTCTCTGTCTACATTTTATGAACATTGCATAATCTGTTATCATGGCACTCTCCACATCTCTCCTGTTATGCTGCTGCTGCTGCTGTGTGAAGGTTAATGAGAATGGTCAGAAAGAAAGAACATGATGGAGATGAATTTACCACCCCACAGGCATGGCGAGCCCTTAAACACAATAGTAGGCTCCCTGCAGAGGTCACATGGCTTTATGAGTACTCTTCAGGAGAACATTTTGTTCCCAGCTGAAGTTCACCTCTGGGTTGTGACTATCAACTTATGTAAATAGGGATGTTTCAGGAGTCTATTACCGTGTGCGATGCTATTCCTGAGGAGATACGAGCAATCATTTATTCACTCCAGATAGGGAACTAACAACGGGCCAAAGTAAGGATACCACCAAAGTCCAATTTGGTGAGTTAATGAGTTTAGTGGGGTTAGATACAGAATGTGGGATTGGGGTTACTTTCAGGAGCAAGAATAATTCAAAGACAGCTGCATCACCAAAAGCCCACCCCAGTGTGAGTGAAAGCTCATGAAAGCACTGCATGACTTGCAGGAAGTTGGCAGGACAGAAAATATCTCTTCTAGGCAGATCAGCTGGTCTAAGCCTCTTCAAGGCAGCTTGGCTGGTCTCTCAGCTTCTTTCAAGTAACTCAGCTGATCTGGGAGTGCCTCTCAACAGTCCTTACTGCTTATATAATGTAGGGCGGGGTAAAGAGGACTAGTGTATCTAGTCAGTTTCAGGGATTTCCTAAGGCTTCTGAGTTGCTTATTTCCTGAATTTTAAGGAGCCTCCTTTAAAATGGAAGAAATGCTTCACCTACTTTTAGTATACTCTGAATCTTAAGGAAGTTTTCCTTCGGGGGGGGGGGGGGACATTTTATTTCAAAGTAAATTACTATACAACACAGAACAAAGGCACTTTCTTTTTTCCCTTGTGCACAATGCTACAGATCAGTACTGTTTCTTTCTGCTTACTCCCATGAATATGATAGAATGAATCTGCCTACCCTGACTACCTCAAACCTGGTACAGTAAAAGCCCCTTTGGCTTCCAGGGTTCTAAAGTGGTTCTTCACAGAAGACAATGACTGTATTGATCTCCGGCAGGTCATCTGGCTAGAATGCAAATTCCGGTTTCATTTGTTGGGACAGGGCCTGTGACTCTTCCTTCTTAAAGTTTCTAGGGACATCATCATGACCCATGGGTCACCATGGGCAGTTTTCAGAGATGTGGCTCTAAGTAGGTACCCAGCATAGATATGTGCACATTCGGGACACATATCCTTTGACAGCTAGTCCTCAGTTCTGGACATAGAAATCACACCTTATTTTGAGAATTATTTTACTAGGACCATTAAACAACATGTATCCTCTTCGTAGAAGGTCACAGTTATAAACCAAAGAACAACTTCATGAGAGGACACCCTCGGGGATAAATAAGTTTCCTGGGGTTGATCAGAGAGCATGGGTGAGAAGTTGCTTACAGGACATGGATAACCCAAGGTCGCCACACTGGAAAGTCTTTACTCAGCATGGATGAGAGCTTGACTGCTGCATAGAGGGAGTTCTCCTCAGTACCTTCCCCAAAGTACATAATTCTAACGTTTGTGAGAGAGGCCACATGCCATTAGGGCAAAATTTCTCATGAAGGCAACAGGTACAGGGCAGGGGGATCTCGAATCTTGGAGGAGAGTCCAACGACCCCTCCCTACTCACTCAGTCTTAGAAGGAACATCCGTAGTTGGCAGTCCTTCTCCTAAGGGTCTCTGAGGCAGGCACAGCTGATCTGCTGGAATGGCAGCTGTTTCCTTGGACAGTCAGGCTCTATAACACACCTTCAAATACTTCGGAAAACTAAGGACAGCTGCTGATACCCCCCCCCCCTTTTTGACTAAGCAAAATGCAGTTATTTATAGAACATGTTTTAGGCAAGGTCTTATTGTAGACTTTTATTGGTGCATTTGAAGGTTAGGACAGGCCATTCCTTGACATGAATCATCCTCACGGTGAGTGTGCGTATATTGAGTATAAAGGCCATCAGCTCACAGCACGGGTTCTCCTACCCAGGAAACACGTCTGGCCTGGATGATCAACAATAATGTTCTCTTGGTGCCAAGAACGAATTCACCAAAGAAGATCTGTGGTGATCATCGGTGAGGGCCGCACTGTGGGTGATGGTGCTCAGCCAGTCCTCTCAGCACCTGGCTATCCCTGGCTGTTGGTAATATCACCGTCTTTTCTCTTTTTTAAAGGGATTGGTTACGTCACATATGACTGTCCTTTTTGTTTCTTCCCAAATTCTGAGTCTGTATCCTCATGAGAATAAGTTAGTAGAATCTCCTTCCGGCAATTTCATGTTAATAAGAAAACAGAGGTTGATCTACCTTGTCCCCATGGCTTATGCAGAACCAGCCTTCTTTCCTTCCTTCCTTCCTTCCTTCCTTCCTTCCTTCCTTCCTTCCTTCCTTC
>JANHMN010000014.1:33686658-33712039 GCA_030674055.1 Rhabdomys pumilio
TTCCTTCCTTCCTTCCTTCCTTCCTTCCTTCCTTCCTTCCTTCCTTCTTTCCCTTCCTCTCTCCCACCATCCTTCCTCTTTTATTTCCTTCTCAGGAGCAGATGGTTTGGTCTGTGGAGAAAGAGTCGCCCACTTTCCCCTTCACTTCTTTCTGATCTCTCTTGTCTCCCACACCTGACACAGGTAAAGAGAAAGAAGCCTTAGCAAGCTACCAAGGAGGTAGAGGAAGGCTTACTTCATCCCCAGCCAGCCTGTCGGCCCTGTGGCTTATAGTAACTCTGGAGCAGAGGATAGGTGCTCACGGTGGCTGTAGGGAGAGAAGATCAAAGAAGTCAACTCAGCTTCCCTGTGGCCAAACCACAAATTGCTAAGGTTGCCTTGAAGTTGTAGAATTCTAAAGAGTATCGGCCCACCCAGTGGAAGAATGCTGAGCTCAGCAAAACTCTGTGGGGAGAAACGAAAGCCACTGAAGGGAATTCTGGCACGGGTTGAACTCCTGTGTTCAAATGGAGAAATAGAATGTGCAGGTGCAGGTGCAGGTAGCAGGTGCAGGTGCAGTTGCAGGTGCAGGTGCAGGTGCAGGTGCAGGTAGCAGGTGCAGGTGCAGGTGCAGGTGCAGGTGCAGGAGCAGGTTCAGGTGCAGGTGCAGGTGCAGGTGCAGGTGCAGGTACAGGTAGCAGGTGCAGGTGCAGGAGCAGGTGCAGGTGCAGGTGGAGGTGGAGGTGCAGGTGCAGGTGCAGGTGCAGGTGCAGGTGCAGGTGCAGGTGCAGGTGCAGGTGCAGGTGCTGTCTACATGGTTACAGTTAAACCTTCACTGTAAATAGAGATCAACAGTAAGTGTGCTTTTGTGGGTCTCAGGTAGGGCTTGAAATTCCCCATGTCCCCAGCCTCCAGCTGGTAGTGAGCCTGCCGCTCCATGGAGCACTGTGAGTAGGAAATTCACTCTTAGACCTCTCTCCATTTCATTACTCCTCTTCCCCAAGCTCCCTGGAGATGCAGTCACTTGGTGATGATTTTCTTTAGGGAAGCAGGTCGGATAGGGAGAGGAACTATGCAGAATCTTCTGAGGAGATTGTTTTGTCGCATCTTTTGGGTGCAAAAAGGTGTGGGATCAACTGGGAAGGTTTCTGGTCTGATCATCTCTGACGATTGAAAGCTTCAGGGCTTCTGTATTTGACTTTTTGTTAGCCTTTAGTTGGCTAGCGCCTGTGGTGACATTCATTCGAGCACTTAAGGAGTGATTTTTTGGAAGACGGAGGAGCATAACATTCCCTGAGGCTGGATGTCTTATACACTGACATGGGGAGTCCCAGAGGAGAAAGAGTTTTTGGAAGTGTAAACGTGAAGTTGCTCTCACTCTGCAGGATCAGACTTATTCTGAAGTAAACCGACTTTTAGAGAAGAAGATGCGAGTCGAAGGATGGACTAACTGCAGCTGTATATATGTAGAGATGGTGGAGGCAGAGGAGTCACGTAAATGGATGAAGAAATATTAAGAGAATGGAGATGTTTGAGATCAGCACTGGAATGTAGGAAGCAGTTTGTCACAGGGCTCAGTCATGAGGCTGAAAGGGCAGGGTGAGAAGAAACTGAAGAAGTCAGAGCCATGGAGTTTCCAAGAGATGGATGTCCACTGACTGAACCTTTCTCTTCAGGAGTCAGATCTGGGTTCTCTCGGGCTACTTTTGCAGCTGAGTTATGGGCCCATGAGCCTGGATTGTACCTACTAGATGTGCCTCTCCTAAACTCAGAAGCAGAGTAAAAACAGACACTGGGCAGACAGGCAGGACAGCAGTGGTGTTCAATTTAGTTTCCAGGGCAACTGGGACTCCAGTCCCATGGCAAGCACCCAGTGTCCAGTGCTGACTGTGCACATTCACTGGCAGCTGGGTCAGTGCCCAGGAGAGATGGCTGCAGCATCTTCCCTGGCCCAGCTTGGCTCTGATTTGACGCTTTGTTCCTGATGGAGCCTCTCATCCTGGCTCTGCACCATCCTGGAATCTCTAAACTACAAATGCGGTTTTATTTCTTTCTTTTCTTAAAACAAAAATGTGGAGGTTTGTGTTCCTTGTAGTTTAGAGACTAAATGAGATCCCTTATGGCCCAGCTTCAGAGAGCCACAAAGAATGGTTTTCAACCTGAATTAAAACTCCAGGGTGGGCTACGAGGCTCATGAAGGAATGTCTGTACCGTCAGGGTGAAGGGCCAAGGCACTGAGAGCCCTAGTTTGTTGGTTCAAGTGACAAGAGAAATAAAAAACTATATCGTGGAGTGAGCCCCCAGAAAGCACCAGCTAGCTGCTGTTGTCTGTGTGCCTCCTATAACTATCTTGTGGTGGAAAGTAATATGATGTATAATGACATTTCAGCCAATGACAAACCATATACCGTGGAAGGTGTGTACCAGGCTACTCCCCCTAGATTGAACCAGAGACTCCTGTGAACTAGGCAAGCATTCTATCACTGAGCTGTGTCCCTATATCCCCAACTGGATTTGAATACATATACTCTATAATGTACCCACAATGCCAAAAATACTGGTGCATTTCTCAGAGTCTATCCCTGCTAATAAGCAATGCATGGCTGTGTTGTTCTTATTTTTCTGGCAAGGAAAACTGAGATATAGGAAATGACCAATTGCCCAAATTATAAATACCAGAACTAGAGTTCTAAGCCAGAACTGACTCTAACTATTGCTCCATCAGACTATTTCTCAGTGGTCTGGCCTGCAGTTCTCTGTGGAACACCTTCTGTGTGTCATGAGTGGCCACTGCCTCTGTGGAGGTTATGATGTGATGTCAGAAGTACAAGTCACAGAATGTGAAAGAGCTATGAGGTAGGGCCATGCATGAGGGGGAACTGCTGAGACCTTCTGTGTGCAGAGGGGAGATGCTTTTTCTGCTGAGGGATGTCTGTTAAGCTACGGTTCCAGAGTTGGGCAGGGAGTAGCCAGGTTGGCTAGGAAAGAGAAGAAAGCTACCCTAGTTGGGAGAAGCAAACACAGGACCACACACTCAGCGCTCAGTTTGCCTCCTCAGAATCCTGTCAGTGTGGCATCTTGTTGTTGGCCATCTGTTCTATTAAATACGAATTAAACGTCATGCAAGGACAGCCAGCTTGTGCTTAGAGACAGGTGGTCCTGGAGCCACCAATCTACTTAGGGACAGCCTTTCCCTGTCTTAGGAAATAACCTCCCTCTTGGTTTCTGGATGGAGACTGGGGACAGAGAGCCAACCACTGTTGGGCTTGTCTCCAGCTGTGGTGACAAGTGGACCACCAGGCATGAGGACAAAGAGAGCAGCGCAGCACACGTGAAGCTCACTGCTTGGGTTTGCATGGGCTTACCCTCGGTCAATCCAGGCTCCTGGATGTTGTGTCCCAGGATCCTGTCCTTTTTCTTCTTTCTCTGTCTCTTTGGAGTTTTTTTTTCCCTCAAGGAAAAAGCATCAGAATGATGTTGGAAATATTATTCCTACCTTTGTATCAAAAAAAAAAAAAAGAGATAAAAGTATGAATATAAGACATTAATAGATGTTTTGGTGTCTGGGCTTTTGCTTTCCCCAGCCCTCCCAGAAAAGGCCTCATTTAACCAGATTGATCTCAGACTCACTGCGTGGCTGAGGACAACCTTGAACTTCTAGTTCTCCTGCTTCTACTTCCTGGTTCCAGTCATTTGAGGCAAACACCACCATGCTCAGTTTATAAGGTGCTAGGGATTGAACCTGGGGCTTGTGTATGCTAGGCGATCTTTCTACTAAGTGGAGTATATCCCTTCCCTCAAACAAATGTTTTATAAAGCAAACCTTTTTTAAAACGTCAATTCGATCCCACGAGACTGTGAAGGCCGATCTTTAACGTCCCTCTGAGAAGTTTCCCTTGATCATGCCAAAAGAAATGAGCCTTACCTCTTGCTCCTCTAACAACCTGCGTGCCATCATTACCAGGGGATCCAGAACACAGCTGCTCTGCGCAGTCAACACTCATGCCCCAAGTCTCCCACCTCACTGTAGACCAGTGGGTCTCAATCTTCCTCATACTGTGACCCTTTAATACCCTCATGTTGTAGTGAGCCCCCAACTATAAATTATTTTGTTGCTACCTTATAACTGTAACTTGGCAACTCTTATGAATTTTAATATACAGATCTGATATGTAGAATATCTGGTTATGTGACCCCCCCAAGGGGTGGTAACCCACAGGTTGAGAACTGCTGCTGTATATACGTGGAAGAGGAAACACACACACACACACACACACACACACACACACCACACACCTAGGGCACAGGAATGGCTGGTGTGTTTGTGCAAAGCTTTCTGAACATGCCTGGACACAATGATACCTAATCATCACTTTTTACCTGAAGGTCCTTTTTCTCTCATCTACTAAGGTGTCTATCATGTTTTTTTAATAGTATTTATTATTCTGCTAGATCCAAAAATACATTATTGATCTACTAGAAGAAGACCAAAAATGACAGGACATGGCTGAACTGTGTCTCTCTTCCTCAAAATGAACGGTTAATGACTCAAACCCCGGCACCTCTGGGTATGACTATATTTGGACAAGAGCCTTTAAAGAGGGAATTAGCATTGGATGAGGTCCTAGGGCGGCCCCCTAATCTAATGTGAGTAGTGTCCATTTCAGACAAGGATGTGTCTCAGTTGGTAGTGTTTGTCTAGCATGCACAAAGCCCTGGTTTTGATCCCCAGAACAGCATAAAGCAGGTGTGGTGGTGCACGCCTGTAATCCTGGTGCTCTGGAGGTGGAGGTAAGGGCATCAGTAGTTCAAGGTCCTCCTTGTCTACTAGTGGATTTGAGGCCAGCTGAGAATATATGAGACAGTCTCAATAAAACGTTATGCCATAGACATAGCAGGGTCATGTGACCTCAAAGGATGAAAGAAGAGCCATTTACAGACCAAGGATGCAGGACTCAGAAGCCAACCTTGCCCAGTCTTTAATCTGGGATTTCCTGCTTCCAGAATCTGGAGAAAATAAGTCTACTATTAGCTATCTTGATTATGGCATGGGTTGTGACAGCCTAGCGGATTAACAGAGTACCTCTAAGGTCACGTACTGATTAGAATAACCAGGAAGAGTGCAGAGCCCTGTAGGGAAGCCACAATTAAGCTGGATTATATGGATTAGAACATTTGGGCTCACATTCTAGTCTCTGAGACTGAGAGATTTCAGACAAGGCACTTAACCCCTCTGAGGTTTAATTTTCTCAGAAGGAACACATGGAAAATGCTGTATTTAACGTGCAGATTTGCAAAGAGAACGAACAAGACACCACAGGTTCACCCTTCTCCCTTTCTGAGGATCACCTCCATCCCCCAACCACTCACTCAAAGGTCTTAACAGAATGGAGAGAAGGAAGGCAGCCCAATTCTCTACTTAGGGCCTCAAGTCTTCCTGTTATGTTTTAAAAGAGGAAATATAAGCCAGCAATTTTGTTGTTGTTGCTTGTTTTTATTTTGCTTTTCCTCAGAGTAAAAGCCTCTGAGGTCACCAATATCCATTTGTGAGTTAACAGGCAAAGCAAGGAATGCATTTTCCAGTTGCTGTCAAAACAATCAGTTGCCATAAATTACAACAATCAATTAATTGTCTTCCCAAAGCTAGACCTTTGCCATGTGGAATGAGAAACCAATATCCTTAGGAAACTCATACTATAGAAACCACAGAAAGGGTAAAAACAGTATCCACACCCTGCGATGCTCTGGGGTCACTTGTGATCACCCCTTGAGCTGCCTGCTTAAGCTGTTTGTGGTAAAGCCACTTGCCCAGTGTAAAGCACACCCCACAGTAGATTGTACAATGCCTGCAATAAGGCATCAGTCTCTTGGGGATGCTGAGGCCAGCGCATCCAGTACAGCTAAACTGGCCAGGCTCTGAGAGTCCTTTCTGCTCAGTGAGAGAATGGTTAGGCTCTGGGTTTCGAGACTATGAAAAAAGGAAGAGACAAAGATGCTGCCATTGGTTAGAAGGGCTGTGGTGTGAAGGGGCTTTCTGTAGCAGCTGTTGTTTCTGTTTCCATGGCAACCAGCAGAGAAATAGACGCACCCAGTGCAGGTGCACAAGAGTTGAGCGCAGGCGGGTTTCCTCCCAACAGCCCTGGCAAGCCAGAGTTGGTGACCTCGGGCTCCTCCCAGGATACAAGCTGAAAGTTTCAATGTGTGGACGCGGGATGTGTAGAAACTCTGAATTCCAGGGGTTTTGATTACAGGAGCTGTGGCAGTGCCCCGTGGTGCCTTCCCTGTTGGCTCAGCTAAGCAGAGCCCAGCTTGGACAGAACTCCAGGGTCTGTTGCCTGGCTTTGCTCAACCTTCCTGCCTCTGGTAGCTACATCTCTAAGTCCACTGTTGCTGGGCCAAACCTGGGACTCACAACTCCCTTCACAGCTCTGATGAGAAGCCAGCTGCCAACAGTGAATATCTCAGGGTTCCTCGTCTTGGTGCCTGTCCTTACCAAGCAACTCTGCTGAGCATACGCCCAGGCTCTCCCTCTGCAGGAGCCCTCCCTCTGCAGGAGCCCTCCCTCTGGCAGACACAGGCTCAGAACTCAATCCTTACACTGGTGACATTCTTACCTTTTTCTCATGCTGCTATAGCCAAGACATAACATATCCATCAAGTTCTACCCTGGGACCTTCCATGTGCCTATTTCTCTGCCTGGGTTGTTTTTCTCTCTGTGTCTTTACCTTGTCTGTGTCCCCTTGGCTGTCTGTCCCATTTGTGAGGATTTTCACGACGGGATGTGAGAAATGTCATCCTCTTTCCCAATCTCCACCACTTTCTAGCACCCTGCTTACCTTTTCTTCATGTCTTACATGATGATGATGATATATGTGTATACACACACACACACACACACACACACACACACACACACACACAATCATATCAAAATACCAGCTTCAAAAGCCAGGGAGTTCGGTTTCTTCTTCTTGAAACCCCAGTCTCTAAAATTGCTTGACCTATAACAGTGAGCACTTAACAGTAAGTTTAATTCATGACTGACTGACCAGAATGGGAGAAAAGACATATGCACATATGCTTAAATCTGCATTAATGGGTATTTTCATATACTTAGTCATCTTTATACCTGGCTATCTCTTTGAGCACTTTTGTTTTGGTCTGTTTCTGGCATGAGCCATCTCTGTGGTGCTTCTATCTAGCCACACCCTTAAAGCACCAGGATAACTGCCTTGGTCCTATCACTGGACACGATGGACCTCTGTCGGGGCATTGACTAGTGTACAAGGGTTGGTATGGGGGTCTATGGAGGCTTTTTTTTTTTTGAGGGAGCCTGTCATTGACATCTTGCCCTTCCTGAGAGCTGTGTTTATATTTACTGAGTGTGGGTGACAGAAGCAGGGTGTGACAGAAACAGCAGCTCTTGGGATGGGAAAATGGACAGGAAGTAATCAGAATCGTTATTATTTGTGGGTATAGTGTTCCTAGCTGCCCACTGAGAGGCAAGTGAGAGGCGCCCTGGGAAGGGAAGCACCTTCAGTCATGACACACTCACATGGCCGGGCAGCTTCCTGCCAGATGGTAGTTGTCCCTAGTGACACTCTGTATTTTTCTTTAAAACACACTGTAGAGATAAGAGTTGCTTTTGACGAATGTGAGAAAACTATGCAATGGGGGAGCATGGAAAGGCTGCCAGCAGCCAGCAAGCTGCAGTGCGAAATCTCTTCAGAGAACCCCTGAGAGTGGGCTGGCCACACAGGCCTCCTTGGAATACCTGACAGGACCCAGTGTCTCTGTGAAATGTGAAGAGAAGCTCCCACCCAATTAGGACGAGGCTGCTAAAAAGAAAGGAAAGGTTTGCACAGCTAACACAACACAGGGCTTGCCAAAATCACCCTGCCCTAATTCTCCTGTCAGCAGAGTCACTTTCCTGAAGAGCCAGTGACTCGTGACTTGCTTGCTTGATGCCAACTGCCCCCACTCCACTGTGCACCCCCACCTCTCTCAGGACCTCTGCGCACAGCGCTTGTTTTCTGTATCTCTCTGGAAGGGTATTCCCCAGGGCTTGACATCTCAGAAATTCCGTTCAAAGCACAATGACCTGTACTCCAGGATGGCGACAAATGTCATATCGCTGATCTGGCTCGGTGTTAACACACAGCAGCTGCTGGCCTTTAAAGGAGGAGGCAGCCGTGGGCTCTGATAATCTCCATGTCTGAAGCTGATTTAAGAGTGAGAAGGAAACAAACCCCATCTGATGTCTAAGAGTGAGAAAGAAACAAACCCTGTCTGATGTCTTTACCCCAGATATTGTTCCACATTCTTCCTAAGGCAGGAAGAGCAGGTGACTAGGACACTGAGCACTTGGCAAGCTGGGGGCCTTCCTGCTCTGGCATGGTTTGCTGGGGTTTTCATGAACAGACAATGACCTTTGCAGAAACACAATGACCTTTGCAGAGATGGCTAAACCCTGGCAACCCTCAGCAAGTTCAGTTCCAAAGGAGCTCCTTTTGCTTTTTCTGACAGAACTGAACAACCAGGAAGAAAGAAAACAAACAAACAAACAAACAAAAAAACAAAACAAAACAAAAAAACAGTCACCAAAGATTTTGGCCAAGTTTTAGAGCTCTCTCCCTGACCCCCCTCCCTAGAAAGCAGGAGCAGATAGTGACAGGATATCAGATTGCAACCTGCGTGCCTAACAGGTGCCCTGGTGGAGATGTTGCATGGGTAGCCTCTTGGGAGGGACCCTCTTGGGCTCCCTGGTCTGACACATCATGTGAAGACTCAAGGACTGGAGGTGAGAGACTAGAAAGGGCAACTCATCAGGGCCATTGTATGAAGTAAAAACTTTCTCTATCCTTCAAAGTTCCTTCCACTGCACCCACTGAACTCTGATGTTTGGAGGTCATCTTCTGTCTTGTCTCCCTCATCTTGAAGAAACCTGTGGCTTCAAGCAGCCCCAGGTGTAGGTTGTCCCTGGAGAGTATAGTGTAAGTAGAGACTGGGGCTTAGACGGACATGATCCGACTCCTGTGTCAGCCACTCAACCCTGACAGTGGCTCCCCATCTGAAAGTTTCAGTTCCTTGATGTTGAAGGGAGAGGTGTGTGTGTGTATGGAGTGTGGGTGGCTGTACCACACAGTGTGATAATGCTTCCCCTCCGGAGCCATGCACTAGCTAACAAAAACCCAGTGCTAAACATGGAAAATTTTACTTCCAGTTGTTGATCAGGGGAGTCCAAGAGACATCCAAACACTATAGACGGTTGTCATTGTCTTTGGTGCCTTCTAGAACCTGAAGTTAAGACATTGCATGCTTCAGACATAGGACTTGGAGGGATTAAGATGGAACCGAGCTGGAAGCCTCCTCCCTGAGAACTAGCTCCCATAGTATCCAAGGGTGCTATGCAAGCTACCAGGGAAGAGAAGTATTCTAAAATTTTATCCAGCTTTAAGGCCCACAAACCACAACAATGACCAGCCAGCGAGAATCCCCAATAGTGCAATTGTGGCACTTGTTTCTCAGGGGGTAACCTCAGCTGTCTCATTGGACTTAAGGCCTGCTCAACAGAATGGAACTCATGCCTGGTATGGTAAACCTAGCTGAATATCTGTAACCAGAGAAGTCACTGACCCCAGAGGAAAACTTGCTACCCCTATTTTTGAAAATCAATATAATTTCTATCTTAGTTAGGGTTTCTATTGCTGCAGCCATGGCAACTCTTATAAGGAAAACATTTCATTGGAGCTGACTTATAGTTCAGAAGTTTAGTCCATTATCGTCATGGCAGGAAGCATGGTGGCATGCAGACAGACATGGTGCTGGAGAGGAGGCTGAGAGTTCTATATCTGGATCTGTAGGCAGCAGGAAGAGAATGAGACACAGTCACTGGGCCTGGCTTGAGCATCTGAGACCTCACAGCTCGCCCCCCCAATGGCACTCTTCCTCCAATGAGACCACACCTACTCCAACAAGGCTTCACCTCCCCAAAGGGCCACTTTCTATGAGTTTATGGACACAATTTGTATTTTAAGTACATCTGCTGATATCCACATAATAAGTGTAGCTCCCAGGTCTCATCAAATAAGCTTCTTTTCACAAGGGATAGAAACTATTACAGAGATTTACAACTGGTCAAAATGCAGGGAGTAAGTTATCATAAGGTACCCTGCTCTAACTGCTACATTTACTATGCAACCCCTGTACTTAAGGCTCAGGGAACAATGCAAAAGGGGGGACGGAGCAATTGTAAGAGCCAGCAGGCAGGTTATCTGCTGTTAGATATGACAAGGAAGACATGATAAGGAAGCTACAAGTCTGCTTGCCTAACCAAGAATTGCACAGGCCTCGAAGCCCCAATAGTAACTGAAGAAAAACACTTGGGAAATTATATCCTTGGTGCACAGCTGGCTGCATCTGATTCAGAAGACTAGGTGAATGTGAAGCTGCAGCAGAGGGCCCAGTGGTCCAGGGCTCCAAACTCCTTCATTTTCTTCCCATCTCTAAAGCCGAGTCATTTGCTGAGGCTAACACTGATAACCTTTCGCTCTCGTAACTAGGGAAGACATGCATCGTAGACAGGAGGATTTTATTTTGCTCCTGTATTTTTAATATTAAGAATATTAGTAAAGGAATTCTTCATCCCCTTTTATGATTTGACTGAGAGCCCACAAAAAAAAAAAAAAAAGTCATCCCTATTACAGTTTTACACGCTTTGTTTTTCCTGAGTAAGAGGTTTGCTTCCAAAGAGATGAACATGGGGAATGAATTGCTCCTGTCTCCCTGCTGGTGACCAAAAAATTAGAGGCAGGGTGACTTTTACTTTATGGTGTGTTTGTCAGACTCCATGCTGTGTATTTTGTAAACTAAGCCTGACCTGTCTGGGTGGGACTTGCTTTCTTGTTTACGTTCCCATTTCAATTCACTTTTCTTTCCCTATTAGTCAACAAAATGTAAAATGGTTTCTAAAAATATGTTTATAGTCAGAATTCAAAAGGCTTTCAGGCTTGCCTGTAAACTGTCTGGCTCACCCCCTGGGGATAGCTGGTGTCCGTGGCTTGAGTCTCTAGAGATGTTCTCTGAGAACGTAAATATCCATGTGCATCTGAGCTCCACTTGGGCATGGCAGCGTGCGATGCAGGTTTGTAAGAAGTTTGCTGCCACTCTGAAGTTGTGGGATACACATGGAAAGTATTCCCATTTCTGCTCTTTGATAACTCTTAAAATTCGATTTCTTTACTTTGAATGAGTTATCTGGTAGAGAGTTTAGCTGCTCTTGTCAGTTTCCCTAATAAAAGATTGAACTAATATAGAATCAAACATGCCTCTCCTTTCCCCTGACCTTGGCGGATCCCCGTTCCTGTCTCTGAAGCACCGCAGGCTTCCTCATCTTCCCTGGCCTGATCCTTCAGATCTTCCACCCACTCACATGGGCTTTAACTTTAACTTCTTCCAGGCTCTCAGGGGAGTGGAGCGGGGAGCTGGGGTTTCTTGTGCCTACAGCTTTCTACCCTTGGGGTACCAGAGTCTCTTTAGCTACAGATGTAGAGGTCTAGGAGCTTCTGGATTCCTTTCTCCTTCTCTTTCTTCCTAGTGACTGGAAGAGGATGGAGCCCGCACATGGGGCCCAGGCCCAGGCTAGAACTCTGCCTAAAATCCCTCTCTTGTTTCTTCTGCTTGGGCCCCATTTCCCTTGCCCTCATCCCAAATTCTTTGGGTACACTTACCAAATATTATGGATTCACCACAAATACATCCTCTCTTCAGGGTCTGCCTCTCAGAAACCAATTAAGACAGCCCTCTGGAGGGATGCTCCTGGGGAAGGGTGACTTGGCTCTCACCTCTGCTCTCCTGGCTGGGGCTAGAGGGTGCAAAGCCAGAGTCATCTCACCACCCCTCCCTCCCTTATCCTTACCTTAAAGTTTTTTTTTATTAATATATCATATATACAGGAACAACATTTCAGATATCTACATTCTGTTGGCTAAACCGTACCCACATTGTTCTAGGGATTTCCCCTCCATGAATTGGGTGAGATGCTATAAACCCAGCAGTTCTTTACCTGGGACCTTCCTAGTCACCTTGCAGTCACCTTGCATAAGAAGTGGTGGCTGAACTCTTGCATGTTTGCTTGCATGTTGCTTTGATTCTGCAGGTGGAATGTGAAATCCTTGGTTTCATTTTGGTTGTTGTTTACTTTTAATGGGCAATACATTATCATTTTATAGCAGAATTTTTTTCCTTTTTGCTTATATTCTCTGTAACTGACTTGGAATACACACACACACACACACACACACACACACACAATCTTAAAACTGCTGTGATTGTTCTCTGATACATTTTTGGTCTAGAAACAAAATGTAGATTTAAACTTGTATATTTAAATGACCCCTACATTTTGATTAGAAAATATGGCTTTGATACCTAACTAATCATTTGTGTATGTGGTGTGTGTGTGTGTGTGTGTGTGTGTGTGTGTGTGTGTGTGTGTGTTTTAGAGATGTGTTAGAGGTTCTTCTTCAGTTGCCCCAAACTTTAATTTCTGAACCAAGGTCTCTCACTGAGCCTAGAGCTCATGGATTTAGTTAGACTGACTGACTGGCCACAGGTCCTGGGGTGTTGTGGTAATTATTTTAAAAAGCAGCCGCTGGTCAAGCCAACTAAGCTGCAGCGTCTCTGTCTAGCTCAGCTGCCATGTTGCATGGCCAGAAAACACATGTGTGCAGCAGCTAGAAACGGCCAGCCAGAAACACTAGCCCTGCCACCCGTGAGATACCAGCATGGGAGATGGCTCTGCCAATCTTCCACGATGTCTCTGCAAGGCTGGGCATTGCCCAGACCATCCCATCTACGCGGGCTCGGTAGAAAAATGAGATTCTAATGCTTAAGGATTAATCAACGGCTTATATATTTGGTAATGATCAATAACAAGATGCCCTTACAATCAGAGGTGTAACCCAATACCCAACCTAGATATACCAACTACCTTTGACTGCTACAGACAAGTGAACATGAGCCTCCATGTCCCCGTCTCTCTTGTCTCGTCTCTCTCCTAGCTCCTCCTCTTCCTTCTCTTCTTCCTCTCCTTCCTACTCCTCTTCCTCTCTTTACTCCTCCCACCTTAGCTCCTCCTACACCGGGGATCTTCTGTCTCTGCCTCTCCAGTTCCCAGAGCACAGCACCTGGCCTTGACATGGTTCTGGGGATCGAACTCGGGTCCTCATGCTTTCCCAGAAAGCACGTTAGCCACTGAACCATCTTTCCAGTTCCATATACCCGGACAGATCATTTTTATTTGCTGAAATGTCACCTTCTTGGTAGTGACTGATGAAGCTGCTACAGAGGAGGCTGATTTGGCCCAGCTCTATAGGGGTTGGCTGGCCCTCTAACCAGGACTGACTTTCCTGGAGGGTATCCACAGCGACAGCACCAAGAACCATTGGACTGTATAACATTTGCTGCTCCATTATATGGGTTTCCTTCGTGTGTGTGTGTGTGTGTGTGTGTGTGTGTGTGTGTGTGTGTCAGTTTCCATATTTTGTCATTTAGTCTCATCTATATTTGTCATTTTCTTCTCTAAATCTTTTTGGGTTGCTTTGTTGTTCTTTGACCAGTTTCACCCTTTTTTCCTCTCATTTTTCTCAGTGTGACCTCCAGGCCTCTTCTCGTATTTCTGTGAAGGAACAATTTACTAATCGTTGCATCCAATGGGAACCTCCCGTTCCTAAGGCTGTAATTCTATTTTTTACTCCTGTCTTTCCCCAATTCTGTCAGTTCTTGTTTCATCTACTTCTGTCTTTGTAGATTTCCCTTGGCACTGCATCTCTACTCTGGATTATAGATCGCTTTTAGTGGCAACTATGACTGTTTTCTCTTTGCTGAAGAGCTGTGGCATCCTGGGTACCAGTTCCCTTACAGCTATGCTTCCTGACAGTGTTGAATGTAATCATTTGCATGTCAACCTGGAGCACCCCCTCACTTCTGTGGTTATTGCTACACCTTGACTCTGCTGTGGAGAGGCCCGGTTGGTGGTCTTGTGGAGACTGGGCACTGTGAGCCTCAGTTTCCTCATTGGCAAAGCAGACACAATGTTACTTTCACAGAGAGGAATGGATTAATGAAGGGATCCAGGTGGTGTAGCTCAGAGTCTGATATTCAGAAAGTGCTTTCTAAATCTCTGCTGGTTTTCATCTTTGCCACTCATCTGACCGTGATGTCAGCAGTTACACTAAAAAATAGATATCACAACTACGGTTATGATAGACAATAGAACTAAAAGCAACTTCGAAAGGGAAGGGTTTATCTCATCTTACAAGTCTCAGGTCACACTCTGTTACTGAGCCAAGTGAGGACAGGAACTCAAGACAGGAACCTGGGGGACAGAACTGAGCCAGAGACCACAGGGGAATGGTGACTACAGAGAATGCTGCTTGCTGGCTCTCTCCTTAAGGTTTCCTCAGTTTGCACTCTTACACTGCCCAAGACCACCTCAAGGGTAGCTCTGCTCACAGTGGAGTGAGCCCATCCACATCAATCATTAATCAAGAAATGCTTCCGTAGACATGCCCACAGTCCAATCTGATTGGGGCAATTCCTCAGTTGAGGTTCCCTCTTCCCATAGGTGGCGCTGTTTTGGGAGGTTCAGGTTTAGCTGGTACAGCCTCACTGGGGGCTGGCTTTGAGATTAAAAAGCTCCAACTTCCTGTTTGTTCTCTCGGCTTCGTGCTTGTAGTTCAAGATGTGAGCTCTCAGCTTCCTGTTTCTGCTGCCTTGACTGTGGCTTGTCACTAAGCCTTCCCTTAACTATTATGGATTCATATCCCAGACTTGTACCTCTCTGGAATAAGCAAAACAAAAATAAAAACAAACAAACAAACAAACAAACAAACAAACAAAGCCCTTCACTATTCCTTGAGTTGTCTTTGGCCGCAGCGTTTTATAACACCAAAAGAAAAGTAACAAATATACCAGGTATCTCTAGTCATATATATAATTTCCGGGCCAGCGCTGGCAGTACCTCGTACCATAGCAGTGCACTTATTTTATAGATGAACAAGGTGCACCAAGGAAGTTAGTGGTCATTCTATACCTTGTTCTGAACTGTAATTTTAGTAGTCATATCGTCACTACAATGGATCCTCTGGTAATCCTGTCCTTTTCTGTGATCAGAGCTGTAGAAGAAGCAAAAGTGTGTGAGGTCCCACACATGGCCTTGGGACGCTCACACATGCACATACACAAGCACAGCCTAAATGATTGCTCCAATACACAGATTGTGATTGTTTTGTATCCACAGCTCAAGTACTCAGGTTGGGTGGGATGGGGTGGGGTGGGGATTTATACTGTGTTAAATAAAGCTTTATGGTGGCACTCAGACAATGCTTTCCCCTAGGGATCAAAATCTGCAGCTAGAGTTTCCCAAGCTTGAGCCTCTGTTTTTAGGTGATCTAGTAAACGTGACCGAGTTCTAAATCACAGGAAACATTGGATTTTCTCAGAATGTAGGTATCTGCTTTCAGTGCCACTCTTGGGAAAGATGGAGAGCCGAGGGGGAAACTGGGCAGCCATGAGGACTCTATTAAAGGAAACAGTCTGTGCCATGCTATTTATCAAAATATTTTTGCATTTAAAAAATGGAGCAAGCTTTGACTGGACAGACTGTTCAGGAAATTCCTATAAATACCCAGCGATTCAAAGTAGTGTCAGAAAGGAACACACTAGTTTAATTCACTGTTTAACTTAGGCAGGCTTAAAACTGTTATAGAGATGAGTTCTGGACTCTTGGCAGTTTTCTAGTGTATGTAGTGTACACAAACAAAGCCAGTTTGGAAAGTACTGACTCTAAGAACTGTATCGTTTGTGTTTCTCCAGACTAAACAAAAAGTTCCAACTAAGACCATAGGAGGAGATTTTGCTCACTCTCCCCGTCCTGCACGCCTCCTTCCCATTAGAGGACCAACTTTCCAGCAGAAGGTAAGGATGCTCGGTTGATAGTCCTGCTGTGTTCCTATTCACACTGTACCTCTTGTTGGAATTCAGACAATGAGCGTTTCCTTTAGATTGAGGTAGATTCTTTCCACCAAAGATATTTTTCTAGGCACGTAGTCTCATGATTTATCACCTTTAAGAACCTCCAATGTCAAATGGAGATAAATCATAGTTGGAAGAAAATAAATGGGAGTTTGTAAAACATGCTGACCCTAGCCCTTTGGGGGAAAGGCCACTCAGAAGTGTTGAGAGGACCCTGTGACAAAGGCAGGGTTGGTACCCTGTGAATAAAACCCCCAGACTCTCCTTGCTACATCACAATCATAATTCTTTGCCGCAAGCTGTGCACAAGTCACACACAGGGACACTTACGCTGCTATCAAATCTCCAGCCCCTATTTGCGGTACTGGGCCAACTGAGTTCTCAAAATTTTACTGCCTTTTCTTTAAGTGGCACAAGAAGCCAGTGAAGCTATTTTCTCTTCAGTGTCTTGACAGTGCTGAGGTGGTTATCCTTTCCTGTTAGACACTGAAAGTGTTGATGCCACTTGCAGAGCTTAGTACTCCTGCCTCTGAGCCAGTTCCCCAAGCAGGCCTTGATGCCCCCACCCAAACCAGCTGCTTCAGTGGGACATGGAGTCAGATTCTATACTCAAGCTTCTCGGCGGTGCCTCTTCTGTATCAGAACGTCATCAGCGCCACCAAGACTCTGGCTTTGTCATGAGGAGGCTACTCCAGGAATCTCTGGAGAAATGATTTTTCTCGAGTTGCTTTCCTCTGACTGGCTTCTTGGTTCCTGCCCATGTCTTCCATGCTCCTTCTTCTAGAGTCTACTTCTCCTCTTCCCTGTCTTCTCCTGGGAGCAGCCATGCACCCGTGGATGCTAGGGAGCTTCACACATGAAGACAACATCCCTGCTATCAAGATGCTCAGCTTCAAGAGAGCAGAAGTCATAGCAAGTAATGGCTCATCAGTATACATTCAAATGTGTACTGTCACTTGGGCACCTATCCCCTGTCCCTAATTCTGTCTATCACCATGTCCTGTCAAACTTTCAGAGCATCTGAGGTCTCTATCTTGACTTTTATCTTCTCTAGACCTCCATGATCTGTCCTGAAGATGTGATTCCATCCATTATGCCACTGCCTGCTCACACCTCAAGGGTCCCTTTTCCCCCCAGTCCATCTCTGGTACAGTGAGCAGAAACCACCTGGAACTGAGACTGAGGGAGAGGCATCCGTGTGGCCGTAAGGACAAGGGTGTGGCGATGAGGGAATGCCCTGCCAAGTAGATTTCTAGTAGCGTGGCTGGTGACTTTCACATGTCCTCACAGGCATGAGGATCACAAGCATGATGAACAGTGGGTGACTGATGCTCAGATTTCATATTTGGCAAGGAAGTTTCCTTCCTTCCTTCCTTCCTTCCTTCCTTCCTTCCTTCCTTCCTTCCAGCCTTAACCCTTACAGGTAAATGTTTTGGTTCTCGAGCAGAGCAGTGCTCTGTTTCATCAACATCAAGATACAAAGAGCTTTCATTTTTAATTAGAAGGGCTGACAAGACATACAGCATACATGTGGACACACTTGTCTTCCTTTCCGACACTACTTTGAATCGCTGGGTATTTATAGGAATTTCCTGAACAGTCTGTCCAGTCAAAGCTTGCTCCATTTTGAGTTTAGCAGGAGCAATAGCATGTAAGAATGGCCAGTGGTCTCCTTGTTTGTTTCACATCACCTAAAAGGTATTATTATGGAAGGTGACTCTTGTCCCTTTCAAAGGGCTGCTTGGGGGTGGGGAGCCCATCACTAACTTTTATAATTTGGCCTTGAGAAATTCACATTTATTCTTAAAAGAGTTCATCAAAAAGGGTTTTTTTGTATGTTCATGCATATGTTGGTTCCCAAGTTTTAAGTGTTGAAATATATGTCTAAAAAAAGTCCATTAATAAATAATTTTGTTAAGTTGTCAGTATTTCTTGGTGCAATGTTATGGGTAGTAAGGCAAAAGAAGATATTGGCATCCTTATAAGTTGAAAATAAAGGGCTGTGGAAAGGGGACAGAAAGTGGAATTAACTTATCAAGCTGTCCCAAGAGTATGGCTTCCTTGCGATGGAGCCTGAATTGCTTACAACTGTGGCTATGCCTTCCTTAGAGACAGTGACTAAATCCTTGGTGAGCACCCACCATGCAGATTGTGCCTTTGGCCCAAAGCCTGAGTCTAGTCTGTTTCATAGAAGAAGAAATGTGAAGGATGAGGAAGGGTTGTGGCAGCAGCTGCACTCCGCCAGCAGAGACCCTGGGAACACACCAACTCCCTCCCCACCAATGTTCCTGTGCACGAAAAGTCTGTCTTACTAAACACATTCTCTTAATCTTCAAACTCAGCTGTGACACACTGTCACTTAGACACCCACTCTATGTCAGCTTGGATCACCCCATGAGCAGATTGATTTCATTGAACAATCTTAGATCTTAAAAAGCTGGTCTGTCAGCCTCCTGTCTACCAAGATGAACCACCCCCCCCCCTTTCCCTCAACTCCCACTATTCATTCTGTCAAGTAAGCCATGAGAAAACCGGCAGGGGTTAAATAGGAGTGAGGATGTCCCGGTCCCCCACCCACTCTCTTGTGAGCATGTGAGAAAACTACTCCTGAATTTCTGGTTAGGCCAGGAGTTAGGGTGTATGAGTGGGAGTTGGCTCTCTTCCTGCATTCCCAAGGAACCCAGACAGCCAGGCCCAGGCCCATATGTGGTTCCATGAATCTGTCTAATCTCTTTGAAAGTATAGTGGCTACTTCACAAGTAGCTCTTGGCTAAGTGGATTACCCAGTCATTCTCAACAGGGAAGGGTACAAGAGTATATTTCTCCAAATAGGACACAGTAGAATATTGAAAGTTGTTTTTTCTTTCTCTTCTGTTTTTGGAGGCTTTGATGATTAATACTGATCATTAAGTTCTTGGGACTAAGAATCACCTGAGATACAAACTTCTGAGCACACCTTTGTGGGATTATATAGATTAGGTTAACTGATGTAGGAAGACCACTGTGGGTGCACCATTCCTTAGGCTCAGTTCCTTGACTACATACAAAAGGGAATAGGAGTGGAGTACCAGCATCCGTCTTTCTCTGCTTTCAGACTGAGAATACAATGTGACTAACTGTCTCAAGTTCATGTTTCCACTTCATAATAAACTGTACCCTAGAACTGTGAGCCAAAATACCCCTTCCTCCACTGAAATGCTTTCATAGAGGGAGGCAATGAAAGTGAGCCTAGAATTTTTCTAAATTAGAAAATTTTCAATGTGCTTTTTAGCACTCTTCAATGTTTATTGAGGTTTGCTTTTATATTGTGTATTAAGAATGTCAATTTAAAGACAAAAATTCATGTAGTTATGCAGCTACCCTTAGCTCAAAAACCTAAAACATCTTCATCACCAGAGAAAATTAGGTTATGACTCTCTCTAGTCAAGAGTACCCCTTTCCCAGCCCAAGGTAACATTATTCTTCCTTTTATATCCATAGACACTAGTACTGCCTATTCCTGAAAGTCCAATAGAACGAGTAGATTGATCATTAGTAGATATGTAGATGTAACTAATTTCATGTTGTTACAGGCCAGGAAATTAATTTCTTTTTATTGCTGTGTAGTAGTGTATGCCTGGAAGATTAACTTGTTACATACACAACAAATTGTTTGCCAGTTCTCCTGTCAATAGGCCTTGGTGAGTACTTCAATACTTTTTTTTTTTTTTTTTTTTTTTTTTGCTTTTGTGAATAAATTTTCCATGAGTATTCTCTTTAAATGACTCTTGTGAGAATGTGTATTTATTTCTCATGATTATAAATTTAGTAGTGGGATTGCTAAGTCATGGTGTGTTTGACTTCTGTAGAAACCAATATTTTTTTTCAAAGCAATATCTCCTTCTAGTCTCATTCCAATCAGTAACACATGAGGTTCCAGTTCCTCTACCATCCTTCTCAACACTTGTTGGTTTTCTTCCATGCTAGTTCAAGGGCAGACCATGCTACCTGGTGTGGCTTTAATGTGGGTTTCAGTGGTAACTAACACTGGCGAGTACTTTCCATGTGCATTCTGGCCATGAAGATGCATTTTTTTTAATGTGAAATGTTCAGGTGTGTGGTGGTTTGAATGAGCAATGTCCCCCATCAACTTGGGTGTCTGGACACTTGGTATCCAGTTGCTGGGTCTGTTTGTGGAAGATTAGGAACTGTGGTCTTCCTGAAGGAAGTTCAGCACAGAAGGCAGGCTTTGAGAGTAAATGCTTTGAACCATTTGCAGTTTGCTGTCTGCTTTATGCTTGAGATGAGGATGCAAGCTCTTAGCTGCCATACCTGCTGTCACTCCTGCTGCCAGCTGCCAGGCCTCCTGGTTATTATAAACTCTAACCATCTGGAGCTGTAAGCCAAAACACACTTACTTCTATAAGCTGCCTTGGTCATGGTGTTTTATCACAGCAACAGACAGGTAACTAATACAGGGTGCTTTTGCTTGCTCATTTTAAAGTTGGATTGATTGTGTTTTTATTCTTGGTTTAAGAAATATATTCCATATATAAGTACATACACATAATCTATAGCTTATATATTTACTTAATAGTATCTTTTGGTAATCAAAAATTTTGATTTTGTAAGAATTAGGATAGATCAATGCTTTTTTTTTTTTTAAATTCATGTTTTGCTGCATAAGAAGTCTTTGCGTGTCTCCAATTAGAAAAGCTGTTTTTAAATATTTTCTCTTAGGAACTGGGTAATTTCTTATACTCATATTTGTGTCTTTTAAATTAATTTTGGCATGATGTAAAATCAAGGCCCATGCTCACTGTTTATCATTTGGATATTCCCCCGACTGGAATCTTGACAGAGTTCTTACTCTCCATGGGCTTTTTGCTCAAGGCCACCATGAGATTCTGGTTTTTTGCTCCCCAGCAGTGAAGACTCCATGGCAGCTTCAGGTGTGGACCAAGTGAGTAGAGGAACAGTCCTTGCTGTCAGTACCTACACAGGGCTGGTTCTGAAAGGGTGCAGGGGTATGATGGGATCATGGAAACTTCCACAGATTCACAGGAGAGCTCAAGAATTAGGCTGCAAAGGTAGAAACTGCACAGAGATTCCCCAGAAGGCTTAGTGGGTCTGCAGTGATTCCACACTGGAGAAACGCTTACTAGATCTGCACAGACACTCTCCACTGGAAGAGGCTTAGTGGGTCTGCAGGTACAGAGCTACAGCTGGAATCCTATGACGGTAGAGCAGAGTGTGCCAAACCAGCCGATAGAAGCTGCAGACAGCAGTGAGCTGTCTAGAAGCTGCAGGTGGTGACACCGGGCAGAACCAGCAAAGCCATGAGTGAAGCTACCTGGAGCCTTGGGGCCCAACTCCTTTTCCTAAGGTTTAAAGTCTTCCCGCTGAGTTCTGGTGTTGGTTTAGGCCCATTTCTCCTTTCTAGTTTCTATTTTCTCCATAGGAACAGTTTTCCTGGTGTAGTATCTTAGAAGTAAGTAGCTTGTAAAAATTTTTATATTCATTTTAACTGACTTGTATCTGGACAAAATTTGTCTCGAATCTCAGATGAAAGTTTGAACTTCTGAGTGACACTGGAGTAAGCTGACATCTGGGGACTACTGAGGAAGAAAGAATAAGTAGTGTGGAAAAATTCATGGCATACAGTCCAGGGACAGGGTGCTATGATCTGAATAAATCTCCCAAAGGTTCCCATTGGAAGCTTGGTTCTGGGTTTGGCAAGGTTGAAATGTGTGGAGCTTTAAAAAAAATGAAGACCAGCCTGGTGGTGGTGGCACATGCTTTTAATCCAAGGACTCAGGAGGCAGGGGCAAACAGATCTCTGTGAGTTCAAGGCCAATCTGGTCTACAGAGTGAATTCTGGGACTGTCTGAGCTAAAACAGAGAAACAGAGAAACCCTGTCTTGAAAAATCAAGAAGGAGGAGGAGGAAGAGGAGGAGGAGGAAGAGGAGGAAGAGGAGGAGGAGGAAGAGGGGGAAGAGGAGGAGGAAGAAGAGGAAAGGAAGAGAAAGAAGAAGAGGAAGAGGAAGAAGAAGAAGAAGAAGAAGAAGAAGAAGAAGAAGAAGAAGAACAACAACAACAACAACAACAACAACAACAACAACAACAACAACAACTAATCATTGAGACCATTGCTATTGGTCTCTATATTTCTCGTAGGACTCACAGCTCATTCCTTCAAGAGAGTTGTAACTAAAGAGCAAAACCAGTCTCTCCCTTCTCTCTGGCTTCTTGTAGTACTGTATGGCCCCTTTCTCTTCTTACATTCCCACTGTGATGCTATCTTCAGTGGTGTTATACAGCTAAAGTTGTATTAGCTCAGCCAATGCCCATACAACACTCTGGAACTACAAAACTGTATGCTAAACTAACCCCCTTTCTTTGCTTGTTACCTCTATTTAGGTCTTTTGTTACACTAATGGAAAACAGACTAACATACTCTGGGAAGACTGAACTACTTTCTAAAATGAAGTAAGAGAAAATCTCTCGGGTGCTGTGAGAAATGAGGGTAATATGAGAGCTTTTCACACAGTAAACCTTGAAGATGAATCAATAGTCTGGGGCATTTAAGAGCCAGAAGACAGTAAGAGGTAGGCTTGGCTTGGCTGAACTCTGAATATTGGGCTACATATTTTTGCTTTCAATGGGGTCGGGGGAGCTGGGAGGGGTGACACAAGAGCCTGAGTGGTGTCCAACTCCTTTAAAGGTTGGGTAAGGCAGAATTGGGTCATATTTGGAAATAAGTGAGCAACTCTCACTGTTTCATAAAATAAGTGTCAAAGTAGACTTTTAGAGTATCTACTCTTTCATCTGTGGCAGGATTTGTCCATGACATTCTCATCACTGACAGATAATAATTCAAGTAGAATGACCCATTAACTTCGTTTAGACATTCAGCTATTTGTCTTGGTTTTCAATATTGTAATGAGCATAGTAAAAAAAAAAAAAAAAAGTGCCTTTAGACAAGTAAAAACAGCCTAGTCAGAATCTCTGCTATGCCCAAGGCTGCACAGGGTAACTGGAACTTCGTAACATCACTCACTCAAGGTAACCAGACACAGTCCTAGAACCCCCATGACCCCCACCGGACAGTATTTAAGCAATGACCAAGAGTAAAGACATCTGGAGAGATGCCACCTTGATCTACCCTGCAGGTAGAAAGTCTCCCCCAGGATCCTGACCCTCAAAACAGAGACTTCTGTCGGAGACTGGACCTGACCTTCAGCTAAGATTATGTCGTACAGGTGAGCAGCCTTGGGGAGATAGGCTTAGGTCTGTAGTTAGAAATTTAGAGTGTGACTATCGTGTGATGACCCCCAGCATAAAATACAACTTTAGTTATTCTAACTACGTTTATCTACTTTCTTGCTTGTGACAAATATCTACAAAACCCACTCAGGATACTTCTTGGAAGTTAGTATCATTCTAGAAAGCATGGTTAATGATATGAGAGAGAGAAAGAGAGAGAGAGAGAGAGAGAGAGAGAGAGAGAGAAAAAGAAAGAGAAAGAGAGAGGAGAGAAAGAGGGCATTTTGAAATGGCTCCCAGTGATCCCTGCCTCCATGTGTTTATTTCCCATTGTGTGTGGTCTTGGCATGGCGGGTTACATGTAAATAAAGGAATATGAGGAAAGTCACATGGTGTCACACTGGAGGCGGGACTACACAAGCCTGCAGTTCCTACCTTGCTTGTTTGCCCCCTCGCTCTGGTGTTCTCCCATGCTCCTCTGATGAAGCAAGGTACCCTGAAATAAACTGCCATGGTGAGTCCCCACAGCTCACCGGGACTGAATCTTGCCTGTAACTATTTAAACGAGCTGGGAGGCTGCACATCTCTGACCTACAGAAACTAGAGTAATTACACAGCAGGTAATTATGACACTTACACCTAGCCCTCCTGAGTGTCAGGCACTGTGCAAAGTGCTGTCCATGGGATTTCTCTCGTGGTTTCCACAGTAATCCTTTGAAGGAAGATAATATGGTTATTTTATAGATGAGGAAACTGGAGCTGAGAGTAATTTGCTAAAGTTACAGACCAAGGAAGTAAAATGAGAGCTCAATTTTCATGCCATCTTGCTTAAGAGACTGGGACGGTTAGGTAGCACACTTTCTTATTCTGGTTGATCAGTCTCTCTAGCCCTGAACATATTTTCTCCTGAACTGACTGGGGTTTTGTTGTTGTTTTGTTTTTAAGGGGAATTGAGTGGTTCTGTAGAAAGAAGTTAACTGCAGGCCTGAGGCCTTGCTCGCTCACAGAGAGGAGGATAGTAACCTGTGTAAAGTTCATGCCTCCCCCTTTGATTCTGACCTGGAAAGCTGAGAAAGTGAGCAGCCCCTAGGGAAGGATTAGGGATAGGTGCAGAGGGGACCTGTGGAACTTTTTATTTTAACTTTTATGGCAGACCATCTTCTTGTGATGAGAAAAACCAATCGAACTGTCCCAGAAATCATATTATATTGGAACAGACGAGACGCTGTCTCAATGGACTCTAACAAGAAAAAGGAAACTTCAAATGTTGTAGCTTAAAATAGCGGTTGTAAAAATCAGGTTTGTTGCTTTCTTTATTAAAATGTTATTTTAGAAATACCTTTTGCTTATTTTAATGTAAACATATTTTTACACTCCTGGTATACCAAAAGCATCAAAATATAGAAAATTGAGTTATCAGTTCCATCTGCAAGTATTAATGAGGCTGATACCATTACCATTTTGTACATATTTTGGTAATTCATTACAGCCATCTCTTCATATAGCTAGCTCTACTGCATATACATTCCATAATTTCTGCATGTTCCTCTATATGTAGGTACTTTTGTGGGCCATTGAGACAGCCTGTCAGGTAAAAAATGTTTTCTTTGAAAGCCTAGCAACCTGAGATTGATTCCTGGAGTTCACATAAACATGGAGGAGAGAACTGACTCCACAAACGTATGTGCTTACCTGTATACATAACACACAGCTCACCCTCCAAGCACACATACATACACACACACCACATACACACGCACACATATACATACCATATAGGCACACACAGACATATATCACAAACACACACACACATACACACACACACACACCACACACACACACACATATACACACCACATAGGCACACACAGACATAAATCACAAACACACACACACAACATACACACACACACACAAACATCACATAGGCACACACAGACATACACACCACACACACCACATAAACATAACACATATACTACACACACACACACACACACACACACACACACAGATATACACATACACACACACCACATACACATACATACTACATATACATACACACCACATAGGCACACACAGATATACACATACACATATACCACACACACACAC
>JANHMN010000014.1:33712049-33756248 GCA_030674055.1 Rhabdomys pumilio
ACATATACATACATACACACCATCAACCCACACATATAATAATAATAATAATAATAATAATAATAATAATAATAATAATAATAATCTGACACATTTTAGAAATAAGATCTTTTCAAATTTACGAACTAAATACCTGCTTGAAAAAGTGACTTAATAGAGACCTTTTGCATCTCTCTTACGACTTCTTCAGGGTAGGTAGATTCCTCGATGTGGAATAGGTGGGTCACAGAGTTTACACATTTTAAATTGTTGTAGGTGTTGCCAAATTGCCTTCCAGAAAGGTTGTACCAAAATTAATTCCCACCAACAGCTTACGAGAGAGTGCCCACTTCCTACACCCTCGCCAGTAATGGGTGTTAGCGCCCTTTGAAACCTTCGCCCATCTGATAACTAAGAGGCATCTTGTTTTCGTTTGCCCTCCCTTAATTACTGGGGAAACAAGGTTCTCTTCCTTGGCAATTGTGTCTCTTCCCTTATAATCTTCACACGCTGTTATCCATTCAGTGTTGGGTATACCGTCTTACTAAAGGTCCGTATGTTGTGGTGTTGACGCCTTTCTCCCCGCTCCCCGCTTTCTCTGCATTTTTCCCCCGTCATGCCTTTCTCCATGCTCTCTGCACATCCCTGTCTTCTGCCTATCTCATCCTGTGGTCTCTGTACTTGATCTTTTAGCATTTAGAGATACCTCATGGCATCTTTCTATCCTTATAGCTGTTCTTAAACTTACGCCTTTCTTTTTGGTCAGTCGATTTTGTTTTTCCTCCAAGATGAGACAGTTCACACGTGGAAACAACACTTTGAGCCAATATTTGTCAAGTAAAACACAGAATATAATGAATTATTGAAAAACACTCTGAGTTTTCCTAGGCTTTATGTCTTTCTCAGGGACTTCCTTTATTTTTCATAACCCTCTTGAACAACATTAAAGAAAATGCCTCAACAATTTTCATACTTAGAGATTAGCATATACACACTCAGAACCCAATATTTCTATTGAATTTGGTAGTTGTCTTTGTTTCTATTGCTGTGATTAAAAAACAAAAAAGACCAAAAGCAACGAGGAGAGGAAAGGGTTTATTTCAGTTTCTAACTCAGGTATCACTCTGTCACTGATGGAAGTCAGGTTAAAGCAGAGGCCATGACAGAATACTGCTTACTGCTGGCTTCTCCTGGCTTGCTCAGTACACACCCCAGGATCACTAACCAAGACCACACCCCCCTCCCCCCATGGACTTGCTTATAGGCCAATCTTATAAAATCATTTTCTCAATTGAGATTCCTTCTTCTCAGATGACTATAGCTTCTGACAAGTTGACAAATAAATAAATAAATAAATGAACTAGGGTAGATATAGTCTTGCTAATAACAGTACAATCAACACGTTGTAGACATACTGTTTATTGCACTACGATTCTAAGAAACATATAAATTTATATTCATATCATGCTCCCTGTAAACAAAGTGACTTAGTGCATGACTTCATTTAATTCTCCCAGCAACACTGCTAGTTAATTATTATCATTTTCTTTTACAGATGAGAAGACAGGTTGGATGAGGGCAAAGTGATGTTTTGGTGTCGCATGGTCAACCCCAGCGTGAGTTGGGATTCAAACTTGCATCTTTTGAACCAAAATCCACTTTTCCTCCCAGCTTTTCCTTACTGCAGAGTGGAAAGTCAGAGCATGGTTGCCTTGTGGGAATCTCTGAAGCTTTGATCTTATTCAAGGTGCTAATTTGATTTCAACTTAGAAGCGGGTCAGGGTCACCGTTTCTTAGGCTAAAATTGCTGTCTTCTGCTGGGCGAAGATCTGAACTCGGGCAGTTCCGTTAATTAACATTTTATTCAATGGGAAACATGCATCCTTTAGAGAGTGATTGCTCACCTACTCGCAGCTGTCCAGTTCCCTTTGTGCCTGGCTCTTGATCAACAGTCACTCCCAGTTTCCTCACCTCCAGGGAGCAGAAACTCTGCCCCTTTCACCAGTCCCCTCTAATCAGGGACAGAACTGGCACTGGAATGCAGTTACAAGCTTGCTCCCGGGCTAGCTGCCTGCAGAGCCCCAGGGGCTAGGTCAGTCCAACCCAACACAACTGAACCACATCAGACTATAAGGCATGTCTGCCCCTTCGCACAGCTCCTGGGACTTTGTTTCCCACTCTTTGATTCTTCCTTTCCCAGAGGTTGCAGTACTCCTGGATGAATGACACCGGGGATATGCATGCTCCCTCTGGAGTTGACTTACTTCTACTACCATAGGGGTGTGGTATCCATCCAACCCCACCAAGCAAGATGAGCAGGTCTGAATTATTTATTCTTGTTCAACACCTCCCGTCTAGACTTCAGAACAGTGTGATGCGTGGCAGCGCTCTCGACGCCGTGCATAGGAGACACTAAGCCTCCTCCTGAAGGATGACGAGTGTCTCCTCAGGCATCCAACATCGAGACTGTCACTTTATGTAGAGGAATCAGCACATTCCTGTAATGAAGAAATAATTCTCTTGAGGATGGGTGATTCACGGTGACAGGAGCCTCGGGTGCATCCAGGGAAAGCAGCCCATGGAAGTGGGGGTGGGAGAGAGGAGGAGACATGGGCTTCACATCTGTGAGAGATCTGCAGTCCATCAGGGTACACATTTGATGTACCTATGTATCGTTCTTCATCCTAACTAGAGAAACCAGGTAAGCCTTCCTGGCTTTACTGTTGCTGCTGTTAACACAGGGCGATTGCTGGGTCTTTGTGACTCTTCCCGTTTTGTGCTGGCTGTCCCATCTCTGGCTAGACATTTGCTTCTCAGTCTTTTTCTCCAATGAAATGAAGTCCCCAAGAGCCACAGAGTTAGGCTGTAGAAATAACACACCCTGACCTTGCTCCAATGGGTTTCCATACCCCTAAGATAAAACAGAGAGTTGTTATTGGCGTTCTGTATTTATCAGGAGCCTGCTAGCCTCTGGTTTCACCTTTTATTGTCTACTAACCCTCTGGCTTCTCAGACAGACCGAGATCCCAGATAGACCATGATCCCCATGCCAATCATGCTTCTACCATCTCGCCATTGCGTTGCTATTTCCTCTGCCTATGCCCATGTGACTGGTTTGTATTATTAAGTCTGTGCTCTAAATCCAATTCTCTAAAAGGAATCTTTTTCCTAACTACTTTTTTTTTTTCAGTAGGGCTATGTGTCATGATCTGTGTGACTTTAAACTTGACATGACTCAGGGAATGAAGAAATGGCAAAAACAAAAACAAAAACAAAAAAACCCCCAAAACAAAAAGCAACAACCCTGGGCATTTGGATGAAGACATACCAGCAGCAGCCCATGCATTCAGGGCATGTATTAAGTGCAGTACGAATGAGAGGGAGTATGGGTCCCTGTAGGGAAGCAGGGTCAGACTGCAGGCATTTGGGACCAGGAACACGTAGCCGGTACTTTCTCTACATTGTCATTGTCGGCACTCATACTTAGACCAGGGAAGGCCTTGCAATTCCCCTGAGCCTGACCTGGAACTGGTCAGACCTTTTCACCCCCATGGACTGAGGCATGGACATACTCAGGACTTTATCCCAGTCCACGGACTTTCCATCCTCCTTGGCTTTGTTTAATTTTTTTGCAATGCTGCCTATCACTACCTGATATTAAGTTATACACTTATTTACTTGTCTTTTGTCTTTCTCCTTCATCAGAAGACAACTTCAATTTATATATACATACATACACACACACA
This sequence comes from Rhabdomys pumilio, assembly GCA_030674055.1. NCBI lineage: Eukaryota > Metazoa > Chordata > Mammalia > Rodentia > Muridae > Rhabdomys > Rhabdomys pumilio. The sequence continues at coordinate 33,715,775 of JANHMN010000014.1, forward strand.
CACACACACACACATATATATACTCACATACATATACACATACATAAACATATATTCTTGCACATTGCCATGAACACAGCATCTAGGAGAGTTCCTGACACACAGCAGATGCTCACTAAACATTCTCTGAGTAAAAGAATGAATAAAAGAGCAGAGCCCTTGAAGAAAGCGGCTGTGTGTGACCTTGTCAGTTAAGGCCCATGGTGAGAAGGGAGTGCCTGTGCCCACTTAGTTCAGGAGGAAGTCAAGTTAAATAGAGACTGGAAGCAACATAGATTTAGCTGTCCAGCCCATATTTTCCTGATCACACTTTAATTCTGTCAGAGTTTCCTGAGCCATGTAAGGCCCTTTCCGAGGCCTGGCTGTTCCTCAGCAGTAAGGAAACTCCCAGGAGTCTGCCTGTTGCTCAGGACTGGTATTTTTGCATAAACGCTTTTTACATCCCTTGCCAGCTCTTTGTGGTCAGTTTTGTTTACAGCTCACCCTCGAGTTGTTTATAGTGAGTAGCCCAGGACTCTCAGGGTTAGTCAGGCTCCATCAACTGTGTGGATTTGACTCAGGATGGGTGAGACTGGTTGGGTAGCATCGGGTTGGGTAACAGGAGATAATGCATCCTTTCTCCTCCCCCGAGAGGTGATTTCAGTGGTTCTCACAGTGTGTCCTCACTGTACAGTAGATGCAAGAACTCCAGCTAGTGTGAGAACCAAACTTGCATGAGAAAAACATAGTCATGGCCCAGTTCCTGCACGACTCCCGGGCTATGTTCTCAGCATTGAGAAAGCCCAAATGTCGGTGAGCTTGCATAATTCCCAGGGGTCATTTAGTCACATGTACCCCACAGGGAGATCAAGTGAATTCTGAGTAGAGGAAGAGGTGGGTGCACTTAGGACGTGATGTCCTTCTACAGCCTCCCTAAGCCACAGATTTGCTACTAGAAGCCCTCCTGGAAACAGCTCAGTCCTTACTGCCGTTGGTCCGTCTGCTTTTGTATGCTCCAGGGTGTTTGTAAATACCACTGGATGCTTCATCTTGCACCAGTTTCTTTCTCTTCGGCTGGAAAATGTTAGTGCAATTTGGCCGGGTTATTTGTCAGCAGACAGCAATCATTCCTCAGCTGGGGTGGAATTCCCTGGTGATCTTTCCCCTCCCAATCACGCAATAGTCCCACATCGCTTCTATCGTGTTGTAATTTCCCTGGTTACATTAAAGCCTGTGGGCTTTTCTGAAGTTATTGCTTATAAAGACATATTTAGAAATTGTTTATGGGGCTATTTTTAGTGCAAAAGCATGCAGTGAGCTCTAATTGTCACTCTTCCAAAACTCCACAAGACTCCAAGTATCCCACTAAAGTTCCAGGGACTAGGTACAAGGCAACTCTTCACTGGGGTGACAGCATAACCCTTAGTACCACACTGAAGGGTGTCTGCTGGTCACCATGGAGACCACACCATAATCTTCTTTCATTTTCCAAGACACTAGTTGGCTGATGTGTGAGATGAAGGACTGAGAGCTGGAGAGTGGAGGCGCTCAGTTTGTTTTGATGAATGTTGAATTCCAACTACATAATACAGTGGCTGTCCTATAGAAGATGCTTGACTAATACGTGCTGAATGGTTAGATGTCTTTCCTATCTGTGAGCTGCCCACTTCTATAACTGATAGATCTGATGCCACCAAATGGGTGTTGTTCTGGTTGCACATGCTTGATTTACATACATGATGGTGGTTAAAACACTTTCATAGTTTCAGAACTCAGCATAGTATTTATCCTCAGATGAGCAGCCACTGAATAAGTTACAAAGGGGTCGGGGTGGGGTTCTGGGAAGCTTATAGCATTTTGAAAATAGCAGTAGGGGTGTATTTACTGTGTAAAAACTAACCAAAACAAACCATTTTGATCTGAGCTCTACTCCACACTAGGCTGCTACTCATGACGGATGATGTGTGTTTTCTTTTTCATACACTAAGACTCTAGAACAAATTGTCTAAGTCCATGTTTGGGCTCATTCGTTTTTAGTTGGATGGCCTGAGAACGAGCTACTCAGCATGTCTGTGCCTTCCTTTCCCCATCTACCAGTCAAGAACAATGGCGTGCACCACCCTGTAGGTGTTGAGAAGGAAATTACTTATTTGAGACCAAGTAATCAGGAAGTGCCAGTGGTTAGGTCTCGGCATTTAGAAGGTGAGATCTTTCAATCCTTCCTCTTCAGAGGGTTTAAAAATCAACCCTGGGGGTGTTGTCACACTCCCCTGATTCCAGGAAGGAGTACCTTGCATTTCTCTCAGGGTCCATGTTCTTCTTAGTGCTCCAGATATATTTCTTTTTAGGTACTTTGCAAAGTGTGTAGACCCTAGTGATCGGGTAAGCTTTTAAAATGCATATTCTTTACGTCTTAACTCATAGAAACTTTGTGTATTATATAACAGGCCATGAAATACCTTCCACGGTATTATACCTGTGTTGTCCAATGTGGTTGTCAAGGACCACGTGTTGCTGGGTGTATCTAACTGTCACCGAAATCAAAGAAAACGACGATAAAGTGGATCTCTTTGGTGGGTCTTACCATACTTCAGTACTCGGTAGCTTCAGGTACAAATTTAGAGCTCACCCACCCCCTCAGGAAGTTCTATGGAATAGGGTTGATGAATATAAAAACTCTCTGAAGTCCAAAGAATCAAAAAACAGTGCCAAGTCACACAGCTAGTTAAGATCACCTAGCTGGCTGGCACAGAATTCAATCATCTTGTTTTCCGTACCAAGATACTTTTCGATTTACATTGAAGACACTTAGAGCTTTACCCCAACCCTAGGGACCTGGTCTTTGTACACCTGTCTTAGCCATATAGTTTTTAGAAGTCATAACCATGTAAACCCCTATGAATTTACTTTTTTGTATCTTTAAACCCACCCTCTTTCTCATCTTTCTTCCCAAACCCTAAAGCAACACCCTTTAATGATAATATCCAGCACACAGTTGACAATTGTTCCCAGCTAGGCCTTCTGCTAGGCTTCCTCCTTCCTGGGCCTCAGTCCATCTGAATGAGCTCTGAGAAAGCCTTTGTTGACTGGAGGGTCAGGGCTGCAGGTGAATGAGGGAAGAGGTTGAAGGGTCAAAGCTATCACTTGGTGCTCTGATGGCAAGTTTGAGCACCCATCAGGGGGTTCTCAGTAAGGTTCTAGAGTTAAGAACACCTGTGACAAGAAAGATTTTTTACACAGATTCACTGTGTATAAATAGAGGCAAAATTTGGAAGCACAGATAGGCCTAGTAGTTGATTTCCTGGTTTGACAACAATTCCTATTTCTTCAGAACATCCTTGCCCACACTTGCTGGTAAAGGCACATTGGCAGCAGCGCTGTTAAAACATGCCCTGGCTGGCACTGTTCAAACAGCAGCAGAAAGGGTTTTAGTCTCTCAAAGCCACCCTGGTGTGGGTGCCGAGTCCCTTCCAAGGTTTCAAATAGATGAAGAAATAACATACCAAGTTGCAATTACCTCTGCAGGTCGGTCCGATCAGAACCATGCTGATTACATAAACAACAGTCTATGGCGATTTTAAAATTCCGGTTCCTCCAACTTTGATATTTAAATTTGAATTTTGTGCTTAATGTCTTTTAAATGAAATGCTTCTGTCAAGGTCACAGGTCATTTTCATATGGAGTTCTGGGTTGTGGGTAAGTGGAATCCGGTTGCTGAAGGAGTTTCCTCCCAGAACTCTCTCCTCCTGGGAATGTTATATGCTTGAGATGACTGTTTGACATATATCTTACTCTGTATGTCTCTTCCTGTCCTCTTTCTCTTATAGGCTAGAAAGTAATTCTAGAAAGTAACTCATGGTGGATATGTTAACTGACTTCCACTTAACAAAATGTCTGCCTAACTGGCAGCGACCATGTCCTCTGTAGAGAACACAGTATCCCACCATAACCGGACATACACTCTCTGCAAGGCTTCTTGCACACAAGATTTTTATATTCATTGGGTTTTAATTACTAGACTGCTTATCTGATCATGATTATGTTAAATAAGAGAGTCCTAGATTCTTTTTTCTTTAATTTTCTTATTCTACCTTTAATTTGTTATGTCAGGAAGAGATCGTTAGGCACAGATGACACTCAACTAAGAAGATCCCAGAAGCCAAGTCAGGAATGACCTTTATCCTCGTGGCTGAGAAAAAAGAAATCAACTTAATGGCCAGGCTACAGAGAGGAACTCAGGAAGCTGGTGTAGGTATCGTTGTAAAGAATAGACTGAGGATGGAAAGAGACTAAAACTAAAGGTGGTAAGTTAAGAATCCAGGATAGCACAATAGAGTATTAAAGACAAGCCGAGGCAAGTGATGTCAAGCTTTGAGCAGGAGTGTTGAAGTTAAGGGTCCTTTGCAAGATGCTTCAGTTGCCATTCAAGAGCTCTGGACAGAGTGTCTCCATTTTGCATGTAAGATAGCCTGAACTAGACAGCTAATGGTTTGGGAGCTCAGTTTACAACTTGAGGAATTAAGTTGGCAAATGTCCCATGAGGAGGAGCTGGGGAGATGGCTCAGTGATTAAGAGCATTTGTTGCTCTTCTAGTGGACTGGAGATTGATTGATTCCAAGCGCTCACACTAAGCAAATCACAACTGCCTGTTACTATAGCTCTAGGGGACCCACCACCTTCTTCTGGATCCCAAGGACACATGCATTCACCTGTACATACATACCTGCACCCATTTAAAAAATATTTATTTAAAAAATTGTTGCAGGGTATAGGCACAATTTCATACCTACAGGAGTTTTAAGAGTGAGAGAATCTTCAAGTGCATGAAGAATGTTATTACTTCTAGGTAGTATAATATGAGGCAGGGAAAATGATGGAGCAAGGACAAAGGGAGCCGTAAATCACTTCTTCTGTGAAGGTTTTAGAACTTTTAATAAGCCAGGAAGCCTGATATATAACTGAGAACTTATCCTACAAAGAAAATCCACTAGACAGGGGTGTGGCCCTGTTGGTACAGTGCTTGCCTTGCATGGCGAAGCCCGCAAGTTGATCCTCAGAATCAGGGAGTGAAAAGAAAAGAAAAACCTTGATTGGAAATCCACAGGCGTCCCCAGTGTCACAAGAGAGGCAGAAGGCCTCCTACAAGAAGCATAAAAGAGGGGCCAAAAGAATCTGCCCAGGGAACACCTACCTATATCTGCTTACCTTCTCCTGGCAACAGAAGAGACACTAAATAAAGGTCTGAACTTTCAGGATCTTCTTCACAGTAAAACATACTCTGGAAGGATTGCTGACACCAAGTATGGATGACCACTTCAGTCCTGTAGTTGTATGCATCTTCACTGTTCCGAAACAGAGGTGTATGCCAGACAAATCATGACTGCTTTAAACTGGAGATCAAGGTGATCCCTCATCAGACTCTGCAGGAGCCTCCAGCAAGTGTCCAAGTCAGCCTGCACTGTATTCCTCTAGCAGAGTTAAGCGTTAGATGCCCAAGGAGTCGTTATAGTTATAATCACCTGATCTCAATTAGATATTTGGATATGGTTTTCTACCTGTTTCTGAATTCTACTTTCAACTTCTACCAGAGGTTCCTGAGTATGAGAAAATTGAGTTTTATTTTATTACATTTTTTTATTCATTCATTGTGCATGTGTGGATGTGTGCATGCTATAGCATGTGTGTGAGGCTGGGAGAACTGTGAACCAACTTGCAGGAGTTGCTTTTTTTCCCCTTCCACCAAGTGGGTTCTGGAGATTGGACTCAGGTCTTCAGGCTTGGCAACAAGAGCCTTTACCCTTGGAGACAGTCTCTCTGTCCTGGGTTAAATTTTATTAGTGATTATTTCACACTAGGGGTCTGGTCTCAAACAGTACTATTTCTCTGTTTATGCTCATAAAAAGAAATTAAAAGGCATACTTTAAGTCAGTGACTAATTTTTTTCAATAAAGTAGGAACTATTTTTTTGTAAAAAAAAGAACTATTATTTTTTGTTTTATTAACAATTTCTCATTGCTATGAGGGTTGTTGGGTTCTAATGATTTTACTGGATAGAGAAAATATTTTTAAAAAAACTTGCTTTGGGCTTATTTAGTAAAATTATATATATATATATATGTATATATATGTATATATATATACATACATACATATATACATATATACATATATATACACACACACATATATATACATACATATACATATATCCATGTCTCCTAATGATCCTTACTCTCTGCTGAGTTCTGCTATCTGCCATATTATTTTGCAAAACTGTGTGTATTGTTTATCCATATCTAGTGTGCACTCTGCAGGGAGATAGACAGGAACTGTCTATCTAGAGATAGGCAGAGATAGGCAGAGTCATATTTTGCCTTCCAGATCATGATTGGGGAAGAGGGAATTCTTTTTGGATGAAAAAGCCAGTGGAAAGCAAACCTGCAGGTTTCAAATGTGACTCGGTGCAGAGGAGGATGGTCCTAGCCACAGCGAGAATGGAAGCCATTCAGAGGGAGAGATGGTACACTCAGGTAAAGAGAATGTTGAGGGAAGCCGGCTGAGATGCAGGTAAAGACAGAGGGGGTGAGTCCCCCTGGGCCAGATGCGAGCTCAGCAATAAAGCTACAGAAGGACAGGGTGGTGCAGGAGCTGTGGCATTCTGGGAGAATCCCCGATCTCTCCGAGCTGGAGTGATGCTCAGGTGAGAGCGTTTTTTTAGGAGCACAGTGCAGGGTGCAGTCCACTCATTCGGCGAGCTGTTCATTGGTTACACTTCGTTCTATTAGCTCTATGGCTTACAGGCTAATGGTCAGAGAGGCCTAGTGGTTACAGCACTACCTGAAGTCGGGTGTAGGATTGTATACCTTTTTTCCCGACACTCAAGATGTTGAGACAGGAGGATCGCTGCAAGTTCGGTGCTAGCCAAGGCGGCATGGCAAATTCCATGCCAGTCAGAACTACACAATGAGGTCCTGTTTCAAAACACAGAAACAGAAAAGCTAAAGAGGAGGCTACTTTCAGCTCCTGGGACTTGGTGACATTCTGAGAACTGTGGTGACATCAAACACTCCACCAAGTCCTCCAGAGTTTTTCACACGACCTTTCCAGGGGCGCGCGCTTTTAATCAAACACGAGACTAAAACTAATTGGACTGTTTCGAAGTAATTGCTCTGTAGAATCGCAAGTGTTTATCTGGAGATTATGTTGTTCCCGCAGCATGGCTGGTGTGTAACGGCTCGGAATCCCAAGAAATGGAACTGAGGCTGCGCCTGCCCAGAAGCCTCCGGGTGAGCTCAGACCACCCACACACTTCGCCGCACAGAGAATTAAAATATTTAGGACAGATTTTGATACAGTAAACCATGTTCAAGCATCACGATCTTGCTCGTGTTTATACTGACCAAAGATCCCCTTTCTCCATTTGCCCCTCATTTTGTTGTCATTAAAATGACAAAATTTGGCTTAGCTTGAGACCAAGGCAAGAACTTTAGAATCTTTGACTTTGAAGTAGACTTGGATCAAACAATATTAACTTCCACTTAATATAAACATCATGCTTTGTCTCTGTCCAGGTCACGTCTTCCCTCCTTTTCAAGTCTTTCTGGATCAACGCTCACTAGCACTAACCATGAACATTTAACATATGCCTGTCTCAGAACACCACACATCCTGTTGTCGTTCAGAAATGTGCTTTTTATCCTTTGTTGCACAGGCTTGGATTGTTCTTCTTACAATCTTCTTACATCTAGGGAACTTGAGGGTTCCTGCCTTTTACCTACCCCCAGGTATTCCTGGGTGGCCTGATAGTCACTATGTAGTCCAGGCTGGCACTGGACTCTCCTCTTGATTGTGGGGTTAGACAGGCACCACCAAAGCTGGTTTGAAAGTTATGCTAATGAGAAAGGAGGGACCAGTGAGGAAAGAGAAGTCACTATGATGCTTCAGACTGTTACTCTTGTCTCTCTGTGTGTGTCCTCTAGAAAGACAAAAAAGCAGCCACAACTGCCCTTGATACACTTTCCCAGCCTTTCAAGCTTGTGCTGCTGGGATCCGAGAGGGTCAAGGTTTTGAGATGGAAACAAAGTTCTCTAGTGTGGCCTCTAACTCCGCCCTACAGTGTTATTCCAACTCTTTAAAAGTCAAGGCTCATTGGTTGCCTTCTATGTTTTGTAGACTGAAAACCTCAGTAGAAAAGGCTCTTGAACAAAGTGTCAGAACTCAGGCAGGAGGAGAGTTTATAGCTAAGGGCTGGTTCTGGCTCAGCCAAGGCAGTCACCTTCATTTTTCAGATAGGAATAGACATGACAAGAAAAACACCTCAAAACAGGCCTTTGTCTTTGTCTTCTTGAGCATGTTCCCCAGTTGGTGAAGGCACAACAGGCCCCCACCGCCATTAAAAGGACTCTGTTGCGAGTATGTGTAAATATTTATGTAAAGTACTTTTAAAGCTGGACAGATATAAAGTGTGCCAGAGTACCACGGGTGCAGAATATTCTCATAGACACACAGTGTTAGTTTCCATGGACTAGATGGAAATATCTCCCTGAAAAAAGTAAACTGCTTTTATTCATGTAAATGGACCTCAACAGAATAAACTGCCACCTGGGAACGTTTAAACTCATTCTAATGTACCTACCTCTCCTGTCGTTTCCCCAACATTTCCACTGGACTCCTTAGCATTCCTGGGCTGAGACAGGTTGTGCAGATAGATCTGTCTCACCTAAGCAATCTACTCTTCTTGGTGTCTTAACTCTTGCCTAGTTACCGCCAGGATTTCAGTAGCAGCAGATACAGTGTAACTGTTTAAAGTCTCTGGACTGAAGTTAGAAGTTTGTCATGACTGGATTGTGTCCGAGGAGCCCCCTGTTTGTCTTTTATTTATTTATTTATTTTTTACAACTTCTGGTGGATTCCAAAAATTAAACACACATGTTCTTTTATCCATACATGGATTTAACCTACTTGATGGGATCAATGGGGGGGGGGTGCTGAAAAATAAGAGACAGCTGTGATTCATCTGTGAACTTTTTACATTTGAGTTTACTATTTCATTTCTTAAGCTTAAATGGTTTTATTTATAAGAGCATACTGGTATAAGAAGGAAATAGAAAATATGGAAATGTACAGACAATAAAGGTCATAAAGAAATAATAAACATAAATAATGTTTAGAGTTTATTATGTTTTCTTAAAGTCCTTTTTTATATGCCCATACAATGTTTGGACACCACACACACACAGACACACACACACACCAACCACACACACACACACACACACACACACACACACACCACCCCATAAAAAAGGATAAAAAACAGGTTTTACATACTATACATTTTCCTAATATTTTGTCCTAAATGTATACCTCATTAGGAGTCTCATAAATATCACGCACAAAGATGCCATTGCATGTCCGAATTACTTCCTAACATTACCCTGTTAGCGGATATTGAGGTTGTTTATAATTTCATGGCCATTAATAATAAGTAATGCTGCCTCTACCAACTTTGTGCTTAAAACCTTGCTTATATTTTGCTGAAATTTCTAAAATAGGATTTTAAAAAATGGAACTAGTAAGTCAGGGTGTCAGAAATTTTGAGAACATATTTCTGGATTCTCTTCCGCTGTTGGTGTAGATTTGTGCTGCTAGTAACTGAACCACATTCTCAGACTGCTGCCGTTGTGTCATGCTGAACAGTTAAACAGCATTCCACTTGATTCCAACCGTGGAGCTGTAGTGACATGTCACAAAACAAGAAGTCTGACCTGAGACTTTCCATTCAGAGTACACTGAGATCCCATTACTTAGCTACCGAGTTAATTACTCCATCTGTTTTTCTTCATCCATTACATTGAATTCAGAAGGGAAGACTTTCTCATGTTGGCTGATGGATTTATTAAATGCTTGAATTTATAAGATCAAGGACCCAATGAAAATCACCATTGCCTGGGACACTGTAGACGTGCTTGACTCTCTGTCTCTAAGCATTGTACAGATACACCCAAATGAAATGGCTAAAAAGTTGTCTTCTGTTGTTAGTTTGGATCTAAACTGTTATTAGACCCTCTTGAAGGTTTACAGTACAGCAGTGTTCAGGGGAAGCCCTCAGCAGGAGATCATGAAGCTCTGACCTGGCGAATGAATTAACCCATCTGTGGATTCTTGGTGCAGTGGCTCACTGGGAGGACACAGAGACTTCAGACGATCATCCAGAGTAGAAGGTCCCTGCAGCAGTGCTTTGGAAGGGTGTGCTTTGTTTCTGACCACTCACTTCTTCCTGATGACCAGGAAAGGTGAGCTCCGGTACACACCTTTGCTACGGCGGACTGCCTAAGAGTATAGGCTTAAAGACACTGCGCTAAGTGACCGCAGCTGAGGTTGACTGAATCATGAGCAAAGCTAAACCTTTCCATCCTGAGGCTTATTTTATTTTGTAAGATATTTTTGTCACGGCAAGGAAAAGCTTAAAGACACCAGTAAACATTTCCCTTTGAGACCCTTGAAAGAAGAATTTAGACACAAAGCTATATCTTTTATTTAATATTCTATGATCTATGAAATCTCAAAACTGTCCCTGAGGGGCTGGAAAGAGGAAAAGACTTTTCATTTCTCCATTTTGCCAACATAGGTAAGTTGTTGAAAGGCAAAGGAGGTCTCACTCTAGTGTCTTTCAGAAAACATTCCACATCTGTATCTATAAGATGAAGTTGGTGAACTGGCTGAATATTTAGATTCCTCTCAGTGACTATAATATTCTGGCTGTTTTATCATTACCACAAGAGATGTTTCTGGAAGGTTCAAATCTGAGATTTTATTTGAGCTATTTGAGAGAGGACACAGAAAAAGAAACCCAAAACACACTTGGTTTAACTAGCATTTTGATCATCGAGGACAGTTACATCCGGGTCTACAGCTAAGCCCCAGTGGTCAAACATGTACAGTTTTTTTCTGCAGCTATGAAGGCAGGTTACTTCCCTGTCTAGTTGGTGATGAAATTAGTTCTATCCGCCTTGAAAATAGTTAAATGAACAAACAACACAAAGTGTCACTTGGCCAATGGTGGCTTAAATAGGACTGCAAACATTACATTTATATCTCTATAAGGCAGAGTCAGCTGGGAATATTTTCAAACTGTTCAGATGTTCGGCATCAGTGGTATGTATCACTGGAGTTCCTGGACAAAATTCAGCCTCTGATCCCCAGAGCGAAGGGGCAGGATGTGTTGTGAAAGAACAATTCTCAGACCTGATAGGTTCAGACTCTGCACAAGCAGCCCCACCCGGAGCTTGTGAAGCCTAGTGAGAACAGACCCCAGGCTGTGAACGCCTCTACATCTGTGAATCTGCAGTCCCAGAGATGCAACAGGGAAAAACCGCTGCATTCAAAACAAGATGAGAAAAGTGTAACATGGGGCTGAAGACAGGGCTCAGCAGGAAAAGTTGTGTTTGTGGCACGACTCTGAGGATCAGAGTTCAAATCCCGAGCCCAATGGCAAGATGAGAGGCAAAGATAGGAGTCTGGTGCACGAAGTGGTGAATGGCAGATACAGAAGAGATGGAAGGTGAGGAACCACACTTAAGCTGTCCTCTGATCGTCACATTTATGCACATACACATCTATGCACACACACCCCTCCCAATCTCAAAAAATAAAAGGGTGGAGGTAAGAAGAAGCGTAGCGTCCTCTGAAGTAGAGTTTCTTAACCTTTTCCACTTAATTCCCGGTCACCCAGTAGGTTTTTAATGCATCCCTGGGTATTTAGGTATCTAAATCAAATATTTACTGAAGACAAACCATAAAGAAATTTACTTTAGGGCAAGTCTTTGATATACATGTAATTTCCCCATTTATTAAAGATGACAGCAAATTTGGCTGCTAATAAGATGGAAGGGCTTTGCTTGGTTATTACTTAAATATTTACTTTAAATCATCTCTCTCTGTCTCCCTCTGTGTGTGTGTGTGTGTGTGTGTGTGCATGTGTGTGTGTGTGTATACCAGTGTGTAGGATATCTGCAGAGGTCAGAATAGAAGATGAGATAACTCTGGAGCTGGAGTTACAGGAGGTTGGAAGTCTCTCCAAGTGGGTACTGGGAGCTGAACTCTGGCCTTCAACAGAACAGAGAGCTCTCTTATCCACTGAACCCTGTTCCAGTCCCTTGTTTGGTTATTTTGACATAAAGGATTGAAACTTTTGCATAAATAGTTGATGTTTTATAACATAAAAGATCTTCAACATTTTATAGAGTTGTTCAACATATTAGTTTATAATGATCGATTCTGAGAATGTTGCTTTCTATCAATACTTAGTGAGAAAGGACAGGTATGTTTAGACCATTTCAGAGATTGTTAGAAATTCCGTCTTTAATCTCAAACCCGTTTTCTTTTTCTTGAGACAGGCTCTTATATAGCGGAAGCTGGCCCAGAACTTGTTATGTAGACCAAGCTGTCTTTACCTTCCAAGTGCTAGGATTAAAGGTGTGCACCACCAATGCCTGGCCAACATTTTTTAAAAATGAAATTTAAGTCAACAACTCAATCAAGTCTTGAAGCCAACACTCCAAGACAGTAAAATGCTAATATATTCGATATTTATATGCCAAAGAATGATGGTAAGAAAATGTTGAAACACTTTTATCTACTGTGTCTCTGTTAGAGCAGGAACCTTGGTGCAGACTGTAAATTGCTCTGTTTCATAACATACACCAGGCTGGAATCTGAACCAGGTGCCTTGGCCAGTGTTCCCAGACGACAGGGAAGTCATGCGGCACCACACAGCCGCCAGAGGCACGTTGGGGTCAATACATGATTGGTTTTAAATTATGTTTCTCTCTTCATATTCAGAAACATTTTGCTGTCGCCAAGTTTTCGGTGACCTCTAAATTCAATTCTAGGACCCCATGGGGGTCATGACCCATAGTTTCATAGTGACAGCACTAAGTAGACTTAGTGAGTTTAAAAGGAGTGCATGAAGTTTGGAGGGAAGTGGGGGGGGGGGGAGGCAGTGAGAGGAGTCAGAGGGGAGGGAGGAGGGGGGGATTTGAAAACACATTCTATGCATGTATGGAATTCTCAAGCAATAGAATTTTTGAAAAGAAGCTGAGTGGTAGGGAGGAAGGACAGTGACTGTATGTTTGGTTCTTAGCAGCTTGTTCTATGAAAATGGCATTATTTACTGTCAACCTTGCATTCTCTCCCTTCTCTAGACCCATTCTTCTGCTCGTGATCTTTGCCTCTTTGAGGGACAAAACACTGAAGACTGAACACCACCATAGAGACTCGGAATCTAATCCCAAACTCCAAGCCGAAGGCTTCCCGCAGACTGAGTACCCAGTATTGCAGTACTCTGGGGCAGGAAGATACAAGAAAGGTTATTTCTCATGGGTTAGATTAAAAACACAATAAAACTGCCCATCAAAAGTACTTTTACACAAGTAAAAGTGCCCATCAGAACGAAAAGAGAAAACCGTCTGATTTAAAGTTTGTTTTCAGATCCAAAAGTTTCAGTCTTACAGCAATTGTCCTGTGGATGACAGTCCTGTTAGCCAAACGAGCTGCTCCTCATTCCAGACATCGGGAGAACGTAATGCAAAGGTCCCACCTCACCATTCCAACAGGAATGGACTGGGTGAGCTGAGACCAACCTCAGGGATTCAAGGCCGCTGTGCAAGCTGACCTTCCACTCAAGTTCTGAACAGACTCCAAAGGATGTGATTCAGGTTATCCTGCCATAATCAGATGCCAAGACATAAAACTCAGATGTGATGGATTGTCTCAGAGTCAATGCCAACTTTACCGGGTGTGTTGTGGATCTTGCAACATGAATGGATTTATGCTATAGAGTTTGACAGCTGTGGCGCCAGAAGATAAACAGAATTACAAGATCATTCATGAAAGCTGATCTTGCTGGCAAAACAGGCGAACACACGGCCGGCCAAGTTCTTTCAAGATCGGGCAGGTACCGACAATGGCTTTATCTTGGATGCTCCAAGATGCTCCTCCACCAGCAGCAGTCAGCCTCAGTGAGAACAGCAGCTCACAGCAGCCAACTCTATGTCCTGGCTGTCAGGTGCCTAGAGGCCCAGCTCATCCTAAGGTGCTTGGTTCATCAGCAAAGCATCACACTCCTAGCACACGATAAGGAAAGAGAAGAAAGACCCGCTATGCACTCTCTGCTCAAAAGAGTAAAGAGATAATCATGAAAGCTTGAGAAATATGTCAGCTAATAGGAGGAAATTTGTTCAAGAATAGCTCATTCAATCTTGGCATGGATTACAGTGAAGAAGGCTATTTTGGGACAACCTGAAATTGATTTAAATTAGACAAAACCAATTCATAATAAAATATTCATGTATTTGAAGCTTAAGGAAAGAAAGAAATCTTTTTTTTCTGAAAAATCTTTGCACGTCTTTCTTTTTCTGGGCCACAGGTTATTAATTGCACATTCATAGGACTTGTCTGTTTCTCTTCTCTATCTGTTCAACCAAGCTACAAAGTAGGCTGATGTGCGTGTTACTGCTGTGATTGTCCTTGCTTGGCTAATAGGAGAAGGGAAGAAGGCCCTAATCTCTGAAAACATGGATTCCTAGGTTTTCTTGTGAGACAGCTTACTACATCCTTGGATTAGCTAATAAAGCCAAAATCAAGACCTACCTCTTCTTGGAATCCCAGAGGCCATCTAACTGGCCCATGATCTGACTTTCCTGCAGGGGAAATAATGGCCTCTGGAGGTCACAGCTTCTTTGACAAGGCTACACTTGGCCTCTTATCCACAAAGGCCTTCCTGTCCTTCAGCAGCCCTTGACTCTTTCATCGTGGTATGCCAGCCTTTGTTGACTTTATAAGCCGCTCACTAGGGCAATCAAAAATGCTGAGGTCTGGGGAGCCAGGAGTTGTGGCTCACGTTTCAGTGCTTGCTAGTTGACTGGGTAGCCATGAGCATGTCAATTCTTGACTTAGTCTTCATGTACTGCTCATGATTGGAAAGGCTACTGATGACTTCTCAAGTGGAACTTTCCTCCAGTCCAGTGAGCTCCATGCTTGTAGACTGTAGCCTGCTCCCTCTCCAACTTGCTTTCTCTGTTGTAGAATTGACAGCATCACAGGGGGATTACAGAGGCGGCAACAAAGTCCACTGGACATCGCTTTATGTGCTGACGAAGTTGGATATCCAGAGACTAGGACAGACTTTCACCATCACCATAGAGGAGAGGCGGGTCTCCTCGGCCTTTTTCAGGCCAGGTTTCTGCTTAGACACTTCTCCTTCTAGTTCCTTGTAATGCCCACTCTAGTTTAAGCCCATCTGGATAAAAATGATGGGCTAAGACCAAGTTCACAGCAGGACTGTAGCCTTGAACTCTTCCCCAGAATGACCCACATTTTGGTGTAGACATGATGTACAAGGGATTTGATGTTTCAATCCATTCTTTGAAGCTTACAGGTGACTTAGGCCTTTTTACACTGTTATTATTACTTTGATTTTTAAGATTATAATCTGATTGTATCATTTCCTATTTCCCTTTCCTCTCTTCAGACCCTAAATTATAAATCACCATGTCTGGCTTTCGTAGGATTTTGAAATTGCATAACAATGGTGGGTAAAATATGAGAAATGGAGTTAAGTTCCAGAGAACTCACAGAAATACCATGGTAACCTACCAGTAAATCCAGCCTCTGAGAGTGAAGAAAGGACATGCCCAGAGCAGGCTGGCTAGTAAGGCTAGCCATTTCACTGAACACTGGCTCAGAGACTCTGCCTCAGGAGAATTACTGAGGATGTTTTCCAACATCAACACCAAGCACACATGTTCATGCACACACACATGCTTGCAAAACAAGCCTAGTGTACAACACACACACACACACACACAGAGACAGAGAGAGAGAGAGAGAGGAGGGGAGGGAGAGAGAGAGAGAGAGAGAGAGAGAGAGAGACAGAGAGAGAGAGAGAGTTTCATGGAGCCTGGCAACCAGTTCCAGGTAACTGTGGATCCTTTTTCCTGTGCCTTTCCTGTCAGGGGTCAGCAGCTTTGTTTACTACCTACAGCCATCTGCAACAAGTTGGCCAATGTTCACTGCAGGGCGTGGCTGCTTCATCATCTCCTACAGCTGCCAGCAGTGAGAGGCAGTAGAAGACGTTTGCTGCCTCGGTGCGAATCCTGACTATGAGACTCATTTTCAATGCTATTTCAGGACACCCGCTTTCTTCCAGGAATTCACAAGCTTCATTAGCAGGTAAGATAAGAGAAAGTGCTGCTTTAGACACACACACACACACACACACACACACACACACACACACACACACACGAACTTCCTCAGTCTTTGCTGCACCCTCTGGTTCTGTGGTCCAGCTCAAGCCAAGCTCTGCCAGGGAAAGGAGTGACCAGGCTCATGTACAGGACACATGTATGATATGACTTCATGAGCTTTTAGGCTAATGTCTCCATTCACTATAACAATAATGTGAGAACTTCAGACCAGGAAACTGAAGAAATAATCCTGGCATCATACAGGCTACACGCTTGAAAGTCAAGTTTCATTAAGTACTTAGAAAGCTTAGAAAAATTCATCTACACACATATAAGTGTTTACCTACTTAGATGCACCTACGTGTATGTCTGAGAGACTTAATTGGTAGCCTAGTGTTGAGCCCTTGTGTTGGCATCTTAAGAAAAGCTTCTTGTTTGCTTCTGAAGTTGGATAAGAACCATTGATTTTACTCAGAAGATAGTTGGTACTACGCTGCTATTAAAATCATAGCAGATTTTCACCCATAAGCCACTGGGAAGTGCTTCCTAAACTACATGTTGGAAACAGGAAGTTTCCAGGCAGGTTTGTGCCCTCAGGAAATTTTTAATCGCTTCCTTTATCTGTTTCCAGCGCCAAGCAGTTTTACATTCCCGTGGCCCCTGTTGCTTGGGGACCACTTTGTTTCTGCAAATTCTAGAGGAAGAGAAGGGTTTATAGACATCTTCCTGAACCCTGACTGCTCTGTAATGTGTTATTGTCAAGATGTTTCCTCTTTGCTCATCATTTCTGGGGGAGACTTTAGCTGACTGCTGACTCCCCTCTCCTACCACCCATGCTTAGGGATTTTCTTGTGGCTATCCCAAACTTTGAATTTCTGTAGCCCCTTTGGTAATGACAGTAAATAGCATATGACTGTTAGGGACTAGAGCTGCAGCCCATGTCCCGATAGTCACGTGACGCAGTGGCATGCCTATAGATGAGGACCAAGTCATTGCCACAGTCACACACAGCGGTAACCACCTTGTCTTTACAGACACTGTGTAAAACACAGCTCCACCAAGAACCCCTCTCTTGTACTGCCCCACATGTGCTATCGGACAACTCAGTCCCTTACGGATGTTCTTTGATGTTTCTAAGCTCACTTCTTTCCAGCAGTCAAAAGAATGATTCTGGAAAACTGGATGCTTTCATCTCAAAGACAATATTCCCAAGTCTTCAGAAGATTATTAAATAAAACACACTTTTGAGGATTAGAGCTAATTTCCAACTGACTTGGCTACTTAAGGTGTCATCGATGTATCTGTTGGGAAATATGGAAGATATATTAGAGCTGAAAAATGTATATAGTACTTAACTTTAAAAAATTGATACGAGAATATATAAGACATTATTAAAATGTGTCACTGAAGAATAAGATGGGTATTACATGAAAGATATTTTCACTACATATATATTCCTTTATAACTAATAATAGTGACAACTAATATCTATTTGAGCCTGACTATATAATCATTCCCTCACTGCATTTATAGTTCACCACTCACAGTGACCTTATATAAGTACCAGCATGCCAATGTGTCATGTAGCTGTGACGTAAGATTGGCTTAGGCAGCGTATTTTATTAACTAGTATGATAAGTCATTCCGTGGCAGGATGACTACAGAGGTGAGAAGATGAAGGATTCCAAGCTCTGATAGTTCTGCATGTTTGCTCTACCCTCATCAATATGATGTGCTGTCCTTAAGCAAGCTCTGCTCATGGCTCCGGAAGGCTGTTGTGTCGCACAGATCTTCCAGCACCCCCATGCCCCACCCCTGGTCCTCATCACAGCCAATACAATTGTTTCCAATGCTACACCTAACAGGGCCACCATAAAAGGAATGGAGCCTCCAGGGCTGGCTTCCAGGCTCATCAAGGTTCACGTGAAGCATCTAGAGAAAGCAGGCAGAGAGCTGGGACACATTGGTTAGGGTTATGAGAACAGTTCTGAGTCAGAGGGAAAACATTTTCTAGCCTCTATCCAGTCAAGGTTATTGACTTCACGTGTGTATAAGGAATTCAGAGTAATAGGCGTCAAAATTGCTCTGGGCTTCCTTAAGGAGCAATTAGTCTGTCCCTTTTACTCTGCCACCAGGATCAGAGTCCTAAGTAAGCAGGGGAAGATAGCAGGTGCGTGACCATCACCTGGACTCTTGTCACCTGCATTTGCAGGTGAGGACACAGGTGAGATGGAGCTGCAGGAAACTGATCAAAGTCATGCAGATAATTGGTGATAGAGCTGGGCTCCCGTAACATCTGCTTACCCGAGGCCTAGGCTTTTACTCCTAATGAAAAACACACCCTGCTACACAATGGGTACTGTCAATCCCTCTCTCCCTCCCCACCCCCAACATGTATTTCTTTCCTAATTACTAAAATAAACGAAGATTGGTTGTATTCTCTCTATAGTACTGTTTGGGGCGTTCTGTTGGTCTGACAACAACTCCTTGGCTCTGACAGCTTGGGAATGGCATTTAACCCCGTGGACTTCAGGTTCCTGACCACTAAGATGGAAATTCTCAATCAAATGAGCTCTGAGATTCTGTCCTGCCCTAAACTCTATTAGTGTAAGTCCCACAGATGAGCCGTGATTAGCAGTGGGGAATTTGCAAAGGCCTCAGAAATACAAATTCTGATGTTCTTCATGAAAAGTCAGTTGAAGTTTTTAGAAACAAATATTGTTTAAAATGAACCAGCTTGTTCACTGCTGGTACAGATGGTTGTGTGCAACCTTCACGACTGAGGGAGTTGACCCCAATATTCTAGGTGACTTGCCTATCCTCTCTCCCCTGGTATGATCTGTTCCAAGGATTCATCTCTTCTCAGCTGAATAGGCCAAGAAACCATCTGCCACTGGTGGTGAGATGACAGCTGTGTCTCAAAGCTTCCAAAGACCTTGTTTCTTCATCCTGCAAAGTATGGCAACCAAAATGACCAAGTGAAAGAACTTATGTATAGGAAAGATGACCTCTGTGGTTTGATGCATCCTGTTTGCCTGGCTACAAACTTTAGCAGAGATCAATTCCTTAACTGCTTCCAAAGACAACCCACCCCTTTCCATATTACTGTGAAAAGGCAGGCAGGAGACAAAGGGACAATGGGTGAGCTAGGTTATGTATGTTTTATTTTCTTCTTATTTCTATTTCTACAATACCAGGGAGAGATTTAGATAAGAAGATAAAAAAAGTTTTCTTTTTCAGAGCTAAGTGAGAATTTGAAGTCAAAATATGAGGCAATGCTAATACTTGCTGAAGAACTTGCATGTTAAAATAGTTGCAAGCATTATGATTAGTCAAATAAATGTTCTCCAACCTATTACCACAAGTCTTAAGAAAGTTGAAACATGTTAATTCATCAGAACTCAGTTAGGTGCCAAAACCCATCAAAACACTAAATAGCTAACAGCAGATAATGAGGGGTTATGATAGAAAATGTATTGTATTTATTCATTCCTTTATGTTAGAGAGAGAGAGGAATCAGGCACGTAGCCTAAGAGTGACAGAAGAAGATTATCCATGTTTGTTCACTCAGCCAGCCATTGTCATCTGATACATGAGGATTATCATTGAGAAGAACACTTTTAAGAACGTATAACAAAAACGTTAGCACCCCACAATAAAATTATCACTGAAAATGCAATGCATGCAATGCAGGCAGTGGCCTCTCTGACACAAAAGGGTTGGCCTCCTTGGAAGCCTCTGGAAGCCTCCGGTGACATTGGATGAGCTTCCCAGGTCCTGTGAGATTCTGTCACATCAATAAGCACTTACATCTGTATCAGTTCATGAAAGCAATTCCAGGAAATAAAAGCAAGCATGCTTTTAGGTGAAATCGTCAGAGTAATGGCTTTGATTTTCATTTTTCTTCCTAATGCAAATTAAAGACAGAAATTCTTTAGGGAGCAGAAGAAATAAAATAGGTGCCACATTTTCATCATATTGCACAGTCTGTCCAGAGTTGGGATGGTGGCATTTTGAAAGCCATTCCCAATGACATATGCGAAGTTCTCTAACAGAAGAAGCCCTTCAAAGACTTTGAGGAGGCAGCTGCCTGCTTGAAATCCCTTTGGGACTGAAGAAATGCAGGCTACAGCTCGGGCTGCCTCTCACCTCTGCAGCTTTGATAGCTGGAAAGGACCTTAACTTTAGCAGTCACAGGTCACCCAGGCTTTGTCTCAGTTCCTCTCAGCATAGCTTCTTACTGGGAGACTCATAACAAATGTGGGTGACAAAGAGGTAAAGCGAGCCTCACTGCTGCCTTAAAGAAAGATACTTTTACAAAGTTTAGGGTTTTCTCCTCAGCCACACTCAGTGGTGTCTGTTACTGCTGCTTTGTGAACATTTTGGTGTAGTTTGGTGTGGATCTGGAGTTGGAGATTCTAAGTCCCGGCCTTGCTTAAAGTGAGCTGGCAATTTAGCTTGGCGTTTTTGACCTTGGTTTCTCTTTTCTGTGAATGAGAGGGGTGGGTCAGATAATCATTGATTCTATGAAAAATGAACTTTGTCCACCTTCTCCAGTTAACAGCTGTGCCTGGGCCACTGTGCCAAGCAGCAGCAGCTGTTGAAATGTTTTAGGCTGAAGGGGAAGCATTCCAGAATGGGACAAGGGCACCTGGTGTTGAAACCTGGAATGGGTCAACTCTCTAAAGTCATTGCCAACCTTTGTTTCTCCCTCCTGCTCCTGCTAGACCAGGGGGAACTCACTGCATAAGGCACAGCTATGAAATCAGCAACATACTGATTGATACTTTTATGAAGAGTTATGAATCAGATTGTTGTCAAAATTGTAGTTGATACCTAGCTCGCTGTCTCACAGATCACCAAATCCCTCCCAGTTTGTGGTTGTCTCTTTGGGGTTAATAGTGGGCTGGTTATTTCGATGTCAAGATCTCATCTCTATTACCAAGGAAATAGCTTTCTCCCTTCCTTTCCTACTAATGGTTCTGATATGGGGAAGCTTAATTTTCTTGAACCAGGCTTTTGGGAGAGGGTCCTTGGTCTGACCTCACTTATGGACCATCTCTGTCCTCTACTGAGATTGGCTAGTTCTCTACCTGGACACTAGGTAACCAGCATTGACAGCCATCAACCATGGTTAATCCTGCTAATTCACTAAGAACTTGTAATGACACCCAGCACTTTACCATAATTCTGGGTTCAAGGCACTCTGTGATTTGATTTGTTTGGACTTCAAGCTTTGTTTCAGTCCATTGGCCTTTCAGGATATGTTTTCTGTTTTGGGGTAACAGGAAATTCTTACTTTTCTATATGTTGTCCAAGATCTTGGGAAATGAGTGACGTTGTATCAGACCCTTGCACTCTGCCAAATTCTTCCATGTTACCTTTTCTAATCTACATCAGTCTTTCGCACCCAACATTTGTGTAGGCACCTGGTGAAAGTTAACTTGTATCATCAGACTGCCTAAGGCTACCCCTGCTCATTGTGACAAAGCCCATTGACTCATGGGAAGTAGCCTGGAGACAGATGTGAGTGGATGAAATCATACCTCATATTTGCCACTATTTACTTTTGTCCTCCCTGGACAGGACTACATCTTACAGTTGATATGGTTTCTCAAAGCGAGACTGGCATGTTTGCACATCCATGTGTGTGTTCATGTGTACATGTACATACCATTACCTTGAACAGTGTTTCTCAGAGATTAGCATGTTGACAATAACCCTGAGCACTTCATTTAGCCCTGCTGCTGGCCCCTACCCTCAGTTTCTGATTCTGGGCATGTGGAGTGGATCCAAAGGTTGAGTATTTTCCCCTGGTCCTTGGGTGATGTTGATACCTCTGCCCTGGGCCACACTTATTCTGCAGACCCTGGTTCTGGTGCTGTAAATACTACAGCCAATCAATGGAGAATCAGAACACAGTTCTGTGCTTAGAGACAGGAAGCCAGGTTTTCAATCTGAGAGCTATGGCTGAATACTGAGCAGAGAATAAATGTTAAGAAATTAGTGCTCCAGCCACTCTTTTATATTTTTATACTGTATTTTATGATAGGTCTATCATTTTCCCTAATACATTTATAGTTATTAATCTGACTGACCTTATAGTAAAGTAACTATATTCAGTAATCTGAGGTCACCAAAAGGACTTCCTATGGATCTAAAGAGAATCCAGGTTGTTTCTTGAGCTACCACCACCAGCTCTGGGAGCACTGCTCCCAGAAGGAAAACATCAAAGAACAAGGTCCAAACTACCTAGGATATGAACTTAGTGTAGGAGTTGTTTCTTGTATTATTTACTCCTGAACTTGTGTGGAATGTTTTGAAATGAACAACTTCATCTCCATATCATAAACCACACTTATCTTTATATGTTCAATTCAAAATACAATCATCAAAACCTAACCTGAGGCCATTCCCATCACTCTCTAAACACTCACGCTTTTTCCATTCCCTACCCAAGACATCCCACTTTTTCCTGGTCTACACAGCTTGCTCTCTTCATACACAGGTTCTCTTACCAAAGATCCAACCAGTGTACTGTTGCATATACAGGACTTGAACACGGGCAGACTTGGGTGTTGGGTAAAAGCATAGTTTTTAGAACCTATCATTCATGGATGCTGAGGAACAGGGACAGTGTGGGTTCTTGTGTCGGCTGTCTTTCACCAAGTGTAAGGTTTCTCAGCTCACCCACACAGCAGCCTGCAGCTCTACCTCACCAACCAGTAGCTTCTCCTAGATCATCCTTCTAGTCACACACCTCCTCCTCTTCGTGGTTGCTGTGACTTTTTTTCAGTCCCGGATCTGGTTCCTGCCCCTCCCTGGGTTGACTGTTTATAATGCATTCTTATTTGTCTTTGTAGGTAAGAAAGCTGAGATCTCCAGGAAGTGGCGGCCACCACTGAGGCATAGAAGTAGCCAGTGTCAAGGCTGAGAGTCCCGTCCAAGTTTCTGACTATCACTTCTGCCACATCGTGAAAGCACTTCCGTTGAATTCCACTGAAATCGGCCTGGGGTAGTTAGGGTCTGACAGGTCGACTCTATTTTTCCAAGTCAGGAAGTGTTTCCACAGGCAATAATCCTGTTTTCATTGGAACTCTGGTGAGATTTGAAGTAACTCATGAATTTCCTCCTTTACGTCAGGGAACTCAAAGGGAACAACCCAACGGATACAGATGGACTCCACTAGCTTCCTCGGCAAAGCTCATCTCGGTTTTTATTCATTGCCAGTCTCCTTGTGAGCTGGCTCCTCTTGCAGAACATAATGTCTTTCTTTCCATCTTGGGGTGACACTGTTAGTTGGGAGTGGTAGGTAGACAGTATCTGGTTCAGCTTCTCAATCCCGACTTATCCAGGAATCATTTGCTGCTTGGCCCAATGATTAACCATGCATTTCACTATCATCAAATATACCTATGCCCTGGGTAGCTGACAGTTCTGTGGACCAGAAGTCTGGCATATCATGGGTGTCTTCTCAGGATCTTGCAAGAGTAGTGTCTACTGTTATTGAGACTGAGTTCTCAGGTAGAGGTACTGAAAGTCCACCACTTCCAAGTTTATTCTTATTGCTCACACAGGACTGTGTTCCCCATTTACTGTCTGTTAGTAGGAGCTGTTTTCTGTTCCCAGAGATACCCACATTCTTTGGTATAGGGTTCTCTCTATCTTCAAGCCTACAACCATGTGTTGAATCCTTCTGTCTCATGTCATGGCTTTCTGTTTGACTACCAGTCAGAAGAAACTCTCTGATTGTCAAAGGTTCATATAATTATGTCAAACGCAACTGTAGTAGTTTCCTGTCTTAACTTCAACGGATTTAATGTTGTAAATACATCTCCAAAATACTTTCATAGCAGATACATTTGATTAAATAAATGTGATGGTGTTTGCTGGGGTTAGGACTCTTGAAGACTGCCTTGGAAGTCTGCCTATGAGGAGGAACACAAGGCAGGTTGTCTTTCTCCCACTAGCTCCATCTTAACTGTCTCATTTTGATTGATTTTCTATTTTCTTTCTCAGAAAGAAAATAATATAATAACTTCAACAAGAAGTTATTTAGTTTAAATAATCATTGGCCACCCCTTCATCTTTTTTTTGCCATGATCTACACTGTGTCTTTAATTACACAACCCAGGAGGCTGAAGCTCAGAGACGTCAAGGAGACCCAGGTGGCTAGAGGTAAACGTGGTGTTCCACTGCAGGCCTTTGTCACCTGCCTCATTGCCCTTCTGCAACAGCATTCAGGGAGGTGACCTTTGTCTTTTCTTATCACCCGACTCCTCTGAATCACACAGTGTCATAATTAGTCCTTTGATATGACCCCAGAAGAGTGTGTATTGTTATTACTCTTTAGGTTCTGTCTAATTCAAACTAGTACGCACTGGAGTTCTGAGAGGAATCACTATTGGCTCGACTGGACAGTGATTAGCCTCCTGCCAAGGGGAGCTGGAGAGAAAAACAGGTAAATGGCAGGGAAGGGGCTGGAGGATACAGAGTATATATGGGCAGAAAGGACAGATAGGCTAAATGATATTGGATCTGCCAGAATTTCCTCCTATTTTCTGATTTAGTCAAACTAAACCCCCAGTGATGATGTAGATGTTCCGATTAGCATCCTGTTATTAGCAGCCAATTTATGCATTTCTTATTCCACAAACTTCTCTGTTTGTCCTACCCTCTACAAGGTACCTTATTGGATTGCCCCACGCGCACACACACAGAGACACACACACAGAGACACACACACACAGAGACACACACACACAGAGACACACACAGACACAGACACACACACAGAGAGATACACAGACACACACACACACACAGACACACAGACACACAGAGAGACACACAGAGACACAGACACAGATACACACACAGACACACACAAACACACAGACACACAGACACATACACACTCACACACAGACACACACACACACACACACACACACACACACACACACACACACATGTCTGCTGAGTAGCAAACAGAAGAGAAAATTGTCTTCATTTGTAACTTCATTCTGTGCTGCTGTTTAAAGTCTCCAGCTCGCCTTTGCCTGCCTCCTGTCTTAAAGTGATCGTGACATCTTCAGTGGCACACAGTGATTTCAGATACTGGTACAGAAGCAGTCATACTAAATGGATTATTGTTCCAAGGAAGAGGCCACGGTCTTCAGTTGCTATTTGAGAGATTTAAAAGTGTCAGTCTAGTTTCGTGTTTTGTTTTTCTTTTTAAAAATTCCATTAAGGGGTTGGGTTGTTTAGATAACCTTTCTGCATCAGAGAGAGCCTGTGTGTTCGAGAAACCGAGGCTTAAGCGGAAGTGGACTAATGAAGCCACTGCACATGGCCCGTGAGCAGAAGGTATGAGGAACATGGTGGTTGCTTCTGCTGAAATGATGAAGAGTTACTTTATAGATCACGTGGGACTGGCTGCTCAGTGGGTGAGCAGCTGTAGCATGGGGTAAGATGGGGAATGTGGGCACTAGTGACATTTTGCAGGGCATTGTGGAGACCAAGGAAAGAAATGGGGCAGCTATCAGGTGCAATTCGACACAATAGTGACATAGCTGGGGTTCGCAGCTCAAGTGTAAGAGTGTGGTTTAGAGGCGACAGTAGCCCCCCTCACTTCAGACATCCTGACAAATCAATGAAGCTAATGAGTTCCTTGTGACATTGTGTGTCTCTGAAGACCTGCTTTCCTTCCAAGAAGAAAGGAAAATTTGAGCAGAGGTGAAGGAAGAGGACTCAAATGGACAAATGTATGTTGGCAGCTATTCCTAGTTCTTCCAGGGAAATGAACAGCCCTCTGTGGTTGGCTGAGTCAATACCTTCCAAGGATGTCTGCACCCTCACCCCCAGAACCTATGAGTGTGATGCCTTATATTGGCAAAAAGGACCTTGGAAATGTGAACCAAGAGTGCAGGTGGCCAATAAAAACTAGAAATGGCAAGAAGATGGCTTCTCTCCTTCCAAGTAGAGTGACATTCTGTTAGCCTAGCGAAATCCATAGCAAGTTTCTGGTTCCCAAACCACTAACTGAATAACTATGTGCTGATTTTAGTTTCTAAGTATTGCAGAAGACATAGGAAGCAGATGTATCCCTTCAATCTTCTTGGCCTTCCCAATGTTGGGAACTTTGTCTCATTGGTTATTGGGAGGCAGTGGGCTGTGGGGAAACAGAACACAGATACCTTCCCAGAAGGGTTACAGTCTAGTTTAGCTCAGCCACTTGTTGGCTGGTGGGTAACCAGGTGGTGGTGGGTAACTTGTAACCCTTCACCCACTCTTTTTATCTTCAAAATGGATGAGAGATAACTATCTTCAGGGTGATGAGATATAGAGACAATGGACAAAAAGAACACGGACATACACAAGTCTTCACAGAGAACATGGGAGAAATCTAGGATCAGTCAGGTATAGGGATCTTGAATTTGATTGATGATGGGTTGGTGTCTTCTAGGTAAGGGATGGGGACAGAGACAATAGGCAGAAGGCCGGGTGTGTGGTCTATGAACTACCTTCATCATACAGGGCCATGTTGATATCAGTCTCCATTCTGAGACTGTGATTGACCCTTCTAGGTCTTCTCCACGCTATTGTGGACACGCCAGGTTTTCTTAACAGCAGCAGCTCAAATACCATGATGGCAGGAGGGAAGACATGAAAGGCACTACACATCTCTGGTGTGGGTGAGCACAGAGCCATGGGTTAAGCAGGCTCCAAGTGCCCACACTATCTACCAGAGAATCTCTCTTCTCAGGGAATGTGGGGCTATTTGTGGGTGGAGGAAAAGCACTTCATGCTCCTAGCCTTGATCCCTGAGGTATAACAAGTTCTGTTAGCTACACGTGTCCAGAGGGAAGTTGTTAGTTAAAAAAAAAGGGGGGGGTGGGCTGTCATCCTGAGACAATACTTTGTGAAACAAAGCAAAACAAGCATTCTGTGAATGGCCTCTGAAGACCTGCCTGAAAACATGTTTCATGTCCAGGAACATATTACCTGTCAGAAAAACAAGTGCCATATAAGGGATCCCTCTAGTCAGGCAGGCAGGCGTGCAGGCGCCAACACACCTTTTTTGTCTTATGACTCATCTTCAGGAGAGAGTTCAGTCTGCAAGGACAGCCTTCTAGGTTCCACCTAGCCTCCGGCTTCTGGAAGATGAGTGACCAGACTCCCCTGCCACCCTCTCAGGCCTCCAGGCCCAATCCTGGGAATTCCCCTAAGGTCAACACAAACTTCCACTCAAAACTACAGCTTCCTCCTACAGCTGCTATTAGTCTAGAAAACTTAATGCTACAGCTTAGACCCTTAAATTGGTGTCTAGAGACATGAAGAAATTGCTCCCCTTCAGATGACAATCAAAACTTACAGGCTAGGTAGGAACAGGTCAAAGGCTAAGAGGTAGCTGTGTTTCTTGCTTCACAGCATGCTACGTCATGACTTTGGACCTTTGAAACATTAGTGTATTTTGGCAATGGCAACTTATTGATCAGTGTGGGTAACTATTGCCTAGCAAAGGAGTGGCTAGAAGAATAGTGTGTGTGTGTGTGTGTGTGTGTGTGTATGTGTTTGTGAGTATGTATGCATGTATGTATATGCTAAAAGAGGTGTGTGTATGTGTGTGTATATGTGTGTATGTATGTGTGTGTATATGAGTGTATGTATGTGTGTGTATATGAGTGTATGTATGTGTGTATATGAGTGTATGTATGTGTATTATATGTTTGTGTATATGTATGTGTATGCGTGTGTGTGTTTGTATGTGTTAGAGAAAGGACTCAGGAAGGAGCAGAGTGTGTATGGCTAAGGCGTGCCTTTTGCACAGCTGGAGACTGCCAGGCACTGTGCCCAGGGTCTTCCTTTCCTCCAGCTCTTGCCACGAGCTTGCAAAGTGGCTTAACTTTTGCCCTCTTTAATTTCAAGCTGTTTTCTGTTCTCATTAGTCAGGAACTGCCTATATTTTAAGAATTCAAAAAGAACAGGCATAGACTCTGGACTTCCCAACATTTCAGAGAACAAAAGGCCCTGCCAATCAGTTTTCATCAGGCCTCCCTGGTGAAGCTTCAGACAGTAATCTGTCTGTGATAGCACTTGCCCAACAGAACTTTCAATAGAACTGTCCACATATAGCTATGGCTGCCTCTCAGTGGCAATTCTTGTCCAGGATGTACAAAGCCCTAGGTTCAATCCCCAGCACCACACACACTCCAAGAATATATGTTTAAAAGGTGCCCTTAGCCAGTGCTGTGGGGATGAAAGGTGGTATAGCTACTATGAAAATCAGTGTGGAGGTTCGTCGAGAAGTACAATGTCTGTGCGATCCAACTATGCCAGTCCAGAGCATGTAACTGAAGAATCCTGAGTCAGCATACAGAGTACATACACTACTCACAATGACTGCGATGTGGAGCCAGCCTAGATGCCCAGCAACTGATGAATGAGAAATGAAACTATGGGACGTGTGTATGGGAATTTATTCAGTTATAAAGAAGAGTTAAACTGCACCATTCACAAGAGAACAGGTGGAATTGGAGATCATTATGTTCAGGAAAATAAGCTAGGTTCTTAATATGTGACAAACACATATTTCTACTCATCTGCAGGGTTTAGATTAGAATTGGGGGCAGAGTGAGAGCAGAAAGGGGGATTATGAAAGTGATGGAAGGTATGTAATAGGAAAGGAAATGGAATAATAAAGGATAGTTAAGTCTATAGGTTGGGAAAACAGAAGGGGGTATTATTGAGGGGTCAGAGGATAGTCTATAGCATGAATCTGTCTTGTGTTCTGTGAACGTAAACTGCCCTTTCAGGAGTCAGTGAGTTCTCCACAGACTACTGTGGGACGGGTATCCTCTAGAGTCTTTATGGAAGGCTCTAAACTGTCTCTGCACACACACACATACACAGTCAATGTGGGTGTATGTGTGTGTGTGTATACTTACAATCTAGGAAGTAATGATAGTTAAGATGTAGGTTGTTTTAAAGCATCACAAAACTCAAATCTAGTATAAAAGTGATACAAAAATGAAAATAACTAAAATTCAAAGAAAAGTAAGATTAAAGCTGAGTGTGGCATTTCAGATAAGGAAGCTGCCTGTTCCATTGAGAACTGGGACTAAAGTTTATTGTAAAAGAACCCTTGGAGGGACCCTTGGTATATTTGATCAACAGACAGAGATGAAAGTGGGCATTTCACTTGAAGACAGGAGCAGAAACAACAGATCCAGAGAGAGGCATGTCAAGAAGAGGAGGCATTACAGAAGGGTACAGGATTGGACTGAACAGTGGAGCTCCAGATGGAGTGCCATCCAGTAAGGCAGCCTGGGCCTGACTGCCAGGCTAAGAAGCTAGGACTTCACTTGGACAGCAACAGGGGAGCACTGCAAGGGGGTGAGCAATACGAACAAGCTAAGCTAAGATGGACCCATCTAGAGACAGGAGGATGGATCATAGTGAGAGAAGAAACCAGGAGATCAGCTCAGTGGCTAGTACTGAATTCCAGAGAGGAGGGCTGGGTGGCCCCAAGGGGAGCCAGTGTGCAATTTGCCTGATGTGTATGAGGAGAGGGTCAAGCAGCAAAAGCACCACTGAGATCCTAAGCCTGACTTTAAAAAAAAATGGAGGTATCATCAAAAGAACTAGAGACATCAGGAGAAAAAGCTGGCTTAGGGGAAGTCTGCCCATCCCAATACAACCGTCCAGCAGGCACACAGAATGAAAAGTGGTCATGGGGTAGGGCAGTATAAGATGTTGGTCAATCAGGGGCAGGCAGGATAGAGATGTAGCTCTCAGTGTTGAAGAGGAGGCTGGTGAATGCTCCCGGGTTCATGAGTGAGTCTCGAGAGCAAGGAGAACTCGGAGAAATGGTGGAGGGTGCTGAGAAGCTTTGGGGTGAGCAGAGAGCAAAGCCATGCAGAGAGGCATTAAACAGGCTACCGAGTCAGTTAAGCCTGTGCCTCCAGCACCTGTGTCTGGAGAGTCCCAGGTGAACAGGACAGATACATTCTTTACCTTTATAAAGCTTCATGGAAAAGACAGGAGAGAAAAAAAAACCTAACGGATAAATAGAGATAAAATATGGGACTCAGCTCAGCAGATCTGTGGCAGACTGTTGTGAGAGTGAGCACAGCCCCTAGTCCTGGAAATAAGCAAACAAAACAAAAACACCACAATAAATATGTAAAGGAAATAAGCAAGCTGGCTGCTGAGAGAGAATCTAAAGCACTGGACACATTGTTTTTAAAGAGATAGCTGGAGAAGACCCATTTGTCATTTGTCATTTTAGCTAAAGCGTGGAAGTAAGAAGGGCCTAGCCAAGTTAGAGGAGTGGATGAATCTCCCAAAGGAGGGAAGAGCAAAACTGCTGACACATATTACAAGGTCCCCTTTAATTACTGGAGATCAGGCCTCTATTCCCGCCTTGGCAAGATTAGAATCGCCATGGCCCTTCTATACTTGGAGAAGGGAGGAGATGTCAAGGGCAGCCCTGCTTATACACTGAAGGCCTAAAATCAGCCATAAGCCTAAAATCAGCAATAGGCCTGGCATACATGCCTGTTAACACAATGTCTTGGGTCTCTGTGGAAAAACACTGAAACAGATGGCTATAAGCTATTGTAAACAGGCAGCTTTTGTGGAAATCTACCAGTCTGAGTAGTTATAGACCTTGTAAATAGGCAGCCTTGGTGGATAGTACCAACTTAGATAAGGACGAGTAAATCATAGGCAGAGTCATAGTGACCTGACCCCTGAACCTTCACCCAGCTGATACCCTGTTCTGAAAGATATCTGTACTCTCCTGGAACACCTATGTTCCTGTGTCATCCCCATTCCCACATGCTGCATTTTTGTGTTTATAACCCCTGTGTTAAAAAGTAAAAATTATGATTTATAATTAAAAAAATGAGTGACCAGAAAAAAAAAATGCTGACACAATAAAGCTTGGCACATTGGCAACACTGGTAGACGTCGAGGGTGACATGGGCACCGAGCCAGAGAAGAAGGGGGCGGGTGCAGGGTGTAACTAGAAGAGGTCAGAAGTGCAGGTGACAGTGATGAAATCAGGCCTTCACAGCAAGAACAAGGTCTACCTGTGAAACTGAGATAGAAAAGCCAGACTTATGGGAGAGTCGGGTGGAGAGATGGCCACTGAACTCTCGCATGGGGCCTGGGTTGATAGTCTTCAAAGAAACAGAGGAGAGAGATGGAGGCTGAAGTTAGTATGCAGTTCAAGGAATGAAAAGAATCTGTAAAAATCCCTTTGTGGAGGCTTGGTGGAAAAACAGCAAGGTAGTAGATGTTCTTGGGGATCCCACCCCAGACCCTGCTTTCCTACAACACTTAGGCTTCATGATGATAGTTACAAACCAACACTTGTCTACACGACTATATCGTGGAAGGCAGAAAGGAAAAATGTTACTTCCAGTTCCTACCCAGCTCTCTGCCTGAAAGTCTCCAGACAAGTAGGAAGGCAGCATTCCTGTCTTCTGAGAATCCAGGGCAGAAACCACTGACAATCATGGGCCATTTCTGGTGGCATAGCTGGACCTTGCAGCTCATCGCCAGTGGCAAAGCCTAGGTGGAAAACCCTGGGCCAGAGTAGCCAGCTAGGGAAGAGACCGCACTGTGCTGTGCTGTCTGCACTGTCACTTTGCTCATTGTGCTTGATCCATGGGTGTTGACAATACCAGTGTGATGTTAATTGTCCTAGACAGTGTTTCATAACACCTCCTGTCAAGTGATATTTTGTAAAAGGCCATGAAGTTTTAATAGTTGGCTGCTTCAACAGAATACTCGGCTTTTAAATCCAAGTTGAAGGAGGCTGAATGAGATCCCAGGTTATAATTACAGGGGTTGAGAAGTGCTGGAGAATTCTATAAATGCCAAATAAAAAAGAAATGCCCAGCCTGCTGCAGAAGTGCTGGTTCAACCCTCTGCTGGCAGCCCTTCGCCTCTAACCTCCCAGGACAAGGGCAGATGGTCAGTTTCTAGTTTCCACCACCTCCAGAGGAGGAATGACTCAAATTCACCCACCATGCCAGAGGAGGCTGAGGTATGGGTAATATGTTCTCCGAGTGGAAATCTAAGGAGAAGAGTACCCAAGGCCCAGTACCTGTGCACCCACACTGGGCTTGAATTTGTTTCTCAAACTCCCTGACCATCTGTGTTCTGGCCCAGACATACCAAGATCATCTCTAAATGGCCTGAGCTCCAGAAAAGAGAGGAAAAAGAATCTTCATGATAGACTAAGTACTGCATCTCTCCATTTCTCTCCCACCTCACCTCAAAAAGATGTCTATACCCTAATTCTTGGAGCCCACGTATTATGTAGATAAGAGGGCTTTGCAGGTGGCATTATGCTGAGGTGGTTGACATAAGGATACCCTGGATTTGCAAAGAAATGTGATCCCAAGGCTCCTAGTAAGAGGAGGAGTTAGAGGAAAGAAGCCAGTATATATTGGAAGTAGACTGGAGAGATGCCTTTTGAAAATGGAGGCAGGATCTTCAAGCCAGGGAACCCATGGGGGACTCTCTGATGACTTTAGCCTGTGTCAAGTTGACATAAAACTAGCTAGCACAGCTACACCCAGCTTTATGTGGGTTCTTGGAATTTAAACTTGGGTTCTCATGCTGGCATGGCAAGTACCTTTACACGGTAAACCATTTCCCCAGACCAAAATCCGAGTTTTAAACAAGATCCTCAGATGATATTTAAATGCATGATATAGTTTTCCCAGGGCAACTTGAATCATTTCAGATTCCCCGGGGCTAAGGCAAGCTGGTGTTAGAAGCTTCCCATGGACTCTCATGTGAAACTGAGGGTAGGAAGTGGTGGTTTAGGGTAAAGGATTTTTCAGATTGGCTCACCAAGAGCACTGAACTGTTTGTTGTACGCCATGCTAGAATGTAATTTTGGAATGGGGCCTGGGAAGATGCTTTGCAAGGGTTCAAGGAACCCTAGTCACAGACATAAGTGTTCAGATTGTTGTGGTAGCTACCTGTGAGCCCCCTCCCTTGCTCTTTTGTGACAGACCAATCACTCCTCTGCAGTTGGCCCCACCCAACACTTGCTCACCTTCCCCCATGTCCTCTTTACCTTCCTTAAGCAGAAAAACAACACGGGTCTGAGATAAAATTGGGCTGATATAGCATTGAGAAAGTGCTCTTGGGAAAACAGCTTAAAATTCTGTACCTACCTAAGTATACATGTCTTATTCTTGTGATCCCAGCACTTGGGAGGCTGAGGCAGGAGGTCTGCTTCAAATCTGAAGCTATCCTGGGTTACATAATGAAATGCTGGCTTAGTCTACTGGCTGGTTTTGTGTGTCAACTTGACATAAGCTTGAGTTATCACAGAGAAAGGAGCCTCCCTGGAGGAAATGCCTCCATGAGGTCCAGCTGTAAGGCATTTTCTCAATTAGTGATCAAGGGTGACTGAGAGCTTTATACTCTGATCTACATGCAACAGCAGGCAGAGGGAAAAACACAAGGCCTGGCATGGGCTTTTGAAACCTCACAGCCCACCCTCATCAACACACTTCCTCTAACAAGGACACACCTCCTAATTCTTCATCAACTGGGGACTAAGCATGCAAATATATAATATAGGCCTATGGGGATCATTCTTCTTCAAACTACCACAGGTACTGTTACAAAAAACAATAGCAACAGCAACACATTTGCTTAGCTATTTCCCACAGTATACTTTAATTATTGTAGCATCACTCTTAATTAAGTAAGTTCTGAGAATATGTTTTGTGGAAGCTGAACAATCTAGTGATGGAGCTGAGCCCGAGAGCAGCTAGAGGTTGAGCCACAGGCGAGCAGATCTACCCCACCATCCCTGGTACCCAGGCCTCAGTACTAGAACCTAATGGACAGTGCCCCCCAAGCACCAGAATACCAGTGGCTCCCACAGCCCTGTTTTTTCTAGAACTCCCTATTCCATTTCCAACAGGCTTTATTTTTTTTTTAATTTTTAAAATAAAATCAACAAAACTTTAAGATAAAAATAAAACAAAACAAAATACACCCGGTTTATTATTTTATTTTTAACAGAAGTTCTGGAAACAGTGCCTTCATCCAAAGGACCCAGCTAACCCTGGAAGTTTCAAGCACAATGGGGAAAAAGACCTTTCAAATTATATTTGTCCCAAACCCAGACTATTCTTATCCAGCTTTCTCCCAGCTCATTAGTTCACTACATTTTGTAGGTTTTGGTTTGTTTGCTTGTTTGCTGTAGTGGTATTGTGTTGGGCCCTGGTTCTGCAGCTAATTGCCAGGCTTAACAGCCGAACTGACCTTCCTGGGGCTGTTTCTACACTTATTAAGTCGGAGTAGTTGTGATGTTTCCAAAGGCTGACGTGAAGACTGGCAGAGATTGTGCGCTTCAAGAAACGGCAGGTAGGATTAGTTAAAGCAATCTGTTGTTAGCTCTCTGTCGCTTTAACAAATACCTGGGATAAATCGGCTTAATGACTTGAAAGTTTGCCTCACGATTTCAGAGCTTTGGGTTAATGATTACTTGGGCCCACTGCTCAGTACCTACTGAAACACTGTTCATATTAGAGCTTGTGGTAGAGGTTAGTCATCTCGGGACGACTAGATTTTGAAGGGTGAGGCGGAAGGAGATGGAGGTTCTGATACCTCCCCTTCAGGTGCACAACCTCAGCGCCCAAACTTCCTTTCAGTAGGTTCTGTCTCTTAAAGGTTCCATCCATTCCAATAACATCATAGGCTGGCAAACAGGCATTTAACCCTTAGGCTGTGGATTCAAGCTGTAGTGATCACTTTATCTGGGGATGCGATCCAGTCAGGTGAAGTATCTTCAGAGGTGGCTGACTGGAAGGAAGAAGTATCCTCTCATCTCATAATAATACTCATTGAGTATAAAGATCAGAAAAATTGTCTGAAACTTGGGAGTAAATGAGAAAGAACTCCAGGGACCTTGACTTTATATTGTTTGAGCCTTTTTTATGACACTAGAGAATGCAGACTAACTCACACCTTTCAACTTAATTTCTGCTCAGTAGAAAAAGCCAACCCCAAAGGTTATCTTAGTCACGGCCCTCTTAAACACCAGGCAGCTCTGTATCTGACCTGGCAATCTTATCCTAACATTGCTGGTAAATACGTAGCTTCTCAAGTGTTCTTTGCTTCTAACTGGATAGAATATTTTTATGCATATGTTGATGCCTTAGAAGCAATTTGCCACCATATAAAACCTGCCCAGGATTTCAACCTTTGGGAGTCTTATTCCCAGGGTGGTCTGGTCTGGGTTCCTTGTGATTTTCCTTTGAAGCTTGTATTTTCCTTTGAAGCTTGCACAGGAAAAAAGGGAGATACACACAGATCGGAACACTTATTAAACATTATGATTTTGTCTTCACTTTCTTCTTTGATCTCAAGGAATTTATTCACATTGTAACAATACAGCTCTTGCATGTATAATAAGACACTGTTAATTTGTCTGCCTTTCTGTGAGCGGTGAGCTGTTTCTCACTAAGAAAGTGACAATCTCTCCTGCATCTGTGCATCCCTAACTTATAGTACAGGATTTGATGCTCAGAGACAAATGAATGTCTATCTGCAGCGAGTGAAGCTGCCTAGGTTGCTGCTAATCTGACTGTGGTCATGGGCCGTAAATCCTTGGATCAGCTGAGTGGGCAGAATGCAGAGTCTTGGCCCACCCCAGAACTTCACTAGATGGGAGCCAGGTGACCCTGATCTCCGAGCAATGCTATATGTGTCTCTATCCATGGTCAACTGGGGGCAGTGGCTCTGTTCTTTGTAACACATGAGATTTAGACAAAGAAAGTCAGAGCAATCATCCCCAGTGTTACAATTTAGCTGTATGTTCAAAACTGAGACCGATGCCTCCAGAGTGGTGTCTCTAGACCAAAGAGGGCTAGCCTGTGTTTCCAGGGTAGAATTTCTACGGGCTAGACAAAACCTTTGAGTCTGGAGGGGACATGCTCATTACTTTTCCATAACTTTAATAAAATACCTGAAGGGAGCAAATTCAGGGAGGAAGGATTTATTTATTTCATGGTTTGCAAGGGGAAAGATCATTACGATGAGGTATATATTGGGGTAGAACACCCACACCAGTGGCAGAGGGAGCACCCCCCCAAATCTGTGGCTGAGAGAATTTTTACAATCTGAGGGCAGACTGTAAGTTTACCAGTTTGCATGAGATGGCTGGTTATATGGTGTAGGCAGTCAGGAAGTGGAGGGAAATCTAACCAAAAACACAACCCACCTCTAAGGTCTCCAAGACCTGCCTCCCCGAGACCCACTTCCTGCAGCTAAGTTCTATCTCATAAGGATTCCACAAAGCTCACCGCCAGCCAGAAACCATTAGTTCCGATGCAAAAGCACGTGAGATCATTTTGCACTCCAACCATAACAGGGGCACAGAGTTGCTCATTTGGTTTTGCAAGGGGGGAGTGGCAAATTCTTTCCCTCTAGCTCACCAGGAGAAAGCCCCTCTGCCCATGTGGGATCCAGTATCTGCCCACAAGGAGAGGCTGAGTCAATTTCTGTTGGCTCTGAGCCCAGATCAGCAAAACCCAAGGTGATCCCTGAGTGAAATCGTGATAGTGTAATCATAAAATTTAAATCTCTGTTTGTCACATCTGGGGCTTAAGTTGTCAGGGATGTTTGTCTGGGTGTCCCTTATGAGAGCCAAAGGAAAAGAAAGACAAGCAGAGACTTCTGGGAATGATACCCGTGACCATACAAATGTGAACCCTGAATTATGGAAGAAGGGTCTTCGAAATATTTGCGAAGGGATTAAGCCTCATTACTAAAAAATACTGATTTTTTTCCCATTGTGCTGTGCTTCAATCCTTTCCCAATAAGTACCCAAGGCTAACGATAAGGCTTCACTTATTTCCCTGACAAAGAGATTAAACAATTTAGAGACTATAAAAAGTCAATAGAGCGGGCTCTCCAGTTAGAGGAATCCAATCTGATTGGGGTCTGCAAACTCAGACAAAGTGGCCAAGCAAATCTGAGAAGGCAGTCGCTGGATGCTGTTGGGAGTGGTTAGGTCTAAGGAAACTGAAAAGCCACAGTTTAGAAAGTAATTTGCATTCACATTTATTTTACAATCCGAGGGCAGACTGTAAATATACCAATTTACATTTCAAGAATCCAAGACTCAGAGATTTTTACCTAAAACTTTACAGTTCTCACTCATGATAGAAAGTCGCCCCAACTCTGGCATTTCTTCCTATTGTTTACCCATGCAAGGGACATTTAGATCTTATCTACACACACAGCGTTGTGCATATGTGTGTTTGTGTATGTGTGCATGCATGCGAGTGTGAAGCAAGCAGGTCAGTTCTTGTAACCGGCGAATTAGGAATTATCTAGTTGTCAACAATTTTAAATGGCACAGTGGGGCTGTGAGAAAGTTTTTTTTAAAAATGCAAACTAAGCCAGGTTATCTCCTCTATTCATCTGTCACAACTTTTATGAGGCTATAAATAACAGCATTTACAGTTCTTGGATGTTTTTGAAACAGCACTAAAGGTCTGTATGTCTTAAAAGAAAGATTGCCTAGTTTAAGTTAATTGGTCTGTCACTTAGAAGATTGTGTTCTCCAGAGGAGGTGGCATGATCTGAGTCTGTCATGCTGGACAGTTTGTTCTTCTCTAGCCAAACCCAAAGTCACCATCAGATTTGCTTCTGGACTGGCATTTGGCAGAATGGACCCGTCTACGTCCAGCTCTGGCTCAGCGTGGCTAGATGCCATACGCCGTTCACTACCAGTTTCCTTCACACCTTGCAGAGCAGTAGTCGATGAGAAAGAGACAAGCGACCCAGGCAGCTAGGGTCCTGTGGAGTCTGCCTGCCACAGCAGTCTCTCATTCTGTGGTCACAGGCTTCTGTCTCACACTGTTCTCTATTGACGCAGTATGATTTTATTACCTCCCACAGGACAGGTACTTTCCATGTGCTTTTTCATTAATCCTCCCGATGAATACATGGCCGCATAATGGGCACACCCATTTTATTTGTGAAGTAACCCAAGTTTAGAGACTTTAAGTAGACTGTTCCTGTGGTTAGGATTGGAACCCAGACCTACCTGCCTTTGTAGGTCTTTGAGAATGACTTGTACTTCCTGCTGGCAGCCACGTGTCTTAAGGCAAACTTGATTTGCACAGACTTTGCTGTTTTCATTTTGTCTCTGGGCAATGAACAAGACAGCAGTCTTTGGCCAAGGTTATGGGCTCCAAATGGTGAAGAAGAAGTCACCCCCACCCACATCCTTGTGTCCCCCCCCTCCAGTTTATAGGAGGAGGGGCTGCAAATTGGATATGTTTTTTTTTTTTTAAATCAAGTTTTAAATGTTTAAAAAGTAGTTGAAGCTTTAGAAGCTCTGCTGGTGAGCCAGCAGGATTAGTTGTTCAGTAATAATGCCTGGAAAACAAAGTTTTACTAAAGGCAAATCCCACCACCCTAGTGACTTCAGCCATAAATTCACAGCTATGTTCCCACGGGCTGGGATCAAAAGGTTCAGCTCTCCAATCATTAAGTTGCAAATTTCTAACCACAGGACCCGACTTCCAGGGTCTTCTGGCCTTCAAATCTATGCCCTACGGAATCCCCTTCCTGCTTCTCTCCCACCCTTATCCACCCTCACCCACATCAGGATCTCCAGCTAAACTGGGTAACTCTCAGCGCTCCTTCCTCTAAGTCCATTGGCTTCCTGGAGCTAAGGCTCCCATATCACACTTGAACCTATGAAACATTATCTCCTTTAGGTTGATTCCAAATAGAAAAGTCCAAACCCCGGACTTACTGTCTCGTTTTATGAATTCTTTTATGTACAACAAGTTTGGATCACATTTACTTCCACTTAGCTGTGTCTTTGAATTACGAGAAAATTTTAAAGGATGAGTTGAAATTTGCCATTGCGTGGATTGAATTCAAAAGTATTGTTCTAGGTGCAAAGTTTGGGGATTGGTTCTAAGCTTGTTTGGGGGCCCTAGGAGAATCAACAGAAACCTAAATAAATTGAGAATCTTCAAGGTGTCTTATAAAGGATATGTCGCACCCCTATAATTTCCCTGTCCTGCGCACACTAATTTTTTTATTTTAAAAGGATCCAGAAGAGATGATGTCCTCGCCTGTCTCTCTTCTAACAGGAATGGGAGTCATTAATAGAAGGACAGTGAGGAGGGCTAACTCTGCTTGAGCTCGGCAGTATAAAATTGGAAGAAATAGTGCATGGTATTTTAGGCACAGATTTCCAAGGTAAAAACCTGCTTGGAACCATAGCTTGCTACTTGGGTGACCTTGGAGAGCCATTTTCAGGTCTCTGTGACTGTATGCCTCCATCTGGAATGTTCACGATGCTGTGGGCTGGCACTCTGCAGCTGCTTCCTGATTGATATTCTTAAGAATAAAACCTAGTCTCAGAGTTGAAGAGGAAGGAAGAGCACCGTGAATCTGGCTGAAGGGTGAGACCTTCCAAAAGCAGACCTGTATGGATTCTCCAGAATCTTTGTCATGTATCTTCAGAAATTCAGACTGATTCTTTCTTCTTTCACCTTGCTTCTGGGAGCTACATGGTGGGCTGGCTCAGGGCCATTATGATGGTGAAATAAAAGACTGAAGGGAATTTCCTTTCAGTGGTAATCCACAACCGAATGCCAGAAAACAAAATGTGCTCACATTCCCCTCAATGAGCACTCACAGACTCTCACAATGAGGCCCACGACTAGTGACCATGTTAACACCAAGTCTGATGCTTAAGGGCAGAAAGCACTATTTATCCTATAGCTGTTATTGGGAAGTCAGTTATCGACACATGAACCCTCATATAAGTGCTTGACTTAGGGGCTGTAAGAAGCTCAGAGTTTTCCCCAGTACACAAGAAAGGCCTTCAGGTGCCAGCTGGGAGCAGCCAGGGCCATGGAACATGACCTTGCCTCATCTCATAGTTGGCAGGACTTTCCATGGTGAGGGCAATCGGTGGTTACCAAAACCAGTGGGTAAGGTGTTGTAACTCAATGTGATGAGTTTCCAAAACCCCAAACAGGTGTCAGCTATGAGTGACAGCACCGCAACATCGTAGCTGTCTCATTTCCCGCCCACACATGCTGGGGCTGCCATGTTGCTGCAGCACTCTCTGGCAGAGGAGCCATGGCCAATGCCCTGCCTGGGGCATTCCAGGCAGAGGAACACCCTCACCCCACCCCATCCCACCCCACCCAGTGTGTGTG
>JANHMN010000014.1:33756348-33766653 GCA_030674055.1 Rhabdomys pumilio
TGTGTGTGTGTGTGTGTGTGTGATCAGATATTACTCTGAGCTCAATAAACTGAAATGTGGAGACATTTACACTGATGAAGACAATGTGGCCACAGCACACGCAGAGACAGAGGGACAAAAATAAAAATGTCTTTATTGCTTTTACTACCATATCTTCCCAAAGGCTAGTGATCCGTGGGTTGTTGGATGGAAGACAGTAATGAACTCTCAGTGAACTCCGATTGTGTCGCTACCATATCAGAAATGTATCAATTTATGGGTTAAAGTCATGGGTTTATATCCCTTTGCTGATAGATGGGGAGACAGAAAGATAGAAATAGAAATTGGGGCTATGTGGTAAGACAGCTTCTTAGGTTAATAGTAACTAAATCAAAATTATGTCTGAATGGGTGCTTGCTGCTTTCTTAGAAGATGAGAGGTGAGAGTTTAGTTCCCTAAACCCATATCCCCATATCGGGTGCTCACTACTGCCTGTACCTCCAGATCCAGGGGCTCCTATGTCCTCATCTAGCCTCTGGAGGTATCCAAATGTACACACACACACACACACACACACACACACACACACACACACACACAAACACACACACAGGAGAGAGAGAGAGAGATATCCAGGGGATCCTATGTCCTCATCTGGCCTCTGGAGGTATCCAAATATGTATACACACACAGACACACATACACAGAGAGACAGACAGACAGACAGACAGACAGATGCAGAGAGACAGAGTCAAAGAGACAAATACAGAGAGAGTAAAATATATACTTAAAAGATGTCAAAAAGACTGCATCAGGCACAGGTCTATGGAGATCAATAGTAACCTAGGCAGGGGACGGGGGCAGGGGTGGGAGTGGCTGTATCAGGACCAGCTGGTGAGTGGGAAAATAGAACCATGAACACTTCAAAGGTTCCCCTGGGCAGGCATCAATAGCACAGCAGTATCTGGGTTGCCATAACAGGCCTTCCCTTGGAGGGAAGTTAAAGTAAGAGTACAGGCTGATGACTCTGAGTCTGTAAACGAGCAAGCTTAATGCAGTTAGCTGTGGAGAAAAGCTGCAGATGGGTGGGCTTTAAGGGAGCCTGAGGGGTGCTCATGCCAGGTTTTTAACTATGCTGAGCTTAACCCTTTCAGGATCCTCACAGTAAGCAACACACTCCAGAAAAAGCTGAGGCATCAAAGGCTCTAAAAATTTTGGTGACTTCCCTAAGCATATAGAGCCAGAAAGTCATTCAAACCCACAACATGGAGGAGGGCATGATACATTCAGATGAGGCAAGCAATTGAGCATGTCCATGGTGGGTGAAGCATATGGGAGACATTGAGAAGGTGGGTAGCAGATAGGACGGGGATGTAAAGCTGTCCCCAGACTGGACTATACTCTTCAGGCAAGGGAAAGAAGCAGAAGAAAGCCAGTCTCCAGTTGGATGTCAGCTAAGACTTTTGGAGAAGAGGCAGGTGTCAGGGATTGGCTGGACCCTGAGGAAGAAGTGGGGCTGGAAGGTCAGGAGACCCCTTTTAATACCAGGAGATCTTTAAAAGACACTTAACAGCAAACTGGACCAGATCACTTGCTTTAAAAACTTAAAACTTCCCCATCACTGAAGGGATGAAGTAGAAGCTCCTGGCAGGCCCCACCTTGCACGGGAGTTTTTGCTGTCTTCTCAGCCCTCCATTTCTGAGCCTCCAGATCACTCAGTCACCTTTGGCTGTTTTTCTTTGCTAAATTTCTTTCTCAAGCCTGGCAAACTTATTCACAAATTTCCAGGTCCAGATCCAATGTCCTCCCAGGTGAAAGAGGTTCCCACTGTCACCTGGCAGGGTTTCATCCCGGCTTTCTAAACAACTGTTCAAAGGTATCTTTATAAAACTATAGCTCCTTCTTGTCTGTTCTTGTGACTATCAGAGGCATGGATAGATCACGTTCATCTTTGAATCCTAATGATCCAGTCTTTGGTACCTGGCATGTGAAGGATGCTTCCTAGCCAGAACCATTCCCCCCCCCCTTTTTTTTTGAGACAGCAAGAAAACGAAACTAACCAGTTTACCCATGTTTCTCCTTAGCTTGAAACCCTGCCCCTCTCTAGAACCATATGGAGAATGCAGCCTGTATGTTCAACATCCATCTGCCTTCCTTCACTATAGACAGGCACTGCACAGCTGCTCCAAAGCCTACAGTTGTGTAGTCCAGTGATACAGTATGCAGTCAGGGTATGGATCTGGAGGAGAGCCCTGCACAGGCTCTGGAAACAAGCTTGGGCCATATGGATGGGGGTTCTGCCATCTTGGGAACGGAAACCTGGGCTAGGATTGAGACTCACGGTGAAACTGTCCCTTTGGCCTTATGATCGTCTTGATTTGTGATTGGGATACAGCCAGAGAAAGGACAGAAGCAACCGCTCTAAAGCTCATACTGCTGGGTTTCAGAGGCAGCACAGTTCACCCTTCTGTGAAAATACACTGTTTAAGAGGAAGATGTCAGAATTCTTAGGGTCAGTTGGCTGAGTGGCCAGAGAGAAGGTGCAGGGTGAGCAGGCAAGTGTGAGGCAGGAGGCTCATTGGTAGCAAGAGAAGCTTTGTATTGTTGGCTCAGAAAAGAGGAGACTGTGGGTATGAATTCAGAGTTATCTCAGGTAGGATGTTTGTAAAAAGTACTCAGTGGTAGGAAATACAACACATGTAGAGGCGAGGTCACGGGTCAAGTTTGGAGTCTTTAGCTTGTAAGTGGTGCCTAAAGCTAAGGCTGCAGCCCATGGTA
The DNA here is from genome assembly GCA_030674055.1 of Rhabdomys pumilio. NCBI lineage: Eukaryota > Metazoa > Chordata > Mammalia > Rodentia > Muridae > Rhabdomys > Rhabdomys pumilio. Next base: position 33,759,106 of record JANHMN010000014.1, read on the forward strand.
CAAAGGGAGAGTGCAGTGGAGAAGCTGTTCCGGGAGCTGACTGGGAGCTGTGGAGACATCCTGGAGATGTCTCCATACATGCAATCTAGAAGCTGCTGGAGCAGGTAAGCAGTTCTGTAAAGAGAGAGAAAGTCACAATTCCCCAGTCAAGTATGGGACAGGCTTTGGAGGGTGCGATGTCTTAGGAAAAGCAATTTTAGTGGAGCAGTTGTCGCCAAGGACGTGCAAGGAAGGCGAAGAAGAGTTTAGGTGGGAAGGAAAAGGCAAGCAGGCGCGTTATGAAGGTGACGTAGAATTTGAGGATGAGTGTTATGACTCTGGGTCCTTCCTTTAAAATGAAAGCCAAGCCTAAAGCATCTATGCATGGTAACGGAAAGACACTAATGCACAGGAAGGGTCAAAGATGCAGGAAGTAGTAACTCAGTGGAGCAAGGTTCCTGGTACAGAAGGGATTCTGGCATGATGGATAGAAAGAGAATCGGGGGCAGGAGACCTATGAGGCCATGTTCTCCAAGTCAGCCCCTAGGAAAGAAGGGAAGGGAAAACTCTCAAAAACAGAGGACATTTGGCTACAGTGCTGCCAGGGTGAAGTTTCAGCCAAGTTCTCCGGGGAGCTCTTAGGACATCTCTTAAGCCCTTCAGGGTTACCCCAGGTTGGATTAGGGTCTAGCCTTTACACTCAGAGTGAGCTGCCTCAGGAAGGAAGTGGGGCATAGGGCAAGGTGACCTTGTCCAGTCAAGGTACTTCCTGAAGGTGGGTGGCTACTGGAAAGCCACAGAAGCCTTTGTGATAGCTGAGAATACAGTTCTTTCCATGCCAAGGAGGAATCTGGGCTTTTCCATCTGTATCAGATCAGTTCCAACTTGTGAGGCCGAGGCAGTAGGAGATAAACATGAGATTTATTACACAAAATGGCTTCTCATGGTTGAGGTAAGGCCGAACAGTAAGCCTGATATCAGTAAGCAAGTTGAGTAGGCTGTCAGTAAAGACAGGCAGAGAGCTCCTAGGTACAGGCTACAGCTGCTGTCCACTGTGGGAATTTCTTCATTGTCAGTGAGGCCTTGCTTCTGACTACAAGGCCTTATAAGCTGGTGGACCCAGGTGCTTCAGATCTGGAACAGGGTTCCTTGTCAGACCATCTGCCCTCAGGCAGCAGGTTCCAAGGTTTGCTCTCTCTGTTTTCTTCTCAGAAGCAGAGAATACATCTAATTGATCATATTTTCTATCTCCTTTCTGTCCAAATACCATGCCTCCTTCTAGCCCTTCACTCTGGCTTCCTGCCCTGTGCTTTTTTCACATCTTTCTGCCCCCATCACCTACCTCAACTAATCAGAAGACACGGGGACCTTACTCACTCCACTGGAACTGTGGTCTCTGCAATTCTATGCCATTTCCTCTTTCCTCACACCCCATGGCAGCTGAGTGCATGACAGAGAGAAGGCTCTGCTGGCAGGTCAACTTCCACAGAGATCATAGCTGACAGACCTGCACGGAGAACTTGGCTTTGAGTGGGGCCTCATGAGAAACCGTGCAGTATCCAACATTTCATCTCTCTGAGGCTCATGTAAAGAGGAGCCTGTTGAATTTCTGTTTCAGACTTCAGCTTTAACAAATTTAAAATTTGTCACATCTGATCTTCAGCAGCCTGGGATTTGAGGCATACAGGCTGGCTGTCTCACAAGCTTTGTGTAGTCAAAGGTTAGGAAGTCCATCCTTTTTACTATTTTTGGACAGAAAGTAGGCCTCTGGTGTTTCATGAGAGTGGCTGAGTGTCCCCAACCTTTGTTGTAATTAAACGGCCAAGGAAGTCATTTGGAATGAGTCTGTTGTTTGGGCAGTCTTCCAAGCTCAAAGGCAGAACTGCTGAGATGCCAAGCTGAAACTTCACCGTCTTTATAAGCACTTTGCTGTCTGCGTGAGCACTCTGCATGTGACAGCATGTTTGTATCATACGTGCCATTGCCAACAGGAGCTGATCTTGTCAGTTTCACCACAAGAACCCCCTTCTCATCTCCCTCCCCAGCATTCATCTCTTGACTTTCTCCTCCTTCTCGGAGGAGAGGAGAACCAACCCCAAAGTCTACAGAAGCAAGATCATGCAAAATTAGCTCTCAGGGATTAGGGATCAGGGCTTGGGAGGCAAAGAATGAAACCTAATTTTAATAATCTCTGACTTGTTCTTGGGTTTAAGACAATGTCTCCCTGGGAGCCAAGATTCCCCAGAGTGGTAGATCAGTTAAATTTTCTCCCTCCTGTACTCATTTATTAACAGGACCTCAAAGTTCCTTTTAATAGCTACATTAGAACCGGGCTAATACAAAACAAGGCAGTAGGATGGGACAAGTTATGAATTCTGCGGCCATGTGGACAGACAAAAGACACAGTAGCTAACATGCTTTGGATCACTTCATTTTCCACACATGCGATTTTGTCTGCAAACACTTTTTACGTAGAGAAACTATGATTTTATTCCTAATAAGATATAAGATAAACTACCTTGTTTTTCTGTCTTTGTTTCCTACCTACCTCTATCCCCATCTCCCCACCAGGAATAAGTAAGAGACAACATCACTTAGATCTCTGTCTGACCTGTCAATCCAGCCTATGACTGGAATTGTCCTTATGACTGTGTCAAGAGTATTGACTTACCTAGCTGATCCTCAAATGCAGCTTGTCTCTTGGAAGAGATGTGAGGGGACAGAGCCTCCAAATCACCAGCCCTGGATGTTAGAGGTGTTCTCAGATGATCATTTTTAATTGGAGGACCAGCATTTCTAAGACACTTCCAGGCAGGAGATTACTTCTAAGTATATTAGATGCTACTGGAGCTAAAAGCAAGTGGGTCAGAAAGTCTGGCCCTGCCTAGAAGAGCTTTAGCAAGCATTTAATTATACTCTTGCCTATAGTGCTCTGCCTTGAAATCTAGGCCATGGAATGGGCTCGGCATAGACGTGCTTCCTCCTTTGGAAGGTGTTATGGTTTAATTATGATGTGTCCCCCACCGGCTCATGTGTTTGGCTACTCAGTTCCCAACTCCTGGTACTGTTTTGAGAGTTTGAGGCAGGAGGAGGCGTGGCTTTCAGACGTGAGTGACTGTTGGGAGCAGTTTGGGAGGGATCTTTCCAGCCTGAGCATTCTGCTCCCTGGTACCATGTAACAATCACTGGTGCACCCTGCCCTGTCATAGACCAAGCAGTGGTCTGCCATGATGGACTGCAGCCCCTGACCAATGACCAGAAGAAACCTTTCTCCCTTAAGTTGTGTCTACCCGGTATTCTGTCACAGTGAAGAAAAAGCAATTAACAGAGTGGGAAATAGAGTTTTCCTAGGATAGTAAATTTGTCAGACACATTACAAAGGTTTTTGTTGGAAGTGTTCCTAGAGTGTCGGCCTCCCAAGGGTATTAACCACACCTTAGTTTAGATCAAAGCATGATTCCCTAGCTGTATTATTTACCTTGATGATAAATGACTTCCGAATTTTTCCCATAACTTTTTTTTTTAATCAAAAGAAAAATTTCCAGTGACAGAGACATTATGTGCAAGACTATGGGGCTCTGAAGGAAATTCCTTGGGTATTTTGGGATGGGAGGGGTGTGTTTACACGGAATAGAGAAGAAAGGCCTAGATTTGAGCATGAACACCCTCTCCCCTGGATACACTATTCAGCTTCTTTTGACATTATTGTCCTAGTACTTCTGAGCTTGCGAGTCAGGCAGGGATCCATACATTCATGTATAGACAGTTCTCAACACATAAAGCGTGTCCACAGCCATGCTTTCCTCTCCTGGTAGATGCTCTGAGCACAGCCCCACTCATTCAGACGTTTTAGTGTAATATGAACATAGTCGCAGCTAATTCAGCTGCCTAACAACTGTGTGCCGGGTTTTTCTCTGTGTGCCTTGCTTATGTCTAGGGTAACGCCCACAGGATGGAGACCAGCATTGTCCTGTTTTGAATGTATTTCTTTTTTTCCCCCACCCTTCATGATGTATTCATTTATTTGATTTACTTTTTTGAATTAGCTTACAAAGTAGCATGTTTCTTTGTGGTCTTCCCTTACACTTAATTTGTGTTTCTTATCCTTAGACTTGCCCCATGCCCCCCAGCTCCCTGCTTCCCCCTAGTATTTTCCCTTCCAGTTCCATGTCACATGTGTTTTATAATACTCTCCAGCCTCCCTTAAAGAAGCATCTTTTATTATTATTATTATTATTATTATTATTATTATTATTATTATTATTATTGTAATCTCTCAGCTCCTTTAGTTTCCTGGCCCTTACACAATACTTACACCTCTAAATTTACATATTTAAATCTTAAAAACCAGGATCCATATATGAGCAAGAACATGTGGTACTTGTCTCTCTCTGCCTGGTTGCCTCATTCAATGTGACATCTTCTAGTTATATCCATTTTCATTTTCCTGCACATTTTATTTTTCTTCATGGCTGTATAAGATTCCACCATAAAAATATTCCACATTTTTGTTATTCATTTATTTGCAGACAGATGTCTATGTGGGTCTGCTCCCTTGCTACTGTGAGAAGAACAGCAATACACATGGGTGTGAAAACAGAGGCCCTGAGAAGTTAGAGAATGTGTTGAAGACCAATTCAGAATCTTTCCAAACCTGGGACCCTAGATCCAGAGTCTCTATTCTTGGTACCACATTATACTGCATCTGTTAAATCATTAGTCACTATTTTACTGTCACATTTGATATATTTCTTAGGCTTGAGTGTGTGTGTGTGTGTGTGTGTGTGTGAGCACTTCTGCAGAGAAGAGTCCAGGTAGGGTGGAGCCCAGACTGGATGTGAACTCTTCTAGCTACTCACACCCTGACCACACCCAAATCTGCATATGGAAGATACCTTCCAGAATCTTATCATAGGTCCAAACAGCAGGCCACAGACAATCCATCACCAGCAACCCAAGCTGCAAGTCCTCATGGGTATCTCTTAACACTGAAGGGCACAAATACTTTTTGAACAGACTTAAAGGTACTTGTTCTTTCTAGTTTGCTGTAATTTCATGCTAGACGTCTTCCATAATCCCATTTAACGGATGGTGATATGGAAAAAAGATGAGTCAGCGGAGATCACCCAGCTAGTCACTGGAGAAAGCTGCCCAGTCAGCATCCTTCTTACTGCTTTGCACCACCACACAGGCATCCTCTCTTCCTCCAGGAGCTGGGCTGGTGCCTATCTCTGTGTCCCAACTTTGTTTTTACATTCATTCTCCCTCCTTCCTGGAACACAGAGAGAGAAACAGAAAGCTGCAAGACATCAAAGAGAATGGCAGTAGAGCATAGAGCCCCAGGGCTGTAGTGGGTGGAGGCCCTGCCTCCTGGCCTTGAGTGCCCTAGAAGCAGCTAAGTGACCCATTTTTCTTAGTCCTGCCCACACAGCTTCTACTGTTAATTGTGAGTGGCCATGGCTGAGTGTGGCAGCACAGCTCCAAGTGACCTAGCAGTGGTGACCCTGAGACACCATAGGAGAAACTGAACAAAGGCTCACTTTCTTTCTACCTTTCCGACTCCAGGCCAGGAATGTAATCCATTCCCAAGGCCCTGCCATTCTCACTGTTGTTCAGTCTTAATATCCATCTGTCTGCCTTCCTAGGAAAATGAAAGAGAACTGATTTTTATACTTATAAAAAGTATGTGTGTGCGCGCGCGCGTGTGAAGTCAGCGCAGTCTTGAGTACATCTTTTGGATACCTAAGGAGCTTGTCTGTAGAAATAAGCTTAGAAAGTGAACCTGGAAGGATGTGTGGAAGTATCTCAGGTGAAAATGTGACTTTTTCCTGTAAATTTCAACCTAAGTGAGGGATAATCTGTTGGGAAAACAACATAAAGCATAAACTATTTTATTCTAACTCTGTTGGTTATGCTCAATATCATTTTAGCATCTTTTACTTAATCAGGCCAGTTCAGTATATTATGACATTCCTCCTCCTACTCTTCCTCTTCCTCCTCTTATTTTTTCTCTTTTTCCTTATTAGTTCTGGAGACTGAATCCAGGCCATGCTATACAAACAATCTGCCTCTGGGCTATTCCCTATTTCAACCTTTTCTTGCTTGCTTGCTCCACTCAGTTTTGCTCCTTTCTCTTCCTCTCCCTTCCCTTGCCCTCCCCTCCCCTTCCCTTGCTCTCTCCTCCCTTTGCCCTCCCCTTCCCACCTCCCCCTCTCTCTCCTTTTAAATTAACCTCTTCCCCCTTTCATGTGTAGAATGGGCTGAAAACTCCCCTGTGAACATAGAGACCAATCTTTCCTAATCACCTATCACATAACAATGGTAGACAGGTGTAGTTCTTCCTGCCACCCACTGCCCTGGGCATCCCTTCCTCTTTTAAGGGAAGTCTGTATCTTAGACAGAGTCCAGCTCCTCCTGTGTAGGCTGGAACTTCTTATCACCACACTCCCCCATTTTAAACATGGCATTTGAAAGGCTAGTCAGATGTTCCTTCAATCAACTGGTGATATGAGAAAGAGAACACCCAGAGTTAACTTTGGTAATGTGATAGACACAAGGATCCACATCCAGGTTCTAGAGACAGCAGAGTCAGTGGCTCTGATGTTAGCCTATACATCAATAGGAAGGACAGATGGAGGAGGCTGCAGTGTTTGGGTGTGGCACGGCTTAGCTGTACTCTTTGTTGAGTGACTTTGCTGTAAAGTGACAGCATTGATCTTAGTATACAGTCCACTTTAAACCCTATTCTCTGCATCCTTAAGAAATTCTTTGAGCTACTCAATGTTCTTTCAATAAATTCCTCTTCTTCCTAAATTAGCTGGAGCCTATTTCTGTTGCTTGCTACAAAGCATCCCAAGAGATGCAATGTGAATATTTGTTAAGTGATTAATTAAGAATTTCTGACATGTCCTCCTGTCCTTATGAAATTCAAGACCTGACCCCTCAGAATATGAACTGAGATGGTAAAAATGGATACAGACTATTTAAAGAACAAAGAATAGGGGTGTTTAGCTGAGCAAAAAAAAAAAAAAAAAAAAACAAACTTTTGTGTAAAAGAGCAATGAGAAACAAGATTGCAGAATTAAGTTAGAGAGTCTGTGGGGAGAAGGGGGAGATTTAAGAAGCCAAGTGAAGGAAACTGGTATTTGCTTCCAGGGTTGGGCACATGTGTACAACATCAGGGAGGTAAAGTCGTGACTTTAGCTCAATATTGGCAAGATGTACCATGTAGAACCTACATACATATGTATGTACAAACACGTGTACAGGCTTTGAACAAGGAATCCATGACTTGGCTCATACATTTTGCAAATAGTGAACCACCTGGATTTCAAAACCTTTCCTACCCTCCTAATGACCAGGTACCTTTCTGAGAGGGACATAGAATTGATAAAGGAAAAAGAACCAATAATCACTTAAAATATAGTTGATAAATTTACTTATCTAAAACTGTTGATAGGAAACGCCCCACCCAGAGGAAGCAGTCCTGACTTTCTTTGTCAATCTAGTTGCTGAGCGTACACACACACACACACACACACACACACACACACACACACACACACACAC
>JANHMN010000014.1:33771830-33799051 GCA_030674055.1 Rhabdomys pumilio
GCCTCCCTTCCTGCCCCACTCCTCACCCCAAGTGAGCAGTCCTTAGATTTTCCTGCTGATAATGTCTTGAAAAGAATTATCCAAAGTATTGTTATCAGCCTCAAGGTTTCGGTTCTCATTTGTGTCTATATTTATACGCAAATAGACACTGTAGGACGAATATAGTCTCTCTCCAGTGTCCTGGCTTAGGGAGGGGGCTGTTTTTAAGTGAGTTAATGGAGTGCCAAAGGCTGGAATTCCCCTGTGTGGACTTGGTGCTGAAGGGAAACATGTTAAAGTTTATGGACTGTGGACTGTGCTGTCTGGTGAAATGACTGGGACGTTGCTTAGCTCTCAGGCTGATGACCACACATTCTCCAGATATTTTGGGCCAAGATGAAGATGGGGCAGGTCTGGGGACTTGGTACATGAATGTACTTGAGAAAAAGCTTGACTCTCGTGTCCTACTAAGGGCACAGACCTGGGCTCAGGATTAGTGTTGATAAACAGCTCTACAAAGCTGGTACTAAAGAATGCCCATTGCTAAGTAAGAACTGAAGTCTAATGTATTGAGTTGAAAGGGATCCCAGAATCTCATGGCTATCCAACCTAATCATGCCAGTTTCCTGTCCCACTTGACTGGCTTTGAGAAATTAACTCTTTTTCTTCCTTTATACCATTTTCACTAAATAATATCTCCAACAAAGTTCCTTCTATTCTTACCATTCTGTGTGAAGGGCACAGGGCACATGGTTGTTTTATTAGGAATGAGAAGATTCATGTGCTAATCCAGTGTAGAGGACACCTGAGTACCAGGAGGGGAGGGAGAGTCTGAAGGTGTTTTCCAGGGATAGCCTTGGCTAACATGCATTAATGTGATTCCTTTCTGCCTGTTCCCTTCCACCCTGACTGGCTTTGTGTCAATTTGACACAAACTAGAGTCATCAGAGAGGAAAAACCTCAGTTGAAGAAATGTCTCCATGAGGTCCAGCTGTAAGGCATTTTCTCATTTAGTGATCAATTCGGAGGACTCAGTCCATTGTAGGTGGTGCCATCCCTGGGTTGATGGTCTTGGGTTCTACTAGAAATCAGATTAGCAAGCCATGGGGGAGCAAGCCAATAAGCAGACCCCTCGGTGGCCTCCACAGCAGCTCCTGCCTCCAGGTTCCTGTTCTGCTGAATTCTTGACCTTTGGTGATGGTGGAAGTGTAATCTCAATAAACTCTTTGCTCCCCAACTTGCTTTTTGGTCTCGATGTTTCATTACAGCTACAGAAACCTTAACTAAGATGCACTCCGAAGAAGTTCTGCAGTGCAGAACTCTTAGGACCATTACCTTTCCCATTCACTCTGTTACCATGTGACTGGAAAGACTCAGAAGAAGATTTAGTCATAAACTTCTAACAAACAAAAAATCTATCTACACTCAAGATTGATGACACACAAAAATAATTTTTTCTCCCCAATTGCATCTTTTGGTGTGTGTGTGGGGAGGAAATGCAAAAATCCTTACAGAATCAAGATGTTCAGTCATTTAGAGAAACAGTTGATCTGGGTGGTGGTGTTACACACCTTTAATTTCAGCAGTCAGGAGCCAGAGGCAGGTGAGTTCGAGGCCAGCATGGTCTATAGAGTGAGTTCCAGGACAGCCAGAGCTGCATAGAGAAACCCTGTCTCGAAAAACTAAACCAACCAACCAACCAACCAACCAACCAACCAACCAACCAGAAATGAAAGAGGCTCAGGGCTAATTAAGAATGTACACAGAGACAGACAAACCAATATGAAGCGGTGTGTGCTTTCCCCAAGTTGGTAGGCATTGGGCCTCTCCTTGGACTTGTGGGTCTGACTGAATTTCTGAACATGACTTGGTATTTGGGCCACACCAATCTCTCCAGCAGCTTCACGGTCAGTGAAACCCCTTCGTCAGGATCCTTCCCCGAAGCAGCTCCAGCTTGTTTTCCCAGAGCTGCACGGTCCTTTTCAAATGGGCAAATGTAGGAGACTTTTACTTTAGTTGCCTGAGACGTGACTCCACAGTATGTCCCTGTGCTTCCTGTTGGTGTTGTCCTGTAAGGCTTCCAGTGGGGGTGAGGGTGGACACTCGTGCGTGATCATTCACCTGGGCTTCGAGTGGGGATGAGGGTGGATACCGCCCGAGCGTTCACCTGGCACTGATTCAATAAAAACAGGTCTTTCCTTTGACGCTTCGAGATGTAGCTACACTTTACGATTCTTATTCTCAGTTAGGAGTTGTAGAGTCTTTGGAACACAAACCTAATGGTAGCTCTTCTTGCATTTCTGCCTTCCTACAATCTCACAGTTCTCTATACAATTTCTTCTATACTGATATTCAAGAACTTTTACATGTTGAACCTTTAATGTCTGGCTATCTTAGTCTATGTCACAGTGTACACAAATGCACCCAAAAACAGGAAATGGGAGAAACACCAAAAGGCTAGTGAATGAAGCCCGAAGAAAGAGAAAGCTCGAGAGAGCTGTTAAATTGGCCTCTTATGCATCCTACTGTCTGTGGCACTTGGACACAGGCTGGAAGAGTCAGAAGGGGAAATTCAATTATTTTTTTTAAGGTGGAAATGAAACACTGGTGTAACTGATTGAGAAGCTGAGTGATAGATACACCAGCTTGGGCTGGAAGGGGGGGGTGTAAAGGCGAGGGAGGTGACAGCAGGATGGAGAAGTAAAATGAATTAAGGAAAACACATGGTCTTCCGAAGAGGAAACGGGAGTTATGAAAAGAAATGGAAAACCCAGTTCTTCCAGGATAATGCTTTTTGTATCCCTCCTCCCAACGGGAAGCTCAGCTGGAGATCTGAGGAAGCTGAAAGAATGCCATGGAAGCCCAGGTTACCTGCCAGGAGGAAGAGAGCTGCAGGGAGAGCCGACAGTCAGGATGGGGTCACGTTTTTCTTGGCATTGGTATACTTTCAAATGAGTTATTTTTCAAAAGTTTCCAAGGAGGATCCTTTACCAGTTTCCAGCCTCCATTTGGGATTTGAAACCTACAGGAAGCAAGGACCCTTCCCATGACCTCTTTTCTTCCTCTCTAAATTTAATTTGGATACAGAGAACTGGCGAAGCAGGGGCTGGAGCCTTTTGCAGTGCCTGCGAGTAGGGTCTCTCCCTAGTACTGGCAGGAACTGGTCCTGCTCCCAATTAAGGGCTGTTTTGGCAAGTGAGGGATATTGTTTGGGGTTTTGGCAAGTTGTTTAAAGATTTGGCTTGCATGTTCTTTTCTTCTGTGAAATGAGAAGTTTGGGCTTAAGAAGTTTGGTTCTTAACTTTGAGGGAAGGTGGTCTGAGACCCTTTCTGGAAATACACTAAAGGCATCAACTGGCTCCCATGGAATTCGACAGTTTTCAGGGCTTCTGGTCCCTGAAGCACAGAATTTCCAGTGTCATTTTCCTTCCCAAAGAAGGTTTAAACATCTTTAACTTTGGAGCATAGGCTTTGAGCAATGGCAGGTAAGCAGAAGTGTGTCCCTTCTATGCTGAAGAGTCTCTTTCTTATGTTAGTAACAGTCCCAGCAGTGGCTTTCCCCAAGTCCCAGCAGGTAGAATAGCAGTACCACAGGACTGATGTCCCTAGACAACCTTGGATTATCATGCTTTCTTTGACCTGCATGTTACTGATATTAAATCTAAATATTTCTACTGTCTTTGTCTTTTTTCAGAATCTATTAAGTCTGTGAGATGAAAATTGAAAACGCAGCTTCATCTTCTCAAACCACCTACCTCCTTACCCTGGTCTACAAGAATCATCCATTTTGGAGTCGTTGAATTCAGAATTCAACCAGGTCCTACTTTGAAAGCCAGTGAGCTACCAAAGGATTGGTAAGGGTCCCAGGGACCAATGAGCATGGAAGGATCAGTCTAGCTAGTCCATTGGTCGTACACCCAGTCTCATTTTCAGAAGAGAAGAGAAGCCAAACAAATAAATACTAGTGTGCTCCTAAATGCTTCCAATGGCAAAAGGCAGGTCAAAAGGCAGGATGTCTGCACTTGGCTTCTATTTATGGACTGTGAAGTTTAAACAGAGACCTCCATTTAGAATTCATCTGCCCATTAAAACTGTTTCCCAAGTTATTATCTGCAAGGAAGTGGACAACGCTCAAAGCTTTTTTCTGTAGTGGGCTTTTTGTGGAGATGCTTTGCATGTGTATAATTCACCGATCAATTTTACCTTGTCAAAACAGAAAATGTCTGTCAAACACAGGATGAGGCTCATTAGAGAGATGCGAGTGATAGCACAGTGGAGGGGAGGATGAACCCACTGCCCAGCAAAGAGGAAACAAGAGACTATTCAGGGAGAAACTGGAAAGGGCAGAAAATGATACAGTGGTCACGACAGACCCGCAGCTAGCAAATGATATGGCTATTTAGCAAATGATACTGAATGGGCAAAAAAAATTTTCAGTAGTTGGTGGTTGATGGTAATTCATGATCAAGGGGCTGATACTTGAATAGTCAGCAAAGCAGGCATGGAGCTGGTTTCTCCCTTCTATGTGGGTGTGGTTTCCCCAGCTGAACATTTCCAAAATTAGGATGTGTCCACCTGATGTAGAGGCCTAATGTAGAACTGTCTCTGCTCACCACAGAAGTAGTTAACTTGATGGCCACAGTCTATTGTTAAACTTGTATGACACACAGAGAGAGACACAAAGAGAGAGACAGAGAGAAACAGAAAGTGTGAAAATTGAGTCTAATATATACAGTATATAATATACAATATAAACTAAGTAATATTATATACAGTGTATATATACTATTATATACAAAAAACACGGTCTTACAATCTTAAGTGCTTCTAATTGATTAGAATGTACTGTCATGTGATTCAGAATTCAAAAATTACAAAAAGTAAAACAGCAAAAGTCCTTGCCTTGGTTCTATTTATTTCCTTTTGGAAAGTTGTTTCTGAAAACTGGTTTAACAGAATCCTGTATATTCTTGCAAAGTCTTTCCCTTTCAGGATTGCCCCCTCTTGCTTATCAAGCCATAGAGCATGCTTTTCTGTACCTTGCCTTCTGTTTGAATAGAAATATAATTTGGAGGTTTTTCTGTTGCCATAAAACTCTTGAGTTTCCAGTCTCCCTTTGTAGTTGAACAGCAGTCTGGTTCGTATGTACAGTGATTTACTAGGTCTGTCTCTTTAAATGAATATCCTTGAGCCAGTGAGATGGCTCAGGAGGTACAAGTACTTAGTACTTGTAGAAAACAACTTGCAGAGTTAGCTATCTCCTTCTACCTGAGTACCTGAACTCAATGCCTGAACCCATGTGGTAGGAGATAGCAGCTAACTCTGCAAGTTGTTTGCTACAGGCACACACACACACAGACACACACACACACACACACACACGCACGCGCGCACACACACATGCACACACACACACACACACACACACACACACACACACACACACACAATAAGATATAATAATATTTTAACGAGCACTTCAGCTCTATCCACTTCCTGGGCTGACAAGTATTGCCTGTTTGCTCTCCATAAAAACTGTGCCGTTTATACCCTTGTTCATGTATGAGACTGCCAATTTTCTTTTTTTTTTAAATTGGATATTTTATTTACATTTCAGATGCCATCCCCTTTCCCCTCCCTAGAAAACCCCTATCCCATGCCCATTTCTCCTTTTTTGCTTTTATACATTGTTTTTTTTAATGTTAACCAAAGGTTTTTATAAGTTTGGTAATGCTCAATATCAATCAGAACTGTAACCCAATACCCAACCTAGATATATCAACTATCTTTGACTAGCGGAGACATGTGAACATCTACCTCCATGTCCCCCCTTCTCTCTCTCATCACCTACCTCCTCCTCTCCTTTTCCTTCTCCTCTCCTTACTCCTCCTCTTCCTCTCTGTGCTCCTCCCACCTTAGCTCCTCCTACATATCACCCTTCCTGTTAAAATAAAACTTTTCTCTCAAAATACAATTAGAGCATAACTATACCAATTTGTGTCAGTAAGGTACAAGATAGACCTAATACCCAGTCCATCAATTTGTTGACTAAACAGAACCTCTGTCATCTCTCCTAACTAAAACACTTAGTTCTGAACCTGGCTTTTTTCTTGGCTTTAGAATGAATGCCAGCTGAAAACCATCCTCTCAGATCTTTTCTCTCAAAGTATATAGCCAGGATTGCCTATGAGACTATAAGTTTTCCACCCCATCAGAAATCCAGAATGACTGAGTTAACTGATATTATGGGAAGCACAAAGCATAGCTTCTAAAACTTAGCCAATTTATAGAGACCACTGAACACCTGGACAGTCCCTATACTACAAAACATTGGAGCATCTGATCTTCAGCCTTCTGGCCCAGGATCATCCGACAGACCTAGTGATGCAGAATTATTAAGGGCTGATGACTCTGTCTAGGTAGATATAATCAGTCGACTATTCTACAAGTGTGTCCTTTTCTGGACAGTAATTTTTCTGTAGATGGAAAGAGGCAAGTCTTGCCTAGTGGCTGTCTCACCACAACTGGAGTAACTCCAAAGATGCTCAATTTCTTCTTAGAATCCAAGACAGGAAGCTGTCAGGAGCAGACAGGTCTCTAATCAAAATAAACATTAATACAGAAAAGTCAATTCTGTGTACTTCTGATGTTTTGAAAACCAGCTATCCATGTAAGCTAATCTGGAGTGTTGTCTGTTAACTCCTCTCAGTTATTTCTAAATAAAATATAGAAAACACCCTAACAATAAACTCAAAGCCATGAATTTGCTATAGGCCCTACACTCACAGGCTAAACATCTCAAATAAGTTAAAAAAGTTAAAGAAGGACTGGGTCTAAGCCTTGTATTCCTAAATGTGTTATACAGGCACAATGCCTATGAGAGTAATAATATTCATCTCACTTTTATATCAATAAGAAGCTCGTACCAATGAAAACCTTAAATTTGAAATCAAAGTAAATTTTGTACCATTTAAGAAATTATAACTTCATCTTAGTAACAATTATATATATTTCTACCAATAGGTTGTGGCTATGCAATAAATCCTAGCTATTCCTCCCTGTTCCAACAAAACTACTACTTTTCCCTAGAAAGACAGCCCAATATTAACCACCTCAGTCCCCAAGCCCAGGGAATAGGGGCGCCGACTCTTCATTAACTTTTTCAAGCTGATTACGGGCGTTGAGATATTAGAAGAGGGGTGGGGGGAAGAGTAAATTGATAAGCCTCTGATGCTGTGTCTTCACTGCATCCAGCTGGAATTCCAGGACATCAGAGATTTGAGCAGTGTCTGCTCAGCTTGCTTGATGAGTAGATACACCAAGGCTGTGTATTCTGCAATATACAATTCTTAAAACAAATTTTAGTATCAAGATAATTTTTTGTTTGAATTCTGGAGTCTGGTCTTCTGGCGGCCTGCCTCTGTCATGTCTAATCCATATAATTCTGGGAGTTTCTATGAGGGTGTGCTTCCACCATCCTTCCATTTTCACCTCCCAGCTCTCAAATTCCCCAACACTAGAGAATCCAAACTTTCAGGCACCAAGGCCCTCCACTTCCACTGATGCCTAACCCCTTACTCCATCCCCCCTCCTCCAATTACTATGAGGGTGGGCTCCCACCATCCTCCCATTTCTGCCTCCCTGCTCTCAAATTCCCCAACACTAGAGAATCCAAACTTTCAGGCACCAAGGCCCTCCACTTCCACTGATGCCTAACCCCTTACTCCATCCCCCCTCCTCCAATTACTATGAGGGTGGGCTCCCACCATCCTCCTATTCCTGCCTCCCTGCTCTTGAAATTCCCCAACACTAGGGAATCCAAACTTTCAGGTACCAAGGTACCTCCACTTCCACTGATGCCTGGCAAGGCCACCTCAACTACCTATACAGGTGGAGCCATGAGTCCCTCCCTTTGTGTTCTTGAACTGGAGATTTTAGAATGGCTACTCCAGCTTGTTTCTTAGGGTTATTTGCTTGAAAAAATGTTTTCCAGCCTTTTACTCTAAGGTACAGTCTGTCTTTGTCACTGAGGTGTGTTTCCTGTATGCAGCAAAATGCTGGGCCCTATTTATGTATCCAGTCCATTAGCCTATGTCTTTTAATTGGGGAATTGAGTCCATTGATGTTAAGAGATATTAAGAAACAGTGATTGTTGCTTCCTGTTATTTTTGTTATTAGAGGTGAAATTATCTTTGTGTGGCTATCTTCTTTTGGATTTGTTGGAAGAGGATTACTTTCTTGCTCTTTGTAGGGTATAATTTCCCTCCTTGTATTGGAGCTTTCCTGCTATTATCCTTTGTAATGCTGGGTTTGTGGAAAGATACTGTGTAAATTTGGTTTTGTCATGGAATACCTTGGTTCCTCCATCTATGGTAATTGAGAGTTTTTCTGGGTATAGTAGCCTGGGCTGGCATTTGTGTTCTCTTAGGGTCTGTATGACACCTGTCCAGCATCTTCTAGCTTTTACAGTGTCTGGTGAGAAGTCTGATGTAATTCTGATAGGTCTGCCTTTATATGTTACATGGCCTTTTTCCTTTTCTGCATTTAATATTCTTTATTTTGTGCACTTGATGTTTTGATTATTATGTGACAGGAGGTATTTCTTTTCTGGTCTAGTCTAGGCTTCTTGTATGTTTATGGGCATCTCGTTCTTTAGATTAGGGTAGTTTTCTTCTATAATTTTGTTGAAGATATTTATTGGCCCTTTAAGTTGGGAATCTTCACTCTCATCTATACCTATTATCCTTAGATTTGGTCTTCTCAGTGTGTCCTGGATTTCCTGGATACTTTGTGTTAAGAACTTTTTGCATTTTGCATTTTCTTTGAGAGTTGTGTCAATATTTTCTATGGTATCTTCTGTACATGAGATTCTCTCTTCTATCTCTTGTATTCTGTTGGTAATGCTTGTGTCTATGACTCCTGATTTCTTTCCTAGGTTTTCTATCTCCAGGGTAGTCTCCCTTTGTGATTTCTTGATCGTTTCTACTTTCATTTTTATGTCCTAGATGGTTTTGTTTAATTCCTTCACCTGTTTGGTTGTGTTCTTTTATAATTCTTTAAAGAATTTTTGTGTTTCCACTTTAAGGGCTTCTACCTGTTTACCTGTATTCTCCTCAAATTCTTTGAAAGTATTATTTATGTCCTTCCTAAAGTCCTGTATCATCATCATTAGAAGTGATTTTAAATCTGAATTTTGCTTTCCTAGTGATATGGGGAATTCAGGACTTTCTTGTGTGGGAGAACTAGGTTCTAATGAAGCCAAGTATCCTGGGTTGCTGATGCTTATGTTCTTGTGCTTGCCTTTTGCCATCTGGATCTCCTTAGTGCTACCTGCCTTATCTCTGACTGGAGCCTGTCTTTCCTATTATCTTGGTTGTATCAGAACTGTGTGGGATGGTTGTTACTACTGGGGTAAGAGCTGGGGCCCAAAATCTGCTCAGTGCTCAGGGGCAGACAGGAAAGAAGCAGTGCTCCTGACCAGGAGTGACTTCCTGGATCCTAGTGGGTCCCAGTTACTCTCTGTTTGGGGCAGGTGTTGCTGTCTGCTTACCTAAAATACTGCCTGTTAGAGCTCCTGGGAGGCCTGCTTCCTCTGGGTTCTGTGAGATTGGGGGCAGAGCTGACACCCAGGATCTGCTCAGTGCTGGGTCCCAGACAGGAAGCGAGACTGCCAATTTTCTACTCTCTGTCATATGTATGCATGTGTGTATGTATGTATATATGTATGTATATACATAATTTCTCATCTTTAGCTTTATCACTATTATAAAACAAACCTATAACCTCAATATTCATGTTAAATAATTATAATAGAAACATTTTAAGAAAAGCCTATTGTTCATCTGCATATAGTTCAAAATTTTTCACAAATGAAACACACTCTGTGGCCACCACAGATTTCAAAATTCAGGACAGGATCACAACCCTGAAGCTCTTTTTATTATATTCTTAGAAATAATACACTAGCTTTGGCCTTTCTCTTGGGAGTGAAGCAACTATCTTTCAAAAATAATTTTAAGTTGACTTAAGAGAGTTCAGCAACTTCACATGAGTTCAGGAACCATTTGCATTTTTTAAATTTTAATCTGTAGACTGTGTGCCCCTCATGTCTTTGGCCCAATCATAGACTAGGGTGTTGGTGTCCTGCTCCTGATTTATGGAAGTTATTTTAATGACAAGAACATTCACCAACTGTGGTACTCCTGCGAGTGGGTATTCAGTATGTGGAATTCTAGAAATGCAGTAGTGAATTAAATAGTTCACCCACTGGAGACCAGCACAGTCTTTTGCATATTCTTCCGGAGGCCCTATAGCTATTGCCCACTCTCGTTTTTCCGGTCCATTTCTGCTTCCACCTATTATTTCCAAAAGCCCTGGGCAAGTAGTTCCCCCACCCCCCTCAAATGAAGGATTAATCATCAGCTGTCAATCAAATGTTGGGGGTGGGGTATCCCCAGCAGAAAACCCAGCCAAGGGAAAAACCTGGGAAATAAGACCATCCAAAAAGACTGGGAGAAACATCTGGAAAGTGGCCTCTCGAAGGAGATCGCTTCCTGATGACAGACCCCTGCATTCCTAGACTGCTTGTCCAGTTCAGCCACTCCCCTCCATCAAAGCCGCCACCACTGCTGTGGCCCACAGACAGGCGCAGAGCCCCCACCCCCACTCCCACCTAGGGTTCACCCAGGAGGGGAGGTTCCCTCAAAAACAAAAGCAAGTGGGAGGTTTTGTTTTCTTTCCCTCCCCCTCCCTCTGACTAGAGGGTAACCTCACACCGCATGCCTTCCAGCAAACACTCGTCACCCGATAAATCATGTGACCCTTCTGTTTACTTAGAGGTGCTGGCCCTGGCCCTGGCCTCTAATCCAGTGCCTGGTCTGCAACCAATTTCTGAGTGGTTTTCAATGGAAAGGAGAGCTTGTAAAGACCAGATAAGGCAGCCTCCTTATCTGCAGAGGAGTTCCCTGGGGCCAGGCCCAAAGGATGCTGGGAGAGGCTGGGAAACCCAGTACAGAAGTTAGGAAGCCTTAGTCCAGAACAACCAGCCTTCAGGAGCTGGAGCGGCTCCCGCAGGAGGGATTTTAGGTTTGCTTTTGAACCTTCACTTAAAATTTCACGTTCTGAAAGCAAAAAAAAAAAAAAAAATGAAAACCTTAATTGTTTCTGCTGAGACCTTTGCCCCAAACCTTTTTATGAACTACTTAAAACTCCCCCTCCTCCATTTCTCCCTCCTGCCCACCCTTCCGTTCTTCCCTTTTTAAGAAAGCTGCTTACACTGTGAAGAAGGCAGAGGCTGCTTTTGAGGGTGTAGGTACCTGGCTCTTGGTCTTGAGCAGTGGGCTTCTGAACTGCCTACATCAGCAGGCCTGGAGCTGACTAAATAAGGATCAGCTGATTCTTCTCACCCATCCCAGACCAAGAAATAAGAATTGCTAAGGAGTTGGGCTTCACAAATAAGGAGCAGGGAGAGCCCCTTCAAGTAAAGGTTAAGATTGCTGACTGGAAACTATGGTTCTAAAGTCACTATTTTGATAAAAGTCTCAGTAGCTGATGGTATGCCAAGCTGTAATGGACCAAGAACCTATAGGTACCATTCTATCACCTTTCTTCTTAGTGTATTATCTACCTCATCAATGGCTGCTTTGTCAAGATAAATAGATACTTTATTCATTTTTTCATTCGGATTTTTTAATTTATTATTTTTACTTTATTCACTTGGGCTTTCTGTATGCTTGTACACCACATAGGTATTGTGTCCCAGAGGCACAATATTTGACACCCAGAGGAGGGTGTCAAATCCCCTTGCAACTGGAGTTACAGATGGTTATAGCCACCATATATATAGATGCTGGGAATTGAACCCAGGTCCTCTGGAAGAGCAGCCAGTGGTCTTCACTGCTGAGCTGTGTGGCTCTCCAGGCCAGGTTTCCTTTTTCTTTTTAAAGTCATTATCTCTTGGATAGCTCTGGTTGGTCAGATGTCTTGTAGAAGGAACATGGAACTGAAGACGCATAGGCGTGCTGCCTTCTGACTGTGCAGAGCCTGGAGAGAGCAGGATGGTTAAGGAAGTGTAACAGTAACCTCAGTATTTTTCTAGACAGTTATTCAACAAAGCCATTGCTTCTGATGTCTAGACTTCATTTGAAAGCTTGCCCTGCCCACTGCCTCAGGACTCAGATTTTTACCTCTGCACAATGAACCGGGAGCTGAGAATCCAGCTACAAGTCATAGTTTCCTTACTGAAAGGCGTGAGGAAGGGCTGGTGGCATGTGCCGGGATTGCAAGCCAAACCACTGCAGTTCAAGAACATCTCTTCAGGCCCCTAGAGACAGCTCAGGTGGGTGACAGACAGGGTGAGTGTGTGGTACCCAAAGACATCAAATAGTAGCCCCTCTCCAATGAAGATTATGTCACCATTTTCTTCATGTGGGTGCCAAGACGGTGAGACACTTTTGTATCAGCAGTGATCGGTATAGAGAGTAGACCGGAAGGCCATCTCCACTGCTCAGGGCTTCCCAGCCTGGATAATAAAGGATGCTTTCAGCTGGTAGGTAGTACAATATCAAATTCAAACAGTCTTGAGCTAAAGTATCATTCTGCAGGCAACGCAGTGTCAGGGCGCTTCCTGGTGATCCTCTCTCTTCTTGGACATGGAAACAACATGGCTGCTTCCACAGTCCCAGCATGATATCTCACATGGTTATATTCAAAGACAGGAAGGAATAGAGTTTTGCTTCATGTGCCTTTTCTTTAATCAGGTAGGAAATTCCCATACACATACCACACCACAGCTCAAGATAGTCTAATATATTGTCATGTGACCATTCTACTCTAAGCATGCAGGAAGCATGCTTAGGTCTGCTCTACCGTTACATAAAGCTTGGACTAGTCATCTGCCTGAGCCTTGGAAGGGGCTGAATTTCTCTATGTATTTTACTGTCTGCAGTTTGAATAAAATCATAATTGTGCCAGCAAACAAAAGACAAGTCTAATGGCTTCTGAACAAACCTCAGGTTGCATAAGATCGTTGCCACTGACAGAGTTCTAGTAATTTCTAAAGAGCCTGTGATACCTTCGAACTGTACTCTTTTTTCCCCTACCCTGAAGCTACTAAAAAGCCTGGCCCATGGGGCATCTTCAAAGAGTCCAGTGAATTCAGCAACTTTGCAGTATCCGTTGGACTTCCAGTCTGTCTCACTTTGAGTGCTTATCGCTTTAAAAGGGAGATTATTACCACAGAGACTGGACTGGAAACCGCTTCGCTGACAAGTTTAAGAGTCTTAGTAAAATAAACAGCAGAAAAGGCAAAAGGGTGCAAAATGGCAGGCTTCTCTCTCCTCATGAAGCTCAGGCTGGCAGAGCCTCCGTCAAAACAGAACTTGTCAACTATGACAGAGTATGTGCTACACATAAGAGGGAGGCTGAGGAGGGCAAAGATGGGCATTTCCTTCCAATCAGGCTTATCCTTCTACAGAAAACTGCTGCCGACAGGGTGCCCTTCATACCTGCGCATCTTGTTTATAACTCAGACCTTCAAAAAGCCTAGAGTTGTGTTTCTGTTTTCTGGTTTTCTTTCCTCCCATGCAAGAAAGCGTCACAGACAACAGCAAGAGAGACTGAGTTTCTCTTGAACTTGAGGCCCGGACCTAACTGAAGTCCTTTCTTTGAATCTGATAGAATCTGAGCTAAAACCAGTACATGTGAACTACAGGCAACTTGAAAAGGATTGTGTGTGTGTGTGTGTGTGTGTGTGTGTGTGTGTGTGTGTGTGTGTTTGTGTCTCTGTATCTTTTTCTGTGTGTGTGTATCTGTGTGTGTGTATTCCCAGCACTTTCCCAATACATTATTGGAAAGTGTGTGTTCCACAAATGTTATTTATAGGATTGAAAGCATAAATGGAAAGATAACTTTTCTTGTTTGTGGTGACAATGCTTAGGTATAGCGATAATTAGAAATGGTTTCACAAATCCATGCATTCTTGTTTGTAATACTGGCGGCAGTATTTCTCACAAGCTCAGAGAGGAGCAGAGTAAGCGAGAGTGCCTACCTCAGACTCACATGACAGGGAGCGGCACTACTTAGGTGGGATTTTGTTGTTTGTGAACATTTAAGTATAACTAAGCCAGTTGTTGTAACTAATGACTTTAATGCTTTTAATCTCACAGTGTTTAGGACATTCAGGTAGAACTTGTCACATCCAAAGCTCAAGAATTCATAGGGGAATCTGCAGGAATAGGGGATTGAGGAACTAGCTGAGAGAATTGAAATCTTGAATCTCCTCACACCTACCTTTTAGCTCACTGGGCCAGCAATGGCAAAGCCCTTCCAGAAGGGTACAAAGGCCATTTAACTTACTTCTGAACATTTTAGATGTTCAGAATAAAAGTTGGCAGGAATTTGAACCCTAAATTTGTGCTCCTTACATAACCCTGGATTTATTTGTTGAGCATTACCATGACAAAATAGTAAGCCAGTTTACAAAGTAATGTGATTTAGTTAGCTTGCATTTCTGGAGACTCAAGAAGACAGTGACCATCACTTTAGCTTTAGGGAAGGCCTTAAGGCAGGAGGGTAGCCATGGTGGTTTATATGAAAAAAAAAATGTCCTCTATAGAATTAGGCATTTGAATACTTGTTCCCCTGATAGCAACCATGTTTGGGGATGTTTAAGAAGTGCCAGCCTTGCTGAAGGAAATACGTCACTGGAAACAGGCTTTGAGGGCTCATGGTCTTGCCGTGTTCTGCTACTGGTTTGTTGTCTGTTGTTGAGATAGGATCTCTTGGCTTTCTGCTATGCGTCCCTACCCTGATGGACTCCTATCCCTCGGAAACTAAGCCAAAATACTCCCTTGGAGAAGTTGCTTTTTTTGCCATGATGTTTTATCGTAACAGAAAGGCAACACATAAAGCCCAGTGAATGAGTGGGGTAGCCAAGTAACAGTGCCACATAGCCACAGAAGAACTAAACCCTTAGCACTTGAACCCCTGAGGGAAAATTGCATCTCAAGTAGAGACTCTGCTTTCGGGCTCCAATTCAAGCAAGGCAGGAATGGCTGGGCCAGGGGATGGAAACCCTAGGCAGCCAGTAAAGGCAATGAGAACAGACAGGCTTAGTGAAAGGACTCATTTTAATTGGGGGAACAAAGGCTATTTAAACTTTTGGGGAGTGAGTAGGGGCTTTCGGGTGAGTGTACATCATTGGCTGGGCCCAGGATGCTGGGTGTGCCTCATTTGCATAAGGAGGAATTCCAGGTGCTGCTGGTCATGACCTGTAAGGGGAGAGGAAGTTTAACCTGGCTATCAGGTTCCTGACCTCCTCTGATGAAGCAAAGGTGGGCTGGATATGCAGGCCTGGGACAGGGGTTGGGTGGAGGAATGATCCTACACCAGCCAATCTCAGAATGAGATTTCCAAGGTTTGCACACACCTCAACACCACTCTTGCTCCAAGCTTCTCCCCCCCACACCCCACCCTGTATCCCTGACCCCACATTTCAGAATCTTGATTTCCTTACCTGTAAAGAGAGTTGCAGAAGACAGCCATGAAGATAAGTAAGAAGTATTGAAAACACCCAGGAAAGACTCAGGAGCCAAAATGAACCTTTTCTAAATTGCTTTTGTTACATCAACAAGAAAACTTTAATCTGCTGCGTAACAAAAGCAAAACTCTTATGTAGGTCTTGATACACTTTTGCCAAGTGATGTCTCTGGGCCTTGGTTTCATCCTCTGAGAAAGCAGACAAATAAAACAACACAAGGTGGTTATTCTGGGAACTGCATTACTCATGCTGTGGGTCTAACCTTTGTCACAGTGTGTCCTTGCTAGCAGGGCACCATGAGAAGGAAGTGACATGAGAAGGGTGTTGGTGAAGATGACTTTGACCTGAATGGAACTAGAAGACAAACCAGGGCTTAAGTTCTGCACACCACCACCGGTTGAGATATATGGCACCGTTGCCTTGCCATCGGGGACTCAGTTCCTTCATCTGTAAAATGGAAAGTTCAACAAAACACACCACCTAGGCCACACCCATCCAGTTCCAGACTGGTGCCTCTTTGCTATGTGTGTCCCCAGCATCCTGGATTTACAAACTGCTCAAAGGCTCCTGGATTTCTGATACATTGTTATTAGACTTTCTGGGGATTGGAGGGTCAGGTTGGAAAAAAATTGTGTTCAAATGACTCCACGATATCAGTGATTAAAAAAATGAGTCAGTGTCCCTCACATACACTCTGTGAAAGGGAACAAATCTCTTCAGGATTTCTACGCTAAAGCAGAGGTTGTTTGTGGGATGCCTGTGTGTCTTCTGACCCAGAGCTCATCACACAAACAATAGCAGAGGCAAAGGAAAGACGGACTATTGTTTTGTCCTATTTATATCCCAGTATTGGAAACAACATGAGAATACTGTTAAGGAAACTCACTGGGTCTCTGCTTAATGGTTTGGGTGCCAAAGGCATCGAAGTCAGATGCTGGAGGAGATGATCTCCTGAAACAGCAAAAGGGAAGCATTTTGGGATTCCACAAGGAAAGGGAACTGTAGGAGGAATCCCTCCATGCTGCCCAACAAGCCGTTGCAGAGAGGCCTATGGCTTACTTTCTGCTGCCTGTCAATCTAGACATCGATGCCTGGAACCTGTGGTATCTAGGACTCAATTGCAATCTATCTCTCTTCCTCAGACTCTTCTTGTATAAGACAGAAAAAACTCAAAACCATGATGAGAACTACCTTAGGCTTTAGATATGTAAGTCACATGTACATTATACAGAATTCTGCATGTACTGGGGCTCACTGTAAGCAGATATTTCCATTATTCGTAGATTAGATAGAGAGAAATTCCATGTGTGCAGAACCACAATTGTCTGTCTCCACTGCCATTTCAAGGAGACCGTGCTGCAGCTGAATGATGGCTTCTCCACCAGGCAATCCTGTCTGAGGATGCTGCTTCCATCACCTGAGGATGCTGCTTCCATGATAGTGGTCCTGGTTCTGGAGGAGGTTGCATAAACAGTAATGCCAAAGTGTCTCTAGGCTGAGGTTGCTGTGAAATGTGGTCCCACTTTGGTGATCCATGGGTACTGTATTATTCTGGTCTGCGGGGCCCCTTTAAACCTCTTTCCTGTATCATCAATTTTCATCAAATTGGCCACCACATACCCTTTTTGTTGATAATATAGCAATCGATGAGTTGAAAAGAAAACTAGCTGCCTGTCATTTTTTTTCTCTTAACTCTTTATTACCTCCATTCCTCAGTACCAAAGATGACCACTGCTCTCTTTAACAAGACATGAAAAAGGTGTCTTTAGAATATCTAGGACTTTAATTATTAATGGTAGTTAATCGACATACTAAAAATGTAACTGTTTTAAAGCAATCAATTCAGTAGTTTTTAGTAAACTCCCATTTCATGTGACCCTCATCTGTCCACAATATGTCCACCTCCTCCAAGAAGAACCTGGACACTTTAAGCAGTTACTCTTCACTCCTCCCTTCCCCACACCCTGGTCTGTATCTATGAGCTTATCTCTTCCGGATATTCTATGTGAAAGGAAGCACAGCGCATGTTGTCTTTGTAGCTGACTGAATTTTGTAACAATGTATCAGAGGTATAGCCATCTGATAGCATGTATCAATACTGCGTTCCTAAAGATGGCTGAATAACATTCCATTGTGTGTCTATAGTATATTTGGTGGATGTATTTATCTATTGGCTGACATCTAGATTGCCTCCACCTTTTCACCACTGTGATGGCTACGACACTGGTGTCCATTTGCTAAAATATCTACTTCCGTTCTTCATGTTGGTATTGTTGGAGATAATAAAGTCTTTCCATCTTCCACATCCTAAAGAATCACTAAGCCATCAATAAAACACATTGAGAAGGAGGATCTTCGACTGAAAAAATGAGGCTTTATGGTTAAAACTTTCTCCTTTCTGAATCAGATCAAGCAGTGAGACTGAGAGACTGTCCAATAGGAGGGAGAGACAGGATCTCCTTGCTGACTCTTTAAGTCTTCGAGTAGGAAGGTGCCAACTCTGCCCTTTATAAACTGCATTCTACTAAGAAAGGAATGTGGTCCTTGTAGATCATTACATACAGTGGTTTCAGATACTAATCTCTGTCTCGAATAGAGACCATTATAGTTCTGTGTATTTACTCATAATAAAAAATGTTCATAGACTTGGAGTCACACAGGTGGTTGTCATCTGTTGTACACTAAACAACTGGAAGGGAGATATGTGTCTAAATTCTTTTGAGGGGTAGGGGGAGATTGGGCCCTCCAGGACCACCTCCCCTTGATGTTAGCAGGTAGACAGGATAGTGGGTAGAAGATCAGGACTCCTGAGGGAAAATCCAGAGGTTTAGGACCAGCAAGGTTCTCTGTCTGCTCTTAGGTGGACAGAAGAGGTCACAATGTCAGCAAGGTAAGCCATGAGGAGTTTTATGGGTTCTGTGAAGGCTGACCCTGGATGGCTATTGTGGTTTCAGTGTTGGTCCTTTAGAATTCATATGCTAGAAACAGTCTCCAAAGTTCTATATCAATAGTCTGGTCAGTGACTGACTCTAAGGACTCTGACCTCACAAATGTATTAGTTTATTCATAATCTATTGGGTTAAAAGTTCTATATCAATAGTCTGGTCAGTGACTGGCTCTAAGGACTCTGACCTCACAAATGTATTAGTTTATTCATAATCTACTGGGTTAATAGATACTGAGAAAGTAGCTTTGTTATAAACGTGAGCTGTCCTTGCTGTGCTGATATTGTGCTATATTGTAGTCTCACCATGTGATGCTCTGTCCTTCCTCAGGACTCTACACCAGCAGGAAGACCTTTATCCTTCAACCAGGAGTGCTGCGAATACCTGTAATCCCAGTACTCAAGAGGTCTAGACACAAGGATCAGAAGTTCAGTGTCCTCTCTGGTTTCATACAGAGTTTGAGGCCAGCCTAAGCAATATAAGACTACATGTGTGTATGGGAGGGGCTGATCATAGCCCACATTCTTCCCCGTGTTGTTCAGTGGCATGATGAAAATAACTGAATCTCAGAGACAGCACACAGTCTATTCCTTAGAGCTGCTTCTTGTTTTCCTGGATTACTGCAGAAGCAGGCTACAGTGATGGCCACAGGAAGTAGGCAGATAGGGAAACCCAGAAGAAATGTGAATACGGCTACTCTCATTACCTATCTTTGTTGGGGACACCAGCCACCCTGATTGTTGGGAACACATATCTCTCCACTATGTGGGAGATTTCATGGAGGGTTTGGCGAAATCCCACATCATCCTAGGGAATTCATAGCAAAGGGGGAAGTGATTTCTGGTAAATTGTGGCGCCTTGCTTCATAGTACTTAGTAACTTACGTCTCAGATCACGGCAGAACAACAGGGGTTCGTCACATAATTTCTTTGTTCCTCTGGGTCAAGAGTCAACTTTGTCCTTGTCTGTAGAATAATCAATTGGAGAACCTTGTGCCCTTAGGATAGAATATCTTTCTCTGCTTGCTAAGTCACTGCCCTGCAGGTGACAAGAGAAGAAATTCCTTCCCAGATCTGCCCCTGCTACTAAAGGCAGAACACTAAGTTTGGAGATAATGACAATGGGTGTGTGTGTGTGTATCTGTGTGTCTGTGTCTGTCTGTCTGTGTGTGTATCTTTAAGTGTGTATCTGTGTGTATATTTTTTCTGTGCTCTTCTCTCTCTCTCTCTCTCTCTCTGTGTGTGTGTGTGTGTGTGTGTGTGTGTGTGTGTGTGCGCGCGCGTGTGCACACAAACATAGCCTGGAAGAAGAGCTTTGGTTTCCTTTAGCTGTCCGCCACAGGAGTTAGTAGGCTGCTGGCCACAGTGCCTGGGACAGCAGAACACACACTCAAGCTCAGCCCTGACCTCCCCCACCCCTTTTCGACTTTGTGGGACTTGTATACAATTTGGAAAGGAGATAAAGGACATCCTAGCTCCCAGCTGACCAGCTCCCTCTTTGGCCTGGAGACCCCATTCTGTCTTGCCCTGGCCTGCAAGCATAGTTCACAGAGACCCCTGTGGCCTGGCCTTCTCAGACCTTTCCTTCTATAGACAGCTCTATGGAGACTCTCTCAGGCTCCAAACCAAGCAACTCAGGGGTTGCATAAATGAAAGTACATATCTTGTCATAGAACAGCAGCGGGGACCAGCTGCTGCACCAATTCTGCAAAAACCAGCGCTCCCTGGGGACTTTGGGCATCTCAGAACCCAGGGATGGCTGCTGCCAATTCTTTTAATTGTCTGCATAAATAACACCAGTCTCAGGAAGTTAGGGGCCACATTTCAGGACTGGCTCTGTGTTTGTTAATGGGCCACCCTGCCAAAGAGGTTAAGTCTTTGTGCCTGGAACGCAACTCAAAGCTCTAAGGCTTTAGTAGGGCGACAAACGTCTGTGTCTCTTTTTGCTTTTGACCGAAATCCAGGAGGGAGGAGCTACCCCGGGAACTGTCACAAAGGGCTGTGCCAGTTGGTTCCCATCACAATTTAGAGTACGGTTTATGGGATCCGGGCTACTCCCCCTTAACGTTTGCGGGAGTGCAAGATCAAGGTGGGGCTGAGCTGTGCCAGCATGGCTCAGCCCCAGTTCTGTCTACCCTACCCAGGCGATACCCATCCCCACGCCCCCACCACCTCAGGGAGCTGCACCGTCACCCCGGGTCAGTCCACTGCCTGTATGGCAGCTTCCCAGGAAGGAAGAAGCGTTGTCTGCAGATCGCTTATCAGCCGGCTTTCCTGTGTCAGAGCGCCGTGGTTTTCCGGGGATGGCTGCCACCCCCGTGATTCCCAGCTCCGGCTGCCCGGTGATAAATAGGCCATTGTGAAGCCACTGTGATCTGGCTTTCTTATCAAATGATCCACTAGAAAAAGAAAGCTAGAGCGAGATTCCTCCCCCGCTGCCAGTCATCTCAGCTTCTTCCGGTCTCTTCACAGCTACAGCCGCGTCTAGTTTATGCAGTTTTCCAGGGAATGTTTAGAAAGCAATTTACTTGTCGAAGAAGGCAGGGACCTAAGGGGGCGTGCCGCCTACCAAGTGGCTTGCGGGGGTTGTGTGGCTAGTTTCTTTGGCTTTGGGGCATGGTGTTCTACTGCCCACTTCCCAACGCATACACACCAACAAACAGCAGCGCTGTACCAAGTCTGCAGACCATCAGATTATTTGCACTGCAGCCATTTAGGTTTGTTTGTTTGGTTGGTTGGTTTTTTTGTTTTGGTTTTTTTGTTTTGTTTTGTTTCGTTTTGTTTTGTTTTGCTTTGCTTTGAACTAACTGGTTTATGGACAAAACTTGAAAGGAGAAGACATTGGTGGAAATTGTTCATTCAATGGAGACCACTACAGACTGTGGTAATTTGGAGGAAGCCCAGTGGTGTTGATAATGTCTGCTTTTGTAGCTGAAGCAGTCACATGACCCAGAAGGGATTTGGAGTGCCTAGTGCTGTGGTACTTGTTTGCTAAACAGTGCTAGATACGGTGGGTGAGCAGAGGATGCCCTCAGAAAGGGACCCACACCCGATTGAGTATTCTCCAACCAAGGTCTCCAAATACTTAATGTTTGTTTGTCTTCTTTCTTTCTTTCTTTCTTTCTTTCTTTCTTTCTTTCTTTCTTTCTTTCTTTCTCTCTTTCTTTCCAAAACGGGTCCTGAATCTTCATGCTGTGCTGTGCTTCACAAATTATGTAGCCAGGACAGTCAGTGGGAGCTCAAAGTCATTTGAGTGAACCCTAAAAATTATTTGAGTAGTATTTGGGATAGTGGACATAGTTAATCCGTAAGCTGCTGAGGGTTTCTTTTAAGTTGGTTGTTTCAATGGTTTAAAAAGAGTCTACAGGCTAATAGGGCTCCTAACAGACCTTCAAGAACTGCCCTGCTTCCATCAGAACCAGAAAGTATATCCATAGCAGACTTGCTTCTTTAGGAAACTTGGACCCTGCTGCCACAGAGATCTAGTGCTTTCCATAACAAGATGCTCATTTGAGCAGTTGTTGCTTCTCTCTTCCTTCTCTACTCTCACTGTCTGGCTCCCAGATGTGCAGACCAAAGCGAGAGGTTTGACACGGACTCTTCCTAGATCACTGGTTCTCAGCCATCCTAATGTGCAATCCTTTAATACAGCTCCTCATGTCGTAGTGACCCCTAACTATAAAGTGATTTTCGTTGCTACTGCATAACTGGAATTTTGTTATTGTTATGTAAATTTTCAGAGACAGAGGTTTGCCAAGGGAGTTGTGATCCACAGGTTGAGAATCAGTTTCCTAGACTAAGGAGAGCATGAGAACTTAGAAAAAAAACATCCTGGTGTGTTGTTTAATTGATGCATCCTTTTTATAGTGTTGTATGTCTCCAAAAGTTCATAGTTTGAGGCCTTATCCCCTGGTCTGATGACACTTGTAAGTGAGCTCTTTAGGAGGTAATTCTATTTGGATGAGGTCACCTCGGTGAGGCCACCACCACGATGGGATCAGTGTCCACATACAGAAAGGAAGAGGCACCATACATACCCTTCTTTCCTACTGAGTGAGCACACAACTAAGACAGTCATCAGCAAGCAAAGCACTTAACCTTCACCAGGACCCAAACGGGCTTGTGCCCAAGTCTTGGCATAAGAAGTGAATGCCTATTGTTGATACCACCGGCCAATGGCATTGTGTTAGAGCAGCCCACGCTGAGTAGATGCCTCAATGGCTCTGGGGAAATGAGTGTGTGACTTGGCATTCCCAATAGACAGGTCAGAAAAGGTGGGATGGTTCAAAAGAAACGGGAAAGGTGCTGTTTCTCTGGACAGCGTTTGTGAAGAAATACTTATCTTTGCTTAAAACAAACAAGCAGAGCCTTGCTTCGGCAGAGTTTTCTTTTGCTTGCATGTTCCTTTGCTTGTTAATTTATAATTTCAATTTTCATTTACTCAAGAAAGACTGTATATGGCAGACAGGAGAAGTGACATTTGGGATACAATAACAGGAGGGTAATTTTTTGTCCTGCAGGCAGTTTAACTGGGGCTGCAGATGAGTAATGAGGAGAAAGCACAGTGGAGAAAAGACCCAACAGGTGTGTTTTATGGCCACAGAGCAATTGACAGAATCTGTGTGCTTATCACTTATGAATTCCCTAGGAACCCAACAGCATTCTTCAGGGATCTCATTCTGTCAGCAATAGATAACAAGATAACTAGGAAGTTTGGGCACCATACATACATTTTCTCCATTGAGACTTGCAATATGCTTTATTGAGTCTACTTAGAAAGTCAATTGTGTAGAACCTGAGAATAACTTGCTCAAGGCCACAAGGAACCCAGAGAAGAGTAAGGGTATGATTCAGGGAACCTCCTTTAAAGTTCATCTTCTCAAAACCATATAGTACCTAACAGCCATCCTTTCAGCATACACTTGGGGAAAGGGTCTGAGAGGCTTACTTTCCCTCACTAGGTGCATTCGTGTTGTTTGCTTCAACAACTTAAAGATGCCAGGCACCCCAGATGACTTCTAGAGGCTGCTAATAAACCGCTAGTGTCGGTGGGGGGCATGGGAAATGGGGTACAGCAGAGCAGCTTGCTATGGATCTCACGAGGGAGATTCTAAGGCAGTGGCTCTCAACCTTCTTAGTGCTGTAACACTGTAATATGGTTTCTCGTGTTGTGGTAATCCTCAGCCATACAATTATTTTATTGCTACTCCAAAACTGTGATTTTGCTATGAATCACAATGTAAACACCAAATATGCAGGATGTCTGATATTCAACCCTTGTGGGGGTCTAGAACCACAGGTTGAGAAACGCTCTCAAAGAGCATCTGACACCTTTGATGCAGTAACAGGAAAGCAAGGGAACTAGTTCCTTCTGGTCAATAGGATGAAATCTCTAGCCTGGCTAGAGACCCAACATTCCAACCTACCCCAAACATAAATGAATTAATCTAATTGAGCTGGTCAACGACCTGGAGAAGGGACCACCCTTCAGGTGTGTGGGACCACCCTAGGGATGTGAGCTCATCTTAAGCCTAGCTAAAAGAGATAGGTGGAATAATTATTTCTTTAGTATGATACTGTACTTTTGTTTCCAGAATTTTCACCCCCTAGCTCAATTTCATGATCACCATCGTGTTGGTTGGGTCTGCCCAACTTCCTGGATCGCTACAGTTTCTTCTATCCTGACTCTTTTAGATGCTGGTTGAACCTAAGTTTTCTTGTTGTTGGTTGGTTGATTTGGTTTGTTTGTACTTTGGGCTTTCTTATTCTTTCTCCAAAGCTCCTATCCCTACCATGTGGCTCCCTGTCAGCCATGTGTCTGTCTTCCACACCTACTTAACTCTAGCTGCA
This sequence comes from Rhabdomys pumilio, assembly GCA_030674055.1. NCBI lineage: Eukaryota > Metazoa > Chordata > Mammalia > Rodentia > Muridae > Rhabdomys > Rhabdomys pumilio. The sequence goes on from JANHMN010000014.1 coordinate 33,796,142, forward strand.
CCCCACACCCCCAAACACACATATACTTATGCTTGAGCTAGTGTGTGTGCATACACACACACACACACACACACACACACACACACACACCGGATTTCTTTTCCATTGTCCTCCTCTTGGACACATGCTGATACTTACAGCTTACATGTCCTAGGATTTTTATTTTAAACTCTAATAACATTATCCTCTTAGACTAAACTTTGGCAGTGCTTGACTTTCAAACTTTTCCTGCCTTTTTAAAAATTCAGGAATTAGTGGAGAAAATAAGCCCATTTCTACCCACCAAGATGTATCAAATTTTCCTCACTTATCTTCGTAGTGGCCATGTTTGGTCTTTTCACATCATAAAAAAGCAAGCTTTTTTGGCCGTTTCCAAAAGTCCCTCCAGGTTGGTGGCACTAGTGGCCTCAAGAGCTAGAGATCACTTACTTGAGTTGGGGACCCTACAAATAACACTGAAGTAAGTAAGGGAACAGTGACCTCATTCAGTCAGCACCGTGACTGGGGCAAGGCAAAGCTGAAAGAGAAATTTCTAGGGCTGAGTTCAAGTACAACCCCGAATGCTAGAAACAGGATCTAAGTATTTGTTCCTGGAGCCTTCAGCAAGGTTGGCCTGGGGGCAAGCAGAGCAAATCAGGTGACATTTTTCTGAAAGAGGATTTCTTTTTCTTTCTCTGCAAGAATTTAAAGGCACTTGACCGAGAATCAGTCTTTTCACAGGGAAGAGGCTCTTTGTGGCTAAATTTAGTTCCTTCAGCCACGATAGTCCCGTGATCTGACCTTGACCTGAATGTTTGGCAAAGTTGTGAGATGAAGGAGAGACAGGAGGGAAAAGGGGAGTAAAGAGAATAAGAGGGCATTCAGGGCAACACTCTGGGTCTCTCAGGTGTAGGAGTTTCAGAACAGGAACAACCTTAGCTGGCCTTCTAGAAGGCAATCTGAATGTTACATTATTGTCATCATTGGTATTGAGATCGAGTCTTCCCATGTAGCTGGGACTGGCCTAGAAGTCACAACAATCCTCCTGCCGTAGTTTCCAAAGTGTTGATACTGTTATATGCACCATCATGCCTTGTTTTAATATTGTTACTGGAATAAAATATGTGAATACTGATTCTAGTGGGGCCCAGGAAGGGCTGGAAAGCACTAACTTTAGTTGTGCCTGGGTCAGATAAGGAAGGAAGGAAGGAAGGAAGGAAGGAAGGAAGGAAGGAAGGAAGGAAAAAAGAAAGAAAGGAAGAAAGAAAGGAAAGAAAGAAAGACGATATAAGCAAAGATCCCATTTCTGTGACTTTTTGAAAAAGACAGCATCTTTCCATTATCCATCCTGGAACCATCGAGTCACCAAAGAGATTAAGTAGGAACATATTTATTCTTTATTAATTCACTGAAAGGCAATGAAGAGCTGTGGTACTGTGTGGTATGGGCACATAAGCCACACGAACACATGCTATCTGGGAGTTTATCATGCCTATGGGAGAGTAAAACGAAAATGGACATGAACTTGAGATTCCGTTATATTGGGAGCTTTATCCAGTCAGGACTCTAGGTGGCTGGCTGAGCCACTTTGGTTGGTAGGAAATGAGTCAGAAAAGCCGAGGTTTGGGCTCAGTACCTGCAATGAGCTCACCATAAGTGAGTTGTCTGGAGGCCTAACTGACAAAGCTTGGCAGAATGTGTGCCCCAAATCTCACACTTCAACATAAAGATTACCTTGAGCAAAAGATACTTGAGAAACAGCAGATGCAAGCAGAGCCCTTCTAATCTTCCTGCCTTTGCTTCTAGAAAACAAGAGATAAGATGCTCATGGGAAAGATGCCCTCCCTGTACCAGGAAAAAAAGAAACATTCTCTGATGGGGAGTTAGCGCCAAGAGAATTTTGTACAAACAGACCTTGTTAAAATAGTTCTTATCTTCTTTTAGTTTCCAAAAATAATTGAGTTATTTTGCCAGGCTATCTTCTATCTATTAAACCTCATACAAAACCATGTAGAGTCTGCATTTTTAGTGTCATTTCCTTATGAGTGCTCTTGAGCCATACAAAACATATTGAGTTGGTATGCTTTTGTTGCATTAGTCTATGTGTGTCATTTTTATTCTTGGAACTCAACTAGAATCTCCGAGAGAGTAGAATTGAAGCCTCCCTTACACATGACTGTCCTCAAGGCCCTCCCACAGACAGGGCATGTGACTTTTGGAGAGATGGCTTTCCAGCTGCTAGCAAGTAGAGACTAGAGTGCTTCTGTGTATTGCCTTAGTGAAGGTATGTGGGAGCTCTTTCACATCACTGTGATTCATAACCTGAATTGCCTTCATCTCTCCATCATCTCCTGGGTGCTAATCCTTAGGCCATGGCTTCAGCATCCTTCATGAAACCAGGTACCAGTAATAAAGATAGAGATAAGAGTTTTAAGAAAAAAAATGCCTAAAACAGTCTATAATACTGAGCCCTAGAGAGATACTGTCCATTGACACACTAGGGTTATAGCTGATAATGGGGGGAAAAGGCATATTGATAGATGGACAACTTTTGATATTGCTAGGGGCTGTAAATCCCCCACCATGACACACACAGGCATTGTACAATATATCCAATGTTCCTAATAATGAACAAACGTTTTGAGAGTTTTAGACAGAGAAAATTATAATTTGCAACAATTGAGTTATAAGTTTGTATTTCAGCCATTTTTGAGTATTGACTAAGCACCCAATCATTCCAACCTTCCACTCAACAAACAAACTTGGAGGAGGAGATAGAGGAGGAGGAAGAAGAGGAAGAGGAAGGGGAAGGGGAAGGGGAAGGGGAAGGGGAAGGGGAAGGGGAAGGGGAAGGGGAAGGGGAAGGAGAAGGAGAAGGAGAAGGAGAAGAAGAAGAAGAAGAAGAAGAAGAAGAAGAAGAAGAAGAAGAAG
>JANHMN010000014.1:33799061-33826978 GCA_030674055.1 Rhabdomys pumilio
GAAGAAGAAGAAGAAGAAGAAGAAGAAGAAGAAGAAGAAGAAGAAGATCCTTTATCACATTCCAGTGCTCTTACGCTTCAGTTAAGTTGTGTCTTATAAAAATGAAAGCTTTATCCCAGTGTTCTTCAAATTTACTGACCCTTGGGACACTGGCATCGTGAATCATTTGTTAACTTCATACTGGACACGGATGAGCATGTGTTGAGAATTGCCTCTGAAAGTGCTAGCTGTCACACTCTATGCATTATCCCTAAAGTAGGAGAGAGCAAAGGCCCTGCATTGTATGTCTTGTTTTGTTTTCGATATATCCTGACCACAATTTCCTCTCCCTCCATTCCTCCTATTCCTCCGGAGCTCCCTTTGCCCCCAGATCCACTCCTCCATTTCTCTTAATAAAGGAGCAGGCCTCCCAGGAATATCCACTGAACATGGCATAGCAAGATGCAATAAGACTAGGCAAATCCCTCATATTAATGCTGGAAAAGGCAACCCAGTAGGAGGAAAAGGGTCCCAAGAGCAGACAAAAGGGTCAGAGGCACCTTCATTCCCACTGTTAGGAGTCCCACAGAAACACCAAGGAACAAACATATCATATGTGCAGACCCGTATGGCTCTGTGATTGCTGCTTCAGTCCTATAGGTCTCTATGAGCCCTGCTTAGCTAGACCATGTTTTCCTGGGGTCCTCACTCTGTACTCTGTTTATGAACTCTAACCTCTGTAGAATATAATAATAAATAAGCACTCACAAATAATTAACAGAATGATCCTTTATCACATTCCAGTGCTCTTAGGCTTCAGTTAAGCTGTGTCTTGTAAAAATGAAGGCTTTTATCCCAGTGTTCATCAATGTCCAGTATGAAGTCAACAAATAACTCACAATTAGCCTTGATAATAAATAAATAATAAATAGAGTTCAACATTAAACTCTATTGCTAGAACAATATACCTTATTTTTGATAAAGCTTTCATTTGAGCCATAAACTTATCATTTAAATTGAAAATCAATTTAAGGAATACGTTTACCACAAAAGAACTTATCCAGTGAGACTAAAGAAAATGAATGATAGAATTAAGGGCCCTGTGCTCAGTTATTAGTTTTCTGCCTATTCAGAGTCTGGTAGGGGAAGGGGAGTGATACAAACCTGATGAGCATGCACACACACACACACACACACACACACACACATTTCACTGAGTGTGCAATGCATCCTGTTTCTCCATCTTCACATAATAGTATCTGCTTTCACATTATTCAAGTAACCTGAATGTCCACCGATGAGTAAGTAGACAATATGTGGTATGCACACAGAATGGGATAATTGTTGTAATTATCATTATTCTTCAACCTTAGGGGAAAAAGGAAGTTCTGAGTCATACTGTAATGTGGATAAAATTTGAGGACATTGTATTACGTGGAATAAGCCATCCACAAAAAGATGGACACTAGTTGCTTCTGTGTTAGAGGGTACTTACGGTGGTCAAATTTGAAGAGACAAAAAGAATTGTAATCACCAGGGGTGGCAAATAAAATATTTATTTTCTTGTTTATTTTTTAAGAATTATTTAATAGAGAGAATTTTAATTTTATTAGAAGTGAAATCACAAATGTTGTCCAGCCATGTCACTGTATTTACTGTTACTGAAGTGTGCCCGCAAAAGTTTAATATGAGCTAAGGCTATAACTCCATGGTACAATGAGTGCTTAGCCTATGCATGACCCCTAGCTCAATCCTCAGTGTTCCCTAAAAACGATTAAGATAACAAAGCTTGTCACTCATATTTTGCCTAACTTAAAAAAACCGCACTCCTCCATTGCTGGTGGGATTTTAAACACATAAAACCACTCTGGAAATCAATCTGGAGGTTCATCAGAAAACTGAAAAGAGATTTACCTGAAGACCCAGCTATATCACTCTTGGGCATATACCCAAAATATGTTCCACCATATCACAGGGACTCATGCTCTACTATGTTCATAGCAGCCTTATCTGTGATAGCCAGAAGCTGGAAACAACCCAGATGTTCCACTACAGAAGAATGGATACAGAAAATGTGGTTTATTTATACAATGAAATACTATTCAGCTATTAAGAATGAGGACATAATGAGTTTTTCAGGCAAATGGATGAAACTAGAAAATATTATCCTGAGTTAGGTAACCCAGACCCAAAAGGACATGCATGGTATGTACTCACCAATAAGTGGGTATTAGCCAAAAAAGTACAGTTTACCCAGGATATAATCCACAGAACTCAAGAAGGTTAACAAGATGAAGGGCCCAAGTGAGGATGCTTCAATTCTACTTGGGAAGGAGAAGAAAGCAGAGAAAAGGAGGGATCTGGGTGGAGAGAGGGGAGTGGGGAGGTGGTCAAGAGAGAAGTCCCGAGGGCCAGCAGAATGAATGGAAATATGCAACCTCAGGGGTAGGAGGTGAGGGGACCCTCTAGAATGTGCCAGAGACCTGGGAAATGAGAGACTCTCAGGACTCAAAGGGAGGGACCCTAGGGACCTAGTGGGGAGAGGGAACTTGTAGAGTCAACCTCCAACAGAAAGACAGGGCATCAAATGGCATGATGAGGTTGCCATCTCACAGTCAAAAACTCTGACCCAGAATTGTTCCTGTCTAAAAGAAGTACAGAGACAAAAATGGAGAAGAACCTGAGGAAAAGGTGGTCCAGCAACAGGCCCAAATTGAGATCCATCTCAAGGGGAGTCTCCAAGGCCTGACACTGTTACTGATGCTATGGTGTGCTTACAGACAGGAGCTGCCCTCGGTGAGGCCCAACAAGCAGCTTGCTGACTGAGACAGAACTAGATACATACACACAACCTATGGACTGAAGTTGGGAACCACTGTGGCTGAATTAGGGAAAGGCTAGAAGAAGCTGAGGAGGAGGGCAACCGCATAGGAAGACCAACAGTCTCAACTAACCTGGACCCCTGAGATCTCTCAGTTACTGAGTCACAAACCAGGCAGCATACACCAGCTAGTCCAAGGTCCTCTGACACATACACAGCAGAGGACTGTCTGGTCTGGCCTCAGTGAGAGAAGATGCACTTGAGAGGCTTGAGGCCCCAGGGAGTGAGGAGGCCTGGCGGGGAGGGTGGTGATGGTGGTGAATGGGGGTATCCTCTTGGAGGCTTGGAGACATGGGGGGGATGGGGGAGCAGAGGGAGCATGGGCGGGCAGGGGTGAGAAATGGGATGAGGAACTGTGAGGATGGATCAGGAGAGGATAATGACTGGACTGTTAAAAAAATATAAATAATAAAAATAAAAATAAAAAATAAAATGAAATAAAAAAGTAAAAGAAAAAAAAAGAATACCCAAGACTATGTGCCAGTAAATTGTATTCATAGAAAAAAGTAGAGGGTAAGATTAGCCACAAAGTTCCAAAGCAAGTATTAGTCAATGAAACCTATTGTCTATTTCTCTGAGGGAGTTCAGATCACCAGAATGCATGTAGATGCCAGTGTATATAACAAGCCATCTATACTTCCAGCCTCAGAAGAGACAAACAGGGACCTGGGCAGACCCTGCCTAGGCAGGCTACCTATATGGTTGAGTTCTGAGTTTGACTGAGAGACCCTGACTCAAGGGATAAGGTAAAAGAGCAATCAATAAAGATTCTAAACATCAACTTTGGACCTAGACACTCATGCTGTATCATACATGTGCAAACACTCCCCCGATACACACATGCTTCCACAGTCTATGAAAATATGCATACACGCAGGCAGATAACACACACATGCACGTGTAAAAAAGAGGTGGAATGGGAGGCAGAGACCTGTGCAAGCCAAGCATGGCCCTCCTTTTGTCTTAGGGACTGATCTGTGTAACTGACTCCAAGACAGAGAGTAAGTTTCCAGAGCACTGATGGCCGAAGTGCAGACATCAAATTGAAACAGAACACTTTCTAGATGTCTCAGAACTCTCTGAACCTCCTATGCTGCCAGACAAGTAGTTTGGTGACAGTCAGCGATAGGTGATTAGAGAATTTTTTTTTATTTTTTCAAACTTCGGAATGAGGAAGGATAGAGGGATGCTAGCCTTGCATTAAGAGGGACGCTCAGGTCAAAAAGGAGACCTTGCAACGCCCAGAACAATGCATCAAGGCTGGGCACACACAGTCCCTGCTACCCCCAGCACATGCTATATTATTAAAGCTGAAATGTATAGGGGCATAAATGTCTTCTGTCTAAAGCTTCCAGGTAACATTTGATGGTAATGCTGAGAATCTACTCTCCCCTGGCATGATGTTTCAATCTCAGTTTGTCTTAACAAACTGTACAGAGATTGGAAGCCCCCCAACTCCAAAGCCACAAGTGTCCCTCCGCACAGTGACGTCAGCTTTCGTGGGAGAATTACAAACTAGATCTTGTTACTTTTCTTTATGTTAAGCTACCGTTCTGAATTTGTGGAGTTTCAGAGGCTGCACACGAAACAGAACAATGTACCATATGCTGCTAAATTGTTCATTTGAGATAGTTAAGATGCTAAATTTTACATTACATTTATTTTATCACAATTTTTAAAAGGGGTCTATATAAGTTTAGAATTGTCACGGCTATAAAAGAAAGAGAACCCTAAATGTTCATTTAAATATTTTTGAATATTAAATTATTTGAAATAAATGGGGCATGTGTATATCTATGGGAATACATAATGCATGATACACGACTGTGGTAGTTGGTGATGTTGTGATTGCTTGTTCATTTTGTTATAAGACAGGGGCTCATGTATCCCAGGCTGGCTTGAGGATGATCTAGAATTTCTAATCCTTCTGATCTACCTCCCGAACGCTGGAATCCCAGATGTGAGCCGCCATGCCTGGGTCTATATAGTACCTAGGGTTTTCTACATGCTGGGCAAGCACTCTTCATTGAGGCGCATTTCAGCTGCATTTCCTTGCAACAACAACAACAACAACACACACACACACACACACACACACACACACACACACACACAAACTTTCTTCCTTGAAAGTTGGCTGACCATACCTATATCCTTTGAGTTTCTCCTAAGCTTCAGATGATAAAACACATTTGGTGTTTCTGTAATTCCCTGTGACGGTAATAGTGTTTCCTTCTTTCCTCTCCAGTGATAGAGAGCACTGGGAGTCAGCAGCATCCTACATGTCCTCTACCTGGGTTTCTGTTAGATATTTCTTCTGGATTCCTGTGCGCTAGGGAAGGCCACGGCACCAATTCTCATTTCAGTGCTAGTATACCACCTACAAGTTTTGCAGCCTTTCCCATATGCTTTTTCCCCTCTTTTGCTGGCTAAGTAGACAGGATTCTAAAGACATAAAAGAAGATGGAACAAAAAGATGAAACCAGACTTGATGTTCAAATGACTGTATGGTACCAAGTCCTTCTGAGCCTGTATGAGGATGTGACATAAATAAGAAATAAACTTACATCACTGGTAGTTGGGTCTTGTTAAGCACTTAGCTGCTCTAACTAAGACAATCATGGAAGATGCTAGAGAAACAGGATGTGTACTGATGGCCCTGGAAGCTGGAGGGTCAGATAGGCAAGCAAGTGAACATTGAAAGACTCCCAAGTGCAAGTGCCTCACATTGCTTAGAACAGAGTAGCAAATACATTTACGTAAACACAGGCAATCCTGGTCAACAAATATCTTAAGGGTATGAAGCTTTACTGGGGTTTGGACGAGCATGTTAATGACTCCTTTGGGCCCAGAACAGCAGATGTAGCTGGAATCAAGGTGAAAGGCTTTCCAGGGGAGGTAAAAGGAAACTCAAGGGGAGACACTCAGGATCCTGTTTTCCTTTCTTTCTTTTTTTTCCTCTTTTGTTTGTTTTTGGTCTTATTGTTATTCTTTGTTTGTTTGTTTTTGTTTTCAAGACATTATTTCTCTATGTGACTCTGACTGTCTTGGAACCTGCGGACCAGGCTGGCCTCAAACCTCACAGAGATCCTCCTGTCTCTGTCTCCAAGTACTGGGATTAAAGGCATGTGCCACCACTGCCTGGCACTTTTAGAGTTCTTATTCTACAAGTCTCAAGATTTAAAAATTATTATTATCAAGCAATGATTAGTGCTAACACAGCCAGTTCTCAGCAGTTCCCCCAAATAGTGTCTATGCTATCCTATCCAGGTCTCTTCCCAACCCTGGGATCTAAGTCTGTGCTACAGTCTGGACTGCCATTTGTTGACTCCACACAGCAGGCTAGAGACCTGAGCTCGGCAACCCCAAATTAATGATATGTCTTGCCTTGACTTGCAGGGAAGAAGCTCTGGCTCCTGCCCCAGTAGGACCCTGACCAATGATGTTGTTGCTCATCCATCCTTTCCTGTGTAGAAAACTCTCGCAGATTTATACTGATGAGTCTTTCATCTCTGTGGCTTTTATGACTCCTGGCCAAAGCCTGGAGTGCACATGTTTTATGACGCATCGATAAGTTCATATTAAAATGTAATATTATACATCTACTCATGGTTCTGCACACTCTGACACTGCCCCTCTCGTGATAGCACGGGGCACTACTCACACCTGTCCTCCTTACCTTGTCTCCTCTTCTCAGTTCTGGAGAAAGTCTAGTTCTTTCTTGGCACTTTCAGTGTCTTCTTCTGTTTATGTCACACTCTGTACCTTCCCTTCCCTATGGCTGTCTTCTCTGGTCCACCCACCTACAGCAGACCTCCACACTGGTCACCTCTTATGTCCTCTCCACACTCTGAGCCCACACTTTCCTCCAGCCATTGCAGGGACAACAACCTTATCCAGGTGTCTCATGAGAGCTCCGGGCCTCATGTGCTACAGTTCCTGGTTCAGACTGTCTGATGATGCAGAGGAGCTGTGCCTGTAAGCCCTGGCAACGGGAAATTAACCCCCAGGCCAGCGGGAGCTAATGAATTGCTGTGCATCTGTGTGTCCCATCGCACAGGGCATTTTAGAGGTGTGTTCTACACCGCTTCTTGGTGTCCAAGCAGAAATATCCCTATGACCCACAGCATTGTCCTTAAGTGACATACTGAGTCTTAAATGATTCTTACGGTTAGCATTTCTTCCTTATATGCTTGCCTTTTCCTGAGTGTTGTCTTTTGGATCAGCTTACAAAATAAACTACCTGCATGCAACTCATTGCCAAGCTCCCATGAGAATTTAGGCTCAAAGCACCTCCCTCCTTCATTTAATGTCACAAGATCTCTATTTCTGTGTTATCGTTTGCTGAAGCTTAAATGAATTCTATTTGTTTCTAGGATTCTATTGTATTTGTATTCCATCTAGACTGGAATGTAAATATCAGGGGCAGGAATCTCGTCTGTTTTCAACTGCATGTTCAACACCTAGGGTGCAGTTTTGACAGGCATGTTATTACTGAATATATATTAATGGATGAATAAATTTTAAAAACATGTTTTAAGAATGGCACTTGCATCTTAGGCACTGAGAAGCCTCATACTAGTTCAAAGCAAATGATTTGGATTCAGCCTTTCATCTCAATTCCCAATTTTGTCATTTACAGCATCCACTCCCTGCACACAGGTTTCCACACCAGACCGGGTGCCTACCTGCCATCTATGAAGTGAGACTAATAAGAACATTTGGAACATGTGACTCTAACTATGCTTTAGAAGCTACCTATGAAGCACTTGGGACAGTGCCTGGATTACGATGACCACCCAGGACATTCTACTGCTTTTTTCAATTTTCTGGGGCCACTTAACTGAGTTCAGCTTTGAATAGATATATTTTAATAAAACATTTAACATTCGTTTTAGATCTTCCAAACATGCCATTCCTGTCAACATCCTTTCCAGGAATCCCTGGGTTAAGTAGCTTTGGGAAAATGATACAGATAGTTTGAGTGTGTGCTACTTTCAACATCTTGCATGATTTCATTCCCAAGAAGTTTTGCGGGAATGTATTTGAATTAATCAAAAAGAAGGCACAACCAATGTTAATGAACAGCATATTAATCTTCTTCTGCTTCCTTTTCCTCCTCCTCTTCTTCCTCCTCCTCCTCTTCCTCCTCCTTCTTTTCCTCTTCTTCCTCCTCCTCTTCTTATGGTGTCTTTTCAGGGCTCTATTATTCCCACGCGCCGCATTTTAAAGTTGTAAACTAGGTGTACTGTTTCATGCTCTGAACTGCTTTTGGAGAGCTTTTTAATAACTACTGACTCAACGACCAAATGTTGTTTTAGGACATGTTGCTGGGGAGCTGGAGAGGTGGCTTAGCGGTCGAGAGCACTAGCTGCTCTTTCAGAGGACCTGGTTTGATTCCCAGAACCCGCATGGCAGCTCAGAACCACCCATACCTTCCAATTCCTGAGGATCTGATTTCCTCTTCTGTCTTCCAAGGACACCAGGCACACATGTGGTACACAGACATGAATGCAGGTAAAACACCCATGCATATAAATTGTTTTTTTTTAAAACAATTACTTTAAGTAAATAAATTTTTATTTAAAAGAAATGCTGCTGGGGGGGGGTGTGGCAAAGAGATGACTTAGTTGGTAATGCATTTGCAATACAGAGGATCTGAGTTCAGATCCCAGTACTCACCTAAAAATCTGGTCATGGTAGTGTCTGTAATTCTAAGCTCAAGAAAGCAGAAACAGAAGGATCCTGGGGGCTTGCTGCCCAGCCAACTGAACCCAACCCATGAGCTCCAGGTTTAGTGAGATATGTTGTCTGAAAAGAACCTGGCCAGTGATTGAGGACACCTGACTTTGAGCCAGCTCATATACATGCAAAACCCTTGCACATATACATGTGAACACACACACACACACACGCACACACACACACACACACACACACACACAAAGAAATGCTGTTGAAGTAAAGGCTGAGAATAGACACCATTAATACCATAAATGAACTTCAAAGACTGGGCATGCAGCTGCCTTTCCCTTGCCCAAACAGGACAAGGACTCTCCAGGTCCGAGGACCTAGTGCCTGATCAGTTATAGCTTTCTGTACATCACTCTGACAAGGAACTCTGGGCCTGTTTCAGCTCTGAGGCATGCTTGTATCTTAGGTCCATCAAAGTTCCTCTCCTGTAGAGACACCCCAGAAAGAAGACCCCAGGGAGAGTCTTTGGTCTTGGTTCACAGGCTAACCTGGCGACTTTTAGAAACAATTCTTAACTCCATTCAACACAAGTGAGGGAAGAAAACAGAATTTGGGTTTTGTCCTGTCAAAGGTTCAATAAAAGACAAAGGAGATTATGTTGGCCCGTGGGAGGCAGCGATGCTGATGCCTGGATGTTATTCTTAGGCTGCGGAAGAGAAGGGAGGCAGTTCTGGGATTCTCTGTCTTTGTCTCTTAGCTCCCCGTTTGCACAATTGCTCACCCACTCCTCTCCTGACTCCCTCTTCACTTTCCCTTCTGACTAATCCCCATAGTGTCAGAGACAAGGCAGGTGGCAGTTCCTGTGGGTCGGGCCTGGGTAAGGCAGGGAGCTGGGACCATGACTCTGGGAAGCAGGTGCTGAGGACCAAGAGGTTGGAAGCCTTAGAAGTTTCCTTCTAAAATAGAGCTGTAGTGCATTAGAACGAAGCAAGAATTCTAACACAAGGGAAGTGTGGAGAGGTGAAGACAGGATCGGGCTGTAGATCCTGTGAGCTCTTTGTTGAGTGTATTTCTTTGAATGTGGAAAAGTGGTTTCAATAGTTTTCATTTCCCTTTAGAAGCTGGTGAGTGTATAGAAGCTGATTAAGGCCCTTTCTTCATGTGATGTAGTTCTACCAACATCTTAGCATCATATGGTCCAGATACACACACACACACACACACACACACGCACGCACACACCCAGTCAGCAAGCAAGCTGTATGCTGGCATTAGCTATTTTTGTGCTATTATTTTTCAAGCATATTATAGTGATACTGGATTCTACTCTGTCTTGCTTTGTTCCTTCAGGCTGGACTTAGCCTAACTTCTGCTCATGGGAGGGGGATCTATAAATGACAGTGAGATTTTTTTTTTTTTTTTTTTGGAATCCTGGGTGCATGCATAAATGCAGAAAAAATATTGTGCTTAAATAACACTCTATTCTTAAAAAGTTCCTTTAAACAACCCTGTGGCCATTTTGTTTAGTTACGTCCTCTGGGTTCTCGCCCCACTACCATGCCTGTCCCTGTTGTAGCTCGAAACAAAATTTTAAGAACACCTCAAGGTGTTTTCAGATGAAGCCAGTAAACAGCTTTAGCCAACACCTCCAGTGAATCGTAGGGACAGAAGCCAACACAAACAGGGAGTGAGATGCTTTGCTGATAGCTCTGGGCACTGAGATCTCACGACTGGTCGGATGAGGCAGACTTCAAATCAAGCAGCGACACGCTGAGGGGCCAGGGATGATTCAATCATGTTGCTTCTTGTAGGAGCTCCCTTCACAAGGAAAGCAAACACTAGAAGAGGCTGAGCCTTCTTTTTGTCAAAACCAGGGAAGAACTTGCCATGACCAAGGTAGGCTGAGGTCCAGAGATGCTGACTCAGCACCTCCGGGCTTCGGTCTCAGACTGAGTAGCAAAGTTGGGTGTGCACCTACATCTTGGCTGTGTTTGGTGTCAGAAGCGCTATCAGGCACTCCAGCGTGATCCAGTGTGTTCATTTGTATATGTATTGCATCACTGGACTCAGATTCTAAAGAACAGTGTCTTCAATAAGAGCGTTTGTCAGTACTTTATACTATTGAGCATATGGTGTCTGGTTTTAACAATACTCTCCCATTAAATGAGAAATGAAGTTCTTCTGCAGCTACCTGGTAATCCTTTAAAAGTTACAGATGAGGTACTTAGACAGTGCCAGACCAACGTTGGAACATAATAACAGAGGCTAAGTCCAGCCACATCCCTTACTGTCTCACAATTCTGTAGACTTCTGATGACTTTCTATGGGAAGAAATCTGCTTTTGTGCTGGTCTGGCCTCCTAGAGAAACACTTTACATTCAGGACTGGTCACACGTTAATAGACAACAAACAATCCTTAACTAGAACAAGATTTGACATACAAATGCCTCATCTGTCTTGTCTCTTGGGTGGGACACTCAGACACATGCTCAAATATCCCCCCTTTGCAGTCCTCATCTTCCATGGTTCATTTCTCCGACTCTCCCGATAGTCTGGAATTCCCATCCCAACTACAGATGTATATTTAGTATCAGGTTCTGGTAAGTCTGAGCTAAGACACTGTGGCCCTTGCTGTACACTTCTTTGACCGCAATGACGTTAGCGTGTTCTCTGAATGCTCCTGCCTACCCCCACCCTTCCTTTTCCATGCACTAGTTCTTTTCAATGCCTTATCCCACCTCCACAAACACATGCATGGGGATGGATCACATGTGTCTGTGCCTTTCATAACTGTCTCATGAACATGGGTGCATACACACACACACACACACACACACACACACACACACACACACATACACACAATGTACAGGGACCCAAGAAAGCCAAGCCACAAAGACGTGGGATGTTATAGAAAGAATCTCTGACGTGTATGAGACTGACTACTCTGTCTGACTTCCTTTAGACTTGTTCTCGTTCCCTGGGGACTACACACATGGCATACTGCTTAGAGGTTCTGACTGCTCGTAAAATGAGAGATAAGCCATGAGACCCAGGCACAGAGCTCTGTATCCTGTTGTGTGGGATCAGTATCCTCTTTCCACTTCCTCCCCAAGCAGCAAGAGGATGGAAGTGTTTTTTGTGAAGACAGGAAATATCGTCCCTACTGCTTTGTGAACTAGGTGGAGTTGTCCTAAAAAAGCAAGGCTATTGGGTGAAGAGAGATGCGTGGGCTGGATTTTGAATGAGCAATTAACAATAGTGTTCTGTGGCCACACCCTGCAATTTCACACAAGGGAAAAAAACAACTTGGCGAAGTAAATCTGCACTGCCTTCTTTAAATGTGCGCTCCACTGTTGCCTCTGAAACGTGTGCTATCGTTTCACTGTTGTAGTCGCACAGGATTCTGTGCCAAGAAGCAGAAAGCCCTTCCTTGGCTGGCTTTCAGCGTGCACCAATTTCAGTCATGACAGTTGAGTTATTAAACAGAAGCAACACAGTTCGAATGTCAATCAGTGTGGGCTTGGAACTGTGAGTTACTTGTAGGAAACATGAACTGGAGACTGCTAGCTCTTCAGTGCATAAATCACTTTGTACGTGTGTTGGTGAGCAAACACGTCGCTTCTTGCAAAGTCTCTCGGTGGTAGGTCACCTTGTGTCTGTCAATGCATTCACACCCAGATTGCAAAGTATGTCATTTTGAGCCTCCTTGTCTCCCAGTGATAACTCATGGGATGTTCTACATTGCGAATCATCAGTGGAGGGAATTGGCCATCAAAATTAAAGTGAATAGAAATGAGAACCAAGGAAGTGACATTTCAATCAAACACAGCACGTTGACCCTGGGCCATCCTCAGCCTCCCCTGTGCATGCACAGGAACCCAGTTCATCTATGATGAACCATCATCAGAGATGCGGAAGATAATGGGAGGGGATGGCCCAGATACTCCGCTTTCCATCACCACATTAATGGAACCCTTAGTGTAATTCAGGGCATTGAAGGTCAAAAGCCTAGAAGTAAATCAAAATTTAGACAAGAGTTTGATGGTTTATCAGCATGAAGATTGCCTGTTCTGTAATGTGAGTTATTTGACAAAATGGAAGTGCTATCTGCTTTTTTTCCCCCTACACAGGGTAATGTTTCGACATCCTCAAAACATTTTTAGGTCAGAGAAGACAGATTTTTCCAATTTTAAAATCTGTTCATTTGTCTGTTTGCCATGCTGGGACCAAGCAAAAACCTTCTGTATACTTGGCAAGGCTTCGTCACTCTGCTAACCCCTGGTCCTAGCAAACTCTTACTGAGAACAGAGCATTCAAGAGAGTGTCTTTGATAAGAAAAACCAGTTCAGAACAGGGTCACCTCTGACCCATGTAACTTCAGCAGACAATATTTCCATGACTGAATTATCCTAAAGCCAAGGTACTGGGCAGCTAGGGACCACCTGGAGCAGGTAGAGCCTGTGGCAATCATTCAATATGGCTTGTCCTAAATTTAACCATTACGTTCTGCCTCTATTTCCCCAGAAATAAAATTTGGCCTAAATCTTCCCTTCAGACCTGTCGTAAACCTCCAGACTGCGGAGGCTTCCTTCCCCATGAGGGGTACTTCTCATCTCCCAGACCTGTGACTACAACACTTTACTTCCCAGAGCCAATTCCTGCCTGTTACCTCTGCGGCTACACATGGCAGACACAGACACCTACAATAAGAGAACACAGACCATGATACTCAAACTATATCATTGCCAAGGAATGAAACATTCCAATTCTCACTATTATTTGTATTGGGCTAAATTGCAACATGTGAATGTTGCAAAGCTAAGCATTTGCTCTTTCTCTTCTTCATGTTTTTATACATTTATGGTCTGCAGAGGCTCTTAATATGCCAACAGGGATCTCTAACAATCGTGAAACGATGGTGATTTCCCCCAGTGACCATTAAGATTGCTTTGTGAGGTTTCTACATCTAGTCTCTTTTGTGGTTCCATATCACAAAGTGAGGACTGCCCAAGACTGCGTCAGTGGAGATTCTAGTTCATCTATTGGGACAGAGAGACATGTGGATGGAGGCTTAGGAAAATGGCTGCCTGGGTTCCTATCCTGACCCCAGGACAGAGCTGTGGCTGCCAGCTCCCCGATAAGATAACTGGTCCATCTGAGGCTCTTTGTTCTTATCTGAAGAAATAGTAGTACTTACTACAGAGAGTTCTTAGCTCAGGGAGTGTGCTGCATTCAGGAAGAAAGCATCACAAAGATGCTCCTCGAGGTGGAGCCTCCCTTCCTTTACTTCCTCCCAATGTCCTAGCACTGAAAACAAAGTCTGATGGGAGTATCAGTTACTCAGTGGCTGTGTGGTGCAGGAAAGAACAGCCATAGGGAGCATCCAACAGAGGTCAAAGGTCTCATGCTCTTCCACTTCTCTCTGTTTCTGGATGTCCTACATCTTTAGAACAGTTCAAGAAGTCAGCGGGCTGGCTCTACTGTAGTCACTTATTTTGGTCTTGTTTGTACTTGCCCAACAAAGTGGTAGGGTCTCTTGGCAAGCTTAACATTTTCCGTACAAATAATGAATTCCTACAAATCTATAGAAATTTTAGCAGGGCCTCAAAAGTGAAGAGGGAGAAAAGAAAAACAAATCCTACAGTTTCACTGCCATATATAGGATCCTAGTAGGCTGGTTATCTTAAAGTCTTTGAAGGTCAGCACCTGCTAGCTGCAGGTTTACCTTGGCACTTGTCTAAAAACCAAACCTGTTGCCAGAGAGAGCACAATGGCTTCCCATTGCCTCCCTGAAGTTGCATTACCTAAGAAGAGAGGACTTGTAACTGTGTACGGTTTTTTTATTCCCTTTGGAATTCAAGATATAAGCTATAGGCTAATTGTATCCAACTTCTCCAAATCACTTTCTACCCCTCTACGTTATCTATGCTCCCACCAGTGAAGAAGCATATTGTTGGACCCCTGCTCCCTGGGCTTTCCTCTCTGCAGCTTGCATTTATCTGCAGGCCTTTTCTCCTGGTAATCTACCTTTGCTGGTTCACTCATCAAATCTTCAGAGTGAGAAGATGTCTTCTTTCCTTAGCCACCAGGATTTTCTCTCTAATCTCTCACAAAAGCCGCGTGGTAGATATTATCGTTTGATTTCATGGACAAGAATGTGAGATCTAGGTCCATACATTCTGCTTAAATACCTGCTCCCGGTGAAGAACTATCCACGACTACATGTGCCTTCATGTCAGATCCTAGGCTTTGCCCTGTTCGATTGAGGCTCAGCTTCCTAGTTCTGAGATGGTAAGAGAGTTTCTAAATCTTCCTAAGTTTCTATGATTTTGAAATATTTAGTGAAAAGACCAATAATAATCACGAGCATGGCCAACAAGACAAGCCCATAACTCTAACCAGATGTTTAGTCACCCTAAGCTTCACTTGCTGTGAAATGAACAGTACTTAGCCCTGCTCATTTCTGAAGTAAGTGTGTCAAAACTCAAGTAAGAGAGCAGAGAGCATGCACTAAACCCTTCTAGCTAAATGAGGTGGCGGGGGAGGGGGGAAGGGGGGAGGGTATTCAAATTTTAATTACTCCTTTTCTAACTTCTTGAGTCAAAACATTTACTCACTTCTACTAATCCTGAATTATTATTATATTTGGAGTTGAAAACCTTCTCTAAAACCAATACTTTCTCCCTCCCAGAAGTTAATGTCTGCCTTACTTAAAGCTCAGAGGTGGAAAAGTCATTGTTTTGCAGGTTGATATGGAAAACCTAGCCCACTTCCAGCATTCTTGGGAAAGGGAAAAGGGAGGCTCTCCTGTCAGATGTTTTGGAAGGAAGGTGACTATGGAGTGAGCTCAAAGTTCTAGATGGGAACTTTCCAAAAGCACTTTTATTGACTTGTGTTGAATATTCATGAAGCTGAAACTTTCTGTCTCTAATTGCCCAGACTCCCAGGCTGGCACACTGCAGCCAATAGTTTTCTGGTTGTTTTCCTGAGGGTTCGGTGGTGGTGTTTTTTGTTGAGCTTGGCATTGTGTGTGTACCGAGAGCCCCTCCGGAGCCTGGGCATTTAAGGAGCATTGCCTCCAGGGCTGTTTACTCTGGACTCTGTCCAGGATGCCAGGCTCCTCCGACATGCCGTCTCCTGACAAAAGCAGAAAGACAGCTCACCCACACAGATTGTCCCATTCAGAATATACCTCACTGGTTGGGTTGGGTTTTGACCCTGGGATGATCTGGAAGACCCCAGAAAAACTTAAAGAGGCACAGCCATCTACCTCTTGGCCTCAAAGAAAAATGCCTAACAGTTTCTAAAGCCAGTAGAAGTGTTTTCTGGGGCAGCTGAGTCTTGAGGTTCCCACAGAGTTCACAAGGTTATTTGGTCAGTGTTAAATTACCTGATCTTGTGAAGCCAGAACTTAACTACAGGAGCGCTGCCACCCAGAGAGTATAAAGGAAGGTACTGCCCAGCCCTCCTGGAGAACTTTCTAAAAGCAAAGGGTTGGAGGGGGCACTCTCCTTTAAGAGAAGAGAATGTGGCTATGAGTCAAAACATCAATTAAAGGTACAATTGGCTCTGTTTACAAGACCAACAGTGTCCTGCATTACTTACAGAGTAATAGTTATCCACACAACACCAATACCAGGCTCTGAGGCCCCCACACTGACCCCTGGAATGCAGTACAGGGTTCTTTCTCCTTCAGCTGTAATAATATTCACTGTGATGATGTGAGTTCCACCAGCATATTTTAGCCAGAGAGGAAGTTTGGTTTGGCTGATAATATCCTAAAATGGGGAAAGTAAAGCTCTTTTTCTTGTTCTTCCTCTGGATTAGGCTTCAGTTTTGAATTAGATATCACAATTGCCTCTACTTAGTTACATGTGGGAAATGTAGCTTCACATGTTTTAGCCGTAATAGATGGTTCTTGGAGGTGATCATAAGTCATTTCCGGGCTTGGATCATCTATGTTCTCTTGCACTGTTTCTTTGTATGTAACACACAGGAATCTATACATATGACATGTGTGAAAACTGACCTTAAAACCATGTTGTCTGGAGATGCTGAGAGAATGATCTCTAATACCAAAGGCAATGGTCGTATTTAAGAGAGGCACATGTGTGCAAACATTTCTCATGAGGCCCGATAACATGGGTTTAGGTTTGTGTGCCATTTATTCTCACCAAATTTCCTCATCCTTGTCACTGTCCCCCCAAAGCAGCCATGGACAACCTAAAGCAGCAAGTAATGTTGTGTTCTTATAAGATGTTATTTACAAAAATGGGTAGCTATTCGTAGACTTACAGTCTGGCAACTTTTGAGTTATAGTTTAATTCGTCTGATGCGTGCATGCTTTGATGTTGCCTTTAGCTGGAAGTGATGAGAACTGAGATAGAAACCAGTCAGGCAGTTCAGGGCAAGAACATTGAGAGATTCTCATCCCTGGCCAGAAGACAAAAACTGTCTGTGGTTCTGACCTGGCCAGAGGCCAGGAATGCCAAAAGGGAGATCTGGCTTCTTCTCTTTCTTCTTCTTCTTCTTCCTTCTCATTCTCATTATTATTATTATTATTATTATTATTATTATTATTATTATTATTATTACTATGTCCCCAAATGAGCACTCCTGCCTAGAGATTATATGTGAGGGTATGACCAAACTTCCAATCCCTTCTGATCAACAGCTTTGGAACTAGAAGTCTGGATTTGCATGGTGAAAGTAGATTGTATCTGGTCCTCAATTTCCTAAATGATGTTAGGTGGCCAGACAGGGATGAAGTGACTTGGAGGCCACTGAGAATGGACCCTTTCCTTATGTTGGTGCTTGAGCCCACCAACTGTTTTCCTGGTAACACTAGAAAGGTAATCACCCTAGGCTGTATAGCATTACAATCTGCTACAAAGATTGCCCCTGACCAGCTGACCCACAGATACCGGTGATGGCATGGGGGGCAGGGGAGCAGAAGCTGAAGAGCTGTCCCTCCCTGGCCACCCCAGTTAATAGCTTTCCTCAGTTAATGGCTTCTAGCATAGATGTAGGCAGAGAAAGACTCATCCTCCTTTGGGGGAGGAGGTGGCCATTTAGAATTTGACCATACTCCAGTGAGTATGAGGGCAACACAAATGGACTTGCTTTTTCCTTTTTGCTGAGGGAGGGAGGCCATGGGGAGGGAGGAAGAGCATGAGAAGATTGGCAGGTGAACATGATAGAAATGCATGATGTGAGATTCCGAAATAATCAATTAAAAGATAAGTTTAAAATATCTTCCTTAATTTAGATAGAATTGTCAATCACCTGGCCAAGAGAGATTTCTTTAAAAAAAAAGATGATTTAACCAAGCTGTTCTAAACAGATTGGAGGAATAATTACTCCTTTAAGGCGGTGGTTCTGCACCTTCCTAAGCTGTGACCCTTTAACACATTTCCTCATATTGTGGTGACACCCCCAGCCATAACATTATTTTCATTGTTACTTCATAACTGTAATCTTGCGACTGTGATGAATCGTAATATAAATATCTATGCTTTGTGATGGTCTTAGAGAAACCCTGTGAATGAATCCTTTGACCCCAAAGGGGTCATGACCTACAAGTTGAGAACCTTTGTCTTAAGGAGATAATGTTCTTACACTTCTAAGAAACCCCTCCTAGTGCAACCACTGACAGGATTTTAGCCATGACCTCTACCCATTTTCTGAGTTTTGTTCTTTTGTCTTATGTCTGTGTTTTGTTCTTTTGGGTATTAGCCAAAGCCTCACTGTGCTCTCCCAGACACTCTGGCTTGCTCCCTCATCCTCTGGAACTTACCCTACCTCTCCTGCCATGCAGCTGCTTTCTGACCTTTATCATAGAACCTGCCTGCTTTCTTGGACTCCAACTTAAAAGGCATGTTTTTCTCTATATTTCTGTCCCATCCCCTCTCTCTCTCTCTCTCTCTCTCTCTCTCTCTCTCTCTCTCTCTCTCTCTCCACACACACACACACACACACACACACACACACACACACACACACACTAGCTAACACCAAGACTTAAAGCTTGTTCACCCTGTTGTTTTCACTAGAATAAGGTTGTCCTTGAGCTGATTAATGAGACTAGAAATCTGTCTTAGGGCTTCTATTGCTGTGGTAAAACACCATGCTCAAAAGCAGGCTTAATCAAAGAGGAAGGGGTATTTCTTTTTACTGCTCTAAGATCTAAGGCCATACTCTATCTCTAAAGGAAGTCAGGACAGAAACTCAACCAAGGTGGGAACCTGGAGGCAGGCACTGGAACCCCTGAAACCTTGAGCCAAAGTAATCCTTAATTCCCTTGTTTTTCTCAGATCCTGCACACACACACACACACACACACACACACACACACACACACACACACACAAGCTAACAAAGATAGCAAGGACTTTTCCCCTTTGCCTATGTTCACCATCAAAGGCTAGAATCTGAGAGGGTCTAGAAAGTTGTTATGAAAAAGAACTTGGTTCTGTTTTCTTTTGCAGCGGCCATCATTAGGGAATGTGTTTTGATCTTGCATCAGCACCCAGTCTCATGCCTTCCACAGTGTGAGATATCCATAAATCTTAACTACAGATAAATAAAGGAGTAGAAGAACCGGTGGACTGAAGAGAGAAAGGATGAGAGAGAAAGATGGATAACATCACCTCCTGATGAAATTAAATGCTTAAGAGAAATGAGTAGGACTAATCTGTGCAATTAATCTGTGCTTTATATAAATACAATATATAATGTATGTATAATACTTTAAAACAGTAGTTCTCAACCTGTGGATGGCAACCCCTTTCAGGGACTCAAACAACCCTCCATAGGGTTGTTTATCATATATCCTGCATATCAGATATTTACATTATATTGTGATTCATAACAGTAGCAAAACTACAGTTATGAAGTAGCAATAAAAACAATCTTATGGTCGAGGTCACTGCAGCACAAGGAACTGTATTAAAGGGTCAGAGCATTAGGAAGGTTGAGAACCACTGCTCTAAATAGTCTATTAAAGGTTCACTTTGGCTGCAGAATTTTTCCAGCAGTCCCTCCCAGGTGTGAAGGAAGGTGGCCTGTCTGGGATTCTGAGAAAGGGACTTTGTGATCTGTGAAGTGGAACAGAAACAAAGATTAACTGAGCCTCTCAGTGCATCAGCAGTTCCCCCAGGGCAGTCCCAGAAGAAACCTCCTTCGCCTTCCTTCTGTCCTCTTAGGTTTCAAACTCACCCACAGCTTAGAGCAAGCCAACCTTAGATGGTCAGTGGTTAAACCACTGTGACAATCCGAACGGAGCGGGGATGGTAGGAGCCAGAGCATCTGGAGAGCATTTGTAAGTAATGCTTGCCTTTCCAATGGGCTCCAATCTCCCAGAGATCCTCTGTCCTGTCTGTGGGAGCACTGCCAAGGCGCAGATCTCCAAACTGGGCCAGAGACACTGAGTTTGCTGGCGACAGACTCTTATCTTTGACTCTTCTAAGAATTCGGGATGCTTCATCGAAGCATTTGTTTCTCTTCACCAGGAGTAAACTGAAAGTTATTGTCCATTTTTTGGGCTGGGGAAAGCTCTCTAGGTTTTCAGCATCTGGCTCCTTCAGCTTCTACGTTGTCTAACTAATAAAAATAACTGAAGATTGAGTCAAATACTAAATATTACCCAACTTGAACTATCCCACAAATGCATTAAGGTTTTGGGAGGGGCATTTAAACATGGCTGCCCCTTCTTCACTGAGTCTTGTTAACTGGAAATGAGCCAAGGATGCCATCTCACCCTTGTGCCTTTTTTTTTTTTTCAGATGAATCCTGTTAGCACAGCCATGGTCACAGTAGTGGCCTCTGAGGGGCCAGTTCAGCTCTGTCGGATTGGACAGTGCCACTAAACAAGGCAAAAAGTATTAAAGACAGGCAACTAGAGTGTGCTGAGGTGCCAGGTCTGGGGAATGGTCTCGTTCCAGGGGTCCATGGGGTTGCCTTTCTCTTTCCTTGTTGAGTTAAGCTGAAAACATCAGCATCTCACATGTTCTTAGATATCCAAGGGTAAAACAAACCTCCTCAGATCTTGGATTGGAAACAATGCAAAAATAAGAATCTGAAGGACTGCAGTCCAGTGAATAGCCCTGCAAAGTGGTGGCCTCTGTTTCTCTAGAAAGTTCCAGAAGTTGCCTTCCTTACATAAAACTATGCATCCAAACTGGCATGGTAATTCATGCCTGTAATTGAAGAAGTTTGAAGCCTTATCAATTTACTCTTCCCCCCACCCCTCTTCTAATATCTCAATGCCTGTAATCAGCTTGAAGAAGTTAAAGAAGAGTCAGCGCCACTATTCCCTGGGCTTGGGGACTAAGGTGGTTAATATTGAGCTGTCTTTCTGGGGAAAAGTAGTGGTTTTGTTGGAACAGGGAGAATTAAGCCAGGATTTATGACATAGCCGTAACCTATTGTTAGAAATCTGTATAATTAGTATCAAGATGAAGTTATAATTTCTTAAATGGTGCAAAATTCACTTGGATTTCAAATTTAAGGTTTTCATTGGTATGAGCTTCTTATTGATATAAAAGTGAAATGAATATTGATACTCTCATGGGCATTGTGCCTGTATAACACATTTAGAAGTTTTAGAAGCTATGCTTAGTGCTTCCCATAACTTCAGTTAACTCAGTCATTATGGATTTCTGACGGGATTGAAGACCTATAGCCTCATAGCCAATCCTGGCTATTTACTTTGAGAGAAAAGATCTGAGTGGATGGTTTTCAGCTAACATTCATTCTAAAGCCAAGAAAAAAGCCAGGTTCAAAACTAAGTGTTTTAGTCAAGAGAACAACAGAGGTTCTGGTTAGTCAACAAAATGATGGACTGGGTATTAAGACTATCTTGTACCTCACTGGTACAAATAAGAATAGTTGTGCTCTAATTGTATTTTGAGAGAAAAGTTTTATTTTAACAGGAAGGGTGATATGTAGGAGGAGCTAAGGGGGAAGGAGCACCGAGAGGAAGAGATGGAGTAAGGAGAGGAGAAGATGAAGTAGAGGAGAAGCTAGGTGATGAGAGAGAAAGAGAGAGAGGGCATGAAGGCAGATGTTCACGTGTCTCCACCAGTCAAAGATAGTTTATATATCTAGGTTGGGTATTTGGTTACACTTCTGATTGAGCATTACCATACTTATAAAGCCTTTGATTAACATTTAAAAAAATTGTATAAAAGCAAAAAGGAAAAGGGGGCACGGGATAGGGGTTTTCTAGGGAGGGGAAATGGGGAAAGGGGATGGCATCTGAAATGTAAATAAAATATCCAATAAAAATAAATAAAAAAAGAAGTTTGAAGCCTGAAGTAGGAGGATGGCAAGTTCAAGACCAGCCACAAACCTGTGCTACCCGGTGAGAACGCATCTCAAAAACAGAAAGGGGGAAAAGTACATCTACACAAACCCTTTCTTTCCCTGATACAGGCTGATATAGGGTGAGCTTCAGAGTCACTGGACTGGAGATCTCCATATTACTTCTCATATTGCAAACAACAAATGGTAAAGGTGACCAACTGGTAGTCTGAGAGTCATATTAAAGTCATTGCATGAGAAACAAGGAAGCCACAAAGCAGAACTTTTCCATGGGAGGGAGGCAAAACTCTTTTCATTTAGGAAACGGCTATCCTAACATAAAGCTGTGCTGTATAAAACAACAGTGCAGGCTGTATGTGGAGATAGGACCCATGCCTCTTGCTGGCAGCTAGTGTGGACTAAAAAGCACATAAGTTTCACAGTGGGACTCTGTATCTTCGTGGGGAGCCTACGAATCTTCACATGGTCTCTCCACCTTCCCTCTGACTATGCTGATGTCTTACAAGATTGGTTTTCTGACTAGAGAAGGAACGTTCCTAAGAACTCATATCAGCATGAATTCCTTTAAAATACATATTTCGTATTATACAGAACTTCACAGTTTGGAAAGCCTGAAGAGTCCGTTGCTTCTCTCATGATGCGAACCATGAAGTAGGTTATAAGGAAGTAGTAGCATCCGCTCTGGTGGGGCCTCAGAGAGGACACTTGTTAGAGTTGAGTCTCATGTCCATAGCTGGCTTAGGTTAAGAAAGCAGAATGAATAATATCTACAAAATATTTAGAAGCACTCATGGGGCTAAGTGGGTGGAGTCACTTGCCACCAATCCTGACGACCGGAGTTGAATCCCCAGGGCCCACATGGTATGGTGGAAGGAAAGAACTAAATACTAGAAAGTTGTGCTCTGCTCCACACCCACTCAAAACAAACAAACAAACAAACAAACAAACATAACAAAGCTATTAGAGAAATAGCTAAACAGGTGTAAAGTGGCTGTTACTCAAGCATGAAGACATGAAGTCTGGTCTCCAGGACCCATATAAAAGACAGGCTGTAGCCATAGTCCTGGGAGGCAGGGAAGTGGACAAGCAGATCCCCAAGCTCCATGAAATGCCAGTCTAGCCAGTCAGTGAATATTGGGTTCAGTGAGACAGAGATCCTGTCTCAAAACAATGAGGTGGAGAATGAGAGAAAGACACAGAATGTCAGTCTCTAGCCTTGACAAACATACATCCAACTCCATGCGCCCCAACCCCCTGTACACACACACAGAGCAAGCCAGCAATATGCTGTCTTACAGAGTTGGAGGCCAGCAACCTGAGATCAAATTGTTGGTAGTGTTGGACCCTTATGGAAGCTGCAAGAGAGAGTTTACCTCTGCCCTAGATTTTAACAGCTATAGGAAATCCTTGGAGTTCCTCAGCTTGTAACTGAGTGGCTCCAGCCTCTGCTTCCTATCCTGTACATCTCTGTCTTGAATCGCCCATTGCTGTTATCCTAGAAAGACAAATGCCATTGGACACAAGCTGCCCCTAAACCCAGCTTATCTCAGGGTCTTTGACCACACCCACAGAGATCTGTTGGTCAAATAGGGCCACAGTGAAAATATTGGGATCTAGGACTTAGGTATATATTTTTGGAGGCTGCAGTTCAATCTGGTACCAAAAGTACTAGCATCGTACTTCAGCTGGTAGACAAAGCTTTTCTCCACCCCTAAGCTGCAGGTGAACTCAAGAAACCAACTCCACATTGTAGGAAGGACTTTTTTCCTCATGGAGTTTAATAGACACTTCCCACCCTGACAGCCACCCATAATCTTGTGATTATGGACTATAAAATTAGGTATGCATACAGAACAGCCATGCCTTGTCCCAGCCAAACCAACTCAGAGATAAGGTGGCCCTAACACATGTGTTTAAAATTTAGTACTACCCTGCAACTGTGAGGTCAAGGAGAACACCCTACCAGGGCTTTCTGTGAGTAAGACACAGTGCTCACCAGCAGAACAGTACAGTCTCTCTGCAAAGGGACCCATGCCACTTATTGTCCCTGAGGCCTTGGGAAAATCTGGTGCTGTGATCTGGTTTCTCTCTGTGTAAAGGAAACGTAACAATGCCTCGCTACCTTACCAGGGTGCTGTGTGAATTTGCTGACAGCCGTGAAGCTCCAGGAGAGTGAAGAGGCTTACATAAGTGCCTGGTATCATTCACACAGCAAATGTGTCCCCCCTGAGAATAGAGTCATAAACAGTGCCATTGTGCAGCTGGTGGAACGCGTTCAAAAGTTTCCGTTCACAACTAGTAGATCAAGTTGTGGGTGGTTGTATGGACTGTCTGTGCTCCTGCCAACTTGTATCTCAAACAGCAGCACAACGGGCTGCCTGGTAATGAAAAGCCCTACTGTAAGAGACAGCCTAACCTCTGCATCTGTCACCAAGATAGTCCTGTAGGGCAAGCAACCCAGCATGCACCTTTTCTTACAGCAGGAAAGTAACAAAGGCAGAAGCTGTGGTCACGTGGGGATCCAACACGGCAGTACCTGAGACACAATTCTTTCTGGCACACTGAATCCCCAGGGTCAATGGATGGGGATTATTATAATTTTCTCCCTCCCTTCTTCCTTCCCTCCTTCTTCTCTCCTTCTTCTTTCTCTCCTTTTTTTTTTTTGTTCTTTTCCTTCCTCCCTCTCAGAAAAACCCAGAGTTGTAAAACAGATAGTGTGTTAGGGTTAGGGTTAGGGTTAAGGATCCATATTTTCTAGGTACAATTCAATCACTTGGGTGTGTGGGAATTGTCTAGACAGAACACCACTGGCCCACACAGCAGACAGGAAAAGATTGCCTCTCCACCATTGCTGGCCCTGGAAATTCTCCAAGATGGAGGAGGGGGAAGTGCATTCTTTTAGGAAGGGCTAGGACTCCCCTTTGGGTATTATGTCAGAACTAGGTATTTTCAATCAAATACTGGAAAATTAACTAGTTAATTTTCTCATTTTTGTGCCAAAATACCTGATGAAAGCAACATGAGGAGGAAAGGGTTTTGTTTGTTTGTTTGCTTTGTTTTGGCTGACGAGTAATGGTCTATTATGATGAAGTTATAGCTTGTCATGGCATAGATGTCGTGGCATAGAAAGAAGCCATAGATGCAGAAGTACAAAGTCAGATGATCATAGTGCATCTGCAGTCAGAACGCACGGAGTGATGGATGGATGCTAGAGTTTTGCTTCCGTTCTCCCCTTCATTCAGTTGGTGCTCTATGCTACGGAACATTGCCATCCACACTTACGATGGGTATTCCCACCCTAATTAACACAGAGACACCCTCACAGACCTGCTAGTTTGTCTCCTAGGCAACTGACGATTAACCATCATTGCTACTATTAAAGGTAGTATCTTTGTATGTTTGTTTTGAAGAAAGGTCTCACATTATCACTCATTCTAGCTTTAAAACCACCATCCTCCTGCCTCAGTCTCCCGAGTAGCAAAGATTACAGATTTATACCACCACCACAGCTGGCTCCATCAATCATGGGATAACTGAACTGCTAGTGATGTTCAACTATTAGTTAATTTTCTAAATTATATGGGCAACATGACTTTTATTCAATTTTTTGTCTTTCCTTATAGGAATAACAATTGGCTGGAATCTTGAGAACAGTTAAAGAGCTTAGGACAAGAAAATCAGAAAAGAAGATCTGCCTTGGTAGGTTCTGACTGACACTGGGCAAAAATTTTCAATTTTACTAAAAGGTTATGGGGGAAAATTTTTGTAACACTAAGGGTACTTGGTTTTCCACAGGCCTTACTCCTGGATCCATGCTTGGTTTTTCTTTCAGGAAATCATTCATTCATCTATTCAGTGAACATTTCTTTGGCAACTGCTGTGTACTGGGCAGTGTGCTAAGTGCTAGAGCTACAGAAAGATGGGTGATGTCTTCAGTGCCCTCGTGAATCCCTGAACTAATGAAGGCACATTGCCAAGTATCATGGCAGGACCAAGGTCTGAGTTGGAATAATTGAGGGGAACTTCATCATGCCCCCGGCCTCAGGCTCATGTGGGAAGCCGACACTGGGGAAATCCTTCATCCAGGCTATAGTCAACTTCAGGAAGATGCCATGCGGAAGTAGCAGGTGGGACACAGAAGAGTTCTGGGCCCCCACTGTGGCATTGGGTCAGAGCACATAGAGCTTGAGGACATTGAGGGAACATGCCTACATGTCTGAATCCTTCTACAGGCAATGAGTGGTTGTTGATTTTACTCCATTAGTGAGTAGTCAGTCTTAAGACCTACAGGCTGGGGAGCACCGGCCCATGGTGGTCAAGTTCAGAGGAGTTTTTGCCTAACAAGGCTGAGCATGCATGAGTGTGAACCTGACCGACTCAATGACTTGAACACTGTTGACACTGGCCTTTTTGTAAGCTTTAAAGGGGTAGACACTATTGCCCCCTCCCCCACCCCTGCTGCATTCCCAAAGCCTCAGGATGCAGCTGCCCTCCCTTTTCATGTTACTCCAGAAGCAAGGGAGGATCCCTGCGAAGTAATGGGAGCCACGGGAGTGATTAGAGGAGAGAGTGGTGTATTTCTCCTTTATGTAGTTTCCCAGTGGACTGTTAATCACTAACCTCCGTAGGCGTCACCGCTTCTTCCCACTTTTGCTCATTTGTTCCTTAGCTTCTCTCCCTGGTGGCGGCTGATAATAAAACCCAAGCCAAGAAGACATGAATTCAAGTCAGCTTAAGATTTTGAAGGAAGATGGATGGATGGTGGATGGATGGATGGATGGATGGGCAGGCAGATGGAAAAACAGACAAATAGATTAGATTGGTTAGATAGATGATAGAATACTAAATGTTTGAGCTCTTCCCCTTCCTTTTCATGTATTGAGGCCAGAAACCTAATGTGCTGCTATTTGGAGGAAGAATCTTTAGAAGGTGACTAGACTTGGATGTAGGTCAGGCTATGATGGGATAAGCATCTCATGGAAGAGATGGACTTTTTTTCTCAGCAGCAGAAGAGAGGTAGAGGGAGGAAGGAGGGAGGGAAGAAAGGGGAGAGAGAAGGGGGAGGGAAGGGTTGGGAGGGAGGAAGGGAAGGAGGGAGGATTTACTCAGAAGAGAGTTCTTGTGATGTGGCCAGCTATGGTTTTGGTAAGATTTGTCTGCAGTTGAATGTGAGGCCGAAGCAGCCACTTGTGCAGAAACAGTTTATACTGAGGGAATGCCAATGGGACAAGCAGAGCAAAAATTGCCACACTTCTCAGATGCTTCCGGACTGGCTGCTCTGAAGCAATGCTGCTCTCTTAGATAAAAATGATTCAGAGTGCTATGGCACTGCCTTGTTGCCTTTGCTGTTGGAGGGGAACTTGGTTTGTGTAAGCCAGATGCAGCCAACCAGAGCCTGTGTGAGAAAATATTGGAAGGAGGGGGAGGCGTGCTCCTGAGTGTAGAAGGCAGAGCATCAGACCAATGGGGACTCTTGGTTGAGAATATTTGAGCCTTACTTCCAATGTAGTTTCCCTTGCTAAGGTATGGAATTACTCTAGACTTATTTCAGATTTTTTTCCTTCTAATTTCTCCACTTTAAAATGAGATTCCTTATCTTAGGCCTTTCTAATAATTGTGTTTTGAAAGCATATAACATCTGGTTTCATTGTCTCACA
Source organism: Rhabdomys pumilio (assembly GCA_030674055.1). Lineage (NCBI taxonomy): Eukaryota > Metazoa > Chordata > Mammalia > Rodentia > Muridae > Rhabdomys > Rhabdomys pumilio. Next base: position 33,826,599 of record JANHMN010000014.1, read on the forward strand.
ACTGGCAAGCCCTGGTTCGAGTTAATGACACCTTGAATTTCAATCACATTCAGTCAAGATAATATTTAGGTGCAGTTGACTTTAGACTTAGTGTTTAGAGTGAGTTAAGACTTTTGAATCAGTGGGATGAAAGGGTGTGTGCCCATACAGAAAGGACAGGAATGAGGTGGGTGGATGCCAGAGGTGGAATGTTATGAACTGAAAGTTTGGGTCTCCCTACTGTTCAAACATGTGATGCAGTCTTATGAGTCTTAGCATGTTACTTAGCATAGATGACATGACAAAGGTGGCGCTTTCATGGTATAATTAGTGCCCTTCTAAGAAGAGAAGAGTTCTCTCTCTCTCTCTCTCTCTCTCTCTCTCTCTCTCTCTCTCTCTCT
>JANHMN010000014.1:33826988-33846988 GCA_030674055.1 Rhabdomys pumilio
CTCTCTCTCTCTCTCTCTCTCTCTCTCTCTCTCTCTCTCTCTCTCTCCTACAATTCAAGGAGACAGTAAGTGGGGGGGGGGACAGCATTTTCAATTGAGGAAGAATCCCTAACCAGTAACTAATTCCATCAGCATCCAGGTCTTGGATTTCCTGACGTCCAGAATGCCTGTAGTCCATCAATCAGAAGCATTCTGGTCTGGCAGCACAAGCAATGTCCATTAATAGTCTGCTGTTCTTCAGAGGAGCAAATGTAACTTTGTAGGATTGCCTAACCCTTCAACATTGCAACAGTGATCTGTCATCTGCAAAGTCCAGGCTAGAGAACAGTTACAAAAAGAAATCACAAGAGGAATCTCTTCATGTTTTGACTGAGCTCATGGCTTTGTGTTAGCTTGCATTCATATCTATCCTGAGGCGCATGTGACCTGTGGGCTGCAGGTTGGGCATACTCTCAGTGAGCAAAGGGATTTAAAAAAGACTTGGACAATGACATTTATAATGGCATGACTTGTAACAATGAAAAAAACTAAAAACAATCCAAGGTTTTATGTCTAGAGAATAAACACATCTGGTCTATGGCAAACTGTGCTTCCTTAAAAACAAGTGAACCCAATCAATATTTCTTGATGTGAAAACATGTTCTGAATACATTGGTAAAATAGATAAGCAATTTGTGTATTAAACAGCACCCTTTACCAACAAACACATACCTTTCTGTATGTGGAAATATAAATACATATAAACATACATACTTTATACACAAGTTACACATACACACCTAAGAATGTATACACTGAAGGACAGTAAATACATTCTGAAATGATGCACAGTCAATAAACAACAAGGTTACTCAGAAGGCAACAGTGTAGAATTGGGGAATAGGGCAAGTTTTCCTACCTGTACTGTTTCAGTTGCCAGCGAGAATCTATTACTCGTGTAATTAAAAATATTACAATGAGTTAGTCAGAGGACTGTGGTTGAAACAAAAGGAAGGAAAAATTCCATCAGGATTTGCTTTTCTCTTTAAGTCTTCTCTTTTACTCAGTTCCATTAGACATGGAGACTTAGAAATGAAGATGGAAAAGGTTCTCGTCTGTCTCCTGTCGTGAAGTGGGCGTGCTGGAAGGACATGATGTGTCTGGGGTGCATTTCAGAGCTTACGCTAACGCTCATTCATGCTGAGGCGCTGGCTTTTGCCCATAAAAGGAGGAATTACAACATCAGAGCCAGATTGTTCCCATTTCCAAACAGCCACAAAATGTCAACATTGACTGTCAGTCACTTGTCCTCCATTCTCTTGCAAACACTCCCTGGAAGCCAGGCCAGTCACAGAAAACAGATGCGGGCAGGCAGTGTTTTGACAACACTGGATACGCCTGTGATTAAGAGTCAGGATAGCGTAAAAATGATTAATATGCTCCAGAAAGAACAGGGAGGTGCACGTCCGGAAGGGATAAGTGGATGGGCGTCCTGATGTGTTCACCTCCTACCCAGACACTGCCACACTTTTTAGCACAGGTTTCTTTCCCTCACAAACAACTCCTGGCTGAGAGTTTGCTGTAACTCCTATTTCTCTTTGTGACAGGGTCTTTCTTTATAGTACAGGCTAACCCTCAAAATGGCAGTCCTCCTTAGTTTCCCAAGTACTGACCTGTTTTTTTGGAGACCTAGTCTTAAGTATCTCCACAGGTTTTGAACTCATTAGGTAGATATGACCGTCCTTGAACCTGGTGCAGTCCATCAGGAGTGGGTTATGTATTTAGTGCTAGGGAGTGAACCTAAGACTCCCTGCATGCATGGCAAATGGTCTACTAATGGGCATGTGCTTTTTATCATGGTTATGTAAGAGGTGTAGAAGGTTCTTGGAAAATGGGCAGAAAGGTTGAAAGATGTCAAAAGAATGTTAAAATCCACTTCTACCACCAAATATATATAATCTTTAAATTAGCAATAAAGCCATCTTAATAATATGTGTTAAACCAACAGTTAAGCACGCTCTCTGTTTAGCAGCACTCCACAGGATGTGCCAGCTAACAGTGCACCTGCTAAACTCTCAATTTATGAAGTGGAAAGACATCAGTGAGCTCACCGCGCATGAATTAAGGTGTCCTGGAGTAACTTTAATTACACAACCGTCTAATTACCAAGCAGCTGTCTTTTTCCTAGAAATGTTTTCTCACTTCTGAGCAGGCTCAGTCCCAGGCTACAACATCTTATCAGGTGACAAAGGAAAAAGCTCCAGGACTGAGAATCAGAAGCACTGGCTCATTTCCTGGGTCTCCCTGGACATCAGGTTCCGACATCTAGGTTCCAAGAGTATGAATTCCATGAGTGAACTTCAAGGTGCAGGCAGGTCCTGCAGCAGCCACACCTACACTTCCAAACCTCAGCCGGAGTCTCTCTGCTTTTATCTGTGTGACACTGGGCTTTTTGAAGAAAGAAAAGGAAAACCATTCAACTCTCTCTTTTTCAATAAATATCCACTTCACAGCTACTATGTGACAAACAGTTTGGGGTCCAGAGGACCTGCAGTGATGACATCTCCTTTCCTGGTGGTGCTTAACTGCACCATCCCTGTAAACCTGGCGATCGCCAAGGCTCCATGACAGAACCGGCATTCTGTATCTCCAAGACACATGGAGCAGGTGTCCTGAGCATGCTCAGAAAACTTTTTGTCCGTAGAGTGAATTGTCCAGTTGTAACTACAACAGAGCAGAGTGACCATCGGAGAACTTCCAAGGGGTGTGTTTTATGGGTGAATTCAGAGTTAATATTTAATATCAATAAATGATATTTATAGGCCACTTCCTGCTCAGTGACCAGCTAAACCTAACTCCATATTCTATGTCTGATTTTTGTTTGGTTGGTCTGGGGATGTAGCTCAGTGGCAGTCTTGGCCTTGTATGTGTGAGGCCTAGGGTTCTATTTCATTACGGCGTAAGAGGAAAAGGAACAGAAGAAAGAGCTGATATTGGACAACTTATAAAGAAAAGAGAGGTGCTCCCTACAGCTCTTAGATCTGGCAAGCCCATGGTGAAGAAGTCTCCATCTGCTGAGGGCCTTTTGGCTGTGTCATCCAGCGATAGGGGGCAGAAAAGAATAGAACACATCCTGGAGAAAGGGAAGGAGGAAGCTATGGAGGGAGAGAAAGACCAAGAGAGGGAAAGAAAGAAGTTAGGCAATAGATAGATAGATAGATAGATAGATAGATAGATAGATAGATAGATATGATGGACTGACGAACAGACAGACAGACAGACAGACAGACAGACAGACAGACAGACAGACAGACAGACAGACCACTCAGTCTCAAAGACTAAAGCTTTTCCATAGTTGCCACCAAACCATCCATGACGGTGAAACCTTAACATAAACAAGCTTTATGTTAAGCTTATCATAAACAAGCTTTCTCCTGTTCCCTCCCCAACAACTCTGTTTCGATGGAGGTTACATTTCTAACGTGCACTTTGGGGAAACCCATTCAAACCACAGAAGTGAAACCATTTGTTTTTCATCTATAAGATGGGGTAATACCCAGCTCATGCAGAGCTGTGGTCAGGATCAAAGCATATAATGTGCTCAAAGCCTTAGAGTTTTGCCTGGAGCCCTGCAAGTTGGAATTATGCATTATCAATTTTTACAATGTATTCCTCCCACCCTACATCAGGATAAACATATTTGGAAGGTCGTATCAAATGACCAAGAGTAGAATTCATTATGAAGTACCACTAGTCTGGACCTCCAAGGACCTCCTCAGTCATTGGTATCATAGAGCAAAGTTCAACTAATGTTTTATGTGACTCTGCCACAGAGCTTACTATATAGACAATCAGTAAACAATTAGCCAGTGAGCCTGTTCTAATGATGCTGAAGGCCCAGAGCTGTGTCTATTTAGGCTTTAATTAGATTCATCACTGCTCAGATGCAAGCTTTTTCTAAACTGTTTTCAGAGATGAGATATTTCAAACGTACAAACAATAACAGACACCTAAGCACTCATTACTGAAAGGACAAAACACTGCCTTAAAATGTCCAAATTGCTCCAAATACTCTTGTAAGAAAGGCAGTGATTCAGTGAGCATGCCGTGGTGCAGCGATTGGGCGTTCACCAGCAGGGGGCTGGCGCACCTTCTCCCGTCTGAGTTCGAATCCTGTGAGGCTCTCTTGGCGAGTCTCATGGGGGGAAAAATGCAGTGATTCAGAGACAAACCATGTTTACATTCTTTTTACTTTTCTAAGATAATCCTTATTTTAAAATAGATGTGTGGCCTTTGTATGGATGGTCTTATGCCCACACACAGTCCACTCTCATGTGTTACATATATTGATTATATTTTAGTAGACTTTGGCATTGCCCCAGGATTGACAGTCATAGACAGCGTGGTAATTATACATGTCCATGAGCTTGTCTCCCTATGAACATTTGAGAGAAAGAGAGTCTGCACATCTTGAGCTTTGTTGATGTTGTCAAGTGTTTTCCTACATAGTGGTTCCATCATATGCTCCCAGCCCACAATGCACCAGTGTTTCTGCTTCCTCACAGATCTTTCCAACCCATAATGTATCAGTGTTCCAACTTCCTCACAGAGCTTCCCAACCCACAATGCATCAGTGTCCTGCTTCCTCACAACTCTGCCATCTTCGTTCCTGGTTATAACCCTCCCAGGATATAGAACTGTAGCGCTCTTTGTATGTTTGCATGTTTGTATGCAACCACCTTGCATCTTCTGTAAGGTGTTAATACCAATTTCAGTTTTAGTTGCCACCTTTTTCTTGTGAATTTTTAAAATTTACAATATGCAAGTATCTTTTCCTAAAATGTGTCTTTTTTTCCTTTTATCTTGGTTTGTTATATCCTTTTTCCACACAATTAAAAAAAAATAAACTTCAGCTTATCAGTCTTTTCCTTTATGTCTTGTGATTTTTTTATTGTGTCGAGTATAAGAAATGTTCCCTGCCTACGTCATAACCATATTCTCCTATACATTTTAAAAATAAAGTTCTAAATTTTTTCTCTCACTTTTAGATTCTACCATGTCTGGGTTTATTTTGTATAAGGAGGGAGAGGCAAATCTGACCTCATCTTTCCATTCTTTTACCTTTAAATTTTCTTTTGTTGTGGTTCGAATTTATCCTTTATATTCTTAGCCATCAAATTATTAGTAATAGCCAAATTAGAAACCAGAAGCTTAAGTTATTAGGTCCTAATTTTGCTTTTATGTGTAATTTTAAGGACTTTTTATAAGGATATGTTTATAATATAAGGAATGTTTATAATTTTAGACTGAGTTTGTCTTTAACAGAACTTTATTTGTGGGTCTTAAAGAGACTTATTGGTTGAAATGTCTTCATTTCTGTTGGGTACATCGTAATCCCAAGAACAACCACCACCTTTAATCGAACTTTTCAGTTCAGGTTTCTGAGACTACGGATGTATGAAAGTAGTCAATCTGAAAGTCATGGAAGGGAAGCTCGTAAATATAAAATTTTAGGGAAATTTTAGTTTCTGTTGAGAACTCTGAGAGATAGAGACTGACATTCCAGGCTGGGCTTTTTCTCTTGCTTTATTGTTTCCACCAAAGTTCGGTGCTTTAGAGTGCCAATCTGGCAGAATAGTTTCAGGTTCCATTTTTCTAGACCATAATAAAGCCCTCTACACTGCTGTTTCTTCATAGGCATTAACATTCAAGCGCCAAGATTATTTTGAACCAAAAGAGTTCATCCAGGCCTCCTGACTACACCCCGACCCATCAGCCAATGAACCACAAAAACTCTAAGAGATTCTGACCTGGCTTTCAGTTCCCTTCATCCATGAGACACTTAGGAATTTCCCTGTGTTTCTTGAAAGCTGTGCTACACATTTAAAAGGATCAGTGCTATAATTTATGCTACAGATCTTGGTATTTGCAGTGTCGGAATAGGAAGTCTAGATTCAGACAATATCAACATTTTCCAGAACCATTTTGTCTTAGATGGGGGTTCTATTGCTGTGAAGAGACACTATAACCATAGTAACTCTTATTAAGGAAAACATTTAACTGAGGACTGGCTTACAGTTGAGAGGTTTAGTCCATTACTGTTATGGTGAGAAGCATGGTGGCACGCAGGCAGACGTAGTGCTGGAGAAGTAGCTGAGAGTTCTACATTCTGGATCCATAGCAACAACTAAAGTGATTAAGATACTTCCTCTAATGAGGCCACACCCACTCCAACAAGGCCACACCTTCTAATACTGCCAATCCCTATGGGTCTGTGGGGGCCGTTTTTATTCAAACCACCATGCATTTCTTGACTCAATTTATCTTTCATTTTTGTGTATGTGCACTCAAAGTTCACATATCTTCCATTTGAGACCTTATAGTTCCCCAAAACTGTATCAATACATGCTAATCTCCTTTGTGTCTTGAGAGATGAGAGATGCTGAGGAGTGGGGGTAGGGAGTTAAAATTGAGTGGCTGCTTGGGTAAAAGATCAGGAATGAGGATACTGACTGTATTTATTTTCAAATATATGTAATTCTATTCTGCTTCATTTTGGTAGGAACATTTAGGACAATTTCTCCTCCCATGAAAGTCTACATTAGCATACAGAGAAAGTTTCTTGGGATGAGACAGATGAAAAAATCCAGGATATGACCAAAGCTGAACAATTAGTGCTGTGACATTGGGTCTCCTATTGAGCCCCGAGACTGACTGTGGCTGACTCTGGTCTTTAGTTCTCAGTTTTGTTTTGTTTTTAATTCTAGTTTCCATTTATTGGTAAAATGTAGGAACCTTAAAATGCTCATACCATGTCTGATTCACGACAGGAGTTGATTCCCAAAAATGTCACGCATAGTTGGATTGATAGAGTATTTGAGAAATGCAGCAATGTGGTTTACGTAAATATTCCACATTACAAGTCTACTGGGGACCTTAAAGTGCCTTTGTGGAGTTTGAAACAAAAAAGCAAGCAGCAAAAGCTGTTGAGGTACCTACTTCTGTGGGACCCTGAAAAGTAAAGAAACAAGACACAAGATTAGCAAGGATAACTGAATTTTGCAATCGTTTCCGTTTCTGAACAACCCACTAGAAGAAGCACCTAGAAAACCAGTATATTCCTCAAGGCAGTGAAAAACAACCCCGTCCTTTCCTTATGAAGGGATGAAGTAGCTGGTGAGTGCTTATTTAGATTGTCCAAGTAAATAATAAACTATGACGTTGTTACAGAAGAGAAGAAAAAGAAGAGAAAGAAAAAAGGCAGAATAAAGATGGAAGAGAGTATGCAGGCCAAAGAGTTAGCTGTGGACAGTAAGCTCTGTGAGTGTGTGTAAAGCCGTGAAGAGATCAAGGACTGCCTCTGAGAGTTATGAAGCAGAACCCTCCTAGCACCCCAAACTCCAAAGCAACCTGCAAAGAAAAAGACAAAGTGCAACAAGCTTACCTGAAATCAGGGCAGGGAGGAGGGAGGGAAGACTGCCTCCCCCCGGAAGGCCAAAAACAAAGAAAGGGGCTCAGAAGATGGCGTCGGCCAAGCCTCTTCTGAGGTCTCCAAGAAGAGCAGAGTACCCAGGCAATAGGGTTACAGGAATGTTTTAGCTACTTCACAACGATCTTATGGAAATCTCTTTTCCTTGACTTAGAATTCTGCTCTAGCGAAGAGGAGACAGGAGATAGAAAAGGTGACTCATTCTCAAAGGTGAAGAGGAAGCATAAGAAGAAACATAAGGAGAGACATAAAATGGGCGAAGAGGTTATACCATTATGCTGTCCAAGTGAGTTCCTGTTCTCTGTGGCCACTGAGACAGCTCCACAGTTCTCAGTTCTGCCTACCACAATGTGGGAAGTGGTGAATCCCATTCGCTGGAAGCCATTTTACCTCCACATCAACCATTTTGTATTTTTAATTAAAACTGCATAGAAACATTGCATTTATATCAATGTGGGCTCTGATAAGTTGAGAACAGGACATCCCTGCTTGAGTGTCTTCCAATTTCTAAGGAGTAAGATCTGAATTACTGAAGTTTTGGAACAACCGCTGGATAGGTGACGCTGACCTAAACGTCCCTATGACTTGTGTTGTTGAAAATTTGTCGTTCATACTGATTGTGCAGTCAGTGGTAGAATTATGGGGTATTGTTTTTTTGTCTGTTTTAATAAGTCAGATTTCTTGGAGCTACATTTGATATTTGTCCTTGTGAGCTTCAAAGGATGAGTCTCTTTCCAACTCTTTGTGTTTCTGAGGCCTTCATCTGCATTTTCTCCCAAGTCCTTAGGGCTCAGTCAAGGAATGAGGTGTCTGCCATTTCACTGTGAGCTTACAGAAAGACTGTTTGATTTGATAATGAATTATTAGCAAAGACAATAAAGGGAGCTCTGTCTTTTGAGGTATAATTGGTCATAATTGGAGATAGTAGAAAGTGAAGTATTTCAGTTCCATCCAACATTACCATTCAAGGTCATGTTAGTCCTAACTCTGCCCATGTCCCTCCTTCTTCCCTGGGAGACTCAAAAGCACCTTTTCTCTTCCCTTCCCTCTTGGAAATCCTGTTCATGGGAGATGGCCTCATCCTTGCTAGGAGAGCATCATATTCTTGCTGAATGCAAGAAGTAGCAGTGAGCTTGATGGAACCTATCATGGGAGCTGCAGTGTGACTCACCTAGCACCTGCCTTTGCTCCTCACCTTACAAATAGAAAATAGGCCCAGCACTCCTCATCTCAACTTTTACCATGAGCTAAGATGATCACCTGTTTCAGAACTCTGACATGCCTGTCTTTGGCAAATGAAAGGGGACCAGTCCATTAAGTGGGTTGGACTTGTTGTTAGTATTCTGTCTAAACTGCACCTCCACAGTTACCTGGCAACAGCCAAGTATGCTCCTCTCCACAGTTACCTGGCAACAGCCAGGTAGGCCTGGCCCACTATAAAAGGGGCTGCTTGCCCCCTTCTCTCTCTCTCTTGTTCTCTTGCCTCTAGCTCCTCTTTGTCCCCTTGTCCCTCCCCCTTCCCTTCCCCCTCTCTCCACGTGGTCATGGCCGGCCTCTACTTCTCTGCTCCTCTACTTCTCTCTCTCTCTGCCTCTACTACCCTCCTCGTTCCCCTCCCCATGCTCTCAATAAACTCTATTCTATACTATACGGTCGGTGTGTGACTGGTCCCTCAGGGGGAAGAGATGCCTCCGCATGGGCCCGCTGAGACATCCCCTCCCCCCATACCTCTCCACACATCCACAGAACATACTCTCTTTACCTCTTTATCTTTTTATAAACACTTCACGTGTGAAATCCAATTCATAAACACAAGAAACAGACAAGAGATGGCTGTATTCAGGTGAATGGGGAGGGCTGTTTGCTGAATAACTTTTAAAATATATGCTGTGGCTGCCAAGAAGAAAACTGACTAACTTAAAATTATTACTTTAGAATGAGTAACGAAAAGAAGGGCTGGCTGAATGTGAAGATGTTGCTGTGCCGTCGTTTGCATTTGACAACTAAACGCAGCAAAATCAAGGGACATAAAGAGGGGACAAGTGGCTTGATGGAGTCGGCTAAGGGAAAGCAAAACAAGCAGATATTAAAAAATATCTTACTTTATGATCAAATTTATTTAAAGTGGTAACAGTATCGCCAGATTCTGCAGTACAAATTGATCATGTGATGTTTTCGACAGAGAATAAATAGTTGCAGCCACTAAATTTCCTGATTGTTTTTAAAGGTTGCTTTTATAATTGACTCTAGAGCAGTTTGGTTTTCCTTGAATTGGCCTCTGTTCAAAATGTGTGTTCAAGGCCAACCTGAGTGCCCTTGTTGTGAAAAGAAGTAGAACTGTCCAAGGACAGAATTATTCTCACCAAGCTGTGCTAGGGACAACAGGGGGAGGCATTCTAAGTACTGGTGGCCTTTATTAATTTTCACAAAGGCATCTCAGCATCCACCCACTACTATCCTCTAGGCTGCTATGAAAGTGGCTGGCTTCTATAGGCAAACAGAAAACATAGCCATGCCCTAGTGATTTTGAGAAATCATCAAAGGAAATGTATTTTCCTGTCATTCCCAACATCACACATTCAAAACTTTGAATGTGAGCACATCTGTGTTTGTGTGGCTCGCTCAGATCCTTCCCTGGGATTTAGAGGCTATGTGACCCTGAGAAAAGGCAAGCAACTTACCTGCCCTCAAACAATGTGGATCTGGTCCTGGGGCCTTATTTGAACAGCAAGTAAGCTTAAGGGTTAAATAGAAAAAGGATGGGTGAGGCAGGGGAGTTAGCCTGGGTTTATGATTTAATCCATTTACCTTTAATGTTTCCTGAGCAATTACAGAGAGAAGGTAGGCTCCCTCTTATTCAGCCTAGTGATTGATAAAAATGATTGCCCTATTTTAATCTAAATTAAGTGGGGTTGAGGTCTTAGAGTGACAGCAAAGTGACAGTTGCCCTTTCAGACCCTGGTTTTTAAGTGCTTTTCTGGCTTTCAGAGATACCCAGGGAGCATGTTAGGAAAGGGTAGTCTTGTGATAACAATGTCAGGGCCTCAAAAGGAGGTGAGATATGCTCGTGGGATTTGAAGAAACCAATATGTCAGATCAAGGCTGAGAGGAACAGAGGCATCTTTCATGATGCTAAAGGATCCTGGGTTCTAGGCAAGTTGTCTTGATGATTGCTTCATGGGATGGCTGATTGGGCATAGAGCATGTGCAGGTGGGTCTTCATGCACAAAGGGCATCTTGTGGCTATTCTTGACACGTCACCATTTAGTACTGCTCTGCAAACCCTTCATAGCCTCATCCAGGTCCACTGTCTGAAGATGTTTCTACCTAGAGCACTTGTGCTCAGACTCAGTGGACACACTGGTGATGGACATCCTGGAAACTGATGACATGATTGCTCCATGGTATGGTTCAGGGAAAGTGCTCATTGTAGATATGAGGGAGAGAACAGAGGCATCTGGAGGAGTCTGGAGCAGAGAGAGAGAGAGAGAGAGAGAGAGAGAGAGAGAGAGAGAGAGAGAGAGAGAACATGACTAGTAAGATAGACCTGGTTATGAGAGAAGGAAGAACAGAGTAGAGAGAGGGAGGGATAGAGAGAAGGAAAGAGCAAGAGATGAAGACAGGGAAGGCAGAAGGCAGCCAACAAAGAGGGAAAAAAAGAAAAAGAGCAAAGCCCAAACTACAGAGATATAAGGAGAATGAGAAGGATAGATGCTCACGAGCTGAGAAGTTTAAGGATGGAGGGAGATGAGAAGAGTTTAAAGGCTAGCATGAACTCTGAACTGTGTAATAGGTGCTTGTGACAGTGAGGGAGCCTGGGGACCAGCATGTGCTTTGGTATGCTAATAGGCACCACAGGTGGCATTCCTCCCTTCTGCCAGTGATAAGGGGGATGTCTCCTTTAGTAGAAGGGAACCAGGTTCCCAAGATTCTGAGTAATGCTGGCTTTTGTGTAACCACCAGAATCTGGGGAGATAATAGTTTCCTTTGGACCTGATAAATGTGACCTTCTCCCTCTTGTCTGGAGTCTTAGTATATGTTTTGTGATCACAGAATCAAAGCACTGTGAAGCTGGGAGAAACTTGCCACTTTATAAGTGAGGAAGGGAGGCCCCCAAAGTAAGATAACTTTCTTGGAATCTAGAAGGAACACAGCTTCCAAACTAGCTGCCTTCTCAATTTTGTCTTGTACTCCCTGTCTCCCACTATCTAGAGGTGGAGAGTCTCCTGGGCTGGGGAGACGTCACACAGGAAAAGGACAAATTCTAATCTTCTTTCAGTCCTTCACAACCCTGACCCTTGCTCCCTGAAACCCCTTAAAGCCACTTTCAAACTATTGGAGAAATCCACTGACTTTGAGTGCCACATAGAAAGAAACCAGGGAAACTCCTCGGCAATGAAAACTTCCTGAGTATGGAAAAAGCAAAATGGCTTTTGGACGGAGCCCTTGGGATGGTAAGGTTCCACCTCAGTTCAGATACAGTTCTGAAATGATTGATTATTAAATAAGGTAATTACTAAATAAGGAATAAAGAGTCAGCTCTTCTTGCCTGCTGCCACCTAGGCAGAGTTTAAGACAGGTAAAAACCCCTGACTGCACTGTAACAAGATGCATGCTTTGTTAGTATTCCCACTGGGGAGGAGGGAATCTGGGAGCACTGAGAAACATCTTAGCACTTGATTGGAATAGTTTGTTTCTTGGTCAAATCATGGTTCTCATTGTGTTTTTCTCAGATTTTAATGTGTTTCAACTTAAAAAAAAGTGCACAAGCCCTTGGGGACTTGGGAAGCATTGCTTATGTTCCTTTAAAAAGCAGATCTATGAAAGATAGGCTTTCTTCTAATTAGAGCCAGAGAGAAAGCTGAGTAGGAAGGGCTGTAAGAGTCGTGCATGAGGTGGGCTGTCCTCCATTCCTTCTGGAATCCCTCCCTACCTCATCCCTGTCTCCTTTCAGAAGTATGGGATACTTTATCAGCTTCTGTAGTATTGTGTCATGTAGTAATAAAATCATTGATAGGTTTTATTTTATTTTACTTATTCTATTTTAATGTTTATTTTAAAATTGTACCTCTGCATCCAAAAAAAGTCTTGACATTTTGGTTTGTAAACAGGCAGAGAGCGGCTGCCAACTGAGGAAAGTCAGATAACTTTTCATAAGTAATTGAATTAGAAATGTTTTCACAGGCTGTATTTACACATACCATTTTATTTCCCACCGATCCTCAGCACATAAGCCCTTATACTGGCCTCCTGTGTGTCTCTACACTGTGCTGGGTCTTCTTGTGACAGCCCCTCTGAGCTTCTTGCTGTCTGGTATGAGCACCCTATTTTTCCTCCCTTCTTTGCCTTTAGCCAGCCATGACTTGTCTCAGCCTGAGCCCCGATTTCTCAGTCATTCTCTCAACTGGAAGCCATCTTAATGAACTCCGCCTACACTTCCAGTTACCACTCCTCACCGTAGCTACTGGCTTCTGATGATGTCAACGATTTCTCCTTGCAGGAACTGTGGCTCACCCCTTCTGTGAGATTTCCTCAATACACAATCCAAGAACCTCATTTGAAACACACATTTTTCAGTAGCTTACCCAAGACAATGTGAACAGGGGCTCAGGGCTGTGACTTTCCTGTCCACATTGCTAACTGGACATGGTGGGAACTCTAGGGATGCTTTTAAAGGGGAAAGGATAATCCAAGGTCAGAATGTCTTCAACTAGCCAAAGATAGAACGCCATTATTCAAATAATAAGTAAGATTTTGCTTTTGCATAGATAGTTCTCAATGTCAATGTCATCCACATATGTTGAATTATTTCATTTGGGCTGCAATGATGAGTTCAGGAAGAGTTTAGACTGAACTCTTTGTGGACCGGAAGTTCTAGGAAGCAGCCGGGTTTAGCAGATTGTTTCCCTGAGGAACAAAGGAGATGCCAGGAAGTTAAGGGTGTGGACAAAAAAAGAGCAGCCAGGGCAGTGAGAGTGTGATAGAGCACATGGTTTCGATGCTCTAGAACTGAAGTCCTGGCCATTTAATGATACTAACCAGCACTTCTGGCCACTGGGAAACCTCTTTCCACCCTGCTTCTCCCTTGACTAATTTTTGTTTACATTTTTTCACAATTAGCATTTCTCCTTTGGGGTCTGGAATGCAGAGGCTTCTCTTATGTTCTTGCTTCCCTGCGGGGTTATTCAAGAGAGCTATAAATAGCAGGAAGGGATCTCTCCTGACCCACTACTATTTGATTTCCATACTGGAGAGGCCAGTTGGATCTCTGAACTCCCATCTCCTCTGGGATGGTGTCCCAACTTTCCATAAGCCTTTTTAGGGGGGAATATTTTAAAGGAAAAGGAAAGCACAGCAAGCTAAAGACGAAATGGCTGTATAAAACACATGGTTTCTTCCCACCAGCTCCAAGCTGATATTGAGTTAAAATGTGACTCACCCATGTGTGTGTTCCCAAAGTCCTTTCTGGGACCATCTCCCTGTCTGGTCCAATGGAAACTCCTTTTTGCCAAATTCAAGTGGTTAGACAAAAGGAAGCATTCCTTGGGAACTTGTAAAGCCAGTTCTCTTCTACCAAAAGAAGTTGTATGGGCAGAAAGGTCAGATGACCACCTGTGGCACCTATTAGCATACCAAAGCACACAATGGCCTCCAGGCTCCCTCAGTACCTTAGCACCTGTTACACATTTCAGAGTCCAGTTAGCCCTCAAGGTCTTCCGAGCTGTTCTCACCCCACCCCCAACCCCATCCCCACTGAGCTCAAGAGACTCCCTCTCCAGCCACTCACTTCTCCTTAGGAACCTGCCATTTCCGCTATTGTTGATTTACAAACAACTCCGATAGACTCTTCCCAGGGATCTAGCAACACTTACCCACCACCTGCCACAGTGAGTAAAAGGACTTACTGCTGGCTATCCCAGCCCCCCCCCCCCCCCCCCCCTTCTCTCTCTGTTCTCATGTGTTCCCAGCTGGCTTCTCCTTCTGTCCATTTTTTCTGTCCTGTCCTTCTCTATCTCCACTTTCTCTGCCCTTGTGGCTCTGTTTGTCTCTGCCCCTTCTACAGATCCTCATTCCTTCCCTTTCCAAATAAACTTCTCTTATACCAGGTCTGTCACATGGTGTGATTTCTCAGGGGGATACTTTGGCTTGGGGCTGCCAGGTACCCACTTACCCACCTGCCAACACATTATAAACAAACAGCTATCTTCTCTCTTCTTTTGTCCTTCTCTCTAGATCGTCTCTTTGTTATCAGCGTGTCCCTCCACCCCAACCCCCATCAACGCTCAGATGATCAAGTCCAACCACGTTTGGTCTATTTTTTCTCTCTCTCTCTGCTCCAGACTCTTCCAGATGTCTCTGGCTGTTTTCTCATATCTACAATAAAAACCTTCCCCTTAACTATACCTCGGAGTGGTCAAGTCATCAGTTCAGACACTTGCCATTTTCAATTTCACACAGCTTTCTTCAGATCCTTAACTCTCCATTTAAATAATTCAGAGTGGAGGAGAAAAGAAAAGAAAAAAGAAAAAAAATACTAAACAACAACAACAAACAGTGTTGCTGTTCTTTGGGGCATCTTGGAATATTCCAAGAGACAAAAGCTTAAGCCAAAGAATTAAATCTCTAGCTGTGGAATTCAGACACCCAAGAGGTGCCTAGCTCAGAAAAATCCCTTGTTTGGAAAGAGGATTTCATAAGGCCCAGGCTGGCCTCAAACTCAAGATGAACCCGAGGAAAGCTTTGAACTTGTCTTCCTGTCTCCATCATCTGAGTTCTGGGATTACACGGAGGTACCACCATACCTAGCTTATGCAGGGCTTGGGAGCTAAACTTGGGGCTTCAGGCCGAGCCCCTGATTCCAAGCCAAAATCTGGTTCATAAGTAACCCAAGAACTTTAAATCATTGAAGAAAGCAATGTAAAACAAAAGAACCTTTCTTGACCATAAAAACCAAAGAGGCTTCTAACATGGAATGAGAACTGAGGTGAGCACTAAAGAAAGTCTACTATAAGTCAAGATTAAGCCTATTGGGATATGCAGAAGAGGAAGAGGGTGTGAAGTCTCTGTGAGCAGGGAATGCAAGTGTCTTGTGTAGGAGGAGGCTGAGGGCTCAGCTAGGGACCACCTATGGCCAGAGTTCTTGTCAGAAAAGAGAGAAATGGAGTTCCGAGTACAGCAGGGATAGCTGACAGAGTACTCACATCACACTGGATGTGGTGACTCAGCACTTGTAAGACTGAGACGGGAGGATTGCTCTGAATTCAACATTAGCCCGGGTTCCAGGACAGCATACTGTTCGATAAAGTCTACTTAAAGCAAACCAAACAGCATAAAAGGAGCCATACTGAATAGAGCAGAGTCCAGAGTGACAGGAAGGACTGGCTCTCTTCTGGGAGGAGTCAACTGGATGTAGAGAAATAGAGATTTAGCATGAGGATGTTTGGCCTATGGGTTATAAAAATCATTCTAGACTTGAATACTTTTTTGAGTTGTTTTCTGTGCTGGGCAATAAATTTCCTCTAGTGGGCCTAGGCCATCAGTAAGGTTGTATTATCTATCAGGAACTGAGATAGCCCAAGGAAAGCCAGAATTTCCAGTGAGTCAGACAGTAGAATGCCTGGGGTCACTAATGAGCCAAGGCAGGAGCTAGGGAGTCGCTGTCAGGTGGAAATGCAGAAGGCATAGCCGGAGGCAACTGCATGTGATGGCTGATTCCAAATGGACATTCTGATGTATTTATTTTGTTTCCTTTTTATTAAGGATGATAGCTGGAGATGAACTAGAGGACGGTTGAGTGGTAACGTTTTTTGTTTCTTTGATTCTGTGACTTATTTTTTGATATTTGCTGGAAGATGTAGTTTGAGGCTGTGGAGTACATTTGTGGTCTTTTCTCACTCACATAGAAGAATATGATTAAGCCTTCCACAAGAGAAGGATTCTTGGAGTGATAAGGTCATGTGGGGTCATTATTCTGAGACAGGAGGAGGTTAACAAGCCCTCTGGATAACCTTTCCCTTTTAGGGCAATAACAGCTACCCTTTACACGCATCAGTCACAATATTTCCAGAGCCAGCCAGTGGGTAAAGGATGCCAGGGAGAAGTGTGGAATTTGGGAGTGCTGGCATTGGATGAAACCTTGGGGCCTTGAGACCCTTGAGCATTACCTCCTCCCTAGCCGCTGAGGCTGATAAAGTGGAGCTATGTGCCTGAATGAAGGTCGGGGGCCAGTCTGTGAAGGGGCAGGGACAAAGCCCAGTTCTGTGAGTATCTGTCCCGTTCCTTCTACAGACACAGTTTGTATCGAGAAGCCAGACAAGGTCTGGGAAACCCTCACCGCAACACAGACCTCCTCCTTCCTACAGTCTCGCAAAATGTAGG
Source organism: Rhabdomys pumilio (assembly GCA_030674055.1). Classification (NCBI taxonomy): domain Eukaryota; kingdom Metazoa; phylum Chordata; class Mammalia; order Rodentia; family Muridae; genus Rhabdomys; species Rhabdomys pumilio. The sequence continues at coordinate 33,843,835 of JANHMN010000014.1, forward strand.
GTGTTAGCAGTTTCATGCCTACTTCTAAGTATGATAATGAGGAAAACAAACGGTTAAATGAATTTGTGACAGCCTGGAGAGAGAAGTGACAAATAAGAACTAGTCTTCCTCACTACAGTTTTCCGACAGTTTGTATTAATATATTTGCTCCATTAACTCCAGTTTTGTGAGGTTTCCTGATTCTTATGAAGCCACTTTGAGTATTTGGACAAGGGGAAAATGAATTAGAGACTAGAAATATGATGCTTCTCTAAGTGGATGCTTGGTGCTGACTAGCACAAGAGACATCAGCCTTGTGCTCAAGAACAGATCCTTGGAACCTTCATTTACTTCTTGTCTCCATTTTCCTTTAAAATCCTGCATTTTCCAGTATATTCTGTGTGCTAATTTGTATATGCTTGGCACAAGGAGTGACACTATTAGAAGGTGTGGCCCTGTTGGAGTAGGTCATCATGGTCTTTAAGACACTCATTCTCGCTGCCTGGAAGCCAGTGTTCTGCTAGCAGCTTTCAGATGAAGATGTAGAACTCTGGGCTCTTCCTGCACCATGCCTGCCTGGATGCGGCCATGTTTCTGCCTTGACAATGGACTGAACCTCTGAACTTGTAAGCCAGCTCCAATTAAATGTTGTCCCTGTAAGAGTGGCTTTGGTCATGGTATCTGTTCATAGCAGTAAAACCCTGACTAGGATATTCTGTTACATTTTTCTATGTGTATGCACAGAACAGGCACATGTGTTTATACTATGTACATTTAGAAATTTTTATATGTGTATGCACAGACAGGCACAGGTGTTTATACTGTGTACACTTAGAAATGCAATACTTGGGTTAACAAGATGGATCATTGTATTGAAGCACCTGCTGTGAAAACCTTGAGATTGCTCCAGCAATCACCTGCTAGAGATTGGTTCTAATGCTTTGATTCAATCAGGAATCTGTATCTCCAACCGCTAAAGGTCCTTGTCCCCAATTGGTCTTTGTTTGATCAATAAATACGCCAATGGCCAATGACTAGGCATGGGATGGGACCCTTAGAGTTTTGAGGTCAAGGGCGCAGAAAGGAACAAGAGAGAATCAACATGACTCGGGGAAGAAGGATGGGACACAGGAGCAGCAGGAGATAAGCCAACCAGCCATGTGAGACTTTGGGTAAGTAGCCACTGACCACTTCCCTGATTGGGCCTTTGGGTAGAAGGGGAAAGTTTAGGAGTGCTTAGCCTTTGAGGTATCCAATACATTTTTAAAATAAGCTAATGTGTGGGTGTCTTTCATTCTAGGATCCAAAGATAGCTCCTGGGTGGGTGCACACTTGTAATCCACCAGGAGTCAAAGCAGTGCAGCAAAAACTAGCTGTTACACGTACCAGAGTTCTGTCTCTGTAATCCACGGTGGAAGGAGAGAGCCCACCCCTCAGTTTTCTTCAAACCTACACAAGTATTCCACGGCACAAATGTGCCCATACTTGTTCTACCTCACAGCCTACCCCATTGTGTGCCTCCTATACTTACAATAATAATAAAAAATAAAAGTTTAAAAAAATGGAACTAATTTAAGATAAATGAATTTATGGAGTACAAAGAGGGGGGATAAATTTGGTGGGAATAAAGCAATGTATATTTGCTATGACTTTCTCTGGATTCTTTGTTTTTTCATGTTTTTTTTTTTACACAGGATAGCCAATTGTTTGTCTCTCCTATGACTTGTGACTTTCTTTAAACACCACCAACAACAAACAACTTGTCTGTTTTTGCCTTGAATTTTCTGACTTCTAGTTTAAGAGCGCTTTCACATATTCTCTATGTTAAGCCATTGTTGGTTAAGTTGTTATAGTAATTTGTTTTAGCACAGCAAAATTTGTGTGAATTAAAAAGACATACATGAAGAAAATTGCAAAAACATTAAAAAAAAACCCACCATATAATTTCAGCAAGCATGTGGGTCAGAATGCTAGACCAACAAAAATGGTGGGCACAGTGGTACATGTGTCTGACTCCTGTGAGGACAAAGGCAGGTGGATCCTGATGGCTTGGGAGGAGCTGATCTAACAAAAGCAGTGAATTTTAAGTTCAGTGAGAGATCATGTTTCAAAGAATCAGAAGGGTTGATAGAGAGAGATAGGAAATATACAGCATCAACCTCTGGTCTCATCACAAGGATGCACGGTGAGGTATCTTCATGAGCACACACACACACACACACACACACACACACACATGCACTCATACACAAACACAGACACACACACACTCGTACATCCATGCAAGCAAGTATTTACACACACTATATATTTTTTAAAAAATCAAATACACTCAAGTAGAATCAGATGAGGGATAGTACGGGGAAGGGAATGAGGTGATTCTTAAGAACCTCCTGGACTATGCTTGAAGGGACAAGAGCCACCACGGTGTCAGCGATGCTGATGATACATCAGGAAATAAACTATGGGTGTACCGCGCGGTGGTGGCACACGCCTTTAATCCCAGCACTTGGGAGGCAGAGGCAGGCGGATTTCTAAGTTGAAGCCAGCCTGGTCTACAGAGTGAGTTCCAGGACATCCAGGACTACACAGAGAAACCCTGTCTCGAAAAAAAAAAAACAAAAACAAAAAACAAAACAAAACAAAAAAAACCAACTATGGGTGCAGGACGTCTCCTGTCCTAAGGACAGCACAGATGTGTAATGTGTAAAACCTATGAAGGATTTCAATTCTTGCCTTTGAGCCTAAGAACTGAATTAAAATAAATATTTGACCTTGGGCTCATTGGGAGCCCCTCCTTCCCCTAATTTGCTTTTTTATTGGTAAGAACTTGCAAACTGTCAAATTTGGGAGACACCGAGGCTTCTCATTTGTCCTATTCGGTGTGAAAGTGTCCTTTGTTACAGCAGGACACAGCTGCCAGGAATTATGCTGACATTTCAAGAGCCATGGGACCAAGTTCTGCTCCCTGGGGAATGAGATGAACAAGGTATTCTACTCTGAAACTTACACGTGGAGCATAAGCTCCCGCACTTGCCCTGTCCTGCAGGCTTCTCGGACACTGAACATGGCCCCAACTGCTGCCAAACACGTGGCTCCTTCCACCACTTGGCAACCACCACCTTATTAACCACCTTATTAACTCAAACTCAAGGAAAAAGGTTCCAGATTAGAT
>JANHMN010000014.1:33848535-33863611 GCA_030674055.1 Rhabdomys pumilio
GGGGGGGGTGACCCAACAAATAAACAACCATGTGGATTGCAGTGGATTAACTGTAGCCACAAAACAGGAGACACCAAACATGGCTTCTGTGTCCTCCGCAGCCAGGGCCTGGGACTTGCTCCAAAGGTTTCAATGTGGTGATTCCAGTTTGGGCACTCTTTCCCAGTGGACCTCAAGCAGGTCAGTTCACTCCGGTCAGCAGAGACTAATAAAGGCTTCTCCTCGAGGGCAAAAAGAAATCAACTTTGCACAGCGTTATGGGATGAAAGCTCCGATTACAGTTTGCAAGGAGGGAGGGGCTGCGAAACAGACCGAGCCAGAGCCACCAGGGCTTAGCCAAGAAAGTAAAGGTCAGCAGGTCACAACACGGGAGCAGTGATCTAATTAACGCCCTCGTCTTTAAGCCACGTCACAATTCTTTCTCTGTGTGTAAAATGGAAAATCTCCAGGCTGGATATGAAAGTCTGGCACAGAGTTCGCTGAACATGTGTCCATGTGCCGACATGCACCTGTGGATTGTATTACCTGCCAGAGCTGCTCGCCTGAAGGAGGGCTTCTCCATTTGACCCACAATTGAAATGCACCCAGGGCAGTGGGTCCCACTGTATTTAGCCACAATAATAAACCCTAGTAAGACATAGCAATCTTCGAAACTCTGTGTATAATTTTCCTTCCAAGAGGTGTGAGTCTCCTCGACCTTCTGTGAGGGGCCAGCACTTTCTGGGAAATGTCATTTGTGTTTTTCTTATTCTATGATTCCACAGACTAGCCTTGTTACTGGACCTGTGCCAGACGCATTTGAAGGGCTTCTTAACACTAATACTCTTGGTCGCCTGTTGAGTGTTAGCTGTTAAGTTCCAGGATTCCTGCAATCTGTGATGGTTCTTTGTAGGAAAGACTCCTGGGCTTGCTTTCTGTCTGCGAAAACTGCCTTTCACCTGTGTGCGGAGAAAGCTTTGCCAAAGCCATTCTCTGGAGAGAAGGAACTTATTTCACATGGAAACTGTTCCAAGGGGCATATTCCATGCCCAGCCAGTGGAATGATTTATTGTCTGCCCAGGGATGAAACGGAACCCAAGGACAATCTGGCTTTATTTGAATCATTCGCCAAGGGAGGCATTTGTTATCCTTGCTCCAGTTCTGCCTCATTGAACAAATTGCATTGGTGGTCATATGTCCGTGCCTCCCGACCTTCCAGAGGAACATGGTCAAATAAAAATATATTAATTAAACAAATTTAAAAAATCAACAATAGAGAGTATTTTGTAAAAAATTATCTGTCCCCGAAGTAAAGTTTTATTTGCATTCTTTCAAATGAAGGTGACTGACTCCTGCTAGCATCTGTGTTATTAGGACTCAGTGAAGCCTGCACGTCATGGACTCGGAAAGTTGAGGTAGGAAGATGGTTAAGTTCAAGGTTAACCTGGGCCACTCTATCTTTAAAAAAAAAATCAGAGTTAGGTGGCTAATTTGTGATAAATGGAATATTGTGAGAATGATTACCTCAAGGTTAACTGAGCAGCAGAATCAACTAACTTAAAATTTCATTAATTAAAACATAATTTCATCACCCCTCCCCCTTCCCTTTCTCCCTCCAACTCTTCCTACATACATATCTCCCCTGGCAAATTCACGGCCTCTATTTCTTCAACTGTTGTTACAAATACACTCGTGCACTCACTGTATTCAGCAAACATATTTTAAGAACATGGAAAATGTGTATGCAAACCTGCCCAGTTCTCTGGTAAATCTTTTAAAACAATTGAAGTTGCTATATTGGCTAATTTCAAGATTTCTTTAGGAAAATTTAACTCAGGTATTTCAGGATCCTTACAAAATAGACCCTAATATACACTGACAGCTGGAAGCTAATTAGCTAGGAATAACCAAGAAACATAGGGGCAAATGTGCCCTTATATTCCCATGAAATTTCAGTTTCCCATTGTAATTTAAGAGGTGGATGATGATGATGATGATAATGATGATGATGATCGACACGCCAAGTGTCCTGTTCTTCTAGGACAGAAATAAGGAAATAGTTTTTCCCCATGGATACATTTTGTCAAAGTTTCCCTTTCTGCTGGAAATGCTTCCTGACTTGAAAGTTTGCAAGGATTTTAAACGCTCATGGCTGTAGGGAAGACTAGTTCTGAAGGGTGGTAGGTAGAACATTACAAACATTTCTTGCTGGTTAGTAAGTTGTTTAGTTCTATTGCCCGTTGCCACCCTATTCTTGACTTGCTTAATGGTTTGCAAAATGCCGGCTCCTGTCGATGCTTTTCTCTTAATGCACCTGTGGGTGGAAAGGTACAAAATACACTGCGTAACATTACAGACGATAACTGAATTATTCTAAAGTATGCGCTATATCCAGAGGGTGTATGACACAGTGCTTTTTTCAGTCACCACAGTATGCCTGTCATACCATCAGAATTCTAAAGTTTATAAAGCTACAACTTTCAAAAATTAAGAACTGAATTCATATAAACATACAGGGAGCACCTGTCAAAGTTTTGTTTGATGTATTAGTAAAAAACAGATACAAAATAAAGAAGCTGGCCTCAGAGGGACCACAAGGATTCACACACACACATGAATGCACATGAATGTACATGAACGAATGTACATACACACATGCTTACACACATGCACTCATGCACTCCTGTAGACAGAAATAATCCGAATAAGGGAGCTTATTTAGACACCAGGCAGGATAATAAATCCAGAACAATTGAAGCTAGCACTTATTTTGCTTTCAACAGAGATCAATTTTCAGTTGATCCTTTACAACTCGGCAGCATGTTGAAAGTGTGCGGTGGTCTTTCTCTTCACTTTCTGATTTGTGCCATATTTGTTTTTGAAATTATAGCAGAATACACAGTGATTTTTCACTGTAAATTCTATAAAGCCAGTTGTTTTTGTTCCTCCTCCTCCTCCTACTCCTCCTCCTCCTCCTCTTCCTCCTCTTCTTCTTCTTCTTTACACCATTCTTAAATATAGGCTCATTCTATATCTCAGGATTGCCGGAACTCATGACAATCCTCCTACATCAACACGAACAGGAATTAAAGGTGTGAGCCATCCTGCCTGGCTGATTTTCTTTTCTAATGATTTTTTTTTTTTAGAATACAGAATAAGTTTTATTATGTCATTTTAACACATGTAAGTCACTGTACTTGGCTCATATTTCTCTCCAATCCCCAACCCTTGTCCTCACCCCCTCATGGGTGTCCCTCTCAGTTTCTCCTCTGCTTTCTTCATAAGTCTTAGAGAAACTGACAGAAAAGTCCAGAATTCTGCTGCCAAAGTCCTGTGTTCTTTTTGATCATCTGGCCTGAGTCTTGTCATTTCATCACAGAGACTTAAGACAAGGTTGACATTAACAGGAAAGCTATTCTGGGAACTCTTTTGCTGTACTGTAGCTTTCATGTTGCAGATATTAAGGCTTGGAGTCAACCCACATAAAATTAAACAGGAAGGCAAACGAAGCCACCCACCCAGCTCTCTGCACTCTCGGGGTCTCCTCAAAATGAAAATACAGTCAGCTGGAGTCAGAGAAATCCCAGCCTCAGCCTGCCAACACTGTGCAATCTAACCACTCATGCTAACGCCCTGCTGGGCCCAGGCTGCCTCCTTCATGGACCCATATTACATATTGATGTTGTATTGATGTTTCTTCTAACTTCTGATGCTATGATTACACTTACACTGAATTACACCCAAGAGAAATTTCTACTCACTGATTTAATAGTGTGCATGTTCAGGTGTGTGTGTGGAGGAGGGTGAGGAGGCAGGGGTTGTCTGGAGTTACCCTCAGGTACCACACTGTTCAGGTGCCATCTACTTTGTTTTTTTCAGACAGGTTCCCTTATTAGCCTGGAACTTACCAGTAGATTTGGCAGGCTGGCCGGCAAACCCCACTGCCAGAATTATAAATGTGGTCTCTCTCTCTCTCTCTCTCTCTCTCTCTCTCTCTCTCTCTCTTTCTCTCTCTCTCCCTCTCTCTCTCTCTCTCCCTCCCCCTCCCCCTCCCTCTCCCTCTCCTTCTCCCTCTCCCTCTCTCCTCCCTTCCTCTCCTGAGACCTCCTTTCTGATACCCTAACTCAAGGCTTCATGCATGCTACACCAACTCTACCCTGAGCTATATCACCAACCATTTTATTTTATTTTGAGACCCTACCTCACTAAGTTGCCCTTGGTCTTGAATCCACTCTGTAGTCCAGGAAGGTCTTGACCTTACAATGCTCTTGCTTCTGCCTCCCATGTGATTGGTATGGCAAGCTTGTAGCACCAAACCCAACTCTATCTTTCTATTTCTCAGTTCCTTCCAGGACTCTGGCCTGGTTTGTCACAGATGTATTCACCAGCGCTTAAATTCTCCTAATCTCTTACTTCTTTTATGATCTGTCCATTGGGGCAGAGTATCTGGTACCTTTGAGTTAGAAATAAGATATGGTCTCTCTCCTAAGGAGCCTGAAATTAAATAGAATGAGGAAAAGTGGAAAAATTGGAGAGATATACTGATTCACCTTAATTTTGTTAAGCAAGCACTAAATAACAGTGTGCAAATCAAGCTAGGAAACAATATTGAAATGAAGACACATCAGTTCCAAGGCAACCTGGGGTGTGTCCTTTTTGAGCAGGCATCTTTTCAAGCTCACTGGAAATATCTTTCCCCCACCCCTTATTTTATACCCAGCTAAATATCATCCTAAAACTTAAATCTTAGTACCCTAAGAAGTGGTCCATGGTCTCAATCCCCCTGTCCCATGTTGTGCTTTTCCCATGACACTGCATGCTAAGAGCATCAGGTACATTATGAAAAAGGACTAGAGGGGGAGGCTTAAAGGGGACAACAAAACTTGAAGAAATAGTGCATATTTGATTAACAGGATCAGGGAATGTACGGGTGAGTCCAAACAAAATAAACAGGCCAGTAAATGAATTAAACAAGAAAATGTTTTCACATTTATCCCATGATTTTAATTTCAGCCCCATGTTCTCATTTTAAAAATTATTTTTTTCTATTTTTATTTTATGTGCATTGGTGGTGTTCCGCTCTGCATGTATATCTCTACGAGAGTGTCAGATACCCTGGAACTAGAGTTACAGACAGTTGTGAGCTGCCATGTGTGTGCTGTGAGGTGAATCAGGGTCCTTTGGAAAAACAGCCAGTGCTTTTAACCACCAAGCCATCTCTCCAGGCCTGCCTTGTGTAATCTTTTTTTTTTTTTTCCAAGACAGCATGAGAATTTCCATGGTTTGCTAGTAACTGACAAAACACACAAGTTCTTCATATACAATGCCACAAACATGTATATCATGTTATCAACAGTGTCTTTTTTTCTTGCCCAACTTTATTAGGGATGGAAAAAGCCCATAGAAAACACCTTCCAGATCCCTCAAGCTACAAACAGGCCCCTCAACATTCTGACTGGTCTAAAAACTAGTAGTCCCCTTAACAGCATTGCTTTGAAATGAAAGTGTGCCCAAAACCATGGGCTATTCCAAAGACTGGTTCACAAAACAAAAACAACAAAAGAAGTGGGGAAAGGTCAGGAAATGATTATGATTAATTCAAAGAAAATGCTTCTCAAAAACCCTATTTTTTTTTTTAAATTAGAAAGTGGTATACCTTTTTTTTTTCTTTTGAATTTTACTATAGAATGTTCTCTCCTAAGCTTCTAATACCTATATGTTCAGGACATATTCCAAAAGTATTACAAGCAAGAAATTATATGAAAAATGAACTAAAATACCTATGGGATTATCTGAAAAACAGTTCAAAAGCTGCATTCTGTGGTACAATGTGTGCTTGCATGTGTGTATGTGTGTGTGTCTGCATACATGATTGACAAGTTAATACATGAATACAGTATGCTTGATCCAGCCGTTTTCCTCTCCAATTTTTCCTCACCCACTACCATCACTATGTTTCCTTCCAGATTCATGTGCCCACCCTTCTCTCTGTCTCTCTGTCTCTGTCTCTGTCTCTCTGTCTCTCTCTCTCTCTCTCTCTCTCTCTCTCTCTCTGTCTCTCTCTCTGTTTCCCCACACACACACCCTGTAGATTCCACTTAGTGTTGCCAATATGTGCATGGGTATAGTGTGTGTATGGGTATAGGACCATTAGTATGTACAAGAGATGCCCAAGATCAAGCCAGACAAACTCCAATATGGAGCCAGCGGGGTTGGGGGTGGTACTGCTGCTGATGCTGGTGGAACTGTAATGCCGGAAGTGGTCAGGCTGCTCCACCACTAGATGAGGAGCCTTTGGCACGGTGACTGTTTTGAAGTGTCACAAATTAAGTGCACTGTACAGCTGGTTAAGGGTTAAAGAGGCCTGCTGGCCATCCTGTCCCCTTGAGAGCATTGCTACGAAATTTACCTTTTAATTTAATTGTCCTTAGGCTGCTTTTTTAAATTTTAGCCTGGTGGCAGACAGTCTGAGTGAAAACTATCTTTGACGAAGTGTGTAATGTATCCTTAGCCCCTAGAACAATGAGGCTGCATGGTACTTCCTCCCTATAAGTCACTGTGCAGTGAACAAATGTTACTCTACCCTGGAGACGTGGTAGGAACTGGATTGCTTACGGAGAAACTGCTTCGCTAGGCTAGTACCTTCTCTATAGAGCATTACCTTGCCAGGGACAGGGGTAAGTGAGGTAATAATCTTTATGTGTGGTCATGTCAGTTCCTCATATCAAGATTCTTGAAGTCGGGAACTTGTTTCAAGTCTTGCAATGATTCCTGCCATGGTCAGCAAGACTGGGAAGAGAGCAGACACAGTAGAGGCCAGATTAGTTTCCATTGGATGTCCATCCTTTGGACACCTACCAGAGTTTTTTTTTTTTTTTTTAGCTCTGGATTGAAGACTATAAGGAAAGTGGAGTTCAGGAAGGGGAAAGCAAGGTACGAGATGCATCAAAATGTATTGGATGCATGCAACCAAAGGGGAAGCAAAGAGTTAGGCAGGGGAGTCAGAGGGAAAAGTCACCTTGGCCATTCCATTCAAGCAAATGTCAGTTTGAAGACTGCGCTTTCCTCGGCAGGTCAGAATGTGTGTTTGGGGAGCAAATATGTCTCCCAAGGTGAGAGGGAACAGCTACAGAGGAAGAGTCTTAAGAACGAGCTTAATACCCTTCTTAACAAATGGAATTATAGATTATTAAAGTTAACCAACAGTTAAAAGACCTCCACACCTTTGCCTATTACTAGCACTACATACAAAACTACTTCCTTTCACCCTTTCGGCCCTCAGAGCTTCCTGGTGGAGAGGGTTGAGGGCGGGGATAAAGATGGCACCTCTCCAGGTTGGGAGTGACAAGCAAGGTGTGGGCTACTTCTAGTGTGTTTATGCTCTGCTAGTCTGTCTGGTCTAGCTCTTCTGCAAAGAGAAGGACACCAACTGGCACCTTGCAGTCCCTCGACTCAGCACAAAGCTTCTTTAGATTAGTGCCCAAACTAATTTTTATGACATGTCATTCCAGTAAGGACACTGCTGTATTTCACAGATGGGCTTCCCCCAGATAGCCACTGTTGGTTGGCTGAGTTGGGATCTGGCTGGATTAGGGAAATTTAAGCTGACAGCTGGTCTTTTTGCATGAGAGCATAAAGCCCTTGTTGTTGGAGGAAGCTATGGGGGCTGGTCAGACCCCATGGCCAAGTAGGAGGACTTGCTCTTAGCAGTGGCCAACATTTCCCAAGCTAAGATGACTTTTTAAGAAACAAAGATCGTTCAAGTACAGTTTCACTGTACATGGCCAAATGAACTCGGACCCTGCCAAAGAGGCCAGAGCAGACAAGAAAACAGCCCAGGGGAACATGGTGTGGGAACACAGGAAGAGCTTAAAGGAGCCCACCCTGAGGTGGAAATCTCAGATGGTCTTCAACAAGGAACTTGGCTCCCCTAGAGCAGTGTGAATCACCTCTAAGTCTCCTTGGGAAGACTTGCTCCCCTTATCAGTACAAACTGAAAACAAGGATTTGGAAGGCTTATTTTCTGAAAGAAAGACCTGGATATCTAATAAAAGTACATGCTTGCATGCGTGTGTGTGTGTGTGTGTGTGTGTGTGTATGTGTGTGTGTGTGTGTGTGTGTGTGTGTGTGTGTGTGCGACACACGTGCATCTGTAAGGCACACACTGGCTGTCTAGTCAGTATGCTAAAAGCTTAATGTGCCTTAACTCATTCAATTCCACAATACTCTTGGCAAAGGCATCGTCACTTCCCCATGTTTATGGAGTGGGCACTGAAGCTTAGTGAGAGCGGCTAACCCGAGAGCTACACTGAAAGCCTAGCCAGCATGAATATCAGTGTTTTTCAAATTATAGGACATAATCCACTAATTACTGTAAATCCACTTACTGGTCACTGATAGGCTTAACTAGACTGGAGAAACCAGAGAAGTCTGCACAGAGGAAAAATAGGGCTGTTTTGTTTTGTTTGTAGTTCAGTACTGCAGATGTTGTACACCATGGTTTACAGTGTAGACTGTAGTAGCCTGACATATCTCAAAGCTAATTTGATCTGTTTTTTAATTTGGTGCGAAGGAAATTAGGTTGTGTGTGTTCTCTGGTGTCTGGTTTCTTTCAGTCAGTGCTAATTTTTGAAAGCCAATGTATGCATGTACGAGATACACATGCCGTTTGTCATGTGACTTTCTACTTTTTAAACAAGTCTCCTGTGGATGACATTGGGGTTGTTTCCATTCTTTTAAAAAACTACTGTGTATTCCATGAGCATTGTAGTGTTTGCCTTCTGGCAAACATGTGTGCGTGTACACATGGGGTCTACACCGGCATGACACCAGCATGTAGGAGTTCATTGTTAGTAGAAATTATCACTAGCAATTGTGACTAACAGTTGTCATTGTTAGTAGAATTGTTTTTCAAAGTAGTTAAATACTTCAAATACACGAGTAGTTTAAATGGTCTTTCTTTCTTCCTTCCTTTCTTTCTTTCTTTGTTTCTTTCTTTCTTTGTTTCTTTCTTTCTTTCTTTCTTTCTTTCTTTCTTTCTTTCTTTCTATGAATCATTGTTGAAGAAGTTCAAAATAAACTGACTTAGATGAAAACCACAGGAAGATGCAATCTGCCACATAGACATCAGAATTGCTTGTGTACACTAGACACCCTCATCCTCAGCTCCTTCCAGTGCCATCTACAACACTGAGCAAGACTGGGTTGATGGTGGGCCTGGGTAGAATGGTCATGGCTGACAAATCTCTAGTGGGGTGTGCCTGGTGGGCATGTTGAGCTAGCTTCCGTTGAGGGTCCTGCCCTCCATGTCCGAAGTGCCCTCCCTCCTAACACATCTCGTTCTTCATTCCCATTTGTCCTTTGTGCCCATTGACTCCTAGGTCCCCCAGTCACTGTCAGCTGCTTGCCCTCTGACATCCACCTGGTTGATAAAACACTAAAAACCTAAAGCTATCTCCTTCCAGAGAAATCTCGGGCAGTAGGACCGTCAACTCACAGCTTCTTAGAAGTGACTGACTATGTCTTGAAGAAAAAGGTAACGATATGCATGAGAGGCCAGAAGGAGCCTGCAGCCACCGCAAATAGGACTGTCTACAGGAGGGGAAAATAGACAAGCAGAGAAAAATATGAAAACTTCACAGTGCCTGTGGGGATCAGGAGTCTAGATGAGCTCTCTGCACTTTACCTGCAAGTGGTGATGAGGCCTCTTGGGTTGTGTTCCACAATCTCTCATTGGCACAGAACAATCCCATAATGCAGTTCAAGTCCTTACTTGCTTATTGACACTGATAACTGTGTAGCATGCTCTCAGTAGCCCAAAGAATGTTCAGTCAGGTCAGCCTCTCCATATCTCTTGACCCATAGGGAAGCCATGGAGCTTGAGAAGGAGGACAAGTGGGTTTGAACTTTGTGGCCTTTGATAGATACTGTAATCCACTCTGGTTTCACCATCTTGAGAGCCCAGACAGTCCATCCACACTAGCCCTCCTTAGCACATATAAAGGTTCCAAATGGGCCAACGGTACCTTCTGTTCCAAGATCTTCCATCTATTCCAGGATCTGCAGACTAAATCCCTTCTCTACCACCAAGTTGAAGTTTAAATACAGTGTAATTGCAGGGCAAGGGCCATTCTCATTTACAGCAAAACCTAGATGTCATTCAAGATGGGTTAATGCAAGTTCCAGTTGGCACAAAGCATAAAACATGGCTATCCAAACTGGGATGTGTTGGAAACATAAATTATACAGAAAGCAAAGATTTGGTTTAACAATCTTTAAATGTAAAATATTTCATCAATAATCTTATATTGTTACATGCTGAAATGATAATTTGGGGTTATATTTTAGTTTCTTCTTTTAATGTTACCAGACAATTTTTAGTGCTATATGTATCTTGAATAACACAGGGATAATGCCATCAAAAGTTAGACCTCCCCCTGTGTTCAAATTCATTGCTCACTTGTGGGAAAAAGCTTAGTTTCTTTGTGACTTGGTTTCCTCTGTAGTAAGCTAAACCAAAGGTATTCATGTCCTTTCTGGATGTTGCTGGAAATAGGTATGTTCATAGATGTAAAGCATCATCAGAAATTATGCATATTACAAAATAAATGTTAGGTATGATCTTATTAGCATCTCTGGTCCTCTGTTAAAAAAGAGTCTCTACAGAGTATTGCCCAACCCGGTCTCCAGAGAAGTTAGGCATAGCAGGAAATCAATCATCTGTGCCTCTGAGATGCTTGCAGGATTAATGATGACAAGTTGGGAGTGCCTGCCTTTTGATATAGACATTGTACTGAGTCTGGATTCAGGCTATCCTTTAATGATGAGCAAGACACATGAGTCTTTTGATAAAACTAGATCTTGTCCTATTCTCCTCAATATACAGAATGCTAGGGAAAAATGTGCTATGTTGTCAGTTAGGCTACAGATCACATACCCTATTCTTAGGTAAGGTGATTGGTGCCATTTTTGTTTAATTTAGCATAACATTGAGCTCTGTTTTTAAAAGTCATGCTTTAAATGGAAGTAGATGCACATATTAAGATGGAAATTGAAATCCATCTGGAACCTAAGCATATTTAATCTAAATCTTATATAATAATAGTCTGTCATGGGTTTTTGTCACCTAAACTGTTAGTAAGACCCTAGCTTTGAGCCACAATGGTGCCTGTTGTTCTCAACTCACTGAAAAACAAGTTCTGATCTTTTCTTTTAACGTATTCTGTTTCTAAATGCTTGTCAGAGAGAGAGTCGGGGAGAGAGAGAGAGATCCTAGTGCTGTGAATTGGAGGCCACCAACTTTCCTGTTAATGGTACCTTATTTACTATCTAGATGTGTAAATGAATAATGAGTTCCTTGGGGCAAAGATAGTATTGAAGAGAAAATAAATTCCATGGGTTGGATCTACAGAATTAAAAAAAAGAAAAAAACGAGTATAAACTCATGCTCTCAGCCAATAATCATAAGTTTTTTGTTGAAGGCTAAAAACACTGAGCTGAGTTACACAAGCAGGAAAAGAGAAATGCATTTGATTATTCAGTTTGAATTTCAGAGAGTTGATTTCTACATTTTGTTATGGTGGTGTTTTTCTTTTTCTACAGTCTAACTTATAAAGATTGGAAAATGGCTGTGGGAGAAGGCAGAGTTCTTTCTGAGAGGCTCATAAAGCCTGCAGATAGCCTCTCACCCAAACCCTGAGCTTGGTGAATCACTCTGTGACCTGGGAAAGCATCTCAGGAGGCTTATTAGCAACAGGCTAATTAACAGGACCAGGGAATGTGGCACATTCCCTGGGTTCCTGAGATCTTTGACCAAAAGCAAGACCCACACTGTGTGTGTGTGTGTGTGTGTGTGTGTGTGTGTGTGTCCCCAAGACCATTAAGTACTTATTAGAGGTTCAATATATGAGATCTGGGACAAGAGGTTAAGTCAGGCAAGGAATACTGACTGGGATTCTGTCCCTAAACCTTCAAAAATTTCAATATGTATATATGCGTAGCAACTCTGAAAGTGTCAGTCTTGAAGAATTTTGATGGAGACAGATAAAGGACACCCTGAGGACAGTGGACACAGATGTGGGGCTGTGTTCACTGTCTGAACTGGAGTAGGGGGACACAGAGCAACCTTCAGGTCTCATCTCTAGTTTGTACTTGCAGCTCTGCACGTGTTTCCTGATTCGCTGGTGTCACATAAACTTAACTTCACCATCTCAGACCCAGAGGGCTCATCCCTAAAATACAACAACAAAGAAGAGAAGCATGTCATAATGGTTTAGGGCATTACATGTGAGCTCTGGTCATGCCATGTTAACATTTTTTGTGACATATAATAAGGAACCAAAAATGGAAACCATGCAAGTACTATCGTTGTCAGAATCTGGTCTGTAACCCAGAATGCCATGGTCAACATAGCATTAAATAAGTCATTTGTAGTATCTCTATTAATAAAATAGAAACCTCTACCATTAGATTTTGCTGATAGTGGAAGGTACTACCCACAGCCATCAGTGTACATGATTTCACATTGTTTCCTCAGTCCCTAAATCTCTACTTGTTTTTCGGTGTCCTCTCCCACATAGAAAACAAACCTACCAAAGTTGGATGGCACACAGCTGGGAGAAGTAACATGATAACAAACATGATATTTTGTTTTGTTTGGGGTTGGGGTGGGGCAGTGAAGTGATTTTGTAAAACTTTATCTCCCCAGGTACAGAGGACACACCTTTAAGCCTAGTGCTCAGCAGAGGCAGGGGCAGGGGCAGGGGCAGGGGCAGGGGCAGGGGCAGGGGCAGGGGAGGGAGTTGACAGGGACAGGGGTAGTTGGCAGGGGCATAGGCAGAGCAGAGGCATAGGCATGGGCATGAGCACAGTCACAGTCACAGGCACGACACAGGCACAGACACAGGCAGAAGCAGAGGAAAAAAAAAAGTAACCAGAATGACACACAAGGAAGCAAGGAATAGGAAAAGTAGAGGAGAAAGGATTTGTTAGCATGAAGATCTGTCTTACAAGACCTTTCATGGACAACAGGCTGTGGGGATAGCAGAAAACACAGCTACGAGCAGCTCTCACTTCAGGTCAGTCAGTGGGCCAGCATTATGGGTGGCCTTGTCTTCCCAGCCTGGACTGAGAGTGTCAGAGTGTCTGTGGCTTCTCTTGACATCTCTTAGCTCTTCCAACTGGGTGATTTTAAGGCTTAGGAAGCCCCTGTTGTCTAAAGCATCCCACGTTAACTTTTCTTCATTCATATACTTAATCATTTTGGAACTTGAGATCAAACCCAGAGCAGGCCAACATGGGCAAGCACTCCACTGCAAGCTATGTAAAAAAACGCTTCCTATAATGTTTGACGTATACTTTTCAATTCCAATGGCTATGCTTTTGAAATGATCCAGCAATTAAAAACCAACTTTGTTTACAAGTGAAGCAAAAAAAAAAAGGGATGTTTTGGAATCCTTGAAATGAGAGAAAATTTAGCTACAAATCACTCTTAAACATCAAGTGTTTTCTTGACTTTTAATGAAGTTTAATGGTCATGTCATTTAACTGTATATGACTTTTCTCCACGTTATTATTTATGAGTGTATACAGTTATTTTAGGTGTTCTATGTATCTATAGTTAGATCTCCTACTGTCAATCCTGGGTATAGTACCCATGGAAAACTGGCCTCTCTGTGTCTTAGTACGCAAGTATTTGTTAAGTATTCGATTCATCATTTAAAACACACCAATTCACCAAATTAAAAAAAAAAAAAAAACCCTGAAATGTATAGTTCCTTTCTTTGCTAAGGTCTTGGGAAGGAGGGTGCATTAAAAGGCAGGTGGATGGTGGGCATGGTGGGGTTGCAGCTGTCCTCAGATTTCTGTGGGTCCCATTTGCCAAGAAAAGATATGTCCTAATTTGGCTTTTAATTGCAGGTGTGATTGTCCCTAGAGCTGTGCCAGGGACATTACCATGTTAATAGCAGGAAGTGTACTGGGATCAGAGAAGCAAGCTCCTAGTTCCTCCAGCAGCTGACTCCACAGCCTTTCTCAAAGGCAGGATTCTAAATATATTGAAAGGGGGACGAGCTGCTGGTCTTGGGAAGGGAGTCTCTTTGCTGATCTTTGGGGAGTGGGGGTGGGTAAGGCAACAGATTAAGCAGTGGATCAAAATATAAGAGAAAGCCTTGCTCCCCAAGTTAAAAAGCAGAAAAGAATCAAACTAAAAATAAAAATAGCTCCAACCCAGAGATCAAGAGGACCATTTTGTGTAAAGGAAGAATAGAAGTGGCCAGCTTACACTCTGCCAAGCCACTAGCTTGAAGTACATCATTGTGCCAATGGCAGAGGGTCTGAAAGGCTCCATTATTAAGAAGTTAGTGCTTGACAGAGACCGACTCCACAGCAAAATCGCTCCCTTCCAAGAGACAGCATCCTAGGAGTCTTGGGTTAATTACTCAAATCTTCAAATTATCCTTCAGGGGGCAAAACGAAGCATGCAGACTCTAAAGCAGATCTGGGGCTGAGATTACAAGAAGGGATCCTTCCCATTAAAAAAAAACAAAACAAAAAACCGTCCATTTCGATTGTAGAAACCACAAGAGGGGGCAGGGAAAGGGGAAAACACACCCAAGTACCAGGCACACACTAAATGGCTGGCAACTGTACAGCCCCACAGGAAAACAAGATCTGCCCATGTTCCTACTCAGGGCAGCGCTGGAAACACTTCTAAAACAAGTTGTTTCCAATCAAATTGCCAGAGGAGAATCGGGGTGCTGAAATGAAGGCACCCTGGGCTTTGTTGCAGAAGAATAGCTTCTCTAGACACTGGCTCCTGGAAGAGCTAATATGCCCAACAAGTCAGCTCTCGTCTTCTCAAATGAAAATACTACTTGACCAGTATTTCTTCTAGACAAGTACGGATTTCCTAGTTCTACTTTCTGTCAAAGGGAGTATACTTGTTTTGTTGCTGTTTCTCTGTGTGTGAATGTCTCTGTGTGTGCATGCATGTATTCATGTGTACCTATACAAGTGTGTAAGAAAGCATGCGGAGGCCAAAGATCAACTCAGCTCTCAGCGCTCTCTCTCTCTCTCTCTCCCTCTCTCTCTCTCTCTC
>JANHMN010000014.1:33863621-33915235 GCA_030674055.1 Rhabdomys pumilio
CTCTCTCTCTCTCTCTCTCTCTCTCTCTCTCTCTCTCTCTCTCTCTCCAGGATTTTCCTTGGGGTCTAGGTCTTGTCAATTAGTCTAGACAGGCTGTCCAGGAGCCCCAGAAATCCTCCTGACTCTGAGTCTCTGACACTACAGCATATAGGCTGCAGGTCCTCTCTGCCACACCAAGCATCTGTACGTGAGTTCAGAGAATGAAAGGCAGGTTCTTGTTCTTGCTTGGAAAATGCTTTCCCCAACTCTCTCCCCAGCCCCCGGACATTCATCATTATCACCAAAATCTTTAACCTTTCCCATGTTTTCTCATAAATCCTGAGCTTTCAGAGGCTCCCAGATCTTTCTGCAAGAAACATTTCTCAAGGAAATGATCCTGGGCATATTCCTGTGGTGAGAGAGGGGCTCTATAAACTATAAGAACTTTAAAAGAAGTTTAAACCTGGTGTTTTCATTATAATGATAATTTTACTCATTAGAAAGATGGCAGTGCTTCTACAGGAGTGGTTTACCATTGTGCAGCCATCTTTATGGAGGGCAGTTTTAGTTTCTCAGACAAGGATTTGCTAGTTTACTTTCAGGGACAGGAGAAAGTATCTTTCTTTCAAGGACTCTTAGATTTCACAAAGTCTTTGAATATTAGCTACAAAGAGGGTGTTATCTGTTTGTCAACCAGGAAATGCTCAGAGTCATCAATCTACATCTGCTAATTTGGAAGCAGATTTTTCAGGCCCACTGATAAGTACTTCACGCATTATGAAAGAATTCTAAGAATTAGACCAGTAAGTGCTCGTTAAGTTTTGGATGAACTATAGATTAAATTATTGTGTAAAATACTAGAATATCAATGTTAAGATATTTAGGTTTGTTTATTTTGTGTTGGGGATTGAACCTAAGGTGTCACAAATGCTACACAGCTATGATATCACCTACTTTTTATTTGGAGACAGATTTCTTTAAGTTGCCTGAGTTGGTCTAGAATTTCTGCTATGGCCCAGCCTGTCCTTGGACTTTAGATCCTATCTCAACCTCTCCAGTAAATGAGACTAAAAACTTGTGCGGTCAGGCTGAGCTGTTTAGTTTTCCTATAGTTGCTTAGCTATCTTTATCTTCCATTCAGGACACACTTGATTCTTTGTGTTTACACCATCTGAGAGCAACCTTGGTGAGGCTGTGGACAAAGATACAGGGTTTGTTAGGTGCCGAGAGCAATATTAACCTCTGATCAGTATCACCATGCACATATGTCCACATTGCTATAGAGCTGGCACCATCATCCAAACATTTTAATATCTCCAAACTAAAAATGCCACGCCCACTAACCCCCAACCCACCCAATTTCCTTCAGTTCCTGGCAGCCACTTCTCTACTTCTTGTCACTGAATATAACTATCTGTCCTAGTCTTCTTCAGATGATGCTTCGAGCCTTCCCATCAAGGTAAATGAGGAAAGCCATGTGTCTTCTGGTTGGTCTTCTCTGACATGAGAGTTGCCCAATTCACAGTGTCTGGGTATAACTCATTGGCACATATGAAATGTTTCCCACCAATGCTTTCTAAAACCAGGAGGAACTGCAATGCCTCAAGATGACCCACAAACGAAGGGCACTGTATGCTGACACAAAATGCATCTCTGTTTCTAGGACTGAGGAACAGTTATTTCAATACTCTGTCCTCTGCTTACCAACTATTCCCCAGTGCTGTTCTCAGCAAACCTCACAGTGATGGGATAGGAAGAGTAACACACACACAAATATTGCTGGGTTAAGAGATTAGTCCTTGCATCTAGAGCTCTGCCCGGTCATTGAATGATTTCTCTCTAGCTAGACCAGATGTGTACCCTTGAGGATAAGAGGATGTTGTGGCATCTTGCCCAACTGTAGAACCTTATTTCTCCTAGACTGAGATCCTTGGTACTTTGTCCCATCCAATCAATTGCCTTGCCAGGCCCTGTAAGATATGATACTTTTTGTTTTGCTATTTTGCTACTGTTGTTACCCAAACAGTGAAGATCCTGAGCATTCTGGCCTAAAGTAGAATTCACAAGGGAAGTATATTTTTACTAAAAGCTCTTCACCCTGGAGCACACCACTGCATGACTCAGGTGTTTCAGACATGCTCGTTTGGAAAGACCATCTACTTCCAATAGAAAGATACTCTCTGTATCAGTTCTGAGTATTATCTGTCATAGGGTTCTCTTGTCCGGTTGTATCCCAGAACAATTGCATGTTTGTATCTGGATATTGTTTGTCTCCTGCTGGTTTGCATGCAGGGACCTTTGTTCTCAGAGTTACAGAGTGAGAGGGAAGAAAATGGAAGGGGTGTGGTTTAATGGGAGACAAGTAGCCTATGGGGATGACATCCTAGGGAAGGATTAATGCCCATGCCATTTGGTGGCAGCACTCAACATGAGAGGTGGTTGTTAGAATGCACCCTACATTAGGTTTCTTCCACACTTGTTCACAAGTCTCACACCCATCCCTGCGGTGTGATCTCACCCACCATGTGATCATGATCCCACTACCACCACCACAGACGGAGGCCACCTGAGCTTGGTCTTTTTTGACTTCCAAAAATGCCAGGCAAAATACATTTATTTAGCTTATAATGAATGGGCTACAGAGTTAAATAGACAATTACAAAATAAAAAATGGCCAATAAATACTAGTGAAATTTTTTTTAACATCCTTAGCCATCAGGAAAATGCAGATTCAAACTGCTCGGAGGTTCCATCTCATCCTAGTCAGAATGACAACCCTCGGGAATACAAATGATAGCAGATGCTGGCTCAGTGCGATAGAAGAGACATTTATTCGGTTCTGAATGGCAATGGTAACTGGTGTAGCCACTGTAAAAATCAGCATGGGCATTTCTCAGTAAACCAAAAATAGAACTATCATATGAGCCAGCTGTGTTGTTGCTTATTTTATTGCTGTGATGAAACACTATGACCAAGACAATTTATAGGAGAGGTTTATGGTTCCAGAGGCTTAGAGTTCATGATGAGGGAGCAGGAGGCTGAAGCAGCAGCTGAGACCTCACCATCTCAAATCACAAACAGGATGCAGAAAGAGTGTGTTCAAAATGGTGCCGGTCTTTTAAAACCTCAAAGCCAACTCCCATTAGAGTAAGTCTTCCATCAAGTCCACACCTCTTAGCCTTCCCCAAACAGACACCTAATGGGGGCCAGGTATTCAAATGCTCCAGATTTAGGGGGGCATCTCATTCAAATCATATCAGCTAATACAATTCCAGGTTAAATGTCTAAAGGACTCTAAGTCCTGCCACACAGATACTGTACATGTCCATCAGTAGATCAGGGAATAAAGAAGAAACAAGATGCATATATGCAATGGAATTTTAATGGGCCATAAAGAAAAGCAAAATTATAAAATTTGTGTGAAAATAGAATCAGAAATTATTATGTTACATGGAATAAGCCAGACTCAGAAAGAAAAACAGTGTCCTTTTTCTCATGTGTAAATGGGATTTAAAGGTTTGTTTGTTGCGTGTGAGTACGTGTGTGTGTGTGTGTGTGTGTGTGTGTGTGTGTGTGTGTCTACCAGTGTGGTAAGAAATCAGAAAAGGAAGCATGGGAGGTAAGAAAGTATGTTATGGGAGGGACTGGAAGAAAGAGGATCATAGAATAGATGTGACATGAGAGCAGGAATACTGTGGGGAAAGAAGGTGATCAGAAAGGAGACAAGGGTATGGGAGAGGGCAGAGGAGGAGGAGGGCAAGTCAAACCAAGTGTTGTGAAAACACCACAATTAAGCCCATGGTTTTGTATGCTAACTTAAGACAGCAACACTACAGTTTGAATAGACATGTCTTCTCAAAATTTGTAATTCAAGAAGCAGGCCTCATCATGAATTTGGAGGGAATGAGTGGACATGGGAAGGGAGGGTGGAAATGGTATAATTATATTTTAGTTATTAAAACCACAAATAAAAAAATTAAAAAAAATTAAAAAGCACATATCTCAGGTTCCTGGTTTCTAAAGTGGGCATTGGAAAGTGGACATTTATGTCATAAGTTCTATTACTTCATGTGTGAGACAGTACACTTATAAAAGAGGCTGAGGGAGCCTCTTGGCTCCTCCTACCATGTGATGGTACAGCTATGGGCTGCCATCCACAATACAGACAACAGGCTTCCAGCAGACACTGACTCTGTTGGCGTCTTGACTTTGGACTATGTAGCTTCAAGAACTGTGAGCAATAGATTGGTCCTGTTAACCAGTTACAGAGCATAGAAGTTGTTTCTGTCTTAGCCCAAATACACTAAGGAAAATATTTTAACATCGTGGTAGTAACACTGTCACAGTCCCACGATTTTCATCTCCCACTCAAAAATAAAATAAAATATGATAAAATACAGCCTGGGGAGTTTCCTTCATAATAAATTCTTAAGAAACCTCACAGAGAAGCCAGGGGATGAGGCACGCAGTCTTAATATTTCAAGGATCTTGTCATAGAGGCCAACTTTTATGTTCTGTCATAGTCTCTTTCTTCTTGCATGAGTCCTTGGTTCGGCTACGGCATGATGACACTCTCAGCAGCCGAATAACAATTCCTCCATGATTACTTCATGACTTCGTATTCTATAAAACACACGCACACACCTTCTCACTTCCTGGTGGCCATTTCTTAGTGCGAGGCCATGGCAGCTGGCTCTGGCTATGGTCCCCAGTGATACAGCTGATGGAATGAGACCAAGTCAGCAAGTTCAAGCTCGTGATGGAGAGGGTGTGAAGCTGAGATCTGACTGTGCTCTGACTCCTTGCAGAACGGGGGATTTTTAGAGCATCTCTAAATAAGGAAAAGTCTTCCAAGGCCATAGATCTTTGGGGCATGCTTTTCCATTCTTGAAGACTTGCAATGAACATTCTCATGTTTGTTTAATGCAACCATGTGTCTTTTTCTTCAGCAAAGCAACTCGCAGTATAATTTAATTATAAGTTTGTCTTGTTTTGAAAGTACTGCAATTCATTTACATTAACCTGAAAAACTAAGCAGAAAGTCATACGGAGCAAATGTGGTCATACAAGATTGTGTCATACCCAAGAGCGCTCATCAGTCAAGCACAGAGTAGACTGGAGTGTAAGATGAGGTCTGTTCAGCTACAGTTTAGGTGTTGGGTATTGAGTGACTCCTAAAGCCTCATTTGTTAAAGGCTTACCCACTGGGTGGTGATCCTGGAAGATGGGCCCTTTAAAAAGTGGGTCTGGTTAGAGGTTTTGTGTCATTGGCTTCATGGCCTCAACAGCGTTTATGGAGCCCCAGTTCCACATTCCCCTTCTTTTGTTTTCTGACCACAAGGTAAGGAACTTAGCTGGTCCCCATTCTCCTGCCATGATGTGAGCACAGACCCGAAGCCACAGAACCAACTGCTCATGGAGTGGAATCACTAAAATCTAAAACCAAACAAGCCTGTTTTTGTTTATAAGCTAATTGCCTCATTATAGTGATAGGTACTACATTATAGTGATAGGAACCTAACACAAAATACAGATACACTGCTAAAACAGACTGCAGCTCCTGAAGCTTGCCCCCATCTCTCTTCTTCACAGCTACCTCGGACCATATAAACTTGAGTCATGTTTTGCCAAAATATAGGGTTTGAGAGGGCCAAAGTAAATCTCACATGTCGAAAAATCTATGCGTTTGGTGTTGCTCTGTGTCTAAAGCAAAAAGTCCTCCCAGTCTAATCTGAAACTAGCAATGCCACTTGACCTGGTCTTCCCTGGGGACTAGGAAACCACTCTGTAGACTGTTGACTGCTTTAGAGTTCAGTAGATACATTTATGAACCCTTCCACAAGCCATTCAGAGTTATCTGCAGCAGCAGATGGGTGTTTTAAAGCCAAATAAATGTCCACTGTGATGGGAAAAGGAAAACACTGGGCCTGACTCTATCAACAAAGCACAGTACATGCCTGTGTACCTGAGGTGACCAATACTCAGGTTGGTCTAAGTTATCTATTGATGTCTTAGTACATTTTCACATCACTGTCTCACGGTTGACCAGGACTCCGCTGTTGAGCTAACCTGAGCCTTGCATACTTTTTGTGTTTATGAAGGAAAGGCAAATAAGCCTATGACAGTGATTAGCGTATGGCTACAGTCTATTGAGAAGTTTGGATCTAAAACAAAATGGGGAAGTGTGTTGGTGTGTAAGTAACTTGTAAGTCTACAACACACTCTCTGTACAAAACTGGATGGAAGGGAGTCTGCTGAGAGGGGCCGGGTCACTGGATTGATTCAAGGGACCAGACAGAGTGTAACACAAACAATTCTGGACACATCTTAAAATGAATCCAACATAATGACAGGGTATTAAGTTGTTTAGAAACAAGCAATTGTGATAGGAATGGAAAGGGGAAGCTTAGAAAATGTGTCCTTAAATACAGTCTAGAAAGTACAAAAGGCCTTTTTGGTTTCCAAAAGGTAATGGTTTCCTGGGAATAGTAATGAGAAAACATCCAAAGCATTATTATCAAAGTTTATAGAACTTAATAGTTATAATAAAAATGCTTTCCAGTCCTATGAACGCAGAAGCACACTGTTTATTTCAATGGATGTAGAAGCTCGGCTTCACCTCTGCAGGCACAGAGATTGGTGGTTGGGTATCTGGCTTAGACAGGATCCTGAGAAAGCTGCTAAGAGATATACAGTGGAGTTTGCACAGGAGACTGCTCACTGCAGTGACAGACGGTGACAGGCATTTTCTTGCTTCACTAGTAAAGTCTATTTAATATATAGATTCTTGCTTCACTAGTAAAGCCTATTTAATGTATAGGAAGGCTAGAAGGCTGGTGGATAGTCAACCACCAACCTTCAAAAGCAGAAGTAGATAAACGAATAGTCTAACTTCATTAGCAATTATCTTTTGTCTTACAAGGTTTTCTTCTCCTATAAGCTGGTTAGTGTCTTTAAGTTATAGTTAGAAATATATCATCCAGACTAAAACATTGTCCACTATTAAAAAAAAAAAGAAGAAGAAAAAAGTACACAGAGGAGCTGGGGAGATGACTCATGGAGTGAGGAGCTTGCCAGGTAAGCAAAAGAAGCGGAGATCAAACCCCTAGCACCCATGCCAATGCAGGATGGGTGAGACAGCCTGCCTGGGATCTCAGAGCATAGAAGCTGGAAACAAGGGATCTACTGAACAAAGTGGTCAGCTGGACTCTCAGTACCCACTGAGTTCAGCTGAGGAAGCCTGTCTCCACACGGAAGACAGACAAAAAAGACACTGACATCAATCTTAAAGATATGTGCCTGGGCACATGTGTGCACAGGAGAGCAAAGAAGTGGGGAGAGGGGACAAAATAACTGTCATTAAACATTTTTGTCAGCTAAAAAATAAGTTAGTATATTACAATAAGTGACTGCAGTTACCAAGATTTGGGAGAATGAGTCAACAGATCTTTTTCCAAATTGAACTTGACCAGGGAAGGGTGGAATGATCCTGAGAACCCTGGATGCGGAGTAACTGAGAAGTAGGAAAAGAGAGGCCCTGGGAGACATCTTGACAAGCATGTAAGTGCTGGAGAGTGGAAGAGGAAGAGAGGTAGAACAGTGTGTGCCCAATGAAGACAGGGAATCGGAGAATCAAGAGTGTTGCCTAATGTGAGTAGCCTTTGATGCCACCTGAGGCCATGGTGAGGCACTGCCTGTGCTGCCGCCGAGAGCCATGTCTAGGTCTGTGTCCCTGCAGCAGTGTGTGTGTGTGTGGGGGGGTCCTGTATGATGGAATGGCCCGTGTTACCATCAAAGGTCATGGATGTCCCTGGTTTGGGTGGCCCCTGGGGCCACTTTGATATTCAAAGGCTGTGTAGAACTGGCTCTGCCCTTCCCAGCTGCAGCACTCAGGAGAGCTGGTCCTGCCCCTCACCTGTTCATCGTGGGAGAGCTGGCTGAGAAGGTGTGTGACAGACCTGGCTCTGTCCCTCACCAACTGCATCATTTGGGAGAGCTGGCCCTGGTGGTGTGGTTATGGGAGAGCTGTCAAGATGACCAACTCAGCTACTACCCAGGCCTAG
Organism: Rhabdomys pumilio; assembly: GCA_030674055.1. Lineage (NCBI taxonomy): Eukaryota > Metazoa > Chordata > Mammalia > Rodentia > Muridae > Rhabdomys > Rhabdomys pumilio. The sequence goes on from JANHMN010000014.1 coordinate 33,871,664, forward strand.
ATCTAGGGGCTTTGAGTTGGGCCATCCCAATATCTACCCCATCTATGAACTGCTGGAGCACATGAAGTGGGGGCAGTCCTGCAGAACCACAGCTGCAGCATCTCCATGAAATGGGGCAACAGGATATCGGAGAGGAGCTCTTACAAGAATCCAGTACTAACAGTGTAGCAAAATCAAAGACGCAATGCAATAAACATTGAAAAAACAAAACTGTTTGGGCAAAAGGTTGTACCATCTGACACCCTGTAGCTTCCACAGCAAAGTTTGTTTGTTTGTTTGTTTGTTTTCTTTTGGAGGAGGTTTCAAGGGCAGAGGGTGGATACAGGAGGATAGGGAGATGAGTAGGATTGGGGTGCATGATGTGAAGTCATAAAAATAAATAAAAGGCAAAACAAAAAAAAACTTTCATCAGATTCAATCTGTTACTTTGGCTGTGACTTGATCTTTTCGCTATTCATGCAGGGAACCTGCAGGTATCCAGTTGGAGACGTGAACAGAGGAGGAGTGAGAATAAAAACTTTATCAACCTTGATCAGACTTGGGGAGTCTGATGCCAGGCAGTTCATTGTCAGCATATTTGAAACACAGTGCAACTCGAGAAGAAGATTCCAGGCATCTATCATTCCTGTTCCTGGTACACAATAAAGCTTAAGGCGTGGCTACCTAGAAACTTCTTTTGCAAAGTACACTTGACCACAAGCATGGGTTCTATAGCTACAGGACCTAGAATCTAGTGTGCTCTCTGACTGAAACAACATAATGGTCATAAAGTACATGTGACATCATGTGACACCCCTCCCCCAGAGGATGGGTTCTATTACCTGGCAGCTGAAGAGAGAGACTCTGGAATAAACATTCTGGGGGAGCAAGGGCCTGGGAGATGGTTCAGCAGTAAAGAGCCCTGGCTGCTCTCACGGAGGACCAGGTCCTATTCCCAGCATCCCCATAACAGCTTGCAATATTTGTAACTCCAGTTTCAGGGCAATCTGATGTCTTCCAGTCTCCACAGGTACCAGGTGTATCCATGGTACAGGAGCATACATGTAGGCAAAATACCATACCATAAAATTTTAAATTAAAAAAAAAATCTGACACCAGAGTTCTACATTTTTTCTTCAGTCTTCTTGCATGGATACACCAGCATCAATTAAAGCCCATGGTTGTTGCTAAGGTTTGTATGTTCCATGGATTTTGAAGATGTATAAGGACATAGATCACTTTCTATGATACCCTGTGGAACAAAGCCATGTCCTTAAAACTCTTCTACAGCATTCTTCCCTTCCTCCAGCTGCTGGTGACCATCCACCTCACTGTTTCCACAGTCTTGTCCTTTCCAGACTGCTGTCCCACTACAACTGTATGTCTCATTTCTTCAGATTTTTTTTCTATTTAGTTATCTGAATTTAAGCTTCCCTCACACATGCCTTTGTAATCCCATCACTCAAGACACTGAGATAGGAGGATTTTTGAGTTTGAAACTAATCTGGTCTACACAGCAAGTTCTAGACCAACCTGGGCTACATACAAAGACTTGTCTCAAAAACTTCCACCATATCTTTCACAGATTAATAATTCGTTTCTTTAGTGCTAAATAGTATCCCATTGTTAGGCGTTCTACCAGTTCAGTGATGCACACAGTGGGCCAGAAACATCATGAATCTCCATCACTCCTGAAATCCACAGAAAGTTAACACCACAGACCTACTTGAAGATTCCAGTCCTGGTTCTAGTGGTTTACAAAAGCCAGTGATGCCTGGAGTGAAGGTTTCTGTTTATTCTCTAAGTCCTTGGTTGGGAAATCACTGTACCAAAGACATTGGTAAGAATGCCTCAATGCATTTTGTTTTCTACAAGTCTATGGTTGAGATGTATTATGGTTTCATTCTGTTCCTGTGACAAATACAACCAAAAGAAACTTAAAAGGAGATGGGGTTTATTTTAACTTACAAGGTACAGTCCATCAATGAGGGATGTCAGAGCAAGAACTCAAGCAGAAACTTACAGGAAAGCTTGCTTATTAGTCCATACAACATTCCCAAAAAACTCCTTTATAGTCAGAGAGGTATAGCAGGAACCATGAAAGATGCTGCCTGCTAGCTAACACATAAGCAAGTTTATGGTCAATCAGCTTTTCTTGTACAGCCTAAGACAACTGGTACTGCCCACAGTGGGCTAGACACTCGTACATACATTGACAACCAAGACAACCCCTCACAGACATATCCACAGGCCAAACTGATCTAGGCAACTTCTCTCTGTCTCTGTCTCTGTCTCTGTCTCTGTCTCTGTCTCTCTCTCTATCTCTGTCTCTCTCTCCCCCCCCCCGTGTGTGTGTGTGTGTGTGTGTATGTGTGTGTGTGTGTGTGTGTGTGTGTGTGAGATAACTCTAGGTTGTGTCAAGTTAATAGTCAAAACTAGCTAGGCCAAGTGGACTTTTGAAAAATGCACTCTTGCCTTGAAATTGACTGATAGGATTCCTAAGGTCACATCTAATCTATCATCTTTGTGGTAGTCAAATATGTTCTCAAAGTACCAATCTATTCAACATAATAATCACCCCTGATATTCTTGGATCAGGTTGTCTTGAGGTTGAAATGTGTCTGTTCCCTCTGAGCCCTCTATGCACACTAAGGCAAACACTGTCAATCTTCTGTGCCAGTCTTTCAATACCATGTTTCCATTCTTCATTGTAGCATTGATGGTGCTGTTTGAAATGACCATGCTTGAAAAACAAAACCTTCAGTAAGCTACTTGGCCTGTCCTGGAGCTGACAGGTACTCTGAGCTGTCACCATGCATTCATCTACTGAGAACTGAAAGACATCTCTTTCAGTTGCTCTATCGGGGTCACCTGCTATCTGTGCTCCATTTTCTATCAGCTAGCTCTATGACCATCAGCAGCCAAATCCAAATGACTAGAGGCCTGGTGGCATCCATGCCAGGGCCTCAGCCTCAGTGGGATTTGTTACCACACTGGTGAACCAAGGCTCTCAGTTCTTTTCTAACATGAATTTATACAATCTAATTTTTAGAAACTTTGAAAAGAAAGAGCAATAAATGACCAATTGTCTGCTTTCTTCATCCCACACAGTCTTTCAAGTAAAAAGCAGGAGACTATAACACACAACTTTTTAAGAAGAATAACTGTGATATCTACACACTTTCAATATGATCGCTGTGCTTTACTGTACAGACGCACAGATTTAAGAATACTTTAAACATAGAGATGGATTGATTGAAATATCTGTCACAGATGTTTACAACATCAAATCCCACCTCTCAGCTGGAACTGTCCACAGAGGAAAACGATCATGTGAATGCAAAGTGCTGCCCACGTCAATACACTGGAAACAAAGGAAAGAGGTGTATTTGCTACTAAAGTGGATTTGCTACCAATGAAGTAGCCATGGCAGATGCTTTCCAGTCTACCACCAGTCATACAGAGAGTGGCTGGGATGTGCTCTGAAGCTGTGTAACTTCTAAGAAACAGTGGGCATAAGAAATAAGTGCCCAGTGTAAGCTGAGAGGGGGAGAGAAGATCCCGATGCTTCTATCAGCTTCATCAGTGTGGTCCAGAAGTGACTCCAAGAGACTTCTGAGTGCTGAGCTCTCCTTCAAATGCTGAGGATGCAGCAGCAAAAAAGTCAAACAAAAATTGTTGGGAGCCGACTTTAAGCAGAAAGCGGCTAAAAAGCTGCTGTCATCTTTGCAGCCATCTGGAGCCATTTACCCTGATGAGAGACTTGTTTTTCAGCAGCCTACAACAGTTGAGCACACTCTAACAAACATCTTGTTTATCCCACATAGCTTGTTTTGCTGTTTAGTGACCCCAGCTGCACAGTGCACGTGGTAAAATGTCTTCACCTGTTTTCTCCTGCGTGTGCTTATAAATACCCAGGATTTCCTTGTACTAGAGTGAATACAGAATAAGAGTCAATATGAGTGAATAGGAGACAAGAGGAGTCAATATGCGCCAACAGGAGAGACAATAAGAGACAATAAAGGAGACTAGAGACTTGAACAAAACCTCTGTCTTGTCTCCATTCCTCGAGTCTCTTCACCTTCTTCCCCCCCAACTCTCTCTTGCTAGGCCCTGACCCATAGACCAGAACAGCAGCACAGGCCTGGACATTTTGGCCCCCAAGCAAGACAGAGTATGGGTCTCAACAAAAAATCTCTCCCCTGATTGGTCAAATCAGAGTTGGGAGAGGTTGAAATTAACCACAACAAATAGAATGTATACTAAAATGGATGTTGGAGACTTCCCCATTTCAATTAAAGTTGTCAAGGTAGATCAGACCAGGAGGGCGGCACTTCAGGAACTCTCCAAGAAAAGAAGGGAGTTGGGTGAACACACAGGAACAAAGTTTTCTAGGAAGAAGAAAATGCAGAGACCCTGAAACTGTCCTTTGAGAATGAATAGAAACCAAAGTGGCTAAGGTGGGCCCAGGACACCAAGGGGAATCTATCTGGTAGTAGGTAAAGATAGTAATAATGGAGACTCAGTTTGTGTGGGCATCAAAAGCTTATGAAGGTGTTTGGCTTCTGCTCAGGCAAGTAGAAGATACTGGAGGCTTCTAAGTGAAAGGGTGAAAAGATATGACATCTTTTAATTACATTTTCATCTATTTTGTGTCCGTGTGCCCATGTGTATGGATATGTGTCTGCCACAACATCTGAAGATAGCTCACAAAAGTTAGGTCTATCCTACCATAGAGACACTGTGAATTGAACTCTATCAGATTTGGTGACAAGTGTCCTTACCCACTGAGCCAGCTCATTCACCCTTGAATTACATTTTAACCAGAGCACTTTGTCTTTAGGGCCCAGCATTGTCTGAAAAGGACAAGAGACAGGAGCAAGTGCTGTGGTCTGAGTCTGAGTCTGTAAGCAGACTCAGACATGCTTACAGACAGAGTGGACCAATGGAGTTGAGGAGGGAGGGAAAGGAGGATGAGGGGCAGCTTGCTGGAAGATGAGTTTTCTCTCTTCTTTTCCAGTGAGAATTTCAGATGGACATTTTCTCATGAATAGCCTTCTATACTTTATAGTATGATCCACTGATGAAGGGAAATGGAGAATCAACATTTGCCCTGGAAGCTGGCTGTACATCAAGACCACCTGAGATACTTACAACCTACCAATGCCCAGCGTTACTTCAGGGATGCTATTTCACCTAGGGTAAGGCTGTGATTAGGAATTTTAAATCCTTCTCACCAATGGTACTAATATTTCTCTAGAATTAAAAATAAATTGCTAACAACAACCCCTAACCTAGTTAAGCCCAACAACCCTTAACCTGTTAAGCACCCCCCCCCCCCATACAGTGATTTTACATTGAGACTTGGAGCAATGAAAACATATGAACTGGTCAGTGGAAAGGCTGGGCGGGAGCATTCTGAGCAAGAGCAATAGCCACTTGAAAGAGATGATAGCTGGAGAAGTACTGGCATTACAAACCCATCAGCAGCCTCTGTGGCTGTTTACAATAGTAGATGGGGATAATGCCCAAGTGTTATGTGCTACGCTAATAGTGTGCCCCTCAGTTCACTTCTTGAAATCCTGATACCTGATGGGATGTCAGCATGTCTCTTCTCTCCTCTCCTTCTGCCATGTGGGGACTCATGCTAGAGACCTGCAATTCATAAGAAGGCTGTAGCTAGAACTCCCAGCCTCCAGAACTGTGAGAGATCCATCCAGTCAATGGTCATTTGCTATAGCAGCTTGAGCTGAGAGGCATCCGATGCCATATTCACTTATTGCCTTCCCACAGGTCAGGGCCTGTGAAACATTGTTGGGCTGTGTCTTTGGTGAGCGTGGGTTCTGTTGTGTTGAGTTGTGGGTCCCTCGTCTGCCTCTGCTGCCCCAAGGGGCTAGGGCCCGCTGCTCAGAGAGGCAGAGGCATGGGAATTTGACTGAGCTCACTCCATGAGACATTGGGCTGTGAGAAGCTGCAGGACTCTGTTCTGGGAGTGGAGGAAATACAGTCTGGGGCTCCATGGGGGGGCCTGGAGCTCTTGGGTTGGGGATCCCCGTGGCCAAGGCAGCTGGCAACCCACTGGTTCTCTGGCTCTTGGGCTCTCAGGCACTCCTGAGAGACCTTGGAAGGACAGAGTCACTGGGGACATATGGGGTAGATCGACCTGCAGCCTAAGGGGGTAGGGGGACAAGCTCCAGCTGCCACCAGCAGGGATGAGACTACTAGCTTGGCTGGGTCATGGCTGGCTCAGCTCGCTTGCTTGAGTTGGTGGCCTCCATGGCTGGAAGAGTAGAGAGGTCTTCTTCAGGAGGTTAGAAGGAGGCTCGGTAGTTGAAGACCTTTTCCATGGTTCCCCACAGTGGGCCCCAAAGAAGAGAGATGGTCCATGTTCTTAAGATATGGTCTTAAGATATTTATTGTCTTGGTGGAAAATGGATGAAGCTATATCCCCGTATTCTCAGGGTGGGCCTGAGGTTAAATACCTTTTGCAAGGAGGAGGGTCTGGGAAGGAATGCTTAATTGGCTATGCCCTCTGGGCTTTAGGTATCTCATTAGCATGGAGATTGTCTTGAGCCTCTGTGGCCTGTAGTCACACCCTCTACCTGTGCTATGTGACTGATGGCCACAAACCTCTCTTTGAGAGGGCATGTAGCTATGTGAAAGGAGCCAGGGGCCTAGGAACAAGGCCAAACTTCTACTGTCCCTGGAGGGTCTCTGGGGATCAAGGCCTGTTCTTGGCCAGGTACCCAGCTGCCTCTCACAGCCCCATAAAACATCAGGGAAAGGAAGCAGCATCAGCTAGAACTGTCAAGAGATCACTGAGGGGAGAATATAGTGCCACACAAGCAGCTCTGGCATCCTCAGGTAGATGTGGTATTGTGCAGGACATGCTGTGATTGAAGTTGGGTTTCTCCACACCTCAGCCTCTTCCCAAAGACTGCTTGTGAGTATGATGCCAGTTTCACTACGGAGCAGAATGTTGGAACTGATAAAGAAAAGGCATCTTCATTCGGTGCCTGTCTTAGTTTAGGGTTCTGCTGTGATGAAACACCATGACCCAAAGCAGCTTGGAGAAGAAAGGGTTTATTCAGCTTATACTTCCACATTACTGTTCATCACTGAAGAACGTCAGGACAGGAACTCAAACAAGGCAGGAACCTAGAGACAGGAGCCGGTGCAGAGGCCATGGAGGGTGCTGCTTATTCACTTCCTCCCCATGGATTGCTCAGCCTGCTTTCTTCCATATAGAACCCAGGACCACCAGCTCAGGGATGGCACCACTCACAATAGACTGGGTCCTTGCACATAAATTACTAATTAAGACAATACTCTACACACTTGTGTACAGACCTATAGTATGAAAGCAGCCAGCACAGTGGAAATGTCATGCTAGCAAAAAGTCAGGATTGACCCTCAGATTGATAATATTATTGATAAAAACCTGAGCTCTGTTATATTTTCTTACATGATCCATAGAGGAGTGGCTGTGGAAACCGTTTTCACTCATGTGTCCTTTGAACAGAGCACTGTTATGTCTGGGGTCCTGTGTGCTCCATGCTTGCACACAGCACAGCTCTGTCTTCTAGTCTTGGAGGTCCTCTATTATCCCTGGTTTCTGCCCTTGATTTCTGGTGTTTAACCCGATGGAAACATTAGTGGAGATGGGAATAAACAGATTTTCTTTCTTAGTTAGGTCCCCTGCATGGTTTTTTTTTTTTTTTTAATTTTTTTTCCTGAAGAACCTCCCCCACCCCACGCTATATTTCTGTTTTCCCTTTCTGCTGCTGACAAAACTGCCTGCCAGGAAGTGTCTGTCTTTTTGCATGCCTTATGGCAATGCGGCTAGAAATAGAAATTAGAATGACTCTAAATCTCGCACTGTGATGTGTTTTCACTTCAACTACATACGGTGCCAGCGGGTAGAGCAGAGGGAGTGGGAAGTCATTAAAATAATGTGAATGTGAGATCTCTCTCCAATGTACCCTCATTTGAATTTCTCCTAATCTCTAAAATGGACTATTTGAATTAAAACATGCGGTTATAAGACTTTTTCCCCCTACCAGGCATGTAGAAGAGATTGATTTTTCAAATCAAGACTTAAATTAAGGATCATAGACAGAGCTTAGAATTGTTCAGCACTATTCAGAAAATTGTTGATGTCAGTTCTGCAAACTCTTGCTTGGGTTAATATGATATCTATTGATGAAACTCATGCAGTCAGTGGCATGGGTCACATAGCTGATGTGTGTTGAAGAATTCGTGTCTACAGTTACACATATGAAGCCATTCACTTCTAAGCCCAGGGGGGTAGATATGATATTTAATGGGGCTGCTTCCAATGAAAGATAATCTCAAAGTAACTTTTTTCTTTTGGAGGTAGTAGAAAGAAAAGGCTTCATCTTTTAATTTAATGAATATGTGAGTCCCTATTATAAAAGAGGGCCAGCACTAGAAACTGAAAACTCAGCTAGTGCAACAGGATTCCTGCCTTGAATAATTGTTATCTGAGCTATTTTTATCTCAGGCGTTAGGGTGACTGACACTGTGGTCCCACCCAACTTCCACCGGGTCAGTGGCCTCTGGGTTCTTGTCTCTCAAATTGAAAAGGTCAAACCCATGAACAACCAGTGGATGAATTTGGAAAGGAAGGTTTACAGTTCTTAGAACTTAAGAGAAAGAAAGCAGAGCTCCTACATAGCAGGAACAAGTCCTGGGAGATAGGGCAGCACTAAACAAGAAAACTGGGGCCTTTTATAGACATTTAGTGGAAACCTGGTCAGCTCAGCTAAAGCAGCCATGGCATGTCCAGGTACCTCCTCTTAGCATTGGCCTTGTGCTTGTATATTGCTTCCAGGAGAAACAGAGATAAGGAGAAACCAGGAACCTCCCGTCTGGCATCCTGGCTTCCAGCCAGGGCACAACCAAAGACATTTTGGTTGAAATATTTCTGGCATCTCTGGCCTTTGTCAAGGACAGAACTTCCAACAAGCCTCAGGACATTTCTGGCTTTTGGCCTTGAAAAGACTGTTTACTTTCAGGGCTCCTTACCCTGAAACTGCCCAGCCAGTTTCTGTCACCTGTTCCCATCAATAATGATTTGTTTGGAGCTTCCTGTACATTTTAGAATGATCGGTACCTGATAGATACTAAAGGAATCACGTCCCTGACTTAAAGCAACCAGAAAAAAGACACTTGCCACCATTAGCCAAAGTTTAAGAAACCTGCATTTGAAGTTGATAGAGCCGTGGGATGTTAGTAACATCCTCTTGACATGGGAATAACACAGGTCCTCAGACCACAGTCAAGCTCTCAGCTTCAGTGAACAAAAGAGAGTGCCCAAGTCACAGGCTGTTTCTGCCGAAGGTTCACACTAGAGGAAGCCTTTCAAATGCCAGTTGTATTCTTAGATTCTCTGCGAACCTAATGACAAGCAGTATGCTCATAGCTGCTCCCGAGTCTAGATGGTCACAGTCGCTGTGAGTCTTGAGGTATTACATGTTTTGGTGTCACTTGGAAAGATTATTAAAAAGGCAGACAGAAATGATGTCTGAGACCTGGGGCCCACAATCAATTCTCCCCTGTGTACTTTCATGTGCCAGGCTCTTCCCTGCATATAGTTCATTGAGCAGTATCTCAGAGGAGGTGCCTGGGCATCGTATGGACCTTGTAAATCAACTGAGCATCCTTTGGAAAACGGCACAATCTGTCTGGAAACAATCCCTGCAATCCCTGGCCTTGGGGAGTGATCCATTAGTGAAGGCCAAATGGTGTTCTGCTTATGTCATGTCTGTTAGCTACCCTTGACCATATCTAAGTCTTAACTACATCTAAGTGTGGTTGGCTTGTCTCTCCCCCATCCCCACCTTCAACTCCCTCATCGCCTCACCCTCCCCTTGCCCTCCTGCTCTCTCTCTTCTCTACTCAACCAAAAACTCTCGAAAGACAAAAAAAAAATGTACAGCCTGAAACCTAGAGTCACTCACTGTTCAGTCAGCCAATACTATTTAGTCTCCTGCTAAGGTTGAGGATGATCAACTCTGGGTGCCCACAAAGGTCCCCACCTCCAACACCACCAACTTTCTAGTGGAAAATTCCTGGGCACTGAAGGGTCAGCTTCCAGACAAGAAATCACACAGATATGCTCCCCTGGGCACAAAGACCTTGGTGTTCAGTCAACCGATGCTCTTCGAAGTGGAGACTTTTATGTTCTGTCTGTTACCTTTCCATCTCAGGCAGCTATTTACTGTAATGCTGATTATTTTTTTTTTCCCTCCAAGGCCAGTCCTCTACCCTCCCATTTTTGTAGGAGTGTGTTAATAATTTGCCCTGGGGAGATTAAAGTCTCTTTGACTCAAGTAGAATAAACACACGGCACATTGCTCAAAGGTCTTGTTTCTACAGTGGGAGCGCAGTTTCGGACTGAACCAGAACTGAGTAAAATAGTCTCGTTTCCAAATCACTCTTGGTCAGCCTCCCTCATTCGCTCCTGTGACTCCTCCCTTACTGTGCCCATCATAACTGCAGGAAGCTGCAGCCCATAAGGGTCACTGCCAATAGTTGTGGTAAATACATTAGTCCTACGTCCGACCTGAAAGGCCCCGGTCATCAGTGGGATTGCATCGTGTGGGATGAAGATCATCTAGACATCACATTAAAACATGCTTCACGAGACAATAACACAACAGAGTGGGAGAGAACCATTTAGTTCGACTATTCATTTCATGGATAAGGATACAGTACAGAAAGTTTGCATAGCTACCTGGCCCTACACCTTCCAAATCCTGGCACACTCTCTCCCTAAGCTACTATATCCCCTTTATCCCAAAGACCAGAGAAATCAAAGAAACTCCCTTATAAGATTGCTTTACTCTCTTTTTCTGTCCCCACCACTACTGTAAAATATGCTTGTTACCACCCAATGCTGGGTAGTATTCCTGGGGCCCTGGAGCCCTTTAGAGATACAAGCAGTGGCTTGGACTGCCTGGTCTACCCTGCAGGATGTTCTCACACCAATATGGAAAGCCTCCATCCTATACCCAAAGACCCTGCTATCCTGAAGGCATCCAGCAGACAGCCGATGGATGTGCTGACTCTCTCAGTGTCCTTGCAATTCATCATTCACCTGCACACCCCAAAGGTAGGCTGGACACACAGGAGCATGTGACAGTTCCATGCTCCTTTGCACCTGAGCCTCTTCCTAGTTCCATTTTGATACCCACTTGCTGGTAAAGTTGATTAATCCAAGACTTCCTCTTGGACAGTTTATAGACTGGCAACAAAGTTCAGGGTCTAGGATGTGTTCTCTGCCTCACTTAACCTTGCGCTGAGATTCCAGCTCACTCTCCTCTACCTTTCTAAACAGGAATAAAATGAATGTGAGGCATTCAAATATCCAGTTTCAGTCTGGTGAGCCAAAGGTCACTGGATCATTTATTTTCCAAATCTTCAAATATGACATTAATGTTCTTTTCCTTCGAATTGTATAGCTTTGATGTTCATTATTGTAGAATTTGTAATACAGTTCCCCCTCTATCATCAAAACCTTAAAACTTATTTTGGACTAGACACCTCCAGAGACTGAGTTCATTCCTTCAGTTCGTCTGTCAGCTTTCTCCTTCAGAGCAATTTGTCTGAGTATCTTGAAGCCCCATTCCTCAGAGTGTCTCCCTCCTCCTCTTCCTTCTCCTCTCCGCCTCATGCCCCTGCCTCCACCCTGTGCAGTTTCTAGAACGCTCACTTCAAGGACTATTTGTGAAAAATCTCACTGAATATCCAATCACCTATTTCCCTAAATTAATAATTTCAAAGACAGCATTTAATTTATATTTCTAAACTGATATACCCTTTCCAAACTTAAAATACCTCCGAGGAGGAAAAACAAAAACAAGAACAAAAAACAAAACAAAACAAAACAAAACAATCCTTAGTTTCATTTTTAGTTCCCTAGGTAAGGAGGTTTCTTTCCTCATGAGGCTGTACATACTCAACAGTCATGACACTTAGAAACTTCTCTCCTTAAAACTACTAACCAAAGATGGCTTCTTGACCAGTTCAACAAAATGCTAATATCTAGGTTCAGCCCTAAAGTCATACCTTCACTTAATAGCCTTTGGGAAAGAGCAGCCAGTAACATGGAAACACATCCTGGCCTGTGAGAAGGTGCCATGGAGTGTGGATTTGGCCACTCAAAACACCAAAAGAATGTGACTACTGTTACCTGCACCTGCAAGGTTTCCGTTCAGGCAACAGAAAATCATTGTTCTGTGCCTCCTCCTATATGTCTGTCTCCTCCGAGCTATTAATCAAAGTGACTCCCGGTTTCTACATCTAGTTTGTCAGATACTGAGCTACAAATGAACATAAGATCGGTTACTGTTCTTCCCCCGATACAAAACTCAAAGGACCAAGGCAAACTTCAAAAGAACCAAGTGCTCTAAGATGGCAGCAAAGTTTGACACTTGGCCCATACAATGGCTCACCCAGCACTGATGTTGCCACTCTGTCTTGTCACTTGTCCAAGCCCTGCCCTTGTCTGGATTCCCCTTGACCTGATACAATCCCGGAACATAAACACTGTGAGACTTATAATGGCTCCTTTGTATTCATATCTTTACTTTCCACCCAAAGATCCTTAAAGGCATAAACACACAAAGCCAGGAGCCCAGGCACACTGCTATCTACCTGCTGACTTCTGGAATGTGATAATGGGATTCTTAACTCTCAGATTAAATGATAACAGAATTTGTTTCCCACCTATGGCATTGCAAGTGTTAAGTGATTAGTCTGACGCCAGAGAGGAGTGAACTGGTCAGGATGCAGACTGTTTCACAATAGGCATGGTCCATGGAGTTATCTCCAGACATGCTCGCTGTTAGGGCTAGATAAACAGTTGTTGATACCCACTATTAATTGATAACTGCCTGGGACTTTCCACTAGAAAGAAATGGAAACACAGTAAGCATTCCTGAGATCTGCTTTTCTTTTGAATCAAGTCAATCCTGGGATTATCTTTTTTTGAGAAAGACATAACACCTTCATTGATGCAGCATTCCTTTGTGGAATGTGCAGACATTTACAAAGTATCTCTGTACTAAAGAACTCTGGAAGAAGTTCATAAAAATGGCCTAGGAGCTGGGATTTCAAGAGTAACTCGGACCCACATAGTGATCTAGAGAGGAAGATGGCCATGGATCACAGCCAGAAAGTATTACTATATATACACAGCATGTTTCTGATTCTGAAGGGGTTAAAATCGTGAGGATAATTTGGGTCAAGAGGGGAAAAACAAATGTTCTGTAAAGCTGATATCCCAAAACAAAGCCCTTCACTTCTGTAAAGAGCTAACCACTGTTAGCATTTAGCTGAAAAGGTCAAGGATTTCCCTAAATGAAAAATTTACTCTACCTGTGTGCATGCTTGCCTCATCCAAAGAGTGCGTGGCACTGATGTCTCTTTTCTGGATTGCATGCATTTAGAATGGATTCTAATTTGAAATTTATAAGTCTGAAAGAGAATCCAATTAAAATATTGACAAGCTAGTGAGGGAATAGTACCTGGTGACAATTTTCTTTATCGGAGAATTTGTACCTAGCGATGCCTAAAATAAGGAAGGAGGCAGAGATATGTTTCAAGGTATTAGTAGAAAATTAAACCAGTTCTGTGGAAACTAGTCATAAGCTTATCATTTCAGAGTGCCTTTGGGTAACACCTGTTCTTTCAAGTACAAATTCTCAAACTCCCAGAAGTCTTCCTCCTTTCCCTCTGTCCCTGCTGTCTTTTCCTCTCATTCCTTTATTCCCTCCTAAACTGGTAAATGGGAAGAAGGGAGTAGCTATGACTGCAGTTTACGTAATTTTGAGATGTAAATGTTGTCATAGCTGCCAGTAGGGCATGATAGGGGCACTCACTGGTTTCTGGACCACCAGCAGTGTATAACTAATGAGCTAGTGTGCTCTCTCTCTCTCTTTCTCTCTCTCTCTCTCTCCCTTCCTCCCTCCCTCCTCCCATCCCTCCTTCCATCCCTCCCTCCCTCCTCTGTTTCATGGGAAAAGGCCTGGTACAAACCTGGCCTCTGCTCCTGAGTCCCTGTGGCTCCCAGGAGTCTCACAGTGTTCCTTAGCCAGGCTCCCTGAAGAATGGCTTAACAGAAACTAGCTGTTTTTTTTCTGGGTGTTCCCTCCAAATGTTCAAAGACATCGAAGGCACAAATATCATTTTATGTGGTGCTTCTGTGTTCGTTCCTCATACTATACACAAATACATGACCATGCTATGTGCATGTACACACACACATGTACACATACACACACAAACACACACACAAACACACACATGGTGCAGCCTGTTCTGGGGTTTCCGGTTTCTCTAACTGTGAAAAGACACTGTAGGGTATATGGCCTTAACACCTCATTTTTAGAAGATTTTTTTTTCTTGAACATATACTCTCAAGACAACAGCCTAATTAATAGATCTGATTTTGAACATTAGAAGCAATATTATCTGGGCTTTTATAAATGGATACCTCTAAGTTTTCCCCCACCTGTGCCATCTGTCTGTGCCTGTATCACTGCCTACAGAAACATATGTTTACCCTTGAGTATACCTGGGGCCAAAGGTGCCGGTCAGAAAGTTAGAGAACAATGCATTCACATATTCAGAAGTTTTAAATAATACCCAAAAAAGCATCAATGAATCTTCCTAAATTAACCAAGGCAGCACCACTGAGATTTCTGAGGCCGTATGAAACCTGCCCATGGTTAGTCAGGACGCACAAGCTTCATTCACATGGGACATTCATAAGAAAGGATGCGAATCACTTGAAAACATGCATCTCTTCTGCAGCACGGCTCTTTCCAGTTCATCTTTAACTCTTAGCTTACCTGCGTTCTCATGTACCCTTCAGTGTTAGGGGTACAGCAGCCACCAAGACCTAATCTCAGGGAGACTACCACCCTATATTCCAAGAATTCTTTCACTCTGCTCAAAAAGAAGAAAAAGACAAAAACAAAATGGCCACAGCTTGGTCTGCTCTGTGTAACCTGTGTTCAAGGACCGTGTACAAGAAAGGCCCCATTCATAGCCTTTCATAATTACTGGTGACCAGATGACCTCCATGCATGGAAAATGAGAACAATTTGTGAACAGCTTTGTGAAATACGTGGGCCCCGACCTCAGCCAGTCTTTATAGACTGAGTGGTCCTCCGCAGATTCCCATGTTAGAGCTATAATCGCCGGTGAGAAGGCATTTGGAGAGCTTTAAGGAGCGGTAAATGTTAAAGAAGTCGGCGGGATGTGGCTCTAATCCAGAAGCACAGGAGGAAGGGAAGAGGAGAAAGGAGGGAAAGCGAGGAGAAAGTGAGGGAAGAGGAGACAGAGAAAGGTCAGACTCTGCAGGCACATGCGGAGAAAAGGTCATGTGAGGATTCGAGGAGACGGCGAGCCATGGAGAGAAATGTCCAAAGAAGCTGACCTTGGCCTCCCAGACTCCAGAACTTTGAAAACCTAATTTCTGTTTTGTTAGTTGACTATGGCATCCCAATCATTTTCAAAGTGTGGTCTTGAATGCTGAAGTAGGGGAGTGTGTGTACAGCACATGTATACGTGATACATGTATCTGTGAGTATCTGGGAAGCACACATGGAAAAGATTATATTTTGCTCTGAAGCACATTCCTAGGTTTATTGCACATTCAGAGAAAGTAGGATTAGGGAGGGAGACAGACAGACAGAGAGAGAGAGAGAGAGAGAGAGAGAGAGAGAGAGAGAGAGAGAATAGGTTTTCAGTAGCTTGCAAGGCCTTGTTTTATTTGGTTGTGAAAGGACAAGTACCAGCACAAGATACCCCAAGACCAAGTTCTCAGCACAAAAAAAAGATGTATTTACCGAAGAAGAACAAAGAGCAAGGAATCAGAGACAAAGACAGGAGGAGAAAGAGTGAGAGAGGAACTAGGGAGAGGGGGAAGGGATATTTGTCCCTGAAGGACAAAGGACTACCTCTGGATAGAGAGGAGACAGACCCGGCCCATAGGCATATGGTGGTTTATAAAGGTAAAGGCGGAAACCCTGTGTTAGGATGATGCGCTTAATTTTGATTGGGCATGTTAATTACGGCAGCCAAAAGGAGGCTTTTGATTGCTGGACTTCAGTACTGTGATAGCTGGACCTTGGTAGTCTGCCTTAGAAGGAGGAAGTGTCCAAACAAGGGAACAGACCTTGGTGGCCAGCTTTAGGAATGGAATCTAATGGATTTTAGCAAAGAAGAAGAGATGGGATGGGAGTGGGGCGCGAGGCCATTTTTGTCATGAGTGGGCCCGCTAGAGTCCCTTCAGGCTGAAAAGATGAACAGTGCTGATTCTTGAATAAAATGTGTTCTAGCCCAGAGTCGGGTGATGCCCACAGTCTTTTCATGAAGATTCTCTATGATTTTGGGTAACTTGGACTAAAATATAAGGCATACTATGAATTACTCTCACATAATGGGCGGGGAAAGAATCATTTGTTTGAAACAGATGTAATTAGTGCTTAGGGGTAGTTGGAAGGGGAGTTCTTTTTTTTTTTTATTCCCTTTTATTTTAAAATATATTATATGTTGTTCATTTACTGAGAACTAATCCTTTAGCTTATTTACAGACCTCCTAGCAACTGGAGGAGGGCACTATGCTGTTTCTACTGCTTTCTAATCTCATGACCCTGGACATGTTCTTCTGTCTCTGTGTATCAGGTTCCAAATCTGTAAAATGGGCCCAAGTCTGAGATTGCTATGGTGGTTAAATGAGACATAACACTCAAAAATCCATAAATCAGTGTCGAGGAGAGATTAGAAGCTTAATCAATGACAGGTGGGTGGGCACTGTGTCGATACTGTTATTCTAATGGTCATTTTATGGATGTAAATGCTAAATTTAAACTTACTCAAAGATATTGCCTGAAGTTACACTGCCCATCAGTGATAAATTCAGGACTCGACTCCAGATCCATCCACCTGACACCAAAAGTCTAAGATTAGAATCATCCTCCACTTCCTCTGCTTGTCCAGTCAAAGAAGTCTGACGGGCACACAAACAGAACTGAAAAGCATTCAACGAGAAGAATTCTTAATTTACTCTAAGGCGATGTGTTCCTTCCAGGCTGACATCTCTGCCCGAGGCAGCGATGGCTGAGCCACTCTCTTTGCGTTTGCAGAGGCTCCTTTTTCTTTCTCCGTACTGATGCTAGGGAGGAAGAGCCGGCCACAAAATGAAAAGGGCAAATAAACATGTCCTGTGAGAGTCCTATGAAAGGGGATTTTTGTTTTTCATCAGATACTCATAAAAAGATCACAGACGGTCGTTTTGATGTTCCTCTCCCATAGATAGGACTAAATTAAAGTGCGTGTATGACTCATAGAAATGACCCAGGCAGGAAAAAGGAGTCTCCTGGCCTTTTTGTATCTCTGGCCACGGGGTTTTCCCCACCCCTGGGATCAACACCAGCAAAGATGGGCGGGTCCTGCGCCACCTGCTGTCAGCTGGCTGCGAAAGAAAGTGGGCTTAGGAACTCTCAGAGCATGGAGGAGTCTGGGAGAATGAGAATCTTTGGCCCAAGTGTAACCCTTCCAAAAGCATTTTCTGCTGTGAGTTTGAAGTTTCTTGCCCACATTTAATCAGTTTTAACTCCCAAGTCTACCCTCACGGCAGGCCAATCAATCCCGAAAGGTGGACAGACTCTTCAAAGGTGCCCACTATGATCGTTGCCTCGTAGCTCAAGCCAGCTAGCAAGCTTGGGTTTGTTTGTCCAACAGTGAAATCTCTGTTCCTTTATTGTTGTTACTGCTCTTTTGGAATCTGTCTAGTTTGTTTGGTTTGTTTTGTTGCTGTTTATTCTAAGACTGAAAGGCTCCCAGTTAAGCTCCACACTCTGAGACTCAACCTCTGGAAGTCAGAGAGGGGAAGAATCTCTCAGATTGCTCAGTGCACTTTGTCCTGAGCCTGTAGAGATTCCCCTCAGTCAAGAGTCTGAAAAGCCCATGTGTAACATCTGCTTACTCCCAATGAGTCTGTTTCTGTATGTCCTTTCATTATTCACTCTTTATTTTTTTTTTCCACTGTGGATTTGACATCTTGGAGGATCAGGTCAATCAGGAGGACACCAGGCTGCAAGGCAAACGGAGACTCCATGTAAGCTCAGGGGCAGCCTCTACTCGGTTTGAACCATTTGAAGCCAAAAGCAGAAAATATCTGAGACTTCTGAGCTTTTGAGAGAAACCAAAAATAGTAGATCTCCTTCTTTGGTAGTGAAATGATTCGATATTCAAAACTTTGGACTAATTTGAACTTTCAAAGCAGTCAGTATTGACCAAAAGGGAACCCATGGTGGGTAGCATGCAGCTTGCCTGTTTCTAATGTAAACTTTCGTGTAAATTATACAGCAGAGTCTAGTTCTTCCAACTTTTGTCCTCTTCTCGTTGAACAGACAGCTGGATGCTATTTCTCAGGCTAACTTGTTAGACCTAGAAATTATAGATGGAAGCCATAGACCCCACAGCCAGACTCCTCCTCCATTTCCCCCCACATTCCTCCTCTCTGCCAGCCCAGGGATCAGAAGCTGTAAGGATTTGGAGAAGAATCCCCAACACGCACACACAGAATCTCCAATTGCAGAGAAACAGAAATCCTTTGGGATTTGGAGAACATTTATTTACACCTATTAGCTGAACTGGATTCATGTAGCTTGTTGGGGACTTCCTTCTCCTTGTATATAAATAATGTTTGTAAATCCATTTGATCTTTCAGTAGTGAAACTTCAAAAATAAGGAAAAAACATGTTTTCCTCAGGCTGATAAGGTTAAAAAGGAAATAATAGTGTTATCTTCATATCCAAATTGTTTTCAATAAGCAATTCTATGGCTAAAGAAGTCAAATGCTGCATGGAATAAAAGTACTCTGGCCACAAGGACAGGACAAGTTAGAGATGCCTGGGCACCAGTCACACACTTGGGTGTGTCTCCATCAGCAGTCTTTCTGGTTGGGGGTTGACCTAAAAATCCCACCAGTTCCTAGTAATTCAAATGCCAGGATGTTGAATAGAAATCAGAGCGTTTCCTCCACATCTTTTGAAATCACCTCTATAACTTTTAGATTCTTTAAAACTCCCATTTATAGCATTCATCCCCCCCCCCAATAGAACACTGCATTAAAACATTTTAAATACTTCAACTAAAATGATTTCCTCTCTTGGAAACTTGAATAATCTCTAAATTAGTAAGACATGCATGGAGAGTAAGTCAGGAGAATACTGCAGAATGCAGTTTTATGACCCCTTGCTTATAGTCAGGAGGACAGAGTCTGTTCTAGACAATGAGAAAGTCCACTAGAACATAGGGAAATTGCTGAAAATAGTAGAATGGCTTTTATATAAATGTTGTTTTGACATGAATTAATATGCTAACCATGATGAGTACACCTAAAATTTACTTGTAGAATCGGAAGATAAAGTGAAACTCAATAGCAATTTGTAATTTGACCAGCCACCAAATAAGTTGCAAAAAGAGTAGCGTGGTTATTTTTCTTGTTGCTGGGTTAAAATTCCCAGACAAAAGCAACCTAAGGACAGATTTCTTTTGACTTACAGTTCAAAGTCACAGCCCACCGTGGTCAGGAAGTCATGGGGTCAGGAGTGTGAAGCAGCTGGTCGGCCATATTGCATGTCAGCCATATTAGATCCACAGTCAAGAAACGGAGAGAGCTGAACACTGATGTTCAGCTGCCTTTGTCCTTATACAATACAGGTGTGGTGGTTTGAATATGTCTTCATAGTCTCAGACATTTGAATATTTGGTGCCCAGTCCGTGGTGCTATTTGAGGAGGCATATGAGGTATGGCTTTACTGAAGGAAATGTGTCAGTGGGGGTGGTTTTGGGGGTTTCAAAGCCTCCCACCACCCCCAGTTTCCTCTGGAGCCCATTTGTGGTTTAAGTTGTGAACTCAAAGCTTGCCCCTCTAGCTGCCAAGCCCGTCTGCTGCTGTATCTCTCAACCACGATGATGGACTCTTATCTCTCTGGAATTGAAAGACCACACATGAATCCTTGCTTCTATAAGTTGACCCAGTTATGCTGTTTTATCACAGCAACGGAAAAGTAATTAATACACCAAGAATTTCCCTGGCCTAGGGAATGATGCCGCCCACTTTGAGAGAAAGTCTTTTGATATCAATTAATCTGTCAATATAACCCCTCAGAGGCATGGCCAGAGGGGACTTTTCTAGGTAATTCTAGTTCCTGTTGAGTTGACAGACAGTATAAACTACAGAAAGCAGCAAATGATTCTTGTCACTGTCTCTGTAAGTCCACTGATTGCTGTGGTGTCACATCTACTGTGGTTCATAGAGCAGAATAAAATGCAGTATTCATAGGGCAGAAAAGCACACGTTTTATTAAAGGGATGATAACAAGATCCTATTAGTAAAGAAAACCTGTAAAATACCCAAGACACAATTTCCAAGTGGCATATATTAAAGGGCTTAGTGTCCTTTTTTGTGGGGAAGAGGTAGGGGCGGTAAGGGGTCAAGAAGAAAAGACAAACTTTGTACTCTGTGGAGACTTGAGCTACACATTTGGGTTAAAGAGTATCAGGAAGCATTTCTGAAGTATCCTTCCTGTCTCTAAAGAGAACAGCTTTGTTTGTGTGATCACACTGCTCTCTGCTTGTCAAGATGGCCACTGCCTTATTTTGAGGCCAATCTACTTCTTCCAGCCTCTCCCTAGAGAGTTGAGTGTTGTCAGAAGAGAACTTCTTCTCACTTATTCAGTGTTAACTCAGAAGTGGGCAGAAAGTCCTAGTCCTGGAAAGAATGTATAACAGCTGGAAGAATGATGGATATTCTTTATTTGATATCTACATTTTGTTTCTCCTTCTGGTAGATACAAAGGATGACCCTATAAGGAAGAGTAAGATGAGTGTGGTTTTGACTATAATTTTGTTGCTGAGATAGCTAAGGTCATGGAGAATTTAAGCATTATGAATAAGGTTATGAATCTGGCAAAGGTGAAGCCAGGCTAACTGACTGCAGAACCATTTCATCTTAACTGCTGTACCATACTGACAAGGCCAGGTGGGGTGGAACATGGCAGCCACCACTGGTCTTGACATCACACATGACCAGGTTTGTCTCTTCAAACAGTTCCTGAGAGAAGTCCTGAGGGTATCTTGAGACTGAGTTATGAGAAAGATTTGTTTTTAAGGTACTGGGTGACAATCCTTAGAGTAGGTGGAATGGGGTCATTTATGTGAGTGGAGCACCCTTGGATGGAACGAGATGTGAGAGGAATGAGGAAAGGAAGGGCCTTGGAGTTTGCCACACCTGACCCCTAACAGGGAAGGAGAAACAGTGGGATTGGCATGGTTGTAGCAGAGCTAGTGAATGTAGAAGAATCCCAGTGGGAGAGAGATGCTCAATCTAGGGACAGTGTGCCCCATACAGCCCACAGAAAGCTTTACCCTCTTGAGATCTAATCTGCAGAGACCTCAGGGGGAACTGAGAAAGGAAGGCAATGTGTTCCCCTTTCCATCCACACACACACTTCATCAGAACACTGCATCATGAGAGCTAAGGACTAAAAACACCCCTGCCTCTCCCTGCCCACATTCTCCAAAGAGTTAGTTGAATCATCCAAGCAGGTTCTTCTGCCAAGGATAGAAACAAGAGACTTAAAGTTTAGAAAAGATAACAACCGGGTGACAGGACCAAGTGGTCCAGGTTAACTCTAAAAACCACATGGAGAAGCTCTAAGGCTGTTTTTCTTCAACATTATAAATGATTCCACTTCTGCATTTCCACATGAATTTGGACTCTACTCAGTTTCTACACACACACACACACACACACACACACACACACACACTCACACCCAACTGAGTACTGACTGAGATTGGGTTAACAGATAAGTCTGAAGTTGGGAAAGATATTTTTCTAAAGGGTCAGGAGTTTAAGGGCAGATCACCATAGGCAATAGGCGTAGGAATGGTGTAGGTGTGGCTGATACACATTTATTCAAAGAGCAGGCAGTAGGCTGGATTTGTCTCAGGCTATAATTTTTTGGCTTCTGTTAGAGAATATCTTGCTCTTACACTGTATTGACTCTTCCAATATACAAACAATATGCAAACTCTTCCAATATGCACCCTCTACTGATTTAGCATTGTCTCCTTTTGGACTCAGCAATAGTTTGATGTTTTTAGTGTGTGAGAATTGCACTTTATGTTAAATATGTATGGATTTTATGTTATTATAAATAGAGTCAAATATATTAGTGAAGTTTTGGTTAAATATATTTTAAGAAGTATGGTAATTTACAATGTACTTTTTATTATAAAGAATATAATATTTTAGACACGGAGTAACACTAAAACAGAGCTAGACTAACATTTAAAAATCAGTCTGGGATAGGAGAGATGGCTTAGTGGTTAAGAGCGTTTGACTGCTTGTCCAGAGGTCCCGAGTTCAATTCCCATCAACAACATGGTGACTCAAAACCATCTGTAATGGGATCTGGTGCCCTCTTCTGGTATGTCTGAAGAGAACTATAGTGTATTCACACACATAAAATAAATAAATAAATCTAAAAAAAAAATTGGTCTGGGCCATTTTGTGTTAAAATGAAATTGATTTTTACCTCTTCAGCTTACTGCTTCCATGTGACCCTCATGGAAAAGCAAGTCTGAGAACAGAAACTACAGAACTAGAATCATGACTTCCCAGCTCTCCACATGACACAGGGAAGGTGAGATGACTATTTAATTTGTTTTGAGTGGCTTACTTGAAATAATCAAGAAAATTGCTGTGTAATATATTCTGTTTAGACATCCTTAAGAAGGGTTTGTAGGACATGCACATGCTTCTAGGTGGTCATCAAATTAGCTCAGGGGTTAAAATATTGCCAGTAAACTTTCCTAAGTAAAAAGGTATAAAATAAATAGTAGTACATGCCTATAATCTCTGCACTGAAGAGGCAGAGGTGGGAGGATCGTAAGTTCCAAGCCAGCCTGGACTTCAGAGCAGGAATAAAAGAGAAGAGCAGGAGCAATTAAGAGCCCTTGGT
This sequence comes from Rhabdomys pumilio, assembly GCA_030674055.1. Lineage (NCBI taxonomy): Eukaryota > Metazoa > Chordata > Mammalia > Rodentia > Muridae > Rhabdomys > Rhabdomys pumilio. The sequence continues at coordinate 33,894,718 of JANHMN010000014.1, forward strand.
CTTGACTCGGTACAGTGGAGAACGAACACGAAGCCATCTTTCCACTTGTGTTCTGTGAGAGATAGCATGAGCATGCCATTTTAGCTTCTTAAGGTCCAGCCTTCTTGTATGCAAGATGAAAAACGTGGTGTACATTGAACAAGATGTCCCTGAAATTCTTTAGAAACTATCAAGAACTCGGTAGTCAATAAAAGGTGTTAAAATGTTAAGATGGTCCCTATTGTAACTACCACCATGGAAGTGGAGTGGATAATGACTAAGACGTCTCCTGTGAAGCTTACTCACATGGCAAGTATCTTCTGACTTCTCCTACCGAAGACCTTAACACAAGAGTAAGAAAGAAAATACCAAATGTGAGAAATGTCCTTACTTGGAGAAGAACAGCGAGGTTAGAACTGGCAGACGTTGGCAGCCAGCAAACCCTCCTCACTGGGCCTCCGCCTAAGGAAAAAGGGCCCAGGAAAGAGCAGGTAAGTCTTAGAGTCCATTCTATTTCATTACTATAGGAAGCTGGAGAAATCTGCTAAAGGGTTCTGCTTCTGATCTTCAGACCACAAATACACTATTCTCTGCTTCATGGCAAGGCCTAAAATGAAGACTCCAAGAGTCTTCGTAAAATGTGTGGCACAGTGGTTTTTCCAGGAGCTAAAATCATCCTGGTTGGAAGTAGTTCACCTAACATGGGACTAGCAACAGTTTGGCTATGACAGTGTCCAACACACAGATGACTAGAGGTTACACCCAAAAGAGCCAAAAGAAGAGAAAGTATTCCCAATAGTTGTGACTCCCCGGGAAACAGTGAATAGGATCATGTTTTAAGTGGATAAATTTAGCCCCCTTCACCGTGAAAAATGGCCTGCCGAGCAATATAAACAAGCTATGTACAGCTATGTCAAATAAATGCATCTATTTCTCTTTCATCATGCTTTATTATGGCTACATTTTGTTATAAACTTTATAAACATAATCTTAGTGGTGAGAGGTAGTGAGTGATGACGACAAAATTCTTTCTCTCTGCCTCTCACTCCCTCTTCTCCCTTCTTTCATTTTCCTCCCCTTGTGTATGTGCATGCGTGTGTGTGTGTGTGTGAGTGTGTGTGTGTGTGTGTACAGACTGACATCTTTCCATGCCTGTCTTTGTGTTTTTACTTTTTTTCATTTGTGGATTTCCCTGTGTCGAATTTCAGATAAAATGGTCTGTTGCTCTTTTGGGACTTAGCATTCTCTTCTCATTATGTCGGTGGTGTGCCAAGCAAAAGCCTGCTACACATTTAACTAAATGTTCTTTAGTTAAAATGACTTGCAGGGCTAGAGAGATGGCTCAGGCATTAAGATCACTGGCTGTATTTCCAGAGGATGGGGTTCAGTTCCCAGCACCCATATTAGACAGCTCATAAGCTCCCGTGACTCCAGCTCCTAGGGATCCAATGGCCTCTTCTGTCCCCCATGGGCATCCCATACATGTGGCACACACACACACACACACACACACACACACACACACACACGAATACACACTAGCCATTAATTAATTTTAAATGTAAATAGAATAGATAGACAAACATCAGTCTAAGAGCACACTTCTGTATTCAATCAATCACTCCATCTCAGGTACAAGTCAACATGAATCTGTCTTTCTGCCTCCCACCCAACTTCCAAAGAATCTCAGTAACAACTGATAGCTTGTTGGAGTCTCTTTGTGGCAGGAATAACCCTTCACAATTAGGTGATGGGATCCCTACTCATGCTCTGTTTGTGTGGGTCTACGGAGCTTCAACCTCGATTGCTTTCTGCTACCTCAGCACTGAGTATCCTACATGTCCTATGTTGTGGGCATCTCACCAGCTTTCTGGGGATTCTTCCTCTCTTCTAGCAACTTGGAGTTTTCTTAGAGAAATCCTGAAGAATCTGCTTCTAATCTATTTCGTATTCTCACCACCCATGGAATGTATTATGCTCCGCACCACAGACACCATAAAACACATTTCCTCCTCTCCAATATCACAGAATAGCAGGATGTATGCACAAAATCAAAGGCCAAAATGCAATTATGTTTTTACAATGCAGGAGTAGAGGTCTAATACTGACGGGCAAGGAAGACATAGAGAGACGGGTTACTCCAAAGGTGATGGTGAAGTTTCACAGACACTTTCAAAAGCTAAATAAAAATTAGCCAGGGAGGGGAGAGAAAGAAGGAAGGAAGACATTACAGGCGAAGAGATTAGCATGTTCAGAAGCTTGGAGAAACCAACCTGGGCTTTGTTTGAGAAGCTGGAGAAACTTTATGACTGAGGAAAGAAAAATTGTAATTTTTTGTAACATATAATGTTATCTATTACATCAAAATAATAAGATAAATTAAATATAAAAGTAAAATAAAATAATTTTTTAAAAAAAAGAATGCAATTTTAAAAGAACCCACACTGTCACTGGGTTGTTTGTAGGACATCCACGAGGTGAGCAATGGCAACTTTATTCTTCGGTCCTCATGGCTCTTCCAAGTTTTATTGAGTGAGGCAATGTTCTCTAGCTTGTGAAAGTCAAAAGTCAAATAAATAAATAAATAAATAAATAAATAAATAAATAAATGTCATATTATTTCTCATTGCAAACAAAAGGCAATCAAAACCCAAACCACACAGAGGCTCCAAATGGCAGCCTCTTCAGAAAAATCCTCCAACATCCTCTCAGAGCTCCTAACATTCCTGGGAAGGTGGGTTCTTCTCTACTCTCTTCAGGTTCTTCAGGTCGGCTAAAGTCTCCATGACAGCTGCCCACATCTGGAGGCACCACTGTGATTACTGACTTTTGACTTCAGCTCTTTCTGCTTCCTCCTCCTCCCCGTTTGCTACTTATTGTTTCTGCTCAGCCAGAGTTAGAGAGGCTACAGGGAACAGGAAAAGTAAAAGATAAAGGTCATTCTAGAGAGTCCAGGTAGCATCTGCACTGTTGGCTTCATAGGAGAGTCAAAATGGAGTGTCCTAGGATATTTGCACCTGGGGTAGGGAGTATTGGCAACATACCCACTTGGGGGTATATTTCACTTCTTGACAGTAGAATGCCTGTGTCCTATAAGCAACCATGTTGAATTAAATGCCACCCGGCACCCACTGGCTGGTCCCTGGGGCCCTCACACAAACCTCGTTCTTTCTCTCTCAGTGAGCACAGCTCTGGCCTTCGGCAGCTATCTCTGACTTGTCCACTAGTCTCTTTTAGTTTCCCCTGGCATGAGCAGCCAGCAGCTGCTTTTGCCTTACAGGTATAAAGTTAGTTTTCTCATTACTAAGACAAAATAGCTGGCAAAAACAACTTAAATAAGGAAAGGTTTGCCTTGGCTCACAGTCTGAGGATGTACAGTCCATCAGAATTGAGGAGGCAAGGGTACAGGAACAGGAAACAGCTGCTCACAGTGTGTCTGCAGTTAGAAAGCAAAGCAGAGAGACGAAGAGGGGTAGGGGAGGGGGAGGGAAGGGATGAAGGGGTGGAGAGGTGGGGGTGAGAGAGCTCCAGTTCTCAGCTTTTCCTTCTCTTTTTCATTTAGCCCAGGACTCCAGACCACAGAATAGTGCCACCCACATTCAGAGTCTGAGGGGTCTTCCCTCCTCAGTAAAAACTTTCTGGAACCACCCTAACAAACACACCAGAGACAATGGTTCCATGGTGATGTGAAGTCCCATGAGGTTGATCACAGGTGTCAACTCTCTGGAATATCATTTGGAAGTCAAATCATTTCTCCCCCAAACAATCTGCTAAAATCGAATCAATAATGCTTCAAGTATGACCTTGTTTGGAAACGGGATCCTTACAAATGCCATGGGTGAAAATGAAATCATACTGGACACTTCTTCCAATGTAACCAGTGATGGAGGAACACAGGGAAGGACAATGCCACATGACAACACTGAAACCACAGGGAAGGCCATGAGCACATACACCGAGGGAATGTTGAGAACTGATGGCTATCACCAGAAGCCAGAGGGGTGGGATGGGGGTTCTTCTTCAGGGCCCTCAGGGGAACACATCTGAGGCTTCCAGAAGTATGATAAAGTAGATTTGAGTTATATAAATTGAGTAACTTACAGTACTTACTGTGACACACCTGGGAAACTAATAATGTTTTCTCAGCCTTGAGTTGACAAAGCCTACTGACACCCTCCTGTTAGAGACAAGTCCCAGCTCTAAGTTAACTACTTCCCCAAATATCCTTACCTTCTAGCCTTGTTAAATACCTTTGACCAAATCAAGGAGGGCCAAGAATGAGAAGTATAATGAACTCCAGCGAATCTCAGGACAGACCCTGAGACACAAATTCAAGTATAGGTATATTTGGGTGATGGAGAAGATACCAGGAGGGAAATGGGAAATCAGACAAGGGGGAAGTCAATCAAAAGGGGAATGTTATCAAGCTGGCTCCCACCATTTTCAGGTTCAAGCCATGTACTTTGGCTGCCAACATGATGATGTTGTTAAAGACAAGCTTTAGCATGATGGACAGGAATAAAAGTATTGCCAGGACAAAAAGGGCTAGCATGGTCAAGTTGTATATGCCATTCTTAAAGTTTGATGTGGATAGTTCTTAATTCTGGGAGATGGACACCTAAGCGTTTACAATTGTGTATAGCCTTAAAATATTTTCTATTCCTGATTTTTTTTTATATTAGAATAGTTGCAGTTAGTAGATAAACTGACAACAAAATGGGGGATAAATAAAACAGGCAAGAAATACAGGAAAGGAGAAAGTAGGGGGCTTTTGAGAGGGGGGATAGGAACTAGCCGAGAAGAGAGGGCATCAGGAGGAATAAGACGTACAGATCTGCCTTGAGTCGGTGTGGGGAGAGAAGCAGAGCAGGAAAGACCATGTAGGGTGGCACTGAGCTGCTGACCCAGGGCACTGGTGGGCAGGAGTGAGGTAACATGAGCAGCCACTGATCTATACTCTGTTGCTACAGACGAGTTTTCTAGAATTCTGCATAAACAGAATTCAGCATCTTTTTGAATGCTTCCTTCTCTCCACATAACCATTTTAATATTCCTTCTTGCTCAGTGCATATCAGCAGTTCTGCCCCTCATGCTTCCTAGAGTTTTGAGCTTCTATGGCGCAGCTGGATGACTCAGCTGATAAAGCCACATTCCTCACAAATCTGATCACCTGAACTTGAGCCTCCAAACCCACATAAAAGAGAAAAGACAGAGCCAATGCCACCACAGTTGTTCTCTGCTCTCCATATGTGCACTATGGCTTTCACACTTGTACACACATAGCACACACACACACACACACACACACACACACACACAGCAAAAACAGAAAACTTTGAACAAGACAGTAACTTTTATTGCCTGCCCATCACCCTGGAGTGTCCCTCCTGGTAAGCCTCTCCCTAACATGGCACTGCAGAACGGTTATCGCCCGCTGCCTTCCCACTTCTGGCCCTGCAGCTGGTTGCCTTTCCCAAATCCCTCTCTTCTGGGCAGTTATAATGACAGAGCATATCCTGGTGGGTTTCACAGTGTTCCATTCACAAAGAATTAAGTAAGCAATACTCCTCGAGGGGGTTGGATAACATCTGCTCCAAAGCCATACCCCCAGAGCTTCTGACTGCTCTGCATTCCCACTAATGGACTTCCTGATATAGATGGCCAGTCCCAGCAAGGCAAGACTAGTGAATGAACACTTCCTGGTCATGCTTGGGACTAGCCTCAAATTCATCTTTAGATTGTTCACTGCACATAACAAACAGCATACAAGTAAGTAGAGAAAAAAGTAAACAAATAAATATTCACCATTTAACATCTACATCACTAATATTTTGTGACTTTTCAGGGATCAGATTTAAGTGGTGCCCACGAAAGTCTCCTGTGTTGCCCCAGAAAGAAAACTTACTCTGACATACCAATATTTTAACACGTGGCTGGAGAGTGAGTTCAAGAAACAGTCTGACAGTCATAAGCCTGAATGACCAAGGGATGGGGAAATCCTGCAAGTTGTTTTAAGCAGTTGCTTAGCAACTGGCTCCATGATGCTTTTGCTTTGCAGAGTGAAATTACGTGACCTAGAGATGATGGGGTGGCCTGAGGCGTTGACAGGCTGTAATAAGGGCTTTGTTGTTTCTAAGAGTATTTCAGGGCTTGTTAGACTCTCTGAAACACATCTCTATTTATGATTTAAACCTCATGAAGAAAAGAAAAGATGTTCAATACAAAAAAAGGAAAGAGGAGAAGGTGAGAGAAAGGAGGAGAGTAAAAGAGAATTTCTAACTGGGGCATAGGATTCCAGAGACTGAAGCGTCCGTCCTAAAGCTGACAGCAGTTGGTATCTTGACGTGAGCCAGGCTTGGTTCAGCGGAGTGCTTCGCACGATGCGCTGGCTCTCTTCAGAACCCTCATAGCAACTCTTCACCTTCACATCAACTACTGGAAGCATCAAGAATAAGTTCCCTCCTGTTATAATGAAAATCCAAAGGCTTGCTTAAGTTTGGTTATCAAGTCAGAATTCACCCAGCAGAGTCTAGTTGCAGAGGCTAGACCTTCAACTACTCTGTACTACCTCCTTTACCTAGCCTGGACTCTGATTGCACAAACACCACCAGTGACCATCAGGCCTAGGGCCTGGGTGTGGATATAGAGAAAGTCACCAGGGCCAGCAGATCTGAGTTACTTATCCATCCTGTGGGAATACAAGAGCCCCAAATGAGCTTTCCTTTGTTCAGTAACAAAACATATCCAAACTGGATGAAAAGTCAAAACAGCAGAGAAGGAAACTGATATCTGACAGCTAAGTCCTTGTCTCAAGATCCTGACGGCTAAGCCAGGTCCAGGACCTTGACTTTGTCATGAGACCTCTCTGAACCTCCTTCCTTCCCAAAGAGGAAGGTAGCCTGGGCAAACATCTCTCCTTCTTGGGTGCACATTAGAATTGCTTGAGGAGCTTTAATAAAAAGCCAGTCCCAAAGCCTTACCCCATTCTTGTTTAGGATCATGGAATGTCCTGGGAGGTCAGGATTTATTGTAGGAAATAAAGCATCTTTTACCCTCCTGCACAGAGCTAACAATTCAGTGGGACAGAAGAAAAATATGCAAAGAGAAACTCTAACCAATACATATAAAAAAAACTACACACCCTTATACCACGGCTTCTATACATGTGGGCTTAAGAAACCATTTGCTAAAAACTGACAGGGAGAAATTGAGGCTGTATTGAACACCCACAAACATTCTTTCTTACCATTGTTCTCCAAACAGTATAAGACCTATTTACACAGCATTTACATGGTAGAGGTAGTATAATTAAATTATAAATGTAAATATGAATCTAGAGATGAGTATGTATAAAGGAAGATATGACTGGCTGTATACAAACACTACACCATTTTATATACAGGCTCGAGAATCTGAGGATTTTTGTATCCACCTGATACGACACCTGACAGATTCAAGGGATGGCTGTGTATGTAGCTTGCAGTAAGCGATACTGAGGGAAGGAAGAGTTATGAAACAATGAGAGGAACATGGCAGTGAGTTTTCATACATGTCCATTGCATTTGCTTGGATGAGAAATGTCTCCACGGGCTTGGGCTTTTGAGTACTTTATCCTCAGCTGGTTGTACTGTTTCGGGGAGGGCCACCCTGGCTGGAGGAAGTTTGCCACTGGGTGCTGGCTGAGAGAGCTGAAGAACTCTCCTTGCCAACTTTAAGCTCTTTCTCTTGCGTGCACTTCCAGGAGTGCGTTTTCAGCTTTCTGTTCCTGCAGCCACTCCTACTTCTCGTTGTCACGCCTCTGCTTCCCCATCATGGATTCTCAACTCTCTGGAACCAGAAGCCAAAATAAACCCTCTCTTTTATCACAGCAACAGAAAGAGTAACCAATGTGTCCATATGCATGTGTGTTTTATACATATACAGATATGCATACATATACAGATATATACATAAAGGCACGTTTATATAATATATATGTTTATATATATTATATATTACTTATATATATTATATATTAAATTACTTCTCTGAGGACCCCAAGCTGAAAAAGAAGGATGGAGATGAGACCCAGAAAACCTGGGAAATGTTTCTGCCTTCGGGGAGGTTAGCAGGAGCCAGAGCAAGTGAAGGGGTTTAGATTTTATCTAAAGACAATAGTAGCCATTAAAGAGTCCCATTCATGGGACTCAAAACATTCATATTTTATGTTTTAAAATTGAAGGGGAAAACCATTGCATTTAAGTGTAGGGAGTGATTTGAATGGGGCACAGAAGGAAAGAGAACAATTACAAAGCTGTTATAAGGATCTGAGTGAAGGTTCTGTTTCTTGATGATGCAAAATACTTTCACAGTTCTGCGTGTCTGTGGAAGATAAGTGGTGCTAAGGAATGGGAGAGAGGAAACCTGGAAGGAGCCAACTGTCTTGATTGACTGAAAGTTGGGAGGAGGCTTCATGCAGAGCTTAGATGAGTGGGGTACCTTTTGCTTGAATAGATGCTTCTCTCTTCCTTGTGGGCTTGTTCTGCTCTTCACAAAAGCACAGAGATTTCCTCCTTGTTTTTAGTCTTTCTGCCACTGCACCCTTCTGGGATGGCGTTGTTTACATCTCTGCTCCAAGGTTTGAGGTGACACTCAACCTTGGGCAGCCCTTCCCCATCCTTAAGGGCCCCCCGCTCCCCGCTGTGCACTGGGGCGTGGTTGGAGAAGCACACTAATTGTGCAGTGAGTTGGCCAGGCATTGAATTTTTAGCTTTTTGTGCCCTGGTTAAGTGGCTGGTCCACTGGCCTCAGTCCATTTCCTAATGGATAGGGTCAACGTCACAAAGCCTCCCTCTGACTGGCACTAATTGCCACCTTTGAGAGTTTTCATTACCCTAGGCACAGGACTGAAAGGGCAGCAAGGAAACAACCTTCTGATTGCATGCCTCGTGGATGCTCCCCAGTTTCTGATCACGCCTGCACCGGGGGCTAATGGGAAGCAGACCTGTTTGTCTTTCTGCTCCTAGACCAGATGTTTCTTGAAGGAGTCAGCCTTGGAACCCCAATCCTCAGCTCAGGACATGACCAAGGTCATGGCAGAGGTCAGTGTGAGTAACTTCTCTCCCAACCATGTTTGCTTTCTGTACGCCACATTTCACCATCAACATTGGCAGACTCTGAAGGAGGAAGCTCCCCGAGTGTTTGTCTGTGGCACTCAAGCCCTCAGCTAGACAGTGAGTTAGCTCCCCTCAAAGATAAGTAAGAAAAAGAGCTCAGGTTCAAAGGCAAGTTTTCAGCAGAGCAAGTCCAGTATAGAGAGTACAGGCAGTGTAGAAAGAGCAGGCCAGGCCTGATAGCGTATGCCTTTAACTCCAGCACTCACTGAAGGTGGATCTCTGTGAGTTCCAGAATAGTAGACTAGTTTCAGGACAGTCAGAGCTATGTAGAAAGTCCCTGTCTCAAAAGGGAAAAAAATAAAGAGGAAGGGGAGAGGAGAGAAAGCGAAGAAGTAGGAAAAGTGTGGTATACAAAATGCAATCACTCACAGGGGTTGGGGGCAGGGTGGCATGGGTCTCCATTGATCTTTACAATCCCTTGACGGGTGACAAAGGGTAGACAGTCGCCTTATTTTGTAGATAAAGAAATAAAGCCCAGAAAGGTTAGTGATGGGATTCTACAGGGTCATTTCCTGGTAGATTTCCAAATAAACTGTTTGGGGGAGTTAACGAAACCTGTCTGAAAACTTTGAAAAGCACTGTTTAGATAGATTTGTATTAGTTTCTTGATGTTGAAGTAGAAAATACCACAAACTGGGTGGCTTAGGAAAATCATAGGTTTAATGCCAGGCAATGGTGGCACATGCCCTTGATCTCAGCACTGAGGAGGCTGAGGCAGGTGAACCTGTGAGTTCAAGGCCAGCCTAGTATACAGAGCGAGCTCCAGCACAGCTAGGGCTACACAAAAAAAAAAAAACTCTGTCTCAAAGAACCAGAGGGGGAGAGAGGGTGGAAGGGAGGGAGAGAGGGAGGGAGGGAGGGAGGGAGGGAGGGAGGGAGGGAGGGAGAAGGGGAGAAAGAAGGAAGGAGAGGAGAGAGAGAGAGAGAGAGAGAACAGGTGTAGTTCTCACAAAGTTCTTGAGCCACAGAGTCTCCAGGATCCTCACATCTGAAAAATGGAGGGTGAATGTGTCCTTTGCCTCTTCCAGCTGCAGGTGTCTGTCCCCATTTCTTGATGAGTGCCCTTCTGTGTCACCTTGCCCCTTGCTTGTCTCTGTGTCTTCTTTTATGTTTCTAATAGCTCTCCACCTTTCTATTAGGACACTTCTAATTGAGTTTGTATTCTCATCCCAAGGTTGCCAGGTATATCTTTTCTACAAATAAGGCTACACTCAAAGGTTCCAAAGCTGAGGCATGACAGTGTTTTAGGGATGGGCACCATTCTACCCACTACAGCCTTTAAGGCTTTTGCTGTTGGTGATGGTGATGCTAATATAGATGGCAGAGCCTTGGCATCATCTCTTCATCCACATCAACCCATTCTTCTAACCTAGTGATACATTGGAGACAATAGTCCAGTAATTAAGGACACAGATGTTAAAGCCAGCCCAGCCCGCCTAAGAGTTCAGTATCCCTCTTGATGACTGTATGACATGGAGCATCACTGAACAACATCCTTAACCTCTTGATGCTAGCAATGCCCTGTCAAGTAGGCTGTTGCAAGGATCGGATGGACCAAGTTATAAACCAGTCGCACGGAGTAGCATCTACACTACAGAAACGTTAGTTACGGTTTGTCTTACTCTGTTCTCTCTCACTGTGATAAACACCATGACTGAAAGCAACTTGGGGAGAAAAAGGCTTTGCTGGGTCTACACGTCCTACCATAATCCATCCCTGAGGGAAGCCAAGGCAGGAAGTCAACAGAACAGTGACCAGGAGGCAGGCACTGAGGCAGTGGCCACGGAGGAATGCTGGTCGCCCCCCACAGCTTCCTCAGCCCACCTCCTTATGCCACCCAGGAGAGGCACCACCCTTGGTGTCCTGGCTCTCCCACATAGTCATTAGCCAAAATAATCTCCCACAGACTTACCTTCAGGCAATGTGATGGAGGCATTTTCTCAACTGAGGTTCCTCTTCCCAGATGATTCAAGCTTTTGTCAAGTTGACAAAATACTAACTGGGACACAATTCTTCCTTGACACTATGACTAATCTCAAGTTTTTTCATTTCACTTATGTATCATTAAATAATGAGATTTGGATGAAGAGGGAATGGAGTATCTCTTCTGGAAGAGATGCTTGAATCATGCACTCATTGCTAGTAATTTTTCTGAAATAAGCAATTTATATTGTGTATAGCCAGGAAATTAAACTCTATGAAATTGAAGAGAACATTATTTATATATCTTCCTTTAGGGCTGGTGAGATGGCTCAATGGGCTTAGGAACTTGCTGTCTAGTCTGACAAACTGAGTTCAATCCCCAGAACCCACATGGGAGAAGGATAGATCAAACTTCTGCACTTTCGCAAGTTGTCCTCTGACCTCCATACATGTGTTCCCCAAACCCCCCACCTCTCTCACACACACACAGACAGCATGGGGGCGTAATTTAAATATAAATCCTTCTTTGAGTTTCTGAAGGTTCTGAAGTAAACTTGTTCACTCTAAAAGTTGGGTTTCTCTTATAAGTTCATGAAATACTCCTTCAAACTAAGAGATGCTTCAGATTTTAAGAGAGGGGCTTTTTATAGAAAGTAAGACTCTCAAAGGGACAGGTGTTGGAGCCAACCATCACCAAGTAGGTGATGACCAAGTCACTGAGCTCTGTACCTGTGGCTCCAGCAGGTGACATTGCTATCTCTTTATCTTTTCACCTGAGGTAAACTCTGCCTTCCTGAGAACTTCTCCACCTCTTTCTCCTTTCATCTCAGCTGAGGAAACAAACATCCATCCAAGAGACAAAAGCCCAATGTCAGAAAGTTGGTGATTTCACACCTGAAATAAGTTCATTACCAACAGAAGCATTGCACCAAGGAGAAACCACAGTTCAGCCTTGGACTCTGTGCCTTTAATCACTGTGTGAGAAGAGCTGTTGAAAGACTGACAGGCTGGTGGATGCTGATGCTGCAGAATATTCTAGTGCTCGAGACAAATTGGCAGAGGTTCCAAACTTGAACTATGTTACTTAGGAGTTTGTCTTCTCTTTGAATGTGAGATAAAATCATATTTAGAGAAAATGAGTCAGTTAACTGTTGAAAAGCAATGTATATGCACCTACACCCATACACACATACACACACCTACATAACTAATTAACTAGCTAATTAATTGTTTAAAGAAAGAAGATTCTAGCTGGATATGATAGCTCAGGCATGCAAATTCCATCACTTAAGAGGCAAAGACAAGAAGATGAATTTGAGCCTGGGCTACAGAGGTATACTCTGTCTCAAAATATAGATAGGTAGATAGGTAGACAGATAGAGGAGAGAGAGAGGTAGAGAAAGGTAGAGAGAGAGAGGGGGGGAGAGAGAGAGAGAGAGGGAGAGAGAGAGAGAGAGAGAGAGAGAGAGAGAGAGAGAGAGAGCGCACTTATACATTCTAGCTTTGTGAATGCAAAAGTGATGAATATGGCCAGAGCAAGATAAAAACAGAGTGAAGAAGCTGGGTGCCCCCACCCCTCCCTGCTGCTACCCCAGACAGGGGTGGGAGGCTGGAGCAAGCTGGCCTTCTGAAGCCAACTGGAGCCAGATAAAAGGACACCAAAGAGAGAAAGGGAATCACTCCCAAGTGCCGGGCTAGCCAGCTCCTTTCAAAGCCTCTGGACCTTCCCAGGCTCACTCTAGTGTCTGGTTTACACTCTCTGCCTCCCTTGGGAATACTGATGAATGCAGAGGAGTCAGAACCAGGACGGAGCTGCACTGTAAAACCACTGCAGGTCAGAGATCGGGTGCCAACGGGCTGTGATGTGGCCGAGAAGAAAGGCATCCCAACCCCCACAGCCATTTGGAGGTTCCAAAGAGCCTCTCCAAAAAGAAACTCACTGTTGCTTCCAACACTGCTAAGAAACTGATTCCAGCAACCTAGCGGATACATATCCCTTATAGACTCCACGGTACTACCAGCCACGAGGGCCTAATGAGTCTCCAGCCTCCGAGGAGCTTCAGGAGGGAAAATGAACCTAACCCATGACTGACAGAAGCAAAGGACAGTAAAGTAATACGGCTTTCACTGTAGTGTGAAACTTTAAAATGTGGCTTGCTGGTGGTGGGGGGGTGAAAAGAGGTCTGGTTTCCCTCTAGGGATCTCTCACGGGGTAGGGATAACCCCCATCCCTCCCCAACCCCACCCCCATTCTGCCAGTGCCTCCTTGTGATTCAAATTGTTTAGAGTTCATCTATAAACTTTAGATAGAAGGGTTGAAAGACCATATCCATGACTCATAAAGCCAAGAAAAGCCCCTGCAATAGAAGCACACTGAAGGGACTGTAAGACAGACAGGACAGAGAAGAGAACGATAGCATAGGAGAATGATAGCATAGGCCCGGGAGGCCGTGGCATGGCTGTAGATTAGGGTTAGGGTAATATGTCTTAAAGCTGGGGTTTCTGCATCCAGACGGCACAGAAATTAGATTCATCCAACAAAACAGGAAGACTTGGGGGCCATACACGGAATTTGGGGCTCTGTGATCAGACAGATATGAGAATTCTGTGTGTCCTGCAACAAGCACCTGAAAGTTTCTCGCCTGTCATTATCTTCAGGTGTATAACGATGGGACCTCTTGCAGGAAGAAATAAAGGAATGTCACTCTTGGTAACATGGAAGGATCATGCTGAGTTACTGAGGAATGGTTTCTACACTCACAAGGAAGGAAAGGAGTTAGTAAGTCACAGACGGAACCAGAATATCCACAGAGCTCTGATGCTGCATGAATTTAGGCAAGAACAAATGTTTCCAGGTTCTAAAGCGTCTTTAAGATTTTTGGTGTAATTTTGGACTCTCCATGAGAGGTCTTCAGTTGTTCACAAGGACATTCTCTGTTTCGGCTTTCCTCCATACCCTTCTCCCAACCCCCTTCAACTCTCTTCTGAGGATTCTATTTCCCTGGCTTCATTACATCTTTATATTTAAATACTCATGTAGCTATCATTCCTTTGGTGCCTTGGTCAAATACTCCCTACTTCAGACATGAGAACTTCCTTCTCCGAAACACGTCACTGAGGTGAAGGATCTGAAGCAGTGCCGCTCACGGTGGTGGCGGAAGGGACGTCAGGAATCTTTGTGACAAGCTTTACTAGGCCTGAGTCCAAGATGAAGCTGAGAGAAATGAAAAGGCCTTTGGCTGACAGGGCGGGTGATGGACACAGAGAGAGAGTGCTGTGAAAGGAGACTGGCCAATGGCAAAGAGGGGCCTGGTAAAGAATTGGCAAGGCTTTGTGAAGCCTCTTGGTGGAAAACCCTGAGATTCAGCTTGTCCGTCTGTCGCACCATCCTAGGAGGCAAATCATTTTTGCCTGGGGAAGCTGCCTGCCAGGAAGCTGCCCATCTGTGGGGGCCTTTGGAAAAGTGGATATGTCTGGACTCCTGCCCAACCCTGTGGATGAGGAGAAGAAAAGACCCACAGCAAGGGATCAGGCTGAGAGATGGGAGCACCCGGGTGACTGACACTCATGAGTCAGAGCGATGGGAAGGAGTTGAGAAACAGAGGAAAAGGATGTGGGGGCAGGAGGAGGTAGGAGGCAGCTTTGTTTCTTTAGTCTGGGTCTGTTGGGGCCTGTCTCCTTCTTTGACGGATCCCCCATTTGGCATTATTCACCCATCCTTTGAAAACTCAAGTCTGACTTCTTCCAGGTGAAGATCTGTTCTTGGTCTCTCAAAGGAGGACTCACCTTGTGAGAAATCTCATTCAGGAGTTGAAAAAAAAGGTTTTGTGTGCTATGCTGACAGGGGCTGGGTTGCTGCCTGGGAGCCTTGGGACTCAGTGGGCACATCAGTGTCCTCTATCTCTCTAGTGTCCTTGTCACGGGGTTTTGCCTTTTTCTTCAGGTCATGGAGAAGCTTCCATCTGACCTTTGCAACACCAGCTTTACCGTTTTATCTTCTCTTTCTAAGTGGGCTGGCTTGTAGCCATATTCCCACCAACTCCCTTCCCAAGACTGGCCAGACAAATGTCCTTCCCATAGATGACTGGCAGGGGCAAAATTCATTTGAAAAAAGTTCTTGTTGAAATGATACAGACTGGTAATAATTTCAGGTGAATACTTCCATCAGAAGATGATGTCCTAGCCTGGTGCACCCTAGCATTTTTCCATGCTTGGCACACATAGAAAAATGATGATTTTACTACATAATGTGATCAACTTAAAGCAAGAAGCAATGGTCCCTGGGAATCACAATTTTGATTCACACTATTAAAAAGCTGAGCGAGAGAGATCCAAATCTCCCAGCTTCTGAAATCTTTTAGCTTGATCTTAACCCAACAGCTTTAAAACATGCTTCCGTTTGCATCTGGGCCTCAACATAGAAGGCTGGTGAGCCAAGGGCATAGCAGTTTCCACTGTTACCTCTCTGATTTTCATTGGTTTATCAGAGCTCTGACGTATGTTTACTAAGAGAAACAGTGTTGCAGATTAAAGGCGCTTGAAAGATTGCTGTGATCTTTTGTCCACCCACCAAATAGAATCTTCAGGAAGCAGCCAAGTAACAATTAGATAGTGAGGTGATGAGGTGATCGAGCACAGAAGAGCTGTCTTCTACATCCCCCCCCCCACTTCCGCCGCCACCCCCATGGATCAGTAATGCAGTCTTCCACAAAGGCTACACAGCCCACTCCTGCATGTAATCTGTGTGTATCCTACTTCTCTGACTCTATGGGTTTTGTTTCCTTAAAATACCTAATCCTTGAGCAAGGGATGCTGGTGCAGGTCTTTGATCCCAGCACCCAGGAGACAGAGGCAGCAGAACTCTATGAGTTCCAGGCAAGCCAGAACTACATAGTAAGACTTTGTCTCAAAATAATAGCAACACCACCACCAAATGTCCAGCCCTTGGGAAATTTTCACCTGACCAGATGGATTGATATTTGGGCCTACTAATGTCTTAGCTAAGTCTAGCCCAAACCACTAATAACTGTTCTTGCTAGTACTGCCTACTGCATTGCAGCCCGATGGATTTCTACAGTCCTCGTAGAACCCATTGGATACATGAAACATTAAAAGTACTCAGAAGAAAAGCCTAAAAGTTAAATGCTAAGGTATGTCAAGACATTGAGGTATGAGTTTACTTATGATGATAGTATTATTTGTAGCCTTGTTATGTGTAATTTTTTTATCTTACCTTACATCTTAAAAAGAGAAAAGAAAAGAAGAGAAGAGAAAAGAAAAGAAAAGAAAAGAAAAGAAAAGAAAAAGTTCCATGAAAAAGATGCCTAACAGTCAACATCTCCTTGATAGGATCTGACATCATCCATGAGACAGACTTCTTGGCATGCCTGTGAGGGATTTTCTGGACTGGGTTTAATGAAGTGAGAAGATTCACCCTAAATGTGAGTGGTACCATTTCGTAACTTGGGGTCCCGGACTGAGTGAAACAGAGCAAGTAAGTTTGTTGTGTGTAGCTTTTGCTGTCCCCCCCTAAGCTCCGGGAACGGGCTACCAACCCCCACCCAGATTCCCTTGAATCCACGGATAAACAGAAACAACACACCCACGCACGCATGCATACACGCACGCACGCACACCAGTTAATCTTTAAATGCGTGTGCTAACTCGATGACTGAGCACTGCTAAAACTCCCCTGCCACCTCAGGCATAATTGGAGAAAGTGGCTATTGGTCGCTCAAAAATGAAAACTCACATGGCTGGTTGGTGTTATTTTCCTGAAGCTACTCCTCCTCCTTCTTCTCCCCTGCTTTCCCCATATTTGCCTGTGTTCTCCCCTGCAACTCTAAATGTCCCGCCCTATCCTTGGTCATTGGTCACTAGTGTCTTTATTGATGGATCAAGAACCAATTGAGGAATAGGATCTTAGCATCAGCACCAATCCCTACATAAGTTGAACACCCACGTTCTTTTCTTTGTGCTTCCTGTTGTAGGTGGAATGGTCTCAGCCGCTTCAGACTCCGCCTCCATGGCTTTTCCTCTGAGCTGAGCTGAACCTTTAAACTGTGAGCCAGAGTAAACTCTTCGTTCCTTAAGTTTATTCACATGTCAGTAACCTGCTACAGCATTAAGAAAAGTAACTAGCATCCTGGGCTGCCTACATGTTTGAAAAAAAACAAAAGCAGTGAAAGCAAGATCGCATGTCAAAGTTAAGGTTACTTGGCATTTGCTTGGGTGACGTTATTTCAAAACTTTCAGGGTGAAATGTGAAAAAGTGTCAAGAGGTTGATCATTTAATTTTAAACTTTCTGTTAAAAGTAAGTTCCATAAACATTGAAGGGGGCGGGGCTGGGGAGATGCTCAGTGGCTGAAGGCTGACACTGCTCTGGCAGAAGATCTGAGTTCCATGTCAGCCTCCAGGTCGGGAGCCTCCCAACCGCTTGTAACTCCAGTTAGGATCCACACCCTCTTCTGGGCTCTGTGACACCTGCACTCGAGGACAAACACCCTCCCACCCACCCGCCCCCCACACACACATCCGAAACTAAAAAGATAATAAATCTTTTTAAAAAGATGTAAAAATAAAGTATCCATGGGAATTATGCCAGTGTGTGTTTCCGTGTAATTTATATTGTACATCGTTCCCCAAAGGTTCTAGGATATTGGATGTTTGTTTTTCAAGTTGAAGAGCATGTCTAAGCTGCAGGTGGGCTCTTACCTTTCAGTGTAGCTCACTACCTGTCATTTTCTGACAGTGAGATTTTGGTGACACCTGTGGCCTACTCCCTCACCTTAGATAGTACATTAATTACAGTTGTCTTGCTTTGTTTGATACCTTGCAATGGTAACATGGGAGACCAGATATGTGAAAGTGGAGACAAGAACAGACTTGCTTCTCTGGCCCCTGCCTCAGTCCCCCTTTCAAGGTCCTAAAAGATCTCACAACTGTTGTCTGATTTATTCTAGCCACCTTTGAGCCAGGAATTTTCTATGTCTCCAAAAAGAAAAAAAGTGAAACAGTACAGTCAAGTTTTTTTTTTTTTTGTCTTGTAACATCAATCCATCCCAGGAAAGAGAACCTGCCCTTGTGGGGAACCCAGCATCTGCTAAAGCAAGATGCATGTTCTTGAAAACAAGGCAGAAATCAGCTCATCAAAACAGTCTCTTGCTTTCAGCTGTCTTGCTTTCTGCAGCCTCCCAGTGTTCCCTGTGATTGCATCTGTGGTACTTTATTTAACCTGTCAATAGGAACACTGTGCTCTTGGGCTGCACACAGATTAACTCAGTCCTCTAAGCATAGTTAGCCAGCACTTAAAATATCCTCTCTGGGAGGACCTAACCTCCAGAAATGGTTAGCAATCTCAAGTGCCCTAATCAGAACGGACATTTTTAAGACAACATATTATATATCTTTATTTTAGATTTTTAAATTTTTATGTGTACAAGTTCTTTGCTTGCATGTGTGTATGAATAGCATACGCACACAGTGCCCGTGGAGGTCAGGAGAGGATGTCAGGCTTCCTGGAGCTGGAGTTATGGATGGTTGTGAGCTATCATGTAGGAGCTGGGAAACAAACTCTTCTTCTAGAAGAGCAGCAAGTGCTCTCAATTGCTAAGCCATCTCCCTATTTGGAGACTCGCTAATCAACATGAGAAATATTAGAGATAGTTTCTAGTTAGTAAAATGAGTATTATTCAAAAGTAGATATGTCAGTAGCATTCTAACAGCCTCTGCCCTTACCTGAATGATGGATGAGCCTAAGGCAAGTCATACTTTCATAATCGAAATGGTGCAACCTTAGAGTCTAGACCTCCATGCTGCCTCTACTCTCCACTATAGGGTGGGTACTCTGCGTCTGAGCCCCAAAACTCCAAATTCATGCTTCAATATTTGGTGGGGGGAAAGGTCACATGTAAATATCAAAGATTTAATGAAAGATTCTTAGCTTAAGGTTTGTTTGCAATTTTCTTAGAATTTTAGAAAGGTGAGGTACATTTCATAACTATTTCTTACGTGATTAAGAAAACTTTGATGGGCCTTCTGCTTGTCTCTGAACATCCTTTCCATTAGTTACTTTGCTTACTGCAGTGACAAAATACATGACAACCCCAGGAAAGAGGGCTTTATTTTGGTCCACACTGTGGGAGTAGAGTCCATGATGAGCAGGAAAGACTTGGTGGAAGAGGCGTGAGGCAGCTGGTCACGTTGCATGCTAGACAGTAAGGCTGGGATCAGCTTGCTTTCTCTGTTTTCTTCAGTCTGGGACCCTAGCTGACTGCTGCAGGGTGTGTCTTCCCTGCTTAGTTAAGCCTCTCTGGAAGCATCCTCTTAGACACACCTAAAGATGTGCTTCTATTGTGATTCTAAAGCCCATCAATCAAGATCCCAACTTAAATCCAGCAACTGAGATTCCATCCTGTGACTGTGGCTTCTGGGATATTTTTTGAACTTCAAGTTCTGAGAGCCTGATTTTAGCCTACTTGGAAATTAGCCATGCTCTTCTGTGGTATATTTTATAAGATGAGAGTTTCAGAACTGGTTTCAGTCGAAACCCAGAGTTCCTGAGGGAGGACTGACAGCTCAGGTGAAGTGTTCCCTCGCCCCACATTGGCTTCAACAGGTAAACTCTGCCTAAGAGTTGGCAGAGAGCCAGGGAGAAACCTTAGACTTCATGCCTGCAAGATTTCTTCTGGGAAATCACATGCCTCTCACATCCACGTCCAAAGAACAAAATGTCTTCTTGGTTGATTATGATAATTATTTAAATAAGAGTCAGCCACTGAGTAATTATGTCTAGAATATGTCAGGCCAAAGCCTGCCTTACAGCAAGAAATTAGACAAGATAATTGGGACACAAAGGGACAACTGGGAGTCCTCTTCCCTCTTGTGGATGCATCAGGGGCACAGAAGGCATCAAAATCCAAACCAAATGATGTTTCCTTATTCTCCTCTCAGAAATGGTTTAAACACCGAGTGCCTTGAAGGAGCCCAGAGGCCTAGATTGGCGAGGTATCCTCTCTGCTGCTATAGAACAGCACAGCAGAGAATCCCTAAGGGACAGGACTCAGACAGATTCCCAGTGACAGGCTTTGCAGGCACCCAGGGGCACTATTTCTTTTTCACATAGAACTTTGTACATACACAAAGACATGGAACATGTTCCAAGCAGGAATGGGGTTTTAGATATATGAAAGCAGCAAAGCAGATTGGACAAGCTAGCTTGAAAAGAGGAGAGATTAGCATGTACAAAGGATGGGTTTCAGCATGGCCACAAACAAGCTAGATGCTTATATCTGCATTCCAGAATTCAGTAGGCATATAATAATCAAACATAGGGTCTTATCTTCATTCCATAGACTCAGTCATTCTCTGCCATTTTGTCATTTTATGGAACCTGACTTCCCAAGTGGAAGTGGATGTGTTGAGGTGCCAGCTAAGTAAGGTGTGCACAGGGCGAGTGTGT